>OZ012685.1:11418049-11478049 GCA_963942565.1 Maea johnstoni | reverse complement strand
CATTGAGGGGAGTAACAGATTTCTGATGAAATGAGTTGACAGAAATAAATAAAATGATCATTTCTATCAGTCTAAATATGGATTACCACTAAATATACCCCAAAAGGGAATACATATATAACTGCTTATTTACACACCGGTCCCCATTTTGTAAAATGTAATATATATCTCATTTTAATTTTTTTCAAAAAGTTCCGCAACTTCTTGTGATATTATAAATGTCACATGTATAAGCCCATCCAATTCAATTCTTCATAATCATTGTTTCAATTACACACTATTTCATAAAGGGAAGTTGAGTTATTTCAGGACCATTTCCTTGATTTGTTTAATCTTGACAAACTTACACCATACCCCAAAATCCAATATGTAAGTTTTATATTTCCATAACTATTCTCTACAATGTCAGTTATATGTGTCAAATGTCATGCTTAAGAGTATTAGAGACTAAAGAGTGAACGATAATATACCTTAAACACAATATTATACTCACATCATAAGTTCTTTTTTCCTTTCTTCTGAACCACGAGCTAATTCATGAGAAGTTTAGAGCAGATGGAAAGGGTGAGGATGTCACACATTATTTATGAGATATAATCATTTATTTTAAAGCTATTCATAAAAGTAGAGAATAAACAAACCTCTCAACAAAAAATTGCCAATCACAGTCAATATCCCACACTTAAATAAATAAACATATGGCTTCTTAAACATGAGTAAAATCATCTTTAACATTTCTGTATACAACCACACAAGCAAACATAATCCTGCATATTATATAGCTGGCCTTGGAAACAAACGTGTGTAACAATCGATCTACGATAAGCAGGTAAATAGTTTAACATCTCCTGGCCATTTGAAAACGAGTGGATGAGACTTGCTGGTGCGTGACTGTGTGACTCACATCTTGCATCCCCTGACACAGATGTGCTGCCAACCACCCTGAAATATACAACACAGATCACATGTAGAATATACTACAGTAAAGATGTTGAGCTCCTGTACCAACAGACCAGTCATCTTCCAACACAAGCTTGCCCACAATCCAGATAGTTAGGAGCACATATTCCTGTGCCACTTGTGTGCATTGTAAAGTGACTGGTAAAGCAGTTATCCAGGCATGCACTGCTGCAATATCAGTAGAATTACCAAAAACAAGTAATTTTTATATGTTTACCACCTCATACTCGATATCATGAACAGGTATGGAGTTGGTCTTTTTATTTTCAGAAATTTCTCAAAAAATAGGTGATATTTTTTCCACAACCAATAACTTGAGTAGACTTGCAGCTCATGCCTTTGTTCATTTTTGGAAATTTGATTCTTAATTGTCAAACCAACTAATACTCTGACCCTTAATACTTTATGACAATTACGTGTTAGGATTTGCCATCTCAAGCAAACAGGCATAGAAAATTTTGTTTTATAGCTCAAAGGTTTTTTTCTTTTCTGACTTAGAAATGCAGGAATTCACAAAAAAATGTATTTTTCTTTTCATTTACCTCCATCTCAACCCAGCGAAAATAGAATGAGAAAGATCTGTGAAGTCGGTGCATACAAGCTTCAGATTTTCTAACATCTGGTAATATAACACATGCTATTACTTACCCCAATACCCATTGTCCATCCTGTTCCCTTGAGGTCATCTGTGGTCAGCCCATCCCTCCTAGCCACCACACCATGTACAGGGCCCATGTTACTTATGACAGTATCTAGCACTGCCCATACCTAGAGGAGAATAAAACAGATATACGGCTAACCAATAAAATATTTAAGACAATCCTTTCTAGCAGCCATGCTAGAACTCTGTATTAAGCAGCCATGCCATATACATATGCCATATTACTTATGTCAATATTTAGCACTGCCCACATCTAGATGAGAATGAAATGTTTAGTTCTGCACAGGGGGGGGGGGGGGGGGGGGGGGGGGGGGGGGGGAGGGGGGCATTGCGTTAAGCCCCAGTTTACCCCCTCTATAGGGTGTCCCAAAAAAATGCAATCCTCCCCTTTTCCCATTATTTCTTCAAACAAGCTTAAGTAACATCAAAAATGACTTCATGGTTAATGAGAATGATATCTTAGAGATAACCTGTTATAGTTTCAACCAAATCTGATCATCCATGTCAAAGTTGTGAGGCAAAGTTTGACACCTATATCATTTCACTCCAACGCAATGTATGTAAAACCTATGGTGAATACTGGTTTTGAGTGTTATTTAGCCAGCACCCGGAGCCGCATGCTAAAAATAGCAGTCTCACCTACTTGGTCAGTATGCAGACCTGCATTGGAAATTTACCTTGTGTTGGAGTGAAATGATAGAGGGGTCAAACTTTACCTCCCAGCTTTGTCATGGATGATCGGATTTGCTTAAAACTGCAACAGAATATCTCCAAGATATCATTCTGTTTAACCATGAAGTCATTTTGGATGTTACTTAAGCAATTTTGAAGAAATAATGGGTAAAGGGGAGGATTGCATTTTTTTGGGACGCCCTGTATGTCATCAACTGCTTATTTTCCTATGTTAGTACATCCACCTTCTCTTTTCCTATTCACTCACCTCATCCATAGCAGTGACCGATATCTGCCTGACGTTATTGCACACAAACACCCACTCTGTTCCTTCAGGAAACGTAGTCGTCACATCACGCCTATACCAAAGCTGATCTGAAATATACCAGGGAAATTACCTTACAAAACTCTTGTATTTTGTATTTATCATTATTCTGAGGGGACAGATCCAAGCTTTCTATTTACCAAATAACCATGACCAAATTTGGAAGGCCTTTTTAATAATCATGTTCTGCTTACTAGACAATGGTAGACCCATGGCAAACCTGTAGTATTATTTTCCAACATACTATGTAGCCAGACCAGTTTGGGCTAGTAAAAATGAGAAAGGGGCTTGTAAATTCCAGACCATTGTAGCCCTACCAGAATAGTCCCAGTAGGCACAGTAACATATCTAAGCAAACATAACGACATCTTGATTAGTGCTTATTATGAGATCTAAATAAATGGCATATTCTCACACATTTAGGTAATAAACTGGGTTAGATATAAATCATTTTGATTGTGAGGCACGGCATCTACAGGTTGGAGTAGGGCTAGTAGATTCCAGGTGCTGCTAGCCCTACCAGGCTTGTATTGTGTTTTGGAAATTGTCGAAGCCTGCCTCTGTAGAAAGGGTTTCTTAACTTACTGAGATCATCTACAGAGTACACGACTGTGGCACCAACAGACACCTGCTTGAGGAATACACCATTGCTTGGAGGAGGAATGTGAAACCAACAGCTTCCTGCAAAACAACCGTAACATAAGCTATAAGAGGGATAAATTATGTGCATCTCATACATGCCTAACTACATTCTGTTATCAAGTGTGTTAAGTACTGTATAACTGGTATATTTACAGGCATTTAATTTTTCGCTTTTTTTCACGCTCCCCATGATAGCACCAAAATAAATATCCTGCTTTGTATCTATGCTCCACAGAGTGCTTGAATGCACAGATTTAAAGTAGCAGAAATACCCTCCAGCAGGGCTATAAAGGGAATTCTTTTTAGCACTCAAATTAAAGCACTCCAAATTTAACCACACCCTGTATTTCCCACCAATACCCCATGCTCATACAGAGTTCTCATAACTTATCTAGGGGTACTTAAGGCATGACCCCATTCCTGTACCATGCTGAGCCTTCAATTGTTTAATCATATCCTGTATTTCCCTTCAATACCCTATGCTCATACAGAGTTCTCATAACTTATCTAGGGGTACTTTAGGCATGACCCCATTCCTGTACCATGCTGAGCCTTCAATTGTTTAATCATATCCTGTATTTCCCTTCAATACCCCATGCTCATACAGAGTTCTCATAACTTATCTAGGGGTACTTTAGGCATGACCCCATTCCTGAGCCCTCTATGGCTGTTAACAATACGTTGCATTCCCCACCAACACCCCATGATCATAACTTACCCAGGGGTACTTTAGCTGTGACCCCATTCCTGTACCACGCTGAGCCATCCTTTGCTGTTGCCCATACTCTGTAGTTGCCACCAATACTGATGGACAGGAAGGGCTGGTCAGTGGAGACATGATGCCAAGAGGTGCCCTAAAACAATAACACACAGCAATAGCACTATGAGAAACCTGCTTAGAAAGTCCACCCATGCATACATTAGATAACATTAGTCTTAGGAGGCAGGTGATCTTTACTAACAGGTAAAATACAATGCATATTTCATCGGTAGAACAGTTAGTGCACCAATGGATCCAGGTTTCTGAGAAGGAGGCTTGCTCTGTGTGAGAGGGCTTGTTTAGATCTACGGTAGAGTATTTTAACTGTGCTGTTAACAGTCCTGTATTGCATTATCATCTATAAACTCTGTTGTGAATAGTCATGTTTCAGATCCTGGACAATACCTAATAAATGATAACTTCACACTGGTTAGTATCGTTAACAGTGCCTTTAAGGAATGAACGGGTACAACACAGTACTTTTTAAAACAAGACCATTAGGCCACTCCAATTTAATTACTTGTCTTACAAGCTTTTTTTGGAAAAAAAATCCTGTCAGACTCCAAAAAAAAAAGAAAAAAAAAGTCATCTTTGGTGTCTTACGGACGAAAGTGGATTTGAAATTTTCTGTCAGACTCCAAAAAAAAAAAAAAAAAAGTGCAAGTTTTAAGAATATTCTTTGTAAGTGTGATTCAATCAACTACAGGAAGCTATTATTGCTATAGTAGAGCCTCAGACTTGAGGAGGTATATCTCCCACCCTTCAGGTTACAGGGATTAATGGATTGATTGATTTTATTTAGTTGAGAATAGGCTGGTAGAAATATATTGCTGCCAGTCCTAGTCGTCAGACTCTAAAAAAAATAAAAAAAATAAAAAAAGTCACATTTTTCAACTTTTTTTTTTATTCCAAAATGGCTCATTTCCTACCTCCTGAGCACGTAAGACAAGTAAATAAATTGGAGTGGCCTTACCAGGACCTGTTAACGGTATCAATCCCAATTAAAATTGTCATAGTTTATAAATCAGTAATGAATAATAATAAATCAGTTAACATTTTTCTCTGTTTCCTAGACTTTCAGGGATTCCTGCCTTACCTGCGGACATTTCCTAGAGACTCCCATTCTGCAGATGACGTCCCCGCTGCTGGAGATGGCCCAGAGAGCCACCGAGCCCTCTCCCGTCTCATCCGGAGCCAGCTCCAGTGACACGTCTATCAGCTTATTGGGCGCCAGCTCCTCCCAGGGACCACTCGTCTCAGCCCGGCACTTCCTGCGGACAACACAACAACAACAACATCAAAATCAATTGCTTCTTCAAGGAGTCATTTTTCTCTTGGTTATTAATGAAGTTACACATATCAGCAAGATGAAAGGACAACATGTTTATAGTGTTTATACCAGATCAAAAATACACAATAGAATATTTTGAATATTAGGGATCAGAGGCCAGGCCAGGGACCCAGGGGTAACACTTTGTTTGTAGTTCTTCCTATATCAGAATTTCCCACGCGGACATCACCTCCAGGTCCCAGTGGCCCTAGATACTGTAGTATTTAACAATATTTGAATTTCAACCTAATGTACCAACCCCATTCAGTTCTATGTACTATAACTATGAAAATATGTAAAATTTGACTCTCATTAAAACACCTGAATGTATCTGGACATAATTGTCCAGACTCTAGTAGAATTTTCTTACCTTGACCACCTACGTCTCCTCACAAAGTCCCGCAGACCTTTATGACTGTTGTATTGCCTGCAAAAGCAATCATTTAAATACATCAAACTTGTGTTAGTAATACATGAGCAGGTCTATCATTTTATTTCAATTTGTAATGAAATTCCAATTTTGATTCTTAGCTGTTTTTCTATTTTATTGACTACCACTAACTCCATGCACATCACATTTCTTTTCTAGTGTTGATTCTGTTGTAAGTGTGCCAGCAGAGAGTACTCCTCGTGCCTTTTAGTTGTTTTAATGCTTCCAATGCTGAGGCTACTTTCATCCAAAGCCCAAGATCTTTGAAAATCACCTAAAGCCTGTCGTGTTGGTATTCATTGGATAGCTCTCGCTGATAACTCTCAGATGAGAACCCATGTGCTAGGGTTTCTAGTCATTTTTCAGGTGTTTTTTTCATCATTTTGTATCGGCTAAATTAGCCAACATCAGCATAAAGGTTAACATGAAATGTTATAGAGACATGCAGAATTTCCTTCTAAATTAACCTTTTTGTGCTTTTGAAATAAGTTTGAAATGACACAAGGCATGTCCGAAGGGAGGGTATTGATTCCCGATCGTATTGCAGCATTTTGGATACAAGAGATACATCAGTTTACAATCCAGGATAGTGAAAAGTATCCATGACAGTCCTCTTTACTGGATGCTTACCTAGGGAAATCATGTGCATATTGCCACCCCTGCTTATCCACTCCCCCTGGGGTTCCATAATCCACCATCCACGCAGAGATCTGAACATACAAAATAATGAGATAAATAAATATTCCCACATAGACCAATCCTTCAACAATGCATGCAGCAACTATTGGATTATAAGGAACAGTACACTGACATCAAATAATGAAAACCACTTAAAACTATTCAGCAAGCATTGTTCACCTAGAGTGAATCTACACATTTTGACCATATGTCTTATTTTTTTGTAAATCACAATAGACCATGATTGTAATTCATTGCAAAGAAAAAAAAGTTTTGCCAAATTTTTTGAGGGTCGTTATTTTGAAAACTGTTGAGCCCTGCTGTTTTTTTTTGTTGACATTTTTCCATTTACGTTCATTGCATTTGTCCCTTACCCAGGTCCAGTGTGAGGAGGGTGGCTTTGTTGTCTCCTTGGAGCACTCATACTTGCCAGTGGAGTCACTCCAGACATAGCGGTCTGTGGGCAGACGCCTGCAATACCAATAGGGATAATAAAGCTTGGTTCTATACCCACATGAATCGGTAGTGCACACATGGTCTGACAACTTCAAACATACCTCATCGAAAGGGAAGTCTATGAAAACTATTCCAAGAAGGATTGTAAAACTAAACTGGAACAGCAACTATCAGTCAAATATTTCTCCAAATGCTAGTTTTAATCAAGATATTTCCATATGTGTTCCACTTAAAAGCTGAGAATAAGTTAACAATGAATATATGAGACATAAATCTAACAGTAAAAAAGGCACTGAACTCTCTACAGCCTTAGTTACAGAAGACTGTTCCACAATGGCTTTCATCCCATTTCATCCAAAAAATAGTTAATCCTAGTTTAGCCCATCTATGACAGAAATAACAACTGTCATAACAATCTAAGCCAAAGGATAGTTCAGAGGGATTGTAAAAGATCTAAATGAATTCAGAAAAAACTGCGTATCCAAAGTATAGTTGGAAATTATTTTATTCCTCTTTTATGAGTTTATTTTAAGAATGGAGACTACCCTTTAACCTTACTCAAACACAGTATCATGTATAAAGGAAAAGCCTTATTGAGAGTTAGTCTGTATCTGCAGTTAGAAAAATTTCGCAGTACCTTTCTGAGTACCCGGTCACAGGGTTCCATCTTTGGTTTTCATAGATGAATATCTGACGGCTGTCTACCTGTTTATGGATTCCAGTGGTACTGCTTGCTATACCTGAAACAGAGAAAATATAATATCTGACTCTAACTTAGTGTTTATAGATCTCTGTGGTACTCCTTGCTATACCTTAAATATAGTATGCTAGCAGATTATATAAGAGGAAAGACATTCAAGAAAAAATTATTACTTATGGAACAAATAAGAGGCCTTTTTGTCAATCATAGCTTTGTTAAAACCATCAATTCTATTCAAATAAATGACACAGTTAAAGTTTCAGGTCAATTCTATTTTGTTGTGGGGTATGAACTTATGCAAAACATCAACACAATAAATCCAGCTAGTGATACTAGTGAATCATGTTGAAGAACAAGATCAGCTATTTTTGAATTTATAAATAAGTTTGTATGTTAGGCATACCTTTAAAGAAGCCTCCGCCATAGCCATAAGTATAGACGAAAGCAGTGTGGTCATAGGCTATGGCCCAGGTAACACCCACAGTGCACGACTCCACCTTCAATAGGTGACCACCATACTGATGCCAAAACCTGCAAACACAACATACACAGAGCAGATAAAGTATTATAGAAATATCAGTCCATAAAACATATCAGCTAGATATTCATTTAACTTATTCACTCAAATAAAACACATATTGGCTACATAATCATAAGTAAAGGTTGCACAAGTGCACTACCATACATATTGTACTGCATTAAATTAATCAACTTAAAACACACCTATAAATATGGACCCTCTAAAAATAGCCAAAATTTTATTTCCATTCCCTAGCTGCCTTTTTACCCACTATGTGACACCTGTCATCATTGAACATATTGAATAAATCTTAAGAAATCAATGTAACTATGCACTGTATAAAAGTTCTTAACTTACATTCTGTTTGGGGGTGCTTGAGAGCCATCAGCATATTTGACCTGTTCATACACAAACACATCACCTCTCATAGTGGTGGACCAGGCTGATGTAGGCAGCGGCATACCCTTGTGGCCTCGGTACTCACAACACGCTATACTCAGTGCTGCCACCTATAGGATAGAAAACTGACCAGGTAAATATAAACATATCTCCTCTCATAGTGGTGGACCAGGCAGATGTAGGCAGGGGCATACCCTTGTGGCCTCGGTACTCACAACACGCTATACTCAGTGCTGCCACCTATAGGATAGAAAACAGACCAGGTAAATATAAACACATCTCCTCTCATAGTGGTGGACCAGACAGATGTAGGCAGCGGCATACCCTTGTGGCCTCGGTACTCACAACACGCTATACTCAGTGCTGCCACCTATAGGATAGAAAACTGATTAGGTCCATAGAACACCATACGTGTCAATGCAGTCTTGTATTTTCTAACCTAACCATCTTATTTATCATCCAGATATGAACATAAAAGCCTCTTACTCTTACTCCAGAAGCAGAATTGCATATTGGGATATCTCAAAGGAAGGTACTTAACTTTAATTCACACACTTGTCATATTAATTCACCCTAAAGTCCATGGTTCACAGAGCAAGACATGAGAAGTTTCCTTGGTTGCCCCCAATTCATAAAGGAACCAAAACAAATTAAGAATGGAATATGAACATGCATATAATAAACAGTAAAAAATATGCATGAATTGAAAACTATCCAAAAATAATGATTGTTGAAGAGGAAAAAGCCGCCTTAGTATGGGATTGAACTGAGGACTTTCGTGTATAGCAGAATGTTCCGCATTGAAATTGCTTACCCAGTCCTCGAGTTCCTGCTCCGTGGCGGCGCACAGTTTGATAGGCGCTGTGCTGTTCTGGCGATCATGTGTGTAGATGGCGAACGTTGGCTTGTAGGTAGGGTCAGTGATTCTGTTCACACAGCAAATCTCCCCTAAGGCCAACTGCACATGCTAAAAACCAAGAGGAAATAAATATGGATTAATCATGGGAAAGATATTGCGTCTGTGTGAAATACATATACAGAAAACAAGGACTGGATTAACGTAGAATTTTGAGTATAATCACTTTTTTTGCACTTTTTGCTGTTCATACAACAGATCTCCCTTAATGACAGGCAGGTGGTCGAGGAATTGTAGTACCTGTCAAAAAACAAGGCCTAACTGTTATTAAATTTCTGTATTTCGAAAGACATAAACCTTTAAAATCTAAGTTGTTGATTTTTACAAAATCAATATCACTTCATCTGATGATAGCTTTACTAGTGTACACAAAAAATGGCAAACCTTTTATTGTTGATTCGCCATTATTGTCGTTCCCCATCAGACATTTTATTCAGATTGTTTTCTGTACTTAACACTATTTACCATTTGTTGGTTCCTGTATCTGTAGTAAATAATGAAGTATCCCCTGGCTCCCTGGTCCTCGGCCTCGCGCACCAGCTCTATGTTACAGTCCACCCACTTGAACCTCTTGCTCTCTCGCCACCACTGCATCTTACCCTTCTTCACCCACACAGTCTGTGGACGCAGAGAACAGAATATATATATATATATATATATATGTATATAAATACACAGGAAAAGCTTTACAGATCATAACTGAAAAATATTCACCCACACAGAGAATGTAAACCTCTTCTTAGAATTCCTCTTGAAATTATCTGTACAATAAGAAGCTTTATAACCCTTTCAATGCATAAGCTACTTTCGATCACAGCAGAAAAATGCATAAGGTTTTGAAAACCATTTAAACCCTGTCATGTTGGTATTCATTCAAATGCTCTCGCTGAATACTATCAGATGAGTACCCATATGCCAGGCTTTCAGTCATTTTTCAGCTTTTTTCCATCAGTTTGTATTAAACAAATTAACCACCACCAGCCAAGGGGTTAAGATAACATGAGATTTAAGCTTCAACTGGCAAAATGTATACAGTGGTGCTGTTTGTTATACTCAGAAGACCAGTATACATGGCCCAGTGTTAGGACACATGCTTCCCTATTATGAGGTTGTAGGTTCAGGTCTAAGCTTGATCCCCATAAATGGGTTGCTATACAAATGTGCGGCATTGTATAGGGCTGACTATGTTGCCTTTGCAACTGAAAGACCCCTTTGAATTATTCATAAAGAGAAGGGAATTTCTTGCCATTTCCCGGTTTCTATCATTTCTCAATATGATCTAAGCTGTTGAAAGCAATGTAAAAACCAAATCCTTCTTCCCTACCCCCAGTCAACGCCTTTCTTACCTTTTCTATGGCATGTTCGTAGTGTTTGAAGACCCCAATTTCCTGTTGGTTTCGCTGATTGAGCTGTGAGAGGATGTTTGACCTCCATGATACTGAATCACCTGCCAAAGATGTGAAACGACCCTTTCCTGTTGACAAATAAATAAATCATGAAGCAACATCCATGTGGTAAATGAAACAAGGAGTTTGAGGGACACTTATTGAAAGGTTCTACGTTTTACGCCTGGATAACTCATGAATGCCACAGAAATCCCATTCAACTGTTTACTTGCTGCCAAACATGTTCATATATCTTTATATCAAAAATAATATTGTGAAAAATATTTGCCGGAATGTTGTTCTAGTTGGGATTAACAAATCCTCTAACAATATATTTTAATTTGTTCTCTACTTTATTGGATGATGTTCATAGTTTTCAGATCATACGTGCACTCCAGATGCAAATGTGTTATGTAAACGCTCATTAGAAAGAGCGGTATATCTTAGCAAAAGTCATAAAATGGGATGTAATGATGCCTTTATTCATAATTTGTGGGGATGAAGAAATAAAGGAAAATTTATTTCAAAAGGAGTATATTTTAGCTTACCTGCCCATGTTGCATCTGTGAACCAATCAGGAAGCAGAGATTGATCGACCTCGCATGCCCCGCCGCTAAGCCACACCCAGCAGAGCTCCCCATCCTCCTGGACCTCATACTCCATGCCGTGGTCAGTCTGGTAGACCAGCATGTCCAGAGGCTCTGCTCTCGGCCCCTCCTCCTCCCCTTCCTCACTGTCCACCCCCACCCTAACCCTTGAGCCATCTCCTGACGGCAACTTGGAAAAACTCACTTGTAAGCTTGATAAATCCTTACACAGTGCTACAGAACTATCTGTTCCTTCTTCATTAATATTGCCTAAATTAGTGGAAGATCGCATTTCTTCGGATCCGTAAAGATCTGAGGTAAAATCGAGTATTGTGTCAGATACCTCTGATGACCAGCTCTCAAACCTGGGATCAGCCAAAGATTTATTACTAGTCTGGCTTCCGCGTCGACTGCCCGAGGTGCGGCAGAGGGGAGTCTTGCCGTTCTCCTTGAGAGCATGCAGTGTGGGCAAAGACCCACAAGAAGAGTCGCTAGCTGTCTCCCCTTGAGGGGGATTGAGTTTGGAATCGCTGGAGCTCGTTGCTGCTGTTGATGACGCACCACCAGGCTCGAAGAGAACAGAGCCGTAGTCAGCATTTCGCTTTACACTCTGACTATGATTTTGATCAGCTGCTGTGTTAGATCTTGCTCCGAGAATATCCCTACACGTACAGGTAGAAGAATAAGGTTCATCAGTCATGTCATGGTCAGCATTCAAACCGTCATCCTCTCCTGATTGTTCCTGCACACATGAATTACTTCTCTCCATAGCATCTTCACTTCCAGGTGCCTGACCCACAACTGTCTTGCCCGCATCACCCAATAACTGCTCACTGTCCACTGACACCTCCATCTGACCTTGATCATGACCTTGACATTGATCATGACCTTGACTTAGGTCATGACCTTGAACCCTATTTTTGTGACTGATACCATCTGCACTTTGTACGGAGTCCTGGGTCCTGCTGGACTCATCATCGAGTGATATCTGTCTGGGTGGCGTCCTGGGCCTGTAGGAGGCGGAGACGAGACTGGCTTCGCTGCTGCTGCCACTCATGCCCACCTCGGGCACATGCTGGGCCTTGATCTTACGCCACACCTTGCCGCTCGGGTTGTCCCGGGAGATGCCCGAGCGCATGTGTAGTTTACGCTCCTCACTATCCACGCCCCAGATCTACAATAGTAATCATGCAGAACAGTCAGTGCAAGTGCTTTAGCCTTCAATATTCCCTCACTATCATCCAGTTCTAATAGATAACATATCATATCATCATTATAAAGCAGAACAGATAAAATGAGTGCTTCAGCTCTTAATATTTTCTAACTATCATCTACTTTCAATAGATAACATATTATATGATCATTATAAATCAGAAAAGATAAAAAGAGCGCCTCAGCCCTTAGTTTTCTCTCACTATCATCCACTTGTAATAAATACAATACAATATCATGCACTTTTAATATACAATATGGCACCACTAGAATAATTTAAGTGTTTCATTCAAGTTAAATCTAGTAGACACCATTTGAAAACTAATAAGAAATTATCCATTAAATTTTCAGAAAACAAAATACTTTCTTAAATAGGAGGAGCAGGTTTCTAAACATGTCCATAATATCTCCTTGGCAGGTGAAGCATTGAGAATTCAACTGGACGCTCAGTTGACAAAATGAACTTTATCATGGGTCCAATTCTTATGTTTGCTGGGGACAAAGCCTAGCAATATATACAATATTCCTGGCACCAGGTAAAGCCAAGGCTCTCAGCAACAGGAGCCAGTAACGAGTTGCACTGACATGAATAAGCCTTAGAGTTACACTTAATATGTAGATCCATTGTCTTAAACAATAACAAATACTGTCATAGCCAAAGAATTCTTGAATTTACATATCGAGTCTAAGTCTTGGCCTTAGTCCCGTTTGTCGCAACCAGCCCAAGGTTATTATTTCTATCCCGGAATATCTACCTGATTCCCCTCATCAGCATGTGCCCCAATAGCCGAGTGGTCTACGGCATTGCCACTGATTTCTTGCAATACCTCCACTGCCAGGGTTCAAATCCCAGCCAAAGCATGTGTCAAAGTTACCAGTGACTTGAAGTTAGGCAGTGTTTTTTTTTTAACTAGGTACTCTAATTTCTTGACTTAACCACAGTATGGCAGAAACAGTGACCATAGAAGAAATTCTGGAAATTCCCGACTGACCTGATCATCTGGGCCCATTGATATGAGAGCCATGGCTCCCACCATCTCTATCCAGCCAGTCCCTGTGGCAGCAATATTATTCACCGGCGCTTCATATGCATTGATGCCTTTCCGGAACCACACCTGCAAGAAAAGCACATGTACATCACACAAGCAGGTTCACACTTAGAGAGAGATAAGACAAATGTGAAATTTAACCAGAATGAATATGTTCATAACCAAGTTTAAAGTGGCTCGGGAATAAGACAACATGGTCAAAATTATTTGCAGCAATCATTCAGCTTCATGGGCAGACAGTCACAAAAAATAAAAGCAGCAGCAAAAAAAGGGAAAACTTTGAAAATTCTGAATGTCCAACCCTAGTTCAAAACTGCCAAAGCTTATCATACCAAGTAAGAGTTGCTTATTATTTTTAATACAGCATATCAATACAAAGTGAGCTGATTAAAATGAACAAGAAATATTCATCTTCGCTGAAAGGATTGTGTGCAGAGGTGTTGAGGTTTCTGTGTATCTTACCCTGCCGTCCCGACTAGTTGCCCACACGGCGTGTGTTCCTACAGTGGTCTGTAGTAAAGGTGCATCATCAGCAGGAGGATCCACTACTACCCATGATTTACCTGAAATATATACACATATACGGGCATCATAATAAGGCAATTACATCTCCTAAAAAGTTATTACTAGCTGCCACTGTTAGCAGTTTAGTGCAGAAATCCTAGCTTTGATAAAGATTGATCATAACAACGCAATAAGAATTGACCACCCCGCTGAGTCCAGGAAGACCCACATAGCATCACTTAGACACAGTGGACTTACCTATGACCTGTTCCCAGCTAACACCAAGTCTGACCAGAGCTGAGCCTTCCCACGTGACTGCCCAGATGAGTCCAGTAGGACCCACGTAGCATTACTTAGACACAGTGGACTTACCTATGACCTGTTCCCAGCTAACACCAAGTCTGACCAGAGCTGAGCCTTCCCACGTGACCGCCCAGATGAGTCCAGTAGGACCCACGTAGCATTACTTAGACACAGTGGACTTACCTATGACCTGTTCCCAGCTAACACCAAGTCTGACCAGAGCTGAGCCTTCCCACGTGACGGCCCAGATGAGTCCAGTAGGACCCACGTAGCATTACTTAGACACAGTGGACTTACCTATGACCTGTTCCCAGCTAACACCAAGTCTGACCAGAGCTGAGCCTTCCCACGTGACGGCCCAGATGAGTCCAGTAGGACCCACAGAGATACTGAAGACCTCCTGACCCTCCTCTGGTATGATCTCCGTCCAGCCTTTACCCTCGGGACAATAGTGCTCTCGGCCATAGCGGTACATCAACTACAAATAAAACAAACACTTACAACTAACGCTTTTTTAAAAAACATATACCCAAAAAGCATGCACTACTTTCTTTGTTTCTTAGATACTGTAGATACTGTTAATTTACCGACGTTTTTAATTTGCCGATATTTGCCGATCATACATGATCGGTAAATAAGAATCGGCAAATTCTGAAAGCTGTAGATCGGCAAATTTATGACATTAATGGGGGAATTGTATATCTGCCCTGTTCTTTGAGCTGAATGAATGTAGACTAGGACATATACACAGGACTAATCTATTTCAGTCTGATAAAGGATTTACAAGGCCAAATTGTAATTGATACTGAGTGTGACATTTTGTTGACTTCACTCATCAAAAGCCGAGATGGGAGCCAACACCAATCTATCCCGGCTTATCAGTACTAATTTCAATCAACCCTCCCTGTGAATAGGCTGTGAATAGGCTGTTAGTTAGCAGAAATAGTGACTGTATAGAGTGAATCAGTGGTTTCCGAGTGGTACTACACCAGAGCTAGTCATGATTTAGCTGAGTACATGTAATTGCAGGAGTTGTGATGGTAATTGATGTTTGGTTGTCAGAGCAGCTTACCTTTCCTGTAATGGTAACGACCCAGACGCCCACATAGCCCAGGGTCTGATTGGGCAGCTCCTGACCCCCCACAGCCAGGTCTATAACAGGCTCCTCTACGGGGTCCACATGGATGGAAGGGATCTGAAAACAACAGAACAAAACACAGAGATCAGTCACATGTCCAATGTAATTAACCCATATGCTGCTGGTGGCTAATTTTGCCAAAACAAAATGACACAGAAAAGCAGAGAACAACTGAAACCCTGGCATATGGGTACTCATCTGAGAGTACTCAGTGAGAGCTATCCAATGAAAACCAATATCACAGGGTTTGCAATTTGCAACCTTGTGCTTTGGACAAAGTTGCCTCAGCATTGAAAGGGTTAGCAACTTAATACAATACACAAGTATAGCACTGCTCAGTGTCACACATTCTAAACAATATCCGGGCTCAACATTAAGGTCTATATGAGAACTTGAGGCAAATAAGCCACTCTTCAGAGTCGCATATTTGAAACAATGAGGATGCCTAACAATGGTAGTTGGCCCTTAAATAGCTCAGAATAGCACACTTGCAAAGGGGCCAGTAGAGTTTCTGGAATGTTTAATTGTATAGCCTTACAAAGCAAGAAGAAATCAAGGGGATAGATGGAGTCAAACCATGGCTAAAATCAGTCCGAAATAATAACTGTTATTTTCATCTGAAACTTTATATGTCTTAAATGACACTAGAAGTAATTTAGCACATTACTTAATTTTTTAAAATGTATACATTTGATAGTTTGAGTAGTGCAAGTACATTGCTACAAAAATTAGACATCCAAGGTCACCTGGTTTGGGCATGTGAGATAGTTGCAAGTGACTTGTGGTTAGGCATTGGTTTTCACCGGGTACTCTGGTTTCCTACACCAAATGCTAGTACTGGCTAGTTATGATCTAGCCATGCACGAAAAGTGACAATACACAAATGTGTAATTCCAAATACAACTGTACTTGTCTATTATCTGAGCCATGATATTAACAGTCCATTGGACTATTCCATATACCAATTCCTTTTCTGTGCAGAATATCATTTCTATGAGTCAACATACTTAAATACAAATTATGACATTATGTGTTTGTCACAGTGTGTTTAACAAGTGTTTTGGCTTCTAGCTAAATACTAGCCATACTGGAATAGAACAAAATAAAGTGATGATATTCAGGTTAATTCCTGTTCATCACAAAATAATCTAATACAAATATTACTCAACCAAGAAGAATTTTCTAAAGAATCGACTAAATTCTGTTTCATACAGGAATTCATTGTAAGGCATCTCCTTTCAAAATAGAGGTTTTGTTTTCTTATCTGAAAACAATACATAAAATCACATTTTTGTTGTAAAAAAATTAGGATAATATAAGTAGAATTTAAATTCTAATGAGAATAGATAAGCTGACCATACAAACACATGAATCAAAAATGATGCATCAAATAAACTTATATTCATACCATGCTATCCAAAATTGGAGATAACATGAAATAATTGTTAGTTCTCACACCTAGCAAGGCGTGGTTAATAAATTACTTTTGGTGATTTGCTTTAAGTAAGCCATCATGCAAAAAGCTTTTTGTCAGTTTTTCTGGACACTCATCATAGTAAGAAAAATTGTTTTATACCATTATGTTATTAATTTATTTCTGGACAAATTTTAGCCAGATAAAGATTTGCACATCACTGGAAAAAAGTACCAGAATGAGTTTTCAAAAATGAAATATGCCAATGTTATTGTATTGCCTATCTTTAAATGTGGCAGACTTTTGTTTGACCTTGTTTTCGTTTGAAATCCAGCTATATATCAGGCCCACACAGTTTTAAATACATGTAACATACATCTGAGAGAAAGGCCCAGCAAGGCAAGATTGATAGAATAAATTTGGTGATGCCTACAGAAGGTTTTTCAAATTTTCATTTTTGATTACCACCAAATTTATTTTTAAATGCTACACAGTATACATATGTATCCATAAGCTAGAAGCTTTTAGGTGAAGTAAGCCATGTGCAAAATGCAAAATATCCATATTCATAACACTTATAGCAATATATATGGTGTAGGGCCTGTCCTGATTGTAGTCTAAGCTTTGCCATTGCATTGCCTTAAGATGCTTCGGTCAATGAAACACAAATATAATTTTGGTAACTTTGAATGCAAATGCCTGATACCATTTAAACCATGTATCCTCAGTATCTACACAGTATCTTCCTAAGGGGTTCAACAGGCCCACAGCAGGGAAACAATAGCTAATCCAGAAAAACAGAACAGATAAAATCGATGACTTCAATGAGGTATGTAATGAAATGAAAATACTGTTTGGTGCACTGTTTTGCCAAAGATATTTTCCCCTTTATAATCACCAAACCAAGAGAACCAGTGATGTATATGGAAGTCCCATCACCAGTATAAATAGTGCAGGAACAAATCCCAGTCTAAAACAAACATAAAACAGAGTCCTAGATAGAAAGAAAGAAATATGTGACTGCAACCAGATGTGACAAATAAGTTTCCTACTTATCAAAGACATGATAGTAAGGTCTGATTTGTTAAAAACTAGGACACACAAGTAGATGCAAGACTATTGTTACATTTGTACCTAAATCCTCTGTTTTAGAGAATTTTGTTTTAAACCTTTCCAGCTTCAGCAGTGGGAGTAGAAAATGTTATTCTGTAAAGACAGAGTTTTTCCTGTGTTTTCTGTTCCTTCATTTCTTCCTGTTCCTGTACTGACAATAGGAAGTGCACAATCACCTATTACTGTTGTTATGATAGTAATTTACACTATTCCTGCTTTAGAGTTCCTCAAGAAGTTGTGTTCTGGATCTTTGACATTTCTTATTATAACTTAAAAAAAGAGTGATTTTACAAAATGATGAGAGAATTGTAGATAGCGTTCTGATTAACACTTCTCCTTTTGCCTGAAATGAGTTACACATAAGTGAGGCTATTTTGCATTGCTGCAGGCATTAATGGATTAAATAAGAAATGCATGAGATCAAATGTCCTATGAAGTGATAAGAGAGATTCTGAGAGCATTCTGATTAACACTTCTCCTTTTGCCTGAAATGAATTACAAAAGATTGAGGCTATGTTTTGCATTGCTGCAGGCGCGAATGGGTTAAATGAGAAAAGAATGTGATTAAATGCCTTATTGCATTAAGAGCAAACCCCTTATCTGACCACCAGGTGATTTGTGTTGGTAACCATCCCCCAAACTAGAAAGCAAATAAAATGCAGAAAAATAACCAACTTACACAAGGTTCTACAATATGGTAACTGAAATATTTACTACCAATGCCCAAGAGGTCCCAAACTGAGTCCACAACTTAAGGCATTTAGCATGCATTTTACCAAAAAACACCTACAATAG
Organism: Maea johnstoni; assembly: GCA_963942565.1. Lineage (NCBI taxonomy): Eukaryota > Metazoa > Annelida > Polychaeta > Spionida > Magelonidae > Maea > Maea johnstoni. Next base: position 11,459,100 of record OZ012685.1, on the reverse strand, counting down.
CAATATCCAATTACTTCCAAAACCCCTAATTGATCGGAGCACAAGTAGGTTGATAATAGATATACATGTATGTACTGGTTCAAGCTATTTGAGACTAGATTTCCAGGATTTTGCAGGACAGAATTATTACAGGCATGGCCTGAGAATGTGGAATTCTCAAAGATTTGGAAAAGGGTATTCAAAGTTGTATGACCTGAAAATTCTATTTCTTGAATGAATTGAGCCACTCACATATGGGAATGTTCAACTCATCTGTTACATATGAGAACATCTTGATGACTAAACATTATTTTTAGATATAAATATGTTGTTATTCCTACTTGGTTTTACTCACTAACAGTGTTTCAAACATTTATTTCTATGGTGAGTTACTTAGTTGTCAAACATATGTGCACTTTCGCAGTTCAGAAGTAAGTGGGTTTAACCTTATATACAATCACAATGTACTAAAACTTTTATGCTCCAGATCAATGGGAAGGTAGAATTTGGATATGCTATGTGTATGATAAAAGCATATAGATAACCAAGAAGTGGTCTAGGATTGTAATTGTATGAGGTGCTATAGAGCATGACTGGGCTGCCACCTGCCTGTTGCCATCTTGACACCTGTGGGGGTAGAAATACAACACATATAGGACAATAAGCATGCTAGTATTGATCAGCACACTGTAAGAGACATGCCACAGCAGCAGGCTCTTGGCCAGCAAGGAAAAAATGGATGAGAAAAAATGGCAACTTTTAAAATTTTGGCGTCATATTTTTCCAGGGGGATAAAAATTTATTCCAATAACAAAGATAAAGATGTATTTAGCTATTGAGAAAAGGCATAACATCTTTATATTATGTTATGGAAATTATCTTGAGGTCAAAATATTCAGGTGTTTTTTTTTAAATTTACATCTATAGAAATGCCTGACAAAAAATTGGGTGTCCAGGAGTGTGATATTTGAGGGTTTGATTGCTGAAATGACACCCAGACACCCTGCTGGCTAAGGCCCTATGCCAAAGTATACAATAAAGGAGACACCATAAATTATTGAAAAATAGAATCTTTAATCTAGACAACATTGACTCTACAAATAAGAAAATAAATTGATTTTCTACTTTTTACATTTCATCTTTAGATGCTATCTCACATAGATAAAATATTCCAAAATTTAAGACAGGGTTTGGCATTAAGGATTTTCCTTTCTCCTATAGGAAGGAGAGCTTTTTGTAAATGCAGACGACACAGACAAAAATACACCTTTCTATTCATATTAATTTTTGGACAAGAAATAATCGGTTTGAACCATCTAGTCTATAAGTGCCTTGTTAGAAAGGAAATGTTAATCTAAATCCTTAATGTCCAACTACATAAATGAAAATACATGCATATGTCTTTTTTTAACTCAACCCAATGTGGAAACATAGTATCACAAGATATTTGTATCATTCACATTCGCAAAAAAAAAATAAGGTATAAAATAATTATAATGAATATGATATCTTACCCTGGCCCATTTATCTGTTGCGATATATCTCCTATATCTTATCCATTTTCTGCGTCTGACAAAAGAGTTGATGCGCTTTGAAGGGTGGTACTTGGCAGGGAAATCAAAGGCATATTGCCAACCCTACAATCAATGTGGAAGTATCAGCAAATGCAGCAACAACAACTGATAGGCAAATTTTCTGTTAGGAGAGTAATGAAGATAGATTTATAAATTACAAAAAACCAACCCCACCAATAAGACATCCTAGTATCTATAGGATCAGTAATAACATTGGAGAACTAGTACTTAAAATTTAAGGGACCCTCACTCGGCCAGAGTTAATAGGGGTTCCATGACGAGTGGATGTAAAGAGAAGATATCTTGCACGAGTGAGTGATTTCATGTCAAGCCTCGTCCCAAGACATAAAATCACTCACCCATCTCTTTCCATCCACAAGTGGTGGAACCTGTTTCTCCCACAATAAAAAAGGAGAAATATACTCGCTTTACCATAAAGTTAGCTAGCTAAACTTAGCCAGCTTCTATAATCTTCAAGGGCTTGCCCTGAGAGCAAAGTGATCTAAGGTGTCGCAACTGGCTGCTCATGATCTTTCATTACATCCTGTGTACCAATCTTGCTCAGGGAATATGAGAAAGTTGCCAGTGACTTGGGTTGAGGTGGGGATTTGCCTTGGGTTTTTCCAGTTTCTTACACCACTTGCAACTAACATGATTTAGCTAGTCATGGTTTTAGCTTAAATATTGCAGAAAAAGTGATGATATTCAAATTTCCAAATTCTACAATCTTCAGAACCATCTTAACCTTATTTTTCCTAGGTAACAACAGAGCATAATTTCAATCTCAGAACCTGGGCAAAAGAAACAACTGCTCTGCTATATAACAAATTCATACTTAAAAGTTCCTATAGAAATTGTCGTCTGGATCTAAGAAAATTTTGACAATAATTTCAAATACAGAATGATTATACAAAATATTAGAAGGAGAGTTATTGGTTATGTTCTTACTAACTTTTCTCCATTATATATTTTCCTAACAATTCTTTTGCCTGAAATATCATCAAAATTGTAAGGTTGTCTTTGGTGGCTGTGAGCATTAATGGGTTAAACATATTTAACCCATGAACATTTGCATTTCTAGTCGGCAAGAAAATCAACATTTTGAATAGTAAAAGGGGTTTGTCGTATCCCTCAAGCCCCCTTTGAATCCACAACTGTTATACTTACCCCTTTATCTGTTATCTGACCTGCAAAGTTCTCATCTACGCTCCAGTCTCCCTCCCACTCCCAGTTGGAGGTGGGCAGCCTGAAGTCTTCCTTCGGCATCTCCCTGAGGCCATCCTCGCTGCTGAAGTGCCACCTATCCGAGGGCAGGAGCCGCGACCCGCTGAAGCTATCCACAGGGTTCCAGCGCTGCCATATGAAAACACGCATCACATCAGGAATCATATGTGAAACATAGGCATCAGCATAGACTTAGCCAGCAGGGTGTTTGGGTGTCATTTGGACACCCAAACCCCCCAAAGATCACCCCTCAGTACACACACAATTTTTTATGAAGAATTTCTTAATGTCTAATTTAAAGCATATAATCCGATTCATCTTACCTCAATATAATTACTAATACATTGCTACAAAACTGCTACAAAAGCTACCACACTATAAGCACATACAATAAGTGGTTATCATAATGATATCCTATCATCATAATGTGGTACATTGGTGGTAGACTAGTTAACAGTACAGAAGCACATCACAGATCAGCGAAATGTCTGAGAATGAGTAGTGGTCAGAACATGTGAATCAAGATGCCTACCACACACACTATTTGCTTCGGATATGTGGTGAACACATGGCATAGCTGCGATACAAAGAGGGTATTTTCTGGAAGGGGATGAAGGAATGAATCATGAACCCCAATCCGAGGATAGAAGCCACTATCCGATGACACAATCAAGAAGGGAGCAACTCTGGGAGACTGGGATGATAAATCAAAATTGTGTTAAGCCCCTTTGCACACAAGTGCATGGATATAGAACAACAATAGGAAATCAAGGATTCAAATTCATACAATATGCGCTGAACAGATGTCACAGAGACAACAATTGATTTTTATCAGAATAACAGATATATAGCATTTAAGCGTATTTGATCAGTCGCATCAAAACCAATCCCTCTGTGACTTTTGTCTCTATATAGCAACCACTTATGATCATATATGTATATCAGTTACTGGTAGTAAAATGGTTAAACCCTCCAGCTAGTTACAGCTGAGAGCAGGAGTATGCATTCATGTTGCATTTTTTTCTTTGGAACACAATATACCCATATTCTAAATTATAAATATTTCATTTCATGGAATGTAGATGTAATCTATATAATCATCATAACCATCAACATCATCATTCTTCTTCTTCTCCTCCTTATTGTTCAATCACTATCCAGGGCATGGCCAAGATTTAGAAACTGAGTGCCCAAATGGGCAATTTTGAAATTTTTGAGAGTCCTATTTTTCATAAGACACCACAATATACTCAGCTTATAACCATGAACATGTACTTTCTTAAGTGAAAGAAGGCATAATATCATTATACAATGCCATGGGAATTATATTGAGGGGAAAATCCAAGCATATGCTTGAAATTGATATTTTAAGAAGTTACTCACATTTTTTAGAGTCCTGAGGGACAATTTTTGAGGGTTTGGGTGTCCAAAAGACGCCCAGACAACCTGCTGGCTAAGGCTAAGTTACTATCATCATCATCATCCTCATCATCATCATCATCACCACCAACATCATTATCATCATTGTTATTCATCTTCTTCTTCTATTATTATTATTATTGTCATTATTATTATTATCATTATTGATAATAATATTATTATTATTTTTAATAATCATAGTATTACATGTATATTATTATTATTATTATTATTATTATCATTATTCTTATCATCATTATCATCATCATCATTATAAACCTAGTCATCATTTGAAAAATGATCAGTGATATCTTATCATCCGTTTGATAAGAATATAAGGGCATTCAATTTCTAATGCTTACATATTCTTGAAATTTCATCTTTCATATTGCAGAGAGATAATTCAAACATTCTATTTCTATGATAGCCTAGATAGTATATCTCTTAGCTTTCTCTTTGTTATACTATGTATTTTGGAGGGGGGATTCAGCAATTATACCTCATAACTGATCTTACCTCATTTTCATAGGTGGCCACCTGGTGTCTGATTGGCACATCGCTGGCTGGTATATAGACATACACCAAGTGATCACATCCCAGTGCCCAGACGCATTCCCTGACCGCTGCTACCTTCTTGACCCCTCGCAGATGGCCCCCTGGGTGGAGGGTGCCCCGCACCAGCTTCCATTGGTTGCTGTCTGTAGAGAGGGTGTAGACGTTGCCACATTGACTCACTGCCCATAGTTTCGTGACAGGCATTGGGCCATTGAATGGCGAGAACCTCCTTACAGCTCCAACAGCAAAGCTTCTCTCTGGATATAAAAAATAAACATTAAAGAAATATTGCAAAAGAAGACAACATTAGCGAAGAATATATTTATGATCAAACTACTCACCTACCTTGATTTTGAATTTTTTCAAAAGGGCATCATTCTCTCACATGGCCGACAGCTTTTTGGACAACACAGTGCAGTTCGAAAGTAAATGTACACCTTTGCAACTTGTGTTTACAATCATACTTGCCAACAGAAGGCTCAAGCATTTAAATTCAAAGTGTTCAACTTCATCATGCTCTGCCATAGCAATGCACTGGTCATCCAATTATTGCTGCATATGAACAGTTTTTTCAATGAGCTATTGTTTCAAGATATGATGTAAGGGATCTGAGCTTAGAAATTCAAACTTTGCAAATCTTATTTAGATTTAACTAATACATTGAACACAAGCAATGCTGGCAGCAAAATATCGTGGAAGTGCCATCTCGTGCCCTCTCGCGGTTTTGCACAGGTCTATACTCCTGTGAGGTCGCCATCTGCTTATATTGTAAATCCGAGCTTCACTCTCTTTCGAAGCCATGCTGTGTACATAGCTTGGCATTTATGGCAATGGATAGCTGACACATGGATGATGGATACCTTGAATAATGTTCCGCAAGTTTTTGTCAGTTACTGTAGGTTCATTTGGAAGAAAATTGTGATGTGTGCAACTTACAAGTCCAGACTGCAAAGTAAAAGCGAAAGCGACCTCTATCGACAGAGAATAGCAAAGAAATATGTCATGGTGATAGGACTGTAATTGATATGACAAGTATCGATCGATCGAAATAATTTTTCCAATTAATCGAAAAAAATATTATGTCAATTATTATGTCAATTAATCGAAGCACATTTTTTCAGCCTTTTACGCCATTTTTGGCCAACGATAATAAGAATTTTGAAGAGAACCTAAAGTATTCAATCAAAAAGTGTTGAGAAAACCTTTATTGTCTTTGTATTGTGAGAATCTTAGGATCCTAGCCATAAAAATAGTGTGGAACAATTTCCACATATGAAAATATTCTATTAGAGCAGTTCTTCAAAATCGAATCGAAATAATCGGAATCGAAAAATAAAATGTCAATGATCGAATCGAAAAAAAAAATGGATATCAATGACAGTCCTACATGGTGATATACAAAATCCTGTCAAGGATAACAAATCATTACTTTGTGACAGCAGAATCTAGAAGGGGAATGAAGAATTAAATATTAGCGAGCGTGCCAGCGTGCAGAAGCGAGCATTCAAGTATTTAAGCATATGTATGTAAAAACAAGGGGAACTAACTCAACTCTAGAGATACAACTGACATATACATCCAATCTCTAACTCAATGTGGATAGTTTCACATTTCATCCAATAGCAGCGGTTTTGTTATATGGCATCATTGCCAACTAATCGAATCAGGCATTAATTAAACTACATACATAACCGGAAGCGTACTGCGTGTGGCATCACAATAACTTTTTGGGTCCCTGTATGGATTTCATTACTGTTTCTAGGTTAGTTTTCCTTTGTCACACTCACACTATTGCAAGCTTCACGAATGGCCTTTGGCTAAGCTCGCTATAAAGGCTATTCGCAAGCATTTAAAGCTTTGTTTGTTTATGTGTTTGTTTTGGATCCATTACCACATTTGTCCCAAAGGGAGGACCTATGGAGAGCTCTCCTACCATCCAGGCCACTCGTCGCCAACAGTCCTCGACTCCCTTCATGTTCCCTTTCCCCCCCCCGTACATTGTCATGCATCAGTTCTGTGCTCTCCCATGTCCTCCAGTCCTGTACAGGGGTCTGTTTCACGAAAGTCGGATAATCAGTTAGCTAGCTAAACTTTTAGCTAGCTAAATTTATCCTAGATCTTTCTTATCCTGTAAATTCAGTTTCACGAAGAAAAAGTTAGCTAGCTAAACTTAACCAGCATGAGGCCGCTTATGTGCTTGCTTGAAACAATCACAATCCGCACGTGCCGTGACGTGCACTGTCTGTTGTGCTTGGAAACTGGCGCCATATATCCTCTGACGTGACACTGCCCAACGGCACGCGCACCATTGTTAGGTCTGTTGTTTTGAGCAGCAGAGTATCGTGCTTATTTAACGTATCATGGCTAGAAAAGGTCTGTCTTTACTGCCAACTTAAGCACCTTTAGAAATAGGTTAACAATTCATTGTTGGTGTCACCATAAAGGAAAACTCTTGAATTTTACGGTATATGTTTTGGCTTTATCTTAGAAGACCAACACATGGAATGGAAACCAGCCGGTCAACCTGAACATGCTAGCCTCAACCAGTGTCAATTAATAGTCGCTAATAGGTGCTCTGGGCACCCCCAGCAGGTGGTGGAGATAAGGTTTCTCTGTAAAGTAATCGATGCGGGAGCCCTGATTGGTCCTTGTTCCCACGTGACCTCGTGCTGCTGCCTTATCTGCTAGTCCTGGCATGAGGCTAGCATGTAACTATAGGGCATATAGTAATTGGTCTCTCGTTACATATCCATTCTTTTCTTAATCCAAGGCTTTATGTTTTGCTAATGTTTATCATGAATTTCGAAGTATTAAGTGCAGCCAATACATTATCCTGAACGGCTAGCCTGCTAGGAGCAGGCTAGCCGTTCAGACTTACTTCGTCATGGCAACAGGATAACCGCTGGCTAAGGATTCTTTGTGAAACCGAATTTAGCTGGCTAACCTGTGGTAAGCTTGCGGTTAGCTAGATAACCGCTTATCCAACTTTCATGAAATAGCCTAGGTATCCTACCAAGTATGTGGGGTTCTGTGCCTTCCTTGTCTTCCCATCATACACATATTTAAACCACACATACAAGAAACCCCAAACTCTTCAAATCCCACATCTAATCTACTTCCAACTAGAATGCCATAACATTGTGTACTCATATTATTATCATTATGATTCATGATCATGATGATGATACAGATTTGTGAGATTACTGTTTTAAACAGAAAGGAAGCTTACCAATAAAATCCTTAAATCATTTAATGGATGCCTGCTTCCACTGTTTTGGTGAAACTTGACATTAGAGTAAAATCAACTGTTCCATTAACTTATAATATGTGCCATCAATCATTTGCTCATTGACACATGGATCCTGAATAACAAGTCTGGATGTTTATTTGCAAAACAGGTTTGGTTCGAAAATGAGTTGAAGCAATCACTCGGTATATCCTATCTTACAACCACGATCGCAATTCCGACGCTTTTTACAGCGTGAGTCACAAATAACCAATAGGAGATGTCATATTGATCAGCCGTACAAGTACAGCTTCGGTAGTAACCAAGATAACCCGGCGTATTCATTAAAATGAGGCCTGTGAGCCGATTGTTATAGCGCGACACAAGGTAAAATCCTTTAAGAAATCAAAACACATTCCATGCGTCATAAAAACAGATATGGCAAGAAATTGAATTAAGATGTAAATATGTTATCATTTGATGATATCTAAACACTATTTGTGATAGCATTTGAAAGATCTAATATTTTTTTGTAAATCTGACTATAACAATAAGCGCGCAATACACCTACTCAAATACTCTCTGACCCTCTCTCTGTATTTGTTTGGTTTCTATTTTCTATCAATCATCAAAATAAATCAATCTAGAATTTGATCAAACAAATTGTGCAATGAAAATTACAGTCAATCGATTAATTGATTAATATATTAATTAGCACACGTCAATATTACAAAGAATTCAATTGTCATAAAATATATTACTGTGCGCCTTATGAACCGGTTTACTCCGGCTCGTAGACCGTCTCTATTTCGGTCTATTTCGGTACAGTTGACTTATATTAAACGAAGGAACTATTGCCTCACAATCCCGTGACTGTGATAGAGAACCTACTTTCTTATAGGATACGTGGTGAGTGAATGTTTGAGGACTGTTTTCATAGTTTTCCCTAACTACACGAATGATGTTGCGATAATAATGCGACAAAGCATTTGTTTAACTCCTATTTCACTTAACTGTCATATGCCATTAAGCATTGGAAACCATTTTTGTGATATTTGTTTTGATTTGGGGGGGGGGGGGGGTGTCAGAGATGTACATGTAGTTCAGCTCACTCTAATAATATCACGAATGTCGATCACTGGAAAAGAAAGGTAAAGAAGGGAAACACCAGCTACTTTGCGGGACATCTGTACATGACAGCAGGACAGGCGAGGGTACAGATCTGATACTGGATGCATGACAAAAAGTTAGAGGGCATAAGCCTACAAGGAACATGAAGAAGCTCCGCGGGTGACAAGGGGCCTGGGTGCTAGGTAGACCCTCCTTGCCGTAACGTTACGGCCCTATGCTATTGTTGCTCTGACGGGCCTCACCTATACAGCACTAGTCCTCCAATGCAAAAAAATGGAACCTGGGTCGGTGTATTGTGATGAAAACACTCCGTCACTAGTTAAATGGACAAGTTTGTAGGTATTAAGTAGATAAAGGCTCATAAGGGCCAGATTTTTTAATAAAGTTCTTAAACTGCTAGAAAAGTGTTTTTTTCTAACATGTTTCTCGGTCGCTGCAGCGGTACTACCGTATGTAGGCCGACGCATGTCGTAAAAGTCTATTTAAGACCCATTGTTGGTTTCCTGGATTGGCACGTGGACGTGTGTTGGTGCCTTGGAGATAACGCAACAACTCGTGTGACAACGCGAGAATTATCGGCCATTTTGCGGATTTGGAGGCCTTCTTCAATGCTCCTCCATAAAAAAGTTAACATATTTCCAAAAAGGAGGAGGTGAGTAAAATAAAATATTGTCTTGAATGATAAATAAACACTGGTCTACAAATACAAGTAAGTTTTATTTCATTCAAATGTGTCAGTGCTTAATCACGTATCATGTTCCAAAAATTTCAATGTGAGGACCCTTGCCCCCACTGCAAACGGTACAGACAGCCTAAGAGGGCAAGTCTCCTGGTCTAGGGTGCTAGGGGAGCTCTCCCTATGGAGTTGACCATGTGGGACGAAAGTCGGATAATGGATCAAAAACAAGCAAGCAAGCAGCATGGGCCTATTTCACATGGGCCTCAGCTTAACTTGAGGATAGCCATTGGCTAGCCAGACAATTTGGAGAGAATTCTAAACAAGTGGTTATCCTTTTGCCATGGAGAAATAAGTCTGAACGGCTAGCTGGTTGCAAAAGACATACTTTCTGCCTCAACTCCGTAAGAAATCTTGATTTTGCCCATTAGGCGTCCATAGTAAAATTACAATGGAAATCACTCACATTGTGCTCTCCTAGACTCCTCATTTTTGGATGTCTCAATTATGGCCTGTTCAATTGCCAGATATTGGGGGGTGGGGGGGGGGGGGGGTAGTGGCTAGCAGGCTAATAGGCCTCCTGTAGAGCAAGTACAATAAACAGAGTTACAATTTGGTTTTTAGGGATGCAGACAGGTGCTGAGAGCCTTATCCAGGATTTTGGAACCAGTAGTCCAGAATTTGGCAATCGTTCAAGTGTGCGCATCCTCCAGCAATTTTCTTGTATTTACATTGAATTTGAACTTTTAAACATTTGTTTGAAATTGATAGTTGAAAAAAATGCTGACCAAAATATTTTGGCGCTGTAGACTTGTGTATGTGGATTTTAGGGTTTTGGACATCAAAATTGTGTCCAGACAACCTACTGACTAAGGCTCTGTGCACACACTGCACAGTGATTATCTTATTAGTATTACTGAAACTTTTGAAATGAGATGATGCTGAGAGGCAATAAAAAACATCTGCTTTGCAGAGACTTATAAAAAAATCTTGTTAGTATAGATATATTATTAGGCCAAATGAAATGATTTGTTATATCTTAAAACTTAAAAATCTCCCTTATTAATATTCCTTGATATATCATCGTCATGATTATCATATACTTATGCCTGCAGCTTCTTGATGTACTTGTTTGTATGTAAATCATTTCCTGACACATTAGTAAAAATCTTCAAAAGTGAGGCAACTGAAATACCTAGTAAATAATTACATGGTGAGGGATTGGTGACTGAAACCTTGGCACATGGGTACTCATCTGAGAGTACTCAGCGAGAGCTATCCAATGAATACCAAAATGACAGGGATTAGATGGTTATTGAAAATGTTTGTGTTCTTGTCCATAGTATCATCATTGGAAGGGTTAAAACATTACACACAGCCCATTGGGGAAAATGCAACTGTTCTCTACACCCCTCATTGATTAAAGTTTTAATTTGTCTAGAGCAAAGCTTGGAAGAGATGTCTGCGCCACCGCCAGGACCAGGCGAACAGCCTCCGGCCTACACGGCACTGCCACCAGGATATACAGTCCCCGGCCAGGACCAGGCCAAATATCAAGGTAAATCAGCTCCGGTAACGATAGTATTCATACGTACACTAGGTGGCAAACTTATAACAATAAATCAAATCCAAGGCACTGCTGGAATGGAATTGAGAAATAGGAATAGAAACCCCCAACTCTTACGTGACAACAGTCACTTCATATTCTATTCAGATTTCAGAAGCACAAAAATTGTGAAATGATAAGGAAATACTGCATGGCTCAATATTGTTTCAGGATAAAAATAAAAAGACATTGTTTAACACTAACTAAAGAGTCTACCTGCAATTGACTCAATGAAACGAATGAACTATTGCCTCAGGGTGAGTGAGCTTGAATACTTGTCCTATCGAATGTTTACCAGCAGTTCTAAATATGCTACTTCATATTTTAACTACATTAGCGGTTTGTCTTTAATTTGTTCCCAGCTTGTAGAAGAAGTAAGTTACCCTATTGTGTTTTTGCATATTTTACCTGAATTTCACTGACTTCACCTATAAAGGTAAGTTAGATAGCTAGGCCTAGCCGCCTATGTATATCGAGCTCTGGTTTAAATATTGATAATGTACCAAAAAACAAAACAAAAATGCAAACAACATTTTTGTTGGATCAGTTCTAATTTTACCTAGATCCCAGCAGTTTTGGTTTTTTATTTGGAGCATCTTCAGTTGTCTCAGATTGCCATTTTAATTATAAGAAATGTGCCTTTTTATTTCTTTTGACAAATGTGGGTGACAACTGACAATGAAAACAAATTAACCTAGTATATTGGAAAGCATGTACATTTCATGCAGTGAATAAAATATTTATTTTTATTTCCAGGAAACTACCAAGAAGGTGCCCCATTACTGTATGGTCAGCAAGGTACACCAGCAGGGTATCAGCCTGGGGTGCCAGCAGGGTATCAGGCACTACCCCCCCAGCAGCCCTATGGTCAGGGACCCGCCAATGTCATCATCACACAGCCCCATGCATCTGTAGTAGTGGTAGGAGGGTGTCCAGCTTGCAGGGTAAGGCAAAATAGTAGTAGTAGTAGTAGTAGTAGTAGTAGTAGTAGTAGTAGTAGTAGTAGTTAGTAGTAGTAGTAGTAGTAGTAGTAGTAGTAGTAGTAGTAGTAGTAGTAGTAGTAGTAGTAGTAGTAGTTAGGACTGGTATTGACTTGGTATTTTTAGGCTCGAGATTGGCATCACTATTATTATGATACCGATCCTAATTCCGAGCCTTAGCGTCGTTTTTGAAGTTGCTGGGATTTATTTACATTTATACATCATCATCATGCATTATTTACATCCACTAGAATAATATCAGTTTAATTGTGGGTCTCATACTACAGATATGTATTTTTCCTCAAGGCATTCTCATTTGAATGACAAGAGAAAAGGTGCCACTTTAATTTTCAATTAAATTTAATTTTCAATTAAATCCTAATTAAGTTATGTTATCATTCATATTATATATATTCATATACATTTAAAATTCTTTTGTCGGGTGTTACAGGGCATATGGGTATCAAATTATTCAAATAATTATGATAACAACAATAATAATAATAATAATAATAATAATAATAATAATAATAATAATAATAATAATAATAATCATCATCATCATCATAATAATGATAATAATGGTAATAACAATGAACTTTATTTCATGAAGTTAATACAGTAAACTACATGGTTAGGTTAATGTATAGGAAAATGTATATCTGATACATTTTAGTCTACATGGATGTAAATCCTTTTTCAAGGCATGGGCATTTTCACATTTTAGGGGAAAGTTCTATGTAAATAATAGTGACTATATGCAATGATAAGTAAATGAATGCCGGCAGCATGAAAACGAATGTGCCTCTGAAGCACATGGCAACCACTAATTGGTTGCCGGGTGAGCCGATTATCTGCCGGTCTCCTGGAGTGAGTGCCTCGGCAGAGCGTGGGAAAACAATAGGTTCCTGTTTACCAGCATGTCGGCATGTCAGTAGCTACCAGTCTTTAATGGGAGTTTTATATTCCCTTGAGTGTTTATGGCAGTGTTAAGCACATTTAGAAGTACTCATCTTAGGATCGAGTTGTATTAACATGCCCTTGCCGATTCGAGCAATGTTACATAATTCGAATCACAGTTGATCAGTACTTCTCGATACCAGCCCTAGTAGTAGTAGTAGTAGTAGTAGTAGTAGTAGTAGTAGTGGTAGTAGTAGTACTGTAGTAGTAGTAGTAGTAGTAGTAGTAGTAGTAGTAGTAGTAGTAGTAGAAGTGGTAGGAGGGTGTCCAGCTTGAAGACTATGTCAATGTATGTGTAGTAGTGTTAGTAGTAGTAGTAGGAGGAGTAGGAGTAGTAGTAGTAGTTGTGGTAGGAGGGTGTCCAGCTTGTAGGGTAAGTCAATGCATCTGTAGTAGTAGTAGTAGTAGTAGTAGTAGGAGTAGGAGTAGTAGTAGTAGCAGTAGTAATAGTAGTAGTAGTTGTGGTAGGAGGGTGTCCAGCTTGAAGAGTATTTCAATGTATGTTTAGTAGTGGTAGAAGGATGCCCAGCTTGTAGGCTAAGTCAATGTATCTTTAGTAGTGGTAGTTAGGTGTCCAGCTTGAGCAAAAAAGCCGTGTACATATCAATTTATTTAACCATACTTTTTTTGGAATGGCAGGTAACCTGATTTGCTTGATGGGCTTTGGCTTTAATTGCCATGCTGGACTACCTGATAATTAGTTGGAGTACAATTTGTTTTACTACGGGTGAACTTGGATATGCCGGACCACTGTACGACGGATTTTTGCATATGACAGACGATATGCTTGGTCTCAGTTCGATGCATATCAAGTATTCGTCATATGTACACGACGGATTTTGCATATGACGGACCAATTTTCATGGTCCCATTGAGTCTGTCATATCCAAGTTCACCTGTATTTTTAATATATTCAAGTTGATTTATTTTTTCTTGTATTTTATGTTTTTCAGGTTGGTGTGCTGGAGAATGACTTCACCTGCCTAGGAGTTTGCTGTGCTATTTTCTTCTTTCCCATTGGTCTGCTTTGTTGCCTAGCGATGCGGCAGAGGAGATGTCCTAACTGTGGTGCCATATTTGGATAGGTTAAGCTTCAGTCTGCAATACCGATGAAATTCAAGGAACAGTGGATGAATTGTCCTATTTCTTGTCTCCTTCCTGTCTGACCCAAGGTCAGTGGGATTTGTCGATCCCAAGATCAACAAGATTTGTCTGACTCAATGTCAATGCTTTTTTTCTGCCTTTGTAAATTGATGAAGCTCTTCTGGTGATTTTTGTTTCTTGATTCATCATATATCAGAGGATGCTAGAAATATCCTGTTTCTTGTCACCTTACAGTCTGGCCCAAGGTCAACAATTGATTAAGCTCTTCTGAGGGTTATTATTTTCTTGATTTGCCATACAGATCAGAATTTTTTCTCCCTCCTCTTTAATTTTTTTCTTTTGATGTCAAGAACTTACGATCAATTTTTGCACCAAAGTGCAAACATGCGTGGTTTAGTTTTATGATGAGAAATACATATTTGACCTAAGTTAGGTTTAAAAAGTTAGTCATTTGAAGAATATTTCTATATGAGCAGAAATATGAAACAGTCTGTGATGTCAGCTGATAAGGTTAGGTTGTGAAAGTTGTCAACCTACTGCAATAACTTCAAAGTCAGGATTCCCATTAGAAGTAACCTGATTCATTGATTTTGGTCTGGTATATCTATTTTCTTTCCTTGTACGATTTCATATTGTGGCTCAAATAGTCATGAGTGGCATATATCACTAGATAAATTGAATTTGTCAACATTATTCATTCTTTCATGTAGTGGAATATGGATCAGAACTAAGCAACCAACTCTCCAATGATTATTGTTTGGGATATTGCTTTAATCATTTTCAGAGAGGAAATCTATAGCATAAATGGTTTAAGGTGACATATACATATATATATATATATATATATATATATATATATATATATATATATATATATATATATATATATATATATATATATATATATATATATATATATATGTGTGTGTGTGTTTGTATTTATAAAGCAATATTGTAGAGCCTCTACCTTGTTCCTCTACTCCTGCCAATTTTGCTATAATTAAGGCATACACATCCATTGCTATATATCTCTTTTCCTTACAATGTTTCAATTTCCTGTCTAGTCACATGAAATCCCCTTCTTGTAACTAGAATTATAGTCAGTAGAAAGGCTTCCATATTTCTTGCAAAATATCAGTAACTTCTCTGTTATCATCAAAACAAAATATCACATTTTAGATTGTTGTGAATAGTTTGAATTTGGTCTGATACCAGTTGATTTACTGGGAGTATTTATTCATTATCATGCCTTGTCTGTCCAGAGTGATAGATTCTCTCTATGCAGGTCAACATGGGCAATAACAAACTTAAACAACCCTCCATTAAAGCACTAGGGAATGTCAGGTGATACCTCCGCTAAGATCCCCAGCTAGGACTTGTCCTAAGTACCAATTAGAATCAGAAGCAAATAAATAGTATTGTATGTTTACTGAATATACCATAATTACAAAATCATATCAATTATGATCAGTGACATCATGAGTTAAACCCACTGGAGTGCAAACAAAGTGTGTCTTGGCTGCCTACATTTGATTGGCTGTCACTGATATTCTCCAGAGCATGATTTGTTTGTGGGTTCTCTCTACTTAGAAACCCTGTTTTCAGGGATGCTCATAATTTTACAAGCTTTTGAGAATCTAATCCACAGTAAAAAATATCTATTGTACTAATTGGTCATCTTCATATTTTCAGAATACAAAAAATAATGTAATTCTTATTTGTTAATTCTATTACATTAGACCAGAGATCAATTAAACTTCCAGTTAAAACAAACCTTCAGTACAAGTGCTGTTTAAGGCTTTTGATATCTTTGATAATTGGACTTGGTACATTTCCTAGCCTTAGGACAGTTTGGTGAACTTTGACCCAATGTCCCATGAACAAGTAGTGGTTAAGAAAGTATTTAAAGACATTTGTAATTTTATATCCTTATTGAATGTGTTTTATAAGGTATGGTATAGCAGGTGAATTTGCCAACAGTGGAATTGTATATTTGCAAATATGTTTTTGTCAAGTGACGTATGTGTGTGTGAGTGTGGGTGTCTAGTGACATTGTGTATGATTTTGATCGTGAAAATTTTGAAATGTAGCCAGCAACTGAAGCAATGTTCAAAAGTAGCAACTGCCATTTGTGGAGATATTTGCAATATGCCAAAGAATCTACCATTTAAAACTGGTCATTGTGGTCTGACTTGAAATGCTATGTTTTTTATTATCTAACGATAAATCAAGATTTGACCAAGAATGATGTCTCTTCTTAGGAACTGTTCCTTCCCGCGAAATATTCTTGAAATGTTTTCTGCTTCAGGTATGGGAATGAGGAATTTTGAATTGCGATTATTGTTTTTCTGCTGTACTTCGGCTAAATTGTCATGCGAGTTGCGAGTAGTGGAGGAAAACGGAGTACCTGGCGAAAACTCCTGCCTTACCCTAAGTCACTTGCAACTTTCTCAATACCCTGGCGGGCATTTAATTAGTAGATTAAAAAAAAAAAGAAATATCCCTATACAGGGTAATTTGACACTATTAATTTTTAGAATATAAAATTGAATTAATACTGCAGAGGATAGATTGCAAAGGGAATGGTGTCTGTATGATAAGCACTAGTGGTGTGTGAAAATCTGCTAAATTTGTTAGATCGATGCAGCCTTCGCATGCCTAAATTATATATATGTGTGTGTGTGTGTGTCTGTGTTATTGTACTATTTCTCCAAGTGTGGAAAAATGCTTTTCATGTTACAAACGAGCTGTGGGGGTGCTGTTCCTCTATCATTAAATCATGCTGTTCTCCCTGTAAAGAGGCGATTCATCTATGTGTTAAAACATGCTTCTATGTGCTAAAACTAATAATTTTGGTATAAAGAGAATTACTTCTGTAATGATGGACATGCTGTGTTTTGATAGAAAGAGAAGGTACTAATTCTTCAATGGTAGACATTCTGTTATGAGTAGAAAGTGTTGACACATGCTGTTTTGATAGAATGAGAAAAAACTATCCCTTGAGTAGTCCATTTCTTGTTAGAAAGGGGAGGTATTGTTGAGTGTAAATTAAAACATGCTGTTTTCATAGAAAAGGAAGGTGCAATGCTGTTTATGGTAAAAAGGGGAAATGCTGCTAAGTGTTAAAGCATACTCTTTTTGTAGCAAAGGGATACACTATTCCTTTGCTTGTAGTCATGCTGTTTTAGGTAGAGGAAGAGTAAAAGAAGGTACTGCCAAGAATTAAAGCATGTTGTTTCGATAGAGACAGAAGGTACCTTTTATAAACCTAATCAAATCTGGAGTGTATACATGGCCTGACACATTTGAAATATCTAGATAAAGACGCAATAGATTGAGTAAAATGGACTGGAAGTTGGTGTTCTTTAGATTTAACAATTCTTGAAATATTTGTCAAATGTAGCTGTATTTGATGATTGATGTCAGACCATGTTTATACTCCAGATGTGAATGGGTTAGATGTTAGACGTGCTGTTTATGGTAGAGGGATGGGGTACTGCTAAGTGTTATAACATGTTTTTTTCTTAGAAAGAGAAGGTACCTTACTGTTAATTGTAGACATGCTGTCTTTGACTGGGAAGAGGAGGTACTGCTGGTTGTTAAATGCAGTTGTTAGAAAGAGACCCTTAACTAAAATAGGTTGATTTTGGTAGAAAGAGAAGGTCAGAGGGGGTAAGTGCAAGTGAAATTTGAAATTATTCAATGATTGAACATTGAAACATGACACGGGAGCAGTAGGTCCTACTAATGTCCTTTTGAAAGTATTCAAGTGTTTATTGTCTTGATATCATTATTACTATTTAAATGCTTGTGGAACACATTAATATTTATTTGCTTTGATAAGATTCTACCTGCCACATTTAATTGCATTGAATTGACAGGCTTGTACCAAAAGCAGAGATTTATCTTTTGTAACATATACCATTCTTATACCATGTTTTCTTTAACCTTAATTGTCTCACATGCGTTATTCGTAATGAGAAGTGAATTTGTATTTCTCATAATGTGTAGTTCATGACTGATTTCAGTGAGTACAGTCTGATTGTATGTGATATCGATATAAACATAGTTTATCACTGTGTTAAAAAGGGGAAGAATATGTTAGATAAATAGGTACAATTGGTTGGTATATATGTTATAAAGGGGAACAAAGTACATTGATTGCTTTTAGGCCGTTAGAACTTTGTTTGCTTAAGATATACATATTGAGTAATCCAAGTGGCATATCTCTGATTTTGATCAAAAAACGCCCATCTTGATATAAATAGTATGCCAATCTCTTTACCCGGCCCTCAAATACAGACATGTAGTAAACTCAAAATGCAAGCATCTTAAGGTTATTTACCTTTATCTAAAACTAAGCCGTTTGAAAAAAAGAAGCTGTATACATATATACCACCCTTTTTCAATTGGTTACTGGGGTATGAGTGATAAATAGTGAATTGATAAAGATGTAATAGCACTCTTTTTACATTTGTGAAAGAGCAAGTGGTGTATGTATCCTGTAGTGTTAGACATGATGGAAGGGTGTCAGTAGAAATGGTTCCTTACTGATTTAGGACTTCATGATTATTGTAAGGTACTGACAATTTATCTTTACTCTTGTAAAACTGTTATGTCAACCATCCCATACACACACATATATTTCATACATATATACATGTATATATATATATATATATATATATATATATATATATATATATATATATATATTTATATATATATATATATATATATATATATATATATATATATATATATATATATATATATATATATATATATATATATATATATATATATATATATATATATATATATATATATATGTATATATATATATATGAAGGCTGTGAATTTCAGGGGAAATGGATTATAAAAGGGTGAAAAATACAGCTTTGCATGATTTCATGCTGCTCATTGGTTGATTATTCAGTTAACTTTGACGTCCCAATTTAAAAATTGGTAACATTTTTTTTTTGTTTGAATAAATCTGGAATTATATTTATTATTTATGAAATCCAGGCTGGAGTTATTGTAAATCCTAGGTCAATTAGGGTTTTCTCTTTGAAAGTCTTGGCAGTCAGTCAGATGTTATTATTCAATATTGAGGCATCAATTATTCTTAAGAAAGATATGCCTGCTTAAGTGGCCACCCTGATAAGAAACCATTACATTTCTTCATGTAGAAAGGCACAGATTCAGGAATGTAATTGATTATGTTAGTTTCGTCATGTGAAAAGTTGTACATTTCAGTATTCAACAATATTGTTTTAAGGTAGAAAGTATCATGGTTCTGATCAAGTCTTTCTATTGAGCTCTGTTTGTAAACCGTGGAATGAAGGGGGATTGATGTATCAGCAATAAGAAAAAAACATTTCAGGAACATGGTCAGCAAGCATGATTTTAAAGATTGCCTCTCTGCGCTAAGAAGTGGATGAAGTATGAATGATGTTGTATGCAGATGAGTTTCTACTGTGCCGAATTCTGATTAAATCATTCAACATGTACACAACACAACCAATTGTAAATAACATCAATATTATTTTCACAAATAAAATATTGCTTGTATAATCAGGAACCAACACTGTCTTGTGGTTTATGTCCTCAATGGTTAGAACTTCTGTGTAAAACACATAATTAGGGAGCTATTTTAGATGAAATCTAGTTTTCAACAAAGGCAGTGTACTCAGAGGGGCGCAGGGACTGCTTTATAGCAAGTTGACAATGGCACAATCGTATTGTATCGAATAATTGACTAATTTATCTTTACAAAATCAGACATGTTACACATACAGAAAGAGAGTAGATACTGTAAATAAATACGAACACATGTTAACGGAACTGTTAATATTCATCTAAAATATATATATATACGCTTTAAGCTTAAAAACACACGAGCAGCGCAGCAATATATAGTTTTGGTTTTATTACCTTGGACCAAACACACTGGAGCAGCGCAGCAAAGTATTCTCTGGAGGGAAAACGCTGCAAGGCTTCAGCCAATCAAAATAGCGCAAGGCAATGGTTATTATGTAATAACCTGCAGATTGCCTTGCAAACACTGAGCAATTCACACTGCTGCAGCAAAACACTACTGCAGTGTGAATTGCTCAGTGTTTTACTGCGTTGCGCTCCTCAAGTGTGTTTTAGGCTTAAACATTAAGATCTGATCTTCAGGGCTCAAATCACTCGGTTATTACATAACATACATAATGATATACTTACAAACCGCCTCATATACGGTTTACAAGTTTTAACATAAAAATGAAATTGGGCAACAAGCCTAGTTGTGCAAGGAAAAATCAATAAACGGGCGGCTCCTTTAACTATACGAAGCATAGGAGCCCATTTAAACGTATGTAAGCGCTTAGAAAATAAATAAACTATGATTAGTAGAAGCGCCACCTCTTGAATATCATTGTAACAAGCATAGCATTGAATACCCTGGGTAGTTTAGTTTTGATGCTGCATTATAACAGAGATATAGACTATAAGTCTCTGATTATAGGTGGCGTTTCTAAAATGGTGATAAACGCAATAATTATAAGTAGCAAAAATATGAAAATGAATAAAACGCAAAAATTTATGACGCACTTAATACATGCTTTACAGTATGTCAAAATGATGTGTGATATGGGTACATGGTACCTGGGTACTCATCTGAGAGTATTCAGCTAGAGCTATCCAATGAATATCAACATGACAGGGTTTAGATGGTTTTCAAAATTCTTTGCTTCCTTGTGCTTTTTACGAAAGTAGCCTCAGCATTGGTAGGATCAACAATACACTCATAGGCTTCGAGTAGGTTTCTGAAATGATTAAATCTTAGAAGGTCAAATCACAGGCATCTGTAACCGAAAATTCAGAACTATAAGTACAATAAAACGATGATAAAACAAGTTTCAAGTGGTCTGTAATGTTTGTTTACAATATAAAGAAGTCTTCTTTATATAGTAAACAAATGAAACAGACCACTCGTTTTATTGTACCTATAGGTCTAAATTTTCGGTTACAGATGCCTGTGGTCAAATGCATAGCCATCCGCCGAAAACAGGAAATTCAATCCTCTAATACCCGCGCAGGATTTACATGAGTTCCTTCAAATGACGTATGTTATAGGGGTTCTTTCAGTCGACTTGCAGTAGCGTTGAGAGGTGGTGTGTTGCAGCAGCAGATCCATCGACGTTTAGAATATAGGAGCCAGAATTCCAGAGTAAGACATTTTAACGAGAAAGGATCTTTTGTGTTGTGTACCTCTAATTTTCCATTTTCGACTCCGCGTGTTTTTGATATACAAGTACTAATTGGGTGCGGAAATTGGAATTTGAGTACATGTAGCTTTTCCTCATTTCTGGCCTTTTAGATACAGCGGCTATTTTTGTTTGAGACACAAGAACACAGAAATGTTTGAGAAATTTCTAAACCCTGTCATGTTGGTACTCATTTGAAAGCTCTTGCTGAGAACTTTCAGATGAGTACCAATACGATAGGGTCCCCATCATTTATCAGCTTTTCTTTTTACATTATATTGCTTTGACCAAATACACCACCGCTAGCAAAAGGGTTAGGGCAAAACAGTGTCTAATGGGTTGCCTACTTTCTGACCCCTCTTCCCAGCAGTGTAGGTACCTACAGTTGCCCAACTATAATCATCAATATTTTTGATACCCAAATGAGTTATATTTAGAACTAGAAAAGTGAAAGCTTTATATAAGTCAATGTAATGCTGTTCAAACAGGAGCAAAACGTAGGCGAAAATCGCCCATTTTAGCTAAGTGACCTACTAATTGACCTTTGTTCTCAGCAGTGCGGGTACCTACAGCTGTCCAAGTACAAATATGAACATATTTCCCACCTAAATAACTCGTATATAGAAATAGAATAGTGAATGAGCAATAAAGGTTGGGTGTTCAATACAAACATGTATCGATTATTTTCTCTTTAAATTGAGCCTATGCTACTTGAGGGGTCTGTATGTCCCTTAGATTTCAATATTTCAATCAACCAAAAGCGGAGAAAGCCCATTACTATATATGAAACTATAAATGAAAAAAAAGGTTCAGCCCTTAATTTAGCTTTCTGTGCCGGACTAAAGTAACAGGCAATCTTGAACTCGCTGGCTTCGCAATGAGCTAGACAGCGAGTAAGCAGAGGTAGATTTACCACACATAATCTTCCTAAGGTGCTTCAGTAGGAGTTTAAAGAGTGTAATCCGACATCCATAGAATGTAGCTTATATGTCCGTTATCACGCATTATATCAGAGGTTCCATTTAATATATAGGTGCAGGGCACGTAGACACCCAACATATCTGAAAACCATAACATTAAACTTCTGGATAGTGCAAAACAAAAGAAAATATTGATCAAAATAAAGGGAAAATGACAGCATCCAAACCTTTTTATTTGACGAGCTAACTGTGCATCACTAAGATTTTTGAAGGTAATTGCGGGGTTCTGTGTAACCATACCTTGAGGCATACCACAAAATAAACTAATATTATGCTGCCATCTCTATACAATTCATGCCTGAAGTGACCAAGTGTAGTATAATCACTGATTCGGTCGCCATTTGCATTATCTGCGCTGTCGTAGGACGCTCTACATCACTCCAAACTCGAATTAACGAATGCCTCACTATTCACTATTGTGGTATGCCTGTGTACATTAATATAAAACTAGCTGCAACCCGTGCACAACACGGGCTCATACACAGCATCTCAGTTTCATGAGATGAGAACAGCAAACATTAGCAGCCAAGGGAAGATCTCTTAATAACCTTTCTAACAAAGTCGTGATTTCGTGACCCACAATTACAATTTTAATATATATTTTGCCGAGAATGTCGGGAAATCAGAATATGTGTTCAAAGTGTTTTCATCCAGTTTTTTCTCCGTGATTACAGGGCCTTAAATTACGATTTTGATATATTTAAAAAGAACATATAAGGGACTTTCTAGATATATACATTATGTTGTCTTAACCCCAATAATGTATAAATGCAATTTATATGATGTTTTGTGACTGAGGTGGTAAGCCATGGTATATTGTAGAAATTGATCACGGGAGGTAGGATATTGTGGCAACACCTTAGTGCCCGGCCCAGTCAGCAGCCAAAACCTTACCCTATGGGCTCGGTATTTGCTGCTGACTGGGCCGGGCACTGGTCTTGCCACAATCATCTACCTCTCGTGATCAATTATACCACAAGGCTTACAAACGTTTTTTGGCAAGTTTTCTGCTTTTAATGAAGATCTAAACTAAGCTGTTGTTGTAACATTCTGGATGGTGCAACAATCAGAACATCATATAACAATAGGATTTCCTATTGTTGGAAGCATATGCATGGGAAGAGCTCTTTATGATCTTTCTAACAATGTCGTGATTTCAGGACCCACAATTACAATTTTGATATATTTTAAAAGAATATATGACTGCCTTCCAAAATATATAAAATTTGTTGTCTTAGGCCGATTAATAAGTGAGAAATCATCGAATAAAATCGGACATATTTTGCCGAGAACGTCGGGAAAAAAAATCTGTTAAATGCATTTTGATTTGATGATTTCTCCGTGATTAAATGGCCTAAAATTACGATTTTAATATATTTAAAAGGAACATAATATGGATTTTCTAAATATATAAGTGTTGTTGTCTTAAGCCTAGTAATGTATAATGCTATATGTTGTTTTGTGGCTGCGATGGTAGCAATGGTATATTGTAGGAATTGATCACAGGAGTTAGGTAATTGTGGCATTACCAGACCACTGCCCCGGCCCAGTCAGTAGCCAAAACCTTGCTCTATGGGCTCGGTTTTGGCCGCTGAAAGGGCTGGGCACTGGTATTGCCACAATCACCTACCTCCCGTGATCAATTCCCATTATATTACAAGGCTTACAAACATGTTTTTTGGCAAGATTTTTGCTTTATATATATATATCTATACTAAGCTGTTGTTGTAACATTCTGGATGGTGCCACAATTGGAACATCATATAATTTGCACTTTCAAGATTTCAACCTTTTGCAAAATCTTCATTTCGCAAAACATTTGGAAGATTAAATAAATGTCAAGTAGACTGATTTGTGGCGGTTCTAACGATGTAAACCGCATTAAAATTTATCAAAGTAACAGTGAGTAAATAAATTCAATTTTACCGTTAGCATTGAGTCCACCACTCCAGCAAATAATTTCGCTACTAAAGATGGCATAAAAATTACTAAGATTTTAACCTTTCGCCAAATCTCTTTTTCGCAACACATTTGAGAGAGAATTAAATGTTACGTAGAATGATTTGTGGCTGTTCTAACGAGCTAAATTGCATTAACATTGACCAATGGAACAGCGAGTAATTCAATTTTACGTGAACATTGAGTCAAGCAGTGTGGAATCTTTTCCCGCTACTAAAGATGGCATGAAAATTACTAAGATTTGAACCATCATCTTCATTTCGCAACACATTTAATAACGAATTCACAGGAATGTAGAAGGATTCACACTGCATTAAAACTGACCCACGGAAAGGTGTTTTTAATGTGCACATATAGTCCACCGTGACACTTTCCCCGCTACAACAATCATGACGTCGCGTAATTAAGAATGCGTTGCTTTGTTGCGAAGATGCACGTGTTGTGGGATCATCGGCAGTCAGAACGCTATTTCGATACAATTTAAAGGAAACAATCCATATATAATATGTGATAGAGCAATGTTTAAAACCTGAAAAGATCTGGCGACGAAATTTGCTCTTAAAGCAAAAAGTGATGTTTATTTCACGCGAGATCGATTTAGTCAAGCGAGTGCCAATAGAGGGCGCGTTCTTTAACGCGTAAATCGACGAGACTGGAAGCGGCCTACGAGATTTGCGGCCTTCAGAGCGGCCGTGTTCGCCTACCATGGGCCGACGAATCGGCCTTGGAATAACAATAGGATTTCCTATTGTTTGAATCATATGCATGTGTGACGCTCCCATTGTTGAGGGAGGAGTTAACAATGGGAGCGTATGACGCACACATGCTTCCAACAATAGTAAATCATTTTGTTCTATGAAGAATTGATTGTTGCACAATCCAAAATGTTGCAACAATCGGCTCATGCTGAGTTTAGTTTAGATCTTCATTCAAAACAAAAATACCCCACAAAAACATTTTTGTAAATCATTTTACTTCAAACCTAGCTATTGCAAAACTTCAGTACCCCACTAATCGGCATGCAAAGCCACAACATCAGGCTTACAGCCGTTTCGGAGGAGTTACGGTCACAAAATTTGGAACCTGCTATTAATATAGAAATGCATCATACGTCAATAAAACTGTAATTTCGAGTTGTTGTTTATCTTAAATTTCCAAAATGGCACACGTGTGTATTAGGTTGGTGCTGCCATCTAGTGTTGCCACCGTCAGTCACTTGCGTCTGTTTAATGCAACAGTAAACCAAATGTTGTTTGACTATTACACTCGAGTTTCTTTTTCTTTTCTTCTCAAAGGCAGAGATGGGAATTTCAATTGGTATACGAATGCATTTATGAGCGCACCAGCTATATACAAGTACGCCGAAAACAAACTGGTAGGACGCCAAGTACGGATTAATAATTCTCTTCCAGCTTGAATTGATATTCTGTATTCTGAGTGACCAGTGGCGATAAGGATTATATCTATCAGAGTTGAAATATTCGGGCAGCCGGTCAGTGAGTTTTATAAGCGTATTTGAGGTATTAACATATCCACATTGTGTCAAACAAGCCTACCGTAAAGTCGTCCTTTTCTCTATTTGAAAGACATAAATCCGATTTTCCATGAAACCAAGCCGTCTAGACTGTTAAAGATAAATGGGTTTGAGTCTGACACTTGCTCTTATATTTCAAAGTAGTATATATATATATATATATATATATATATATATATATATATATATATATATATATATATATATATATATATATATATGTATATATATATATGTATATATATATATGTATATAAACATATATATATATATATATATATATATATGTATATATATATATATATGTATATATATATATATATATATATATATATATATATATATATATATATATATATATATACTTTATTATAAATAAAGTGTACAATCAGAACATAGTTGAGGCAGGGCATTCCACTGGGAATATGTGTACATGAAGGTATACTTTGTTCATGACTAGTCTTCCTGGGCACTCATGGGCTAACACCTGGTGGAAAATATTAACTCGTCCAATGCCTCCTATGGGTAAAAGTTAGAAATATTATTTTGCGACAGGAGTTTCAAATTGGGCGACGGGCACTTCGACCTTGAACAGCCTTATAATAAGTACATAAACATCATTTTTCTAAGATGAGTTCTTCATTGCAAGTAAATAGCCCATGCGATGAATCCATAAACAACACCGAAAAAAGAATTTTGAAAAATATGCAGAAAAGCTCCCATGATGATCTGCCATGATTCGAAACAGACGACTTAACAACAAGGCGCTCTACTAGTGTTTAATGAGAGCATACGGTAAGTGGTTGAAAAATATCAACCTAGTTTCTATACTTTTGCGTGATCTACTATTCATTGAATTGGGAAGAAGGCCCTGAGTTGATTTTTGGCTTCGCCCAGAATATCTTTGCACCACAACCTCGGTAAGGAAACGTGGAATTAATTTTGACATTTCCAGGTAACTATTTTGTGGTCACAAATGAATTGGCCGTGCGGCCAGTCGTGCCAAGTTTTACAATCACGTTTCTATTAATGCACTATCCTCTTTGCGCGGAGGATGCACGGCCACCTTGAAGAGGCCTTGAGGAGGTCTTCCTGTGGCCTCACGGTCCTTATAGAATAAATTTAACATTCATGTTTTTAAAGAGTGCCGTGAGGCACTGTCAAGGATCAGTGCGAGAGCCGCACGGCCTTGAAAATCGCCGTGCGTCAGACTCTCAGTGAGTAAATGTCCGTAGGAAGGACGTGGACCGGAAGGCCTCCTCAAGGTCTCGGTGAACTAATTCCAAAGCTGACGGGTGAATTTCAGCTGTGGTATGACAAAAATGCTTGGCTAGCTCCAAAACTAGTCATCCTTTCACACCTAAAGTTGTTATTATTTTGATCAGAACATTCTCCTCTTTTAAATTAAGCCAAAAAAATAGGGGTCATATCGTGATTTTTTTTTCTATGGGCCAACATAGGTCAGAGTGACAGATTGGCCCTCTGGTGGCCAAAGTCAGAAACGAGTCAGCATACAAACAAACTCGATCACTTCCAGCTTGGTATTCATACGCCCGAGCGACAAACTTCACTTTATGGGCAAAAAACAAAAGCCCAGTCCCTACCCATTCCAAAAATACCATATTTGTTGAATAAAGTTGTATATATCTCCATTTATAGGCCTCAATCGTCCCTACCCCCAGTTTTAATAGGAACTATGCAATGGTACTACTCGGATGGATACACCATTTAGTTCACCGAGACCATATAGAGAGATGGCCAAAAAATCTTTTTTGACTTAATAACACAAACTGTGGTTTTAATTCATCAATGAAGTCCAAAGATGATAATTTAGAGGATTTTTCTGCATCAAAATGTATATTTTCTTGTCAAAATGGCCAAAATTTGGCCAAAAGTGGCCCCGGAGAACCGCCAACACTGGCCGAAATCCTGATTTTTTTCTTTTCCACACATATGCTCATTTTGTGAAAAATCTAGCGATATGACCTACCGTTTTTATTTCATTTCTGATAAGTCCACATTATCACCATTCTTTTGACATACTGCAACCCCCGAGAAGGATGGACCGTTTCCATGGCAACGACATCTGAATTCCACGATATTGTGAAAAATGGGAGATTTCTGGGCATTTTGGCATCACCTGTGGATTTTTAAAGCATTTTCCAGTGAGAATTTCGAGGCAATAGATAAATAAATGATAAAGATTAGAATGTTAGGTTGTTGTTTTTTTAAGCCAAAGTTAAAATAGTAATTTAAGGTCCAAAAATATCCAATTTTACAGCAAAAAATAGCCAAAATGGCAAAATATACGTGTTTTACGCCATAAACTATTTATTTTGGGGCAATATATATTTGCTTTGGGGTACCATATCTACATAAAAGTTGGAAAAAAGTTCATAGATATGACACAGAATATAGATATTATACATCTATTAAGGATTAAACATTGGCAGATGCAAAATAAAATTGGTCAGAGACCCCCAGGGGCGTAACTGTTGTGGGAAGGGGTGTGCCCGCACTGTACTATATGGTCTCGGTGAACTAATTCCAAAGCTGACGGGTGAATTTCAGCTGTGGTATGACAAAAATGCTTGGCTAGCTCCAAAACTAGTCATCCTTTCACACCTAAAGTTGTTATTATTTTGATCAGAACATTCTCCTCTTTTAAATTAAGCCAAAAAAATAGGGGTCATATCGTGATTTTTTTTTCTATGGGCCAACATAGGTCAGAGTGACAGATTGGCCCTCTGGTGGCCAAAGTCAGAAACGAGTCAGCATACAAACAAACTCGATCACTTCCAGCTTGGTATTCATACGCCCGAGCGACAAACTTCACTTTATGGGCAAAAAACAAAAGCCCAGTCCCTACCCATTCCAAAAATACCATATTTGTTGAATAAAGTTGTATATATCTCCATTTATAGGCCTCAATCGTCCCTACCCCCAGTTTTAATAGGAACTATGCAATGGTACTACTCGGATGGATACACCATTTAGTTCACCGAGACCATATAGAGAGATGGCCAAAAAATCTTTTTTGACTTAATAACACAAACTGTGGTTTTAATTCATCAATGAAGTCCAAAGATGATAATTTAGAGGATTTTTCTGCATCAAAATGTATATTTTCTTGTCAAAATGGCCAAAATTTGGCCAAAAGTGGCCCCGGAGAACCGCCAACACTGGCCGAAATCCTGATTTTTTTCTTTTCCACACATATGCTCATTTTGTGAAAAATCTAGCGATATGACCTACCGTTTTTATTTCATTTCTGATAAGTCCACATTATCACCATTCTTTTGACATACTGCAACCCCCGAGAAGGATGGACCGTTTCCATGGCAACGACATCTGAATTCCACGATATTGTGAAAAATGGGAGATTTCTGGGCATTTTGGCATCACCTGTGGATTTTTAAAGCATTTTCCAGTGAGAATTTCGAGGCAATAGATAAATAAATGATAAAGATTAGAATGTTAGGTTGTTGTTTTTTTAAGCCAAAGTTAAAATAGTAATTTAAGGTCCAAAAATATCCAATTTTACAGCAAAAAATAGCCAAAATGGCAAAATATACGTGTTTTACGCCATAAACTATTTATTTTGGGGCAATATATATTTGCTTTGGGGTACCATATCTACATAAAAGTTGGAAAAAAGTTCATAGATATGACACAGAATATAGATATTATACATCTATTAAGGATTAAACATTGGCAGATGCAAAATAAAATTGGTCAGAGACCCCCAGGGGCGTAACTGTTGTGGGAAGGGGTGTGCCCGCACTGTACTATATGGTCTCGGTGAACTAATTCCAAAGCTGACGGGTGAATTTCAGCTGTGGTATGACAAAAATGCTTGGCTAGCTCCAAAACTAGTCATCCTTTCACACCTAAAGTTGTTATTATTTTGATCAGAACATTCTCCTCTTTTAAATTAAGCCAAAAAAAATAGGGGTCATATCGTGATTTTTTTTTCTATGGGCCAACATAGGTCAGAGTGACAGATTGGCCCTCTGGTGGCCAAAGTCAGAAACGAGTCAGCATACAAACAAACTCGATCACTTCCAGCTTGGTATTCATACGCCCGAGCGACAAACTTCACTTTATGGGCAAAAAACAAAAGCCCAGTCCCTACCCATTCCAAAAATACCATATTTGTTGAATAAAGTTGTATATATCTCCATTTATAGGCCTCAATCGTCCCTACCCCCAGTTTTAATAGGAACTATGCAATGGTACTACTCGGATGGATACACCATTTAGTTCACCGAGACCTCAAGGTGGCCGTGCATCCTCCGCGCAAAGAGGATAGTGCATTAAACATTTCCGTGATTGTTAAACTTGTTACGACTGGCCGCACGGCCAATTCTTTTGTGACCACAAATGAAAGATCTCTGTTTGGCCGCATGCGATTGTAACAACTGCTTATGTAATAACTACAGCTTATGTAATACAACCGCTTGCGTAATAAGAAATTGACTGCTTATGTAATAACACAAAAGAGTTAAACGACTGTAACAACTGCTTATGTAAAAATCACGGCTTATGTAATATTAACCGCTTGCGTAATAAAAAATCAACTGCTTATGTAATAACAACCGCTTGCGTAATAAGAAATTAACCGCTTATGTAACACCAACTGCTTATGTAATAAACGAAATCTGCTTATGTAATAATAAACCAAATTTGAAAGAAAATACTTATGTTATGGGCCTGCAGCTTGTAAATGATGTGTCTGTACTCTGTATTAGTTTTTTTGTGACTTTCTCTCTTTTTGCAGTTCAGAATTGTTGTTTTGTGTTCCGTAATTACTCCTGCGATTTTGGTTTTGATTACTTTAGGGACAAGGCCAAAGGTTGTGGTCATTGTGAGAATCTGATCCATGATTTCTCCACAGCCATTTGGCTAATACTGACAGATTATAAGTTACTTCAGATTCGTCTGTATTAGATTTTGGCGACCTTTGGGTTACGGTCAAGATCATAGAGGAAATATTGTATCAGTAATTATCCTGCAACCCTTTGGCCAAAGTCGTTCATGTTGACAGGGATTGTTGCTTGGGATGTCCTCTTCAGCTTGGGGTGACCTTGGGGTAACTATAGAGGTCAAAGGTGAAGGACGTAAAGTAAATCTTATAACACAATTTCTCCGAAATGTTAGGCAAATATTGTTCATATTGATAGGGATGTTTTGTTTGGATGTCCTCTTTATCTGATTAGATTTTGGTGACCTAGGGGGCAAAGTCAAAATGTGAAAAACACTTGTCTTCCTTTGAATACCGCTGTTTTAGTTTATCTGTAATATAAGCATCAAAACTTTATTTATTTTATTTGAAAACTTTATTAATTTTTTCAGTCAATTGATAATTTGCTTTTTTGTCATTTAGTGACGAATTTCAAAATCTCTTACTTCATCTTTTTCTTTCTTAATAAGTTAATGTGCTCAGCGGCAAACTCCTGGGTAAATCCACTTTAACTGTTAAGTAGCACTTTTTTAATCTATCCTTTTGAATTGCCAAAAAATGATCACAGAATATTCACAGATGTCAGTATTTCATAATAGTACAATTGGGTGCTGAAATCGACCCAAATAAGTGATGTAATAGAAGAATATTTCGTAAACCTTTTACTCCCTGAGTATTCCCGTCATTTCACCAGATATCAATACTCAGCATATCTTTTCAAAAAGATCTCTTAAAATGAAAGTTACAAAAATTGGTAGTCATCATGCATTATTCTGTTTTGTGCGAGGGGGACTGATTTCATCCCAATGATACATTTTACTAATGGGTCCATTTTAGCACCCTCTGAAATCATTTTTCTTTTGGTACAGTAAAACTGTAGAATGTAAATGCATGGATATCTTTTTTTACAGGTTTTGAACTTTAAACATTGGAGCTAATCAGGAAACAAGGTGAAAGTATCAATAACAAGGCAAATGAAAGTTACCTAAAGAAAACTTTATTAAATATTAGGTACAAATTTTTTACCACATACCATTTTGCCTGCATCAAGATTATATCCATTTCACTACTACTGTAGTATGAAAATATTTCAAAAACATTTGAAAACACCGATTGCGAAAATGAAAGCATGAAGCAGGCAGACTTGTACAGCTGAGATATGTAAGAGTTCTAATAATGATCATCTGCCAACAGCTGAACGATATCGAACATGTACAAGTATGAGGCAAATATTGTTGCATTCACAAATGTATGATTGAGCTGTTGTGAGTGGCAGAGAAAAAGAGCCCAACATTATTTTCTGTAAAGTGGTTCGCATCGACTGCATTTCACCACACATAAATGTATGGTAAACAGAATGTTCAACGCTATTCATGAGCAGAGTCCAGCATGTTTGAAATGTCCAAATATGCACAAATTTGCACACATAGAGTGTGCATCACTGTATGACAACGGGTCCTTCATTTGTGCATTGCACACCCATAACAAAACTTATTTTCTTTCAATATTTGGTTTATTATTACATAAGCAGATTTTGTTTATTACATAAAGAAGTTGGTGCTACATAAGCGGTTAATTTTTTATTACGCAAGCGGTTGTGTTACACAAGCGGTTAATTTTTTATTACGCAAGCGGTTGTTATTACATAAGCAGTTGATTTTTTATTACGCAAGCGGTTAATATTACATAAACCGTGATTATTACATAAGCAGTTGTTACATGCGATCAACCAGCCGGGTCAACCAGCCGCCCGGAGGTCTTTGTCATATGTGGCTTAAGGTGTTGAAGGTTTAGTGCATAGACGTCCGGTAGCAAAGCAGGAAACTAATTTAGTTAATTCCCGCTCACTTTTAAGAGAAGGATCGTAACACGTACTACGTAAAAGCGGTAACACATGATTTCATTCTTGTATCCCTTCCATGTGATAAGCCTTTAGCACTCACCAGGTGGTAGTGTGTGGCAGCAGATCCAGAGACCATCAGACCGGGCCATCAGAACACAGGAGCCATTGACTGAAAGTAAGTACAGTACTGATGATTAGAAAGGTATACAAGTATGAAGACTTAAAAGTGTTCGGTGCCCTATTACTAGTAGCATATATCGACAACTGTTTGTTGTCTCTGTCTAATGCGCAGACTTTCTCAAGGAGGGTGTAAGACGGTCGTTCAGGGGTGGACGTGGATATACTTGGACTAAGGTGATGATGAACAGCAGTCGCTATTGGAACTTGGAATTCCGTTATAGTCCCTCCTTCCTGTATACTCTATAAGGAACCAGTAAACAATAGACACTGAGCAAGGTGATCACTTATTACGTGTAAAGCGCGCAAAGAAAAGTGGTGGTCCACTTCAGCTATAGCTTCACAATTGCGGCAAACGTTTCACATCTAAACATGTCGTTTCAACCCAGGAAGTGGGGTTGAACGACGATTTGCCATGTGCCAGTTTCCTTACCGCCATGGAGGAAACGTCTGACACATGGATATATTTTGATAACGTGGCATTATTCAAACATTAATTTAACTGAAAGGTGTTGTTGCTATTGGTTGCGACAGTCCCGTTTTTGAATATTTCTTCACGCATCACTCGCTATGATTTGTATAAAGATATCAGGCAGCTTTTGCTCTAAAAATGCAAATGTGTCAGAATTAGTAAATATCTCTTTTATTCTTTCACTCACCTATCCCATACTGCATATATGGGTAAACTGACTTCATATACCAAACCAAATGTTAAAGCTGAACCCACAACTATTCAATGGTGGTGTACCATTATCGGAATCTAGGGTGTGCTCAAAAAGTCTCATACAAGTACAGGTATCCATGTTTGTCATATATAGGTATATTAGATATGTTTGCTGTATTCCTCATCAAAACGCCTCTCGTGTACTATGTAGCTTGTATAGGCTGGATTGTCAGATAAAAGCAGGGGAGGAGAAAACCGAGTCAAACAAATTAACCCCATTAGCTACCTAATAAGAGATTGCCTATATCCTAAATTCATCTCTATATATTTTAATAAACAGAATGACACCATTTATTCGGTCCAGCAAACGTGGAATTAATTTTGACTTTTGGAGGTAGCTATTTGCTGGTGCCGATGAGGAACGTGATGGAGCATGTTATCAATGTGCTTTCTGTATGCAGGTTGGAAGCATGCGTTATGACGAGGTTTTCAACTCTATCGGAGACTTTGGGCGGTATCAGATATCTAGGAGCATCCTGTTGAATATACCTGCAGTGCTTATCGCAGCACAGATTTTCAGCCTGACCTTTCTTGCTGCTGAACCTGACTATCGGTAAGTTGGTAACAAAAGGAAATGAGAAATAAGAGTTCAATAAGAAACACTTTAAAGTCACCGTTGACACCATGCTAAACAAACACCATCTAAAGCTGGACCAAGTGACCTATTGGTAAGAGAATTCTTGACATTGATTGGAGATACGCATGGCATTAAAAACAAAAGTACCCTCCTTGCCGGGTTCAGCATTTTGGGGGATAAAGACTACATTTCACAGATGTGGAGGGAAGGGTATCATATTTTTTCTTGTTTCTACTCCGTTCAAAATTATTTTGTAATTTTTGTGGAAAATGTGAAAAAATGTAATTTTCAACTTTCCGATTCCATAACTTTTGAATGAAGTCTAAAACAAATCTGTTAACATATGATGTTAATTCAAGGGGATTATGTTTTGATGAATATATATAATGGGAAAGGGGAAAACCCTTTCTGATTGTATGCAAGCCTAGGCTATGGGGACCTTTGTAGTAGCAGGTCTCTTACCTTTTCCCAGTAATAGCCTAAACATTAACAGTTGATTTTGAGTAAAAGCGTGACGGCTTTAACATATGTAAAGAAATTAAATGGCCCGTATTCACAATTTACCCCATAAGCAACCTTAAGATGGGATAGTATCAAATGGGTCTGAGCCATATTAAGGTTTTAACCGATTCCCTGTCTCATTTTCCACCTGTACATGGATGAGATGTGTTGTTTAGCAGTAATTAGCCAAAATTGCTCCATAACAGTGTCTGGTGTGTTCGGGCACCTTCTGCCTAGTAATACTAGGGCTAAATTTACACCGTTTGTATTAAGGATTTCTCCGGAACCACCAGGGATCTGCTCAAATTCTGCAAATATGTCATTCCTCATATCTTGGAGCTTGGGACATTGCATTATTAAGTGTATAGCATTGTCCGCAGCTCCAAGATCGCACAAAGGACAAAACCTAGCACATATGGGGAGACATTTAAGTCTCACATCGTCTGTCCTCAGCAAACTTGAATGACAGAGGATTTTTATCATAATTTCACAGTCTCTCATCATCAAGTGGTACTTATCTGCCAATTGCCACCAGATTATGTACCTAGAGCAATCACATACATTCGTAAGTAGCTCTAAACTTTTTGTGGCATGTCGATTTTAGGCACCACAATACATCCTCTAGTTTCCAGGCCCTTTTCCATACTTTCTCTCTCTAGTGTGCTCTATTCCAAATATGCCCCCTATACACCATATTTT
This sequence comes from Maea johnstoni, assembly GCA_963942565.1. Taxonomy (NCBI): domain Eukaryota; kingdom Metazoa; phylum Annelida; class Polychaeta; order Spionida; family Magelonidae; genus Maea; species Maea johnstoni. The sequence continues at coordinate 11,423,453 of OZ012685.1, read as the reverse complement.
TAACAATGTCACAGAAACCAAATACATTCACAGTGTTTAAAAGATCATACGTGATGCTACCATGTACATTCTCACTGTGCTCCAACTCATCATTATAATAATGCTTGGCACGTTGTATAAATATTGATTTAATTACATTTTCATTATCTAGTGCCATGATTGAATGTGCAAATAGCATCTTTTTAATCTCAATAAACGGTTCTATACATACCCACCAAGAGCAAAATAAGCACAGGTATTAGGGGTTCTTGAGAAAATTCTCTGGATCCTTCTACCTACAAAAGTTTGGAAATTCTCGAGAGCTTTTATACTTTTATCATTGAGAATTCATAATTCTGATCCAAAAGTAGCTATTTGCATCACAATGCACCAGAAGATGAGACGTAAATAGTCAGGCTGTTATTTCTTATACCTAGGCCTGATCGAGGTGGCATTTAGAGTTTGCCTACCCTTTGCTAGCCTTTCTTCTATGCCCGACGTATCATCATCAAAAATACATGCTTTGACACCGAGGTGATCATCGCTCACTCTTTCTTTGACTTTGGACCTATTAAGTAGAAAGTTTCTCTGGGTGGTATTTCTTCTATTGTCAGTCTTACTTTCCCCCAAAACAAGCACTCCACTCTTACTCGCATTACAATTATAGCGCCAAACACTCCTGTGGTCTCCTACTAGATGCATTACCCTGTTCAGATTATCTTCCAATCGACAACAGGCAGCTAAGTCATCTGCATATCCCACGGGGGTGCTTGGCGTTCGATATATCCTACAACAAACATTGGAGTCCTTAATTTTGGTAATCTAAGAGTTAATAAAAGCAGTGTACATGATCAGGGACATGTATCCACCCTGATGAATTCCACACTTAAGGTGGTACCAGTCGGATACATGTCCCTGAACACGAGCACAACATATTCCCATATCCCATAGTTGTACAAAAAGACCATCTACCCAGACAGTATCAAAAGCTTTGGCAACATCGTAGAAAGCCACATACAATTTGTCACCAGCTTCCAACAATGTAGACACTGTCTCTTTAAGAAGATATGCTGCATGCGTACATGAAAGTCCCTTTTTACAAGCGAATTGTAAGTCTGAGTTGATGTTATTTTCAACCCACCAACCTTTCAATCTGTTCCACAATAAGATTTCATATATTTTATTAAAGACTGAGAGTAGGGTAATTCCCCTATAGTTGTTCGGGTCTAGAGTACAGGTGTCCTTGCCTTTGTATAGGAGCACATGGACCTCTGTCCGACAACACAAGGGGACATACTCTAATTCAAGAATACAGTTAATAGAGAAGTAATCGATCGATAAGAGCATGACCAGCAAACCTTATGTGTTCACCCGTGATGCCGTTGTATCCAGGAGCTTTGTTACAATTGAGTGCACTTATCGCTGATACGAGCTCCTGACATGAGAAGGGTTCATTATGGAAAACATCTTCCCCGGAGTTGGAAACATTATATAACTTAACCCTTTCAGTGACTAGACGGTAGTGTTGTTCATCATACGAATCAGAACATTTTGGTGTACCCAGATTCTCAAAATGTGTTTTCCACACTTTTAAAACATCGACGGTCTCATTAACAACGACGTCCATCTCATTCTTAATACCACAGGATGGTGTGTTGTTAGATTTTCGAGACTTCTTTACTAGGCGCCATACTGATGTACAGTTTGAAAAAGCCAGTAGTATGTTCAAACTAAAATGAAGATATTGGCAATTGATAAAAATGATAACAATTTTAATATGTCGTTTCTTCTTTGTCTTTAGGTGTTTTATTCCAGGATACGATACTGGCAAATCATTTATTCCCTCGGTCAATGAAAGCTGGGTGCGGAACATCACCATACCAACATAGACAGATGGTGATGGTTACAGTCAGTGTGAACGGTATGACGCGAATGTTACGTCAGTGATCCTACCTGGTAACATGTCAACCATACCATGCTCCCAATGGGTGTTCGATGAAACGATAATCAAGTCATCAATCACAACTCAGGTAATACATGTATAAGGAGAAAAACACGTATGAGAGAGAGAGAGAGAGAGAGAGAGAGAGAGAGAGAGAGAGAGAGAGAGAGAGAGAGAGAGAGGTTATATTCCGGGGGTGGGGGGGGGGGGGGGGCACTCAGGTACAGAGGGGCGCCGCACCTGCGTTACATATTTCGCGGAAGAAGGGGTCTTTTTTTAAGACCTCCGCATGTCAGCGATTTTGTAAAAGAAGGGTACTCTTTTGCACCCAGATACGAAGTATGGGGGTCAAGATCCCCTTACAATCCACGAAATATACGCGGCTCTGACGCCGAGTGACTACCGAAGTGACTAGACTTCCGAGTTTGCTGCCGCCACTTGCTGCCGCTAAACAGGCAGAGTATTATAAAATCTTAAGTTAATATACGTGCTGACATCCAATGTCAGCGTTTTGATAAAAGAAGGGATGTTTATTTAGTGGAAAATGTCAGCGTTTTTATTAAAATAAGGGTGCTTTTTTGGCCAGAAATCAGTGCTTTAGGGGTATTTTTCAATTTTGATAACGAGCGTATGCGACCCCCTAAATACCCAAGTGTCCCTCTGGGGTTATATTGTACACTGAATACTTTAAAAATATGTCTTATTCCCTTTTGTTGGTTTGTAGTGGAACCTAGTTTGTGATAATGGTTACTTGAAGGAGTTGGTATTGTCAGCATATATGGTTGGAGTCATCCTTGGGTCATCGTTAGTAGGTCCATCTTCTGACAGGTACGCCCCGAATGAAGTGGTATTTGTTCAGGCAATCAAAATGGATATTCTCGCAACCTATACTTAAATATATGTTGTAATGGGACAGTGATAGTGGTTCTGGCCAGTTAAAAGGCAACTTTTTCCTTGAAGGGCATTCCATCCAAAGACAATCCAGTACAAAATACTCTCCTCAAAAATGATACTACAACATAATCAAGCACATAAACAGAATATATATATATATATATATATATATATACCGGTATATATATATATATATATATATATATATATATATATATATATATATATATATATATATATATATATATATATATATACATAAGTAGATCATGAAAACTGAACATCTGGAAATACTTACTCTATTTTCTTTAACACCTTTGTAGATTTGGGCGCAAGAAGGTGATGCTGAGTTGCATGGTTGGGATAACAATAGCATCATTTGGATTGGCATTTTCACCCAACATAGTCGTGTTTGGATTACTACGTCTACTCTCCGGAATATTTTCACCTGGAGTAGAATGCATGGGGGCGCTAATATGTATGTTTTGAACTATATTCTTGACTTCCTTTTATTTGTAAGTCGTCAGCAAATAGTTATTGTTCAAGTAACCATTGTTACCTATAGCGAGACACCTATTCCCACTTACCTCTGACCATCAATTATAACAAACTGTGCACTTCATAATCTCATAAGAATGGATGCGGTTACATGCTGACTGTTGAGTAAAACGGCTCCATCCACAGTGTGATTATATCTGATTCTAAGGTGGAAATGATGATTCAGATCATTATGGATACATCGATGATATAAGAGAACCAACCCTAGATGCTATCCTTTTCTGACCACTCGTCACCATTTGGTCTTTTGCCTCCATAGGTAATCCCTACCACCCCCTAAATACTAATAGTCAAGATTCCTCCTTTCAGTCCTAAACAGATAGTTAAGCCATTTATATTTAACTTCTAAACTCTGGAACCTCCCTGTTTGAAACTGTAACATCATTCCATTCGTTCCATTTTCAAAACTAGTTATATCGGCCCACAAACTCATCCCATTCTTTTTCAGAAATTACATTGTGCATTTCTTTCCCATCTGGTTAGTATAAAGCATCCAAATGTTTTGTAAAAGGAAAACATATATAAGCACAGTTACTTGTTGTACTCTCTCCCCTTTTTCCTTAGCTAATCCTGTTCCTTCTGCCCTCTTGTGCTTTCCTTATAATTTCCTCTTTATCACATGTATTTCTATCTATTCTACTGTTTCAGACAACTATCAAATCTCCATATATACACACCTATCAAATCTCCATATACATACAACTATTGAATACACATATACACCCACTTACCTTATCTCTATATACAACCATCTATAAAATCCCCATATACGCCCTACCATCGAATCCCCATATACAATGTACACCCACATATAAAATGCTCATGTACTCCAGCCTATTAAATGTCAATATAAACCCACCTATTAAAACACTCACAACAATCACTCAATTTAGGTGATTTTTGACCAGAAATACTCACCCCAGGGACCAGTTTGCATATGAACATATATATATATATATATATATATATATATATATATATATATATATATATATATATAATATATATATATATATATATATATATATATATATATATGTATATATATAAAAATATATACATATATATATATATATATATATATATATATATATATATATATATATATATATATATATATATATATATATATATATATATATGTATATACAGTGAAACCTCGGGATGTGAACACCCCCTATAGTGAACACCTTTCCCCGGTCCCATTTTTTTCTGATACATTTTAGTTTAATGAAGAGTGAACACCCCCTTATCCGAACAGTGAACACTTTTTGGGCGAGAAAATGGTCCTGAGAACCTCCTATATGTGAACACCTGTGTACAAGTAGGTCACAGTCAATTGCATTTTGTGTGAGTTTTTACTGTCCACACTAATTACTTCCACTTTAATTGATCTAGCTGGGTTAAGTTTAGCATCAGTGATTGCAATTTCATTTGTGTCAGGTAGTTTTGCTGCTTGAGTCAAGGGATTATCACTATTGTGTGGAAAGGAGTAATGACTGTGGTGCAGTGAATGAAGACACTTAGGATCAATTAGTGATCAAAAGCTAACCCTAACGGTAACCCCAGCTCTCATTCCTTCGGTACAGAGCACACCAAAGTATTATTGCGAATAATCAAAATTCCACTCAGCAAAAGGTGACAATGCTCAAGGCAGATATGATTACTTTCCTAGGCACAAAGATGCCAAGAGTTGACCTGCCCTTAAAGAAAATGGTGAAGCCCATCCACCGTCATGGCAATGGGAAAAGCCAGAGATCACTAACTACAGCTTAGGTGATCGACATTTGTGGCTGCAGAGTTCATCTTTTTTGTTTTAAAGTGCTTATCTATGTCCGCTAAAAAATTACATGATTCTCTATAAGAATCAGGTTATATGTATCTAATGTAGAATGACAAGGTGAATATATACTTTACGTCATGTCCCTCTAGTGGTCCAACTTGCAAAACCCCCGAAAGTGTGAACACCCCCTATAGTGAACGTTTTGGCCCGGTCCCAAGGTGTTCACTCTTTCGAGGTTTCACTGTATA
>OZ012685.1:11402858-11417849 GCA_963942565.1 Maea johnstoni | reverse complement strand
ATATATATATATATATATATATATATATATATATATATATATATATATATATATATATATATATATATGTATGTATTATTAGTTACGCCCTGTTGGAAAGTGCAATCTGGCCTGGTATCCAACCAAAGTCATCCAGATTCCACGAGGCGGAGCCCAATGATTGAGGGCGGATGGCAGACCGGTTTGCACTTTCCAGCAGGGCGTAACAAATTTATCACCTGCTCTTTCATGCTAAGAAAAAATAACAAATACATCTCATAAGATTTAAAAATGACTTTGGAGGTCAGAACGAGTCTGGTAGCCAATTGGTAATATTGAATTCTGCGGTTCGATATTGAGCTCTGCCGTTCGATATTGAATCTACAAAGTGTGAAATGCTCCAGACCTAACACCTATTGACCAATCAACAGAGAATTACAGCAGAGCAGGTGATTAATGTATATACACATATGTATATACACACATATATATATATATATATATATATATATATATATATATATATATATATATATATATATATATATATATATATACATATATATATATATATACATATATATATATATACACATATGTATATAAATTATATATATTATATATATATATATATATATATATATATATATATATATATATATATATATATATATATATATATATATATATATATATATATATATATATATATGGTCAGTGGTACACTTAATTCAAACTTTCAAATATTCAAACTTTCAAATATCCCTATTTTCAAACTTCAAACTTCTATATATCCAAAATTACGTACTTTCAACTCGGTTTGGATATATGAGATGTTAGTCGTATTTCCCAACTTCCAAACTGTCAAAACACTTTACACATTTATACTATTGCATGTATAGAAACGCCGCAGAGTGGCACACTTAATAAATCATATTTCCAAACTTTTCCTAGCGGTACGAAAGTAGTTCTGTTACAGTGTTATTTTCACATATATAATACACTCTATACAGAATAAAATCAAATGTTACTTTTCAAAGGAAATTGCAAATTATAAGAACAAAGGATAATTTTCGCAAGTTATCAAGAATGGCTGAGCGACCCACTTGTCTAATCTATTATTAGAACGGCAGCTTCTAAAATGCGGAACTGGAATTTATGTAAAACTCGTGTCGATATGACGGACCAAGTGTGAAAGAGCAAATAAAGAATTTTAATTTCAAGACCGTCTTTTGGGGAGGGTAAATAGAACTTTATTTGTTCCCGACTAATCCATAGGGAGGATAATTAAAACTTTACCCGACCACTCTAGTGGATAGGTATCTATTAATATATATCATTTATCTAACCTGTCTATCTGTCTGTCTGTCTGTTTGTATTTCTGTCTATCTATATATCTACTTACTATCTATCAATCAATCTGTCTATCTATTCATATGTGAGAGCCTTAGATAAATACAATTTTGTTCTTCATCTAAAGTGAGAGCATCCAAACACACACACACACACTGACACACACACATACACATATATGTATGTGTATGTGCGTGTGTATGTATGTGTTTTATTTACCCTTCCTCTGAAGTGGTCTGGAAGAAATAAAGTTTTATTTATCCTCCGGTAAAGCAGTGTTATTTTTCCTCCCACTAGAGTATGCGGGAACTTATTAGTTAGATCTTATGTGCGTGGGGGAGGGTGGTATGTGTGCGCGGGCGTGCATGTATGCGTGTGTGTGCGTTCACGTGTGTGCGGGTTCACATAAAGACAGACAGATGATTTGGTTCATAAACTACGTTATGATGCAATCAATAAACTATATCATATCATCTACCTGTCTTTCCGTAGTTCTCTCTATCTACCTATGTACGCACACATACGCACACACACACACACACAAACATTTGTGTGTGTGTGTGTTTGGATGCTCTCACATTAGACGAAGAAAAGAATTCTATTTATCTAAGGCTCTCACACTTAAAAAGATAGAAAGATTGATAGATAGTAGATAGATATACAGTTAGACAGGAATACAGACAGACAGGTAGATAGATGATGTTTATTGATCGATATTCAACCACTAGAGTGGTCGGGTAAGTCGGGAACAAATAAAGTTCTATTTACCCTCCCGAAAAGAAGGTCTTGAAAATAAAGTTCTGTGTTCCCCCCTTCACACATGGTCCATCATATAGGCACGAGTTTGTACATACATTCCGGTTCCGCATTTTACAAGCGGCCGTTTCTAATAATAGAATAGACAAGTGGGTCGCTCCACTTTTTATGTTCATTAGCGTTAATGACAGTTTAAGCATAATCATTATCCATAAATGCAATATTTGAAGATATAGGAAATTAAGAAATGCGTATTTCATATCCTTAATAAGGACAGCGTCTTGATGATAAATAATTACATTGACAACTTAAGGCAGCTTTTATAGCAGCCCGAGCACCGTATATTTGAAAGTTTCACATTTTACATTTTTAAACGTTCCATGTCAAACCTTTTAAACTTCCAACACGTTTTGGAAGTTTGAAAGTTTGGATATTTGAAAGTATGGAAGTTTGAAACTTTGAAACTTTAACCAAAGTTTCAAATTTCCAACACGGTTTGGAAGTTTGAAACTTTGGATATTTGAAAGTATGGGAGTTTGAAACTTTGAAACTTTAACCAAAGTTTCAAATTTTTAATACGGTTTCGAAGTTTGAAACTTTGAAAATATACCCATAATTCCAAATATCCAATACGATTTGAAACTAAAGAAATTTGAATTATTAAGTGTACCACTGACCATATATATATATATATATATATATATATATATATATATATATATATATATATATATATATATATATATATATATATATATATATATATACATATGTATATATAAATTTGAATATATATATATATATATATATATATATATATATATATATATATATATATATATATATATATATATATGTATATATATATATATATATATATATATTCAAATTTATATATACATATGTATATATATATATATATATATATATATATATATATATATATATATATATATATATATATATATTCAAATTTATATATACATATGTATATATATATATATATATATATATATATATATATATATATATATATATATATAATTATATATATATATATATATATATATATATATATATATATATATATATATATATATATATATATATATATATATATATATATATATAGTTTGTGTGTGGCCATCTTAGTGTGCTATCCATATGGCAATATGTGTGTAATATTCAGTAAGCAATGTGTTAATTCCAGGCTTGAAGGTGTGGCAAAGTCTCAAACCTGATGCTGAATTTAATTTGGAAACTGGTAGTAAAGATATCACATCAGAGGTAACGGGCGCAGTCACTTCGAAAGAGTACCAATATTCCACAACCAAGAAACTCTATATATACATCAAAACTGAGAGCAATAAGGCTATTGGCACTGCTACGGGGCTCAGTAATGTTGAAGTTACGTTCCAGGAAAGTGGTAAGTACCACCTTTTTACATTAATTCATACACACATATTTGTATGCAAGTAAGTAAGTATGTATGTCTATCTGCCTGTCTGTATGTATGTATGTAAGTATGTACCTACCTGTGTGTGTACTTGCAAACATACATACGTTTGTACATGTGTTCGTACATACATACATATGTCCACACGCATGCATGCTTATACGATTGTATTGTATATTTATTGACTGTAAATAAATGACAAAATATACGTGTACAAATATTTTCATTGGAATACAAAGAGAAATATAAGTAATGCGGGGTTACAAAATTGATGTGTGTACTGTTCTAGACTATGGTTAATATAGTCGCAAATTAAATATTTACACAATATTCTAGATCTACATTATACCTTGATGTACATAGAGACAAAAATAGATGTGCCAGAGAAGTATCTCATGGCCTCTATTCGAAATACATGTTATTATGTTATTGAAAATCTTAGTCTATTAATGTAATATAAGGTGAGATAAATGCTCATCCCACTCCGAGCCGTTCACTAGTTGCTCTTATATACATTAAATTCACCCATGTACACACTATTTTAAAAAATTCAATCATATATTCAATATCAATATCATCGCACATTTTTCCTAGAATTGTAGCCAGAAGGTCATTAGTCAGGGCTACTATCCTAGACCCAACTCCATATGGCATTTTATCTATCGCACAGAACATATATTCTCTCAATTCTGCATTTCCACTGCACTGCAAAATTACATGCTCTGCGTTGTCAATAGTAAAACTATCACATTTACTACATACCCTCTCACTAAAGTTTAGACTGTCATATTTATAGTCATCACTTTTGAGTTTGCTAACATTACACATTAATTTCACCATTACTTCGCATCTCCTTATATACGTGTGATCAATGTCCGAAATGTACCACCATATACAGTAACCGGGTGTACCCATGACTCTTGTTATCAGTCTACTATCACAATATAGATTTGTCGTAAAATGCCAACTATCTTTCTCGACTTGCCAAGCCCTATTCCATACTAACTGTTTCCACTGTGGTTTTGAGAAAATAGTTACACCGCTTAGCATTCGACATACTTCTTCATACAGGCCATAAATTATTGACACTCTTAAGATATCGAAAATTGGGCTAAGAAAGACATTCGTTACCCCTCTTTGAATGTTACCATTAAAGTGCGACATCCTCATTCTGCATATCTTAAGATATATATTTTCACCATCCTGCATTGCAATTGACCGAATAAAAAGCAGCTTTTTCGCATAAACAAAATTCTCTAACCTCATCCATCCTAGGCACTCATAACTAGTTGTTATAGGCGCTCTTTGATGGAACCGCTGCGCTTTCCTACCCGCATACCTATGGAATTTATCTAGTTTTTCTATGTCTGCATCATTCAGTACCCATAATTCGGCTGCATATGTCACTATGGGTACAATAATGGTCCAGTATATAAAACAGCATATTTTGAGAGTCAACCCACCCTTCTTAAAACCTATACCTGATGCAGCACATAAAGCTTTTCGACCTTTGGATATTTTCTCTACTATCCTGTCTGTGTAATCCCCTCCCACACAGTTCTTTAAACCCACATGATCATAAGTTGTTTTTTCCTCAACTTTCTCAGCTCCTAATCTATAGACTCTTTCCTTGGAGTTCCTAATATTTTCTTTCTTAGATTCTCCATACACCAAGACTGCACACTTTTTTGCATTAAGCTGGTACCGCCACCTATTGCTGTGATTATAAACTATTTTCATTACCTTGTCTAGTCTATATTTTGATGTGCTAGCCGACGCTACGTCGTCAGCATAGCCTAGTGGTGAAATTTTAACTCTTTCAATACTGCAGCATAAATTCGAATCTTCTAACTCAGTTAAGAGGGAATTTATGAATGCGGTATATTTCATCAGGGAGAGAAAACCTCCCTGATGAATTCCGCATTCCATCTCATACCATTCCGAGTGTAGGTTCTGTATTCGCACTCTGCATTTAAATCCCATATAAGTTTTATACAACAATCTCCAAGTTTTTCCCACAACTCCCATTTCGTGCAGTCGAAAGAACAGTCCATCTATCCATACTCCATCAAAAGCTTTAGCTACGTCGTAGTAGGCAACGAAAACTTTATTATTGTTCTCAAGTTGCTCTGCTATCGTCTCTTGTAGTAGCATGGCAGTATGGATACATGAAACCTTCTTTCGACATGCCCCCTGGAGTTGTGTGATTACCTGGTTATTATTCCACCACTTTTCCATTCTTTGCCAGATAAGTACTTCAAATAATTTGTTTAATGTACTCAGTAACGTTATACCACGGTAGCTGTTTGTGTCAAGGGGTAGTGCATTTTTCCCTTTATACAGTGGGATTGATAAGGCCTTGCAGCCTGTTTCCGTCATCCTACTCCCACGTGTGACAAGATCTAAATAATGTTCACATTTAACTGCGAAAAGAATTCAATTCAATAGCACAGGCAAACACAGAAAACACATATAATTAGTACCATTTTTAATTTCAATCATGGACTAATGCATAGATACTTGAATTAGCCTTTTCTTGCAACTTCAGATCTATGTTTTTCTCACTAGGAAGAAGTCATAGGTTGTTTTGTTGTATTTGATAATATTCATGTGGTTTGCAGTTCATCAATTTGTCACTAGTTCACCTCTATCGTTAGGTATTTGATGTTATTTAAACATATCAATTTGAAAGTTTTAGGCAGTCTTGTCCCACTCTATTCATAAAGAATGATTTGCATTCACACTATGAATATTTTCTTATGAAGTTGGCCACTGTTACACGAATATGCAATCTCTTACCTATGCAAAACACAGGCTCTTCCTAGTGGTTCTTTCAGAAAGGATACATTAAAGCCAAGCACCAGTGAAAAGCGTTTAGTCACCTCAACTTATCCATTGTAGGTTCAAGACGTTGAGATGGCTATAAGCTTATTTGTATATCTGATCTTCCTTGGTTAGCCATATGTTTACTTTATTCAGGTATCATGGGGACATTGTTGGTCATGTAAGCAGGGCTATATATTGTCACACTCCTGTGGTCAGGGGTCTGGAGTATGAAGTTTCATGCTAAGAGCTGGATTCATGGTCTGCTTGTGTGGTGCTTGCGACGTCCTCTACGCCGCAATTATAAAGTCGCTTGCAGCTAGACGGCCTTAGCTTGATAATGGCAAGGAACTATTGCGCAGTTATGTTGTAAACCGCAAAATGATCTCAGGCAAAACTGCCACGAATGCCTCTGATGCAATACTAATTCAGAAACATCACGTTCGTGATATTTTTATATTTTGGCTGCGAAGTACAACGTTTTTCGTCTACTCCAAACCATACTAATGAAATATCTAACTTTGTTTTGAGAGCAGTGGTGAAAATAATTTGTTATATCAATCTGCCTCATGTATGAAGGAAAGTTGAATTTAGACAACATTGTAAAAGCTGCAGCTTCAAACATACTGATAGTAATTACATCTTTTATTAGATAAAAGGATACTTTGTTTTAGCTTGGTTTCTCCGAGGATGTTTATTTCAAATTTCTCTCATTGTCATATTTTCCGAGATATCAAAACTAAATTAAATTAAATCACTTATTATCACCAACCTACTTGCGACATTCTAGTATAGCTAAATATCTAGTTATTTTTATCTTATGCCACGCTATAACAATCAGTGTCAACATCTTAGACCACTGGGCCATAATGGCAGGCCTTTCCTCACTCACACTCACACTCACTTCCTCACTCACACTCGGCACAGTCTCACACTCACTTCCTCACTCACACTCGGCACAGTCTCACACTCTCTTCCTCACTCACACTCGGCACAGTCTCACACTCACTTCCTCACTCACACTCACACTCACTTCCTCACTCACACCTCACTCACACTCGGCACACTCACTTCCTCACTCACACTCAGCACACTCACTTCCTCACTCACACTCGGCACACTCACACTCGGCACACTCACACTCACTTCCTCACTCACACCTCACTCACACTCACACTCGATCACTCTCACTCACTTCCTCATTCACACCTCACTCACACTCGCTCACTCACACTCACTTCCTCACTCACACCTCACTCACACTCGGCACACTCACACTCGGCACACTCACACTCACTTCCTCACTCACACTCACTTCCTCACTCACATTCGCTCACTCACACTCACTTCCTCACTCACACCTCACTCACACTCGCTCACTCACACTCACTTCCTCACTCACACCTCACTCACACACGGCACACTCACACTCACTTTCTCACTCACACTCGGCACACTCACTTCCTCACTCACACTCACTCACTCTCGGCACACTCACACTCGGCACACTCACTTCCTCACTCACACTCACTCACTCTCGGCACACTCACACTCGGCACACTCACACTCACTTCCTCACTCACACTCACTTCCTCACTCACATTCGCTCACTCTCACTCACTTCCTGACTCACACCTCACTCACGCTCGGCACACTCACACTCACTTCCTCACTCACACTTGGCACACTAACACTCACTTCTTCACTCACACTCACTCGGCACACTCACACTCACTTCCTCACTCACACCTAACTCACACTCGGCACACTCACACTCACTTCCTCACTCACCCCTCACTCACACTCAATTCCTCACTCACACTCGCTCAATCACACTCACTTCCTCACTCACACCTCACACACACCCACACTCATTTCCTCACTCACACCTCACTCACACATGGAACACTCACACTCACTTCCTCAATCACACCTCACTCACACTCGGCACACTCACACTCACTTCCTCACTCACACTCGGCACACTCACTTCCTCACTAACACCTCACTTACACTCGGCACACTCACTTCCTCATTCACACCTCACTCACACTCGGCACACTTACACTCACTTCCTCACTCACACTCACTCACACTCGCTCACTACCACTCACTTCCTCACTCACACCTCACTCAGACTCACACTCGCTCACTCACACTCACTTCCTCACTCACACTCACTCACACTCGGCACACTCACACTCACTTCCTCACTCACACTCGGCACACTCACTTCCTCACTCACACCTCACTCACACTCGGCACACTTACACTCACTTCCTCACTCACACTCACTTACACTCGGCACACTCACACTCACTTCCTCACTCACACTCGGCACACTCACACTCACTTCCTCACTCACACAATACTCACACTCGCACACTCGGAGTTCATGTATGTACTATGTGTGTGTGTGTGTATGTGTGTGTGTGTGTGTATGTATGTGTGTGTGTATGTATGTATGTATGTATGTACATATGTATGTACATTTGCATATACGTATGTATGTGTGCATGTATATATGTATTTATGTCGTGTTCCTGTCGTGTTTGTGTGTGTTTCAGTATGTATGTACATGTATATATGTGTGTGTTTGGCCTTCTTCAAGTAAATCATCTAAATCATTGTTGAAGTCTTACACTATTGTTCTAACACTCATCTACAAAACATTTTTGATTATTTGTGAATTTCAGGTTTCCGTGTTGTTGTGTGGTACAAGAAGTCTGGACCTGCTGGATTGGCCTGTATTGTTTATGCTCCCAGTGCCTTCTACAAAAAAGATGGTTCCCTCATGAAGGGGCTACTAGGCAATTACAATGGCAAAAAGGAAGATGACGTGAAGGACGATGCCGGGAAAGATGTGACGTATGACAAAGCAGGCACACCTACAACCATTACACCCGCTAGTACTGAGAAGGAGATCTTTCAATTTCCAGAAACGAAATGTAAGTACCTGTAGAGTGAAACAATTAATTCCTGGACTAAATGTACACCGGTACATTAAAGAAAGTTAATTCCTGTACTTAATGTAAGAACCTATAAATTAAAGGCTTTTAATTCCAGTTGTAAGTATGAGAACCTGTACAGCAAAGAACAACTTCAGCACTGAATACACGAACCTGTATAGAAAAGAACATGTTAATCCTGTACTAAGTACGAGAACCTATACACTAAATGCATTTAATTTCTTTACTGAACAAACGAACCTGTACAATAAAGACATTTAAATGTAGGAACCCGTACAGTTAAGACAGTGATTTCTTGTCCTAAATATATGAACCTGTACAGCAGAGACTAAACGGCATTTGTTGTTGGCATAGTGGTTACAGTGCCTGACTCAGGGGCGATTGCTGGTTCGAGTTTGGGCTAACCGACAGCCATGCCCATATCCTAACTTTTGCTATTGAAGAGCTGTTTGTGGTGCTTCGGCAACTCAAAGAACCTTAGAACTATTTGTGAAGAGAAGGGAATCTCTTCACGATTCTAAGTTTCTATCACATCACGATATGAGCAGGAGCTGTAGAAAGTGACGCAAAAACAATTCTTCCCTTACTTTCTTCTTAACTTCCTGTACTAAATATAAAAGACTGGAGAGTAGAAGCATTTAATCCCTGTACTAAAATAAGAACTTGTAGAGTAGAGGTATTAGATGTCTGTATTAAAGAAGCTATACAGTATATGTATGTATGTTTATTGACTGCAACTTAGGTTAAAGACATTTAATTCTTGTACATTGTGCGCGAACCTGCAGAGTAAGGACCTCTAGTTCCTGTACTAAAATAAGTATATTAAAGACAATAGAGTCGTAAACTAAATATAAGAACATGTACAGGTAAAAACAATACATTCCTGTGCTAGATATGAGAACCTGCCCAGTAAAGACAGCTATGGTTAAGATATTCAATTCCTGTACTATTCATAAGAACCTATACAGTAAAAGCATTTGGTTCTTGTATAACATGTAAGAACCTGCATGGTAAAGACATTTGATTATTGTAGTAAATGTAAGAACCTGTACAGTATATACATTTCATTCCTGTACTATATGTGGAAAACTTGTTTAGTATAGAAATCAATTTCCTCTGCTATATGTTAGAATCTGTACAGTAAAATCGGAAAATAAAAATATTTTTCTGCGTTTAGAAAACCATCATATTGATAACAAGTCGGATAATAATATTTTGTCTTCATGGACAGATTGCTTTGACAAATTGAGCCTAAAAAAGGGAATAGCATAAACAATAAAAATACATGAAAAGAGATTCAACTGTTTTTATTTCAAATAATTCAATAAAGACTAAATTCACTTAACAAAAACTAAGGGAAAGCAGCGACATTCGAACAAAATATTAAGTCAATGAAAAAGACTTATACAAGTTTACTTATGATGTAAGGCTAAATTTTTGCAATTTATTTTAGACATATCTACCCTCATTAATGCTTGTCTAAAACTAGTTTACAGTAAGTTAACTTCACTCCTCCAGTCAATATATACTAATAGTAATATTCTCTCATAGCTAGTTGTGTTTTATGTTGTAGGGAAAACAAAGGAGACAAGTACCAATGCATTCGAGAAATCTTTGTTTATCTACCCCAAGATAAATAACAAGGCTACGACATGGAAAGACTATAATGAACGAGCCCCCTATCTGCCTACTGACAACACCAAGGTCAAAGCCGCTTCCACTTACACTACAGCAAAAACCAACTGCAAAGACAACGAACAGTGCATATACGATTATGTGGTCACCGGTAACAAGGACTATGCTGACTTCACGCTGGCCCTCTTCAAATTAAGTAGCCAGTTTGGTAAGTTTTTGCGTGTAGCAGCTAACAGAAGTCAAACAATAATGTTGCAATCTCATGGGAAAATGCTATTTAGGAAAATACTTCAAGGCGAAATATAAATCAGGAAGCAAATATTTTGTAAAATCATCCTCGATTCTGAATTATGCTAGTATGCCAGGAACATGCTGGTATAAATCGCAATACATTATATGGAAAATGCTCATTATATGGATATATAATGATGCTGACTTTACTATCAGACAACCAAAGAATTAAGAAAAACTTTGCCTAACACAAAGTTGTATTGATTAGGAAAGCCTTGCACAGTTTACGACAGAAGGCCACCAGAACAAATCACGTGCAACGTACACTCAAGCTTACTATATGTTTGCTTTTCAATTAAGTACATGTACAGGTCTTCATTCTGGTTGCCAGTGGTTGGTCTTCTAATTATCGCAGGTAACCTGACTCTTTAAGGTAGCTTATGAAATTAATTTCTGAAACTCAGTTTTTCCTCTATCATGCTATTATTTGACCATTTAGTCTATACACATTATATATTGCCTGAAAGGTATTCCGATTGGGAACACATCAAGCATCATAGAGGCATCCTTACAGCAGGTGCAAGTTATTTTGAGTGGAAAACAAGAAAAAATCTTGCATAGTCCTTTCAAACTGAGCTCCTACCCTCAATTGTGGACTGGAGACCGTTTTACAAATGAGGAGGACATATTAACACTGAGGGAAGGGTATCTTTAGTTTTTAATCCGTTCAAATTTTATAAGGACCTGTTCTGGTTTACTATACAAATTACCCAATTTTTTTCAAGTTTCATGAATTTAACTGAAACTCATATGATCATGTAGCTGAGATATTGCTTGTTCATAATTGCTGACATATTCCCCCAACCCTCGCCCTGGATATTGCATATGCTCTTTTGAACTATCTAGTATAGTGAATTTTATACAAGTGACCAAGGGTCACTAAATCACAAAATTCACCCTTTTGCCCAGCGAGCGCGTTCAAATGAAATTCACATAATCTGTATTTATTAATAATACATAACATATTAACCTGGCTTGAACGCGCTTGATGGGCAAAGTTACTATTTGGAACCATTTCCACACAGGCTCAAATCTCATTAGTAGGCATGGAGGCAGCCATTTTGTTGAAGGTCATAGGTCAATGTCACTACATTGAAAATTTCTGATTTTCATAAAAATCATTAAGTAAGGCCTTCGATGAAATGTAATTACTGGATCTCCTCTGGCATCTTCATGGTTAACCCATAAAATAGGTTTTTGATCACCTGGGTACAATTATAACTGAAATCTGATTCAATGCAAATATGCTGACACATGTCATTTCAGAGTGGCCATATGCAATATCCAGGGCGAGGGTTAGGAAATATGTTAGCAATTATGAACAAGCAATACCTCAGCTACATAATCATATGAGTTTTAGTTAAATTCATGAAACTTGAAAAAAGTGGGTAATTTGTATAGTAAACCAGAACAGGTCCTTTCATAACTGTGACTTTCGGATCTTTTGTTGAAAATGTGAAAAAAGTGCATTTTCAACTTTCAGAGTCTATAACTTTTAAAAAAAGTTAAAATTATAAAAACATAACCTGAACCTATATGTACAAATTGTCTACATTCATGGTTCCGGTTGGAATGGTATTTTGATACTAGTGCAAAGGACAAAGCAATGTTATCTTACAACATAATGTATCTTTGATTTGCCAGCCGTTATGCCTCCAACTATCCAGGCAGTAAAGGCCGACGGTACTGCTATCACAGTGGTTGAGACCAAACTTGGTGACACCGTATCATTTGACGTCAAGGCAACACCAAGCACAGGGGATACCATTGACAGCATATCGTTGTTGAATAAGGCGGATCTGGAAAGCCTTGGAGCTACATTCACGAAGAAGAGCGACACACAATACACATTTTCATGGAAGATCGACTTATTGTCGGACAAATATAAGAATCAGAAACTAAGGTATGCTGTTTTTTCATAATTCGTAAAATACTTCTGTTATCATTTTGAGTATTGTCTAATCCCAAAAGGAAAAGCAATTCCATTCAACAAGGCTACTCTGATAATTGAGTGGCCGCTATCTCTCACAACTGCCCTGGAAGGAAATCCTGGTCGTGCATTTGGTCTGGTCACTACTTGGACGCAAGATGGCAGAAGATCGGCCGAAAACGATTTCCTAGTTCCAAATTCCACGGCATATTCTTGTGTATAATCTTTGTTGGGTGCTTTTACAAAATGGATGATTTCAAATACGATAGTGGTACAGCAGTTGTTTAACCTTATCCTCTCATTATATGACAAGAGGACGTCACATTTCTCTGATCTTGCTAGTGTCCAGTATGAATGCTGCTTTTCCTTTTTGTAACACGAAAATGTAAATTTCTAGCATTTTTGGCATCTTTGACACAGTGTAGTTTTAAGACGTTCATCTTTCTTTAAGCTTTGTGGCAAAAGGGAAAAATGGCCTCTCGTCCCAGAACCTTCTTTTACCCATCAAGATATGCGATTGCAAAAATGCTATGAAGGCTTGTGACTATGATCATCCACTAGAGGGAACTGCAGGAGGCAAAACCAGCTTCAGGATCTATGCGTGCAAATGCGAGGATGGCAAGGGATATACAGGTACGACATAAGACCTACAGCGAATTGTTTGCACCTTCACGTCTGATTTCAAAATGGGTGGCGTATATATATATATATATATATATATATATATATATATATATATATATATATATATATATATATATATATATATATATATATATATATATATATATATAATCATCAATGTCACTATCATTAAGTGTTCATTGAAGCTGATAAGTGGGTGCGAAGGGGATTATGGTATATCTATTGGCCTAGTTTCTTCCTGTGACGTGTAACGCGACGGTTAAAACACTCAAAGTTATTCTGAGCCACATTTCTTGACAATGTTAGCCTGATTATCTCTTCTACAGAAATATTACCGCTGATCCTTGCAAATAGTTTGAGACCGTGAAACTGCTATATTGAGGGACTCTGAGTCTGGTGGTTTCTGTTCCTTTTCATTGTTTTGTTTTGGTATATTGCTTCCCAATAGAAATGAACCCGCAGAGAATATGCGACTAGATATAACCAGAAAGCTAAGTAACTATGTGATATATGTCAAAGATATAACTAGTCATAGTAACAACTCAATACCAATCGCTAACATGACCGGAAGAGACTGGGCATTAATTGAAGCTGAAGAAGAACCTCCAAGTGTTTATGAGAAAGGTTATTAAGATGGTCTTGTGTTATTTTTAATACAGAAAGAGTGGGGGTGGCGGGGCTGATAAAGAAATTGCAATATACGACCCATGTCAGCGATCAGCCATCTGTATCACACTCATGCGTGTGTGTGTGCATGTGTTTCTATAAGCGTCATTCCTTATCTGCCTATTGCAGGAGATAACTGTGCCACCAACATAGACGGCTGTGTGGCCCATACCTGTAAGGAAGCCAACTGCGTAGACATTTTCCCAGGGACAACAACCACGACTAGTCAAGACTTATATACATGCACCAACTGTAAAGACACCACCTACTTTAAGAAAACGACTGAGAAAACATGCCAAGGTAAATATAGTGTGAATGATTATTTTCAGTGCAAACACTACCAACAATCATTGTATTGACATCAAACTAATCAGAACTTTGTGTTTTGTCATGTGGCAATTCCAGAATTTATTTGTACATAAATGCAGTATATCGAGTATACAGTGCATGGTAGGATCGGAAATGTTCGAATAAGTATATCTTCCAAA
>OZ012685.1:11340358-11397858 GCA_963942565.1 Maea johnstoni | reverse complement strand
GAAGTATCTTGTGCCAGTTGACTACTCTCTATAGTAATGTTCAACCAATTTAGTTACTTAGCTACTTTCATTCCTTATATCAATTGCATATAGCAGCCTATAATGAGAAAAGGGTTACATATACTACTGTAAAACCCTTTATTACCACACACATTTTTATTCAGGCAACTGCCGTCTGAATCTGATCGCGGCCATTCAATTACACGCGTCAGCTGTATCACCGCTAGATGGGATATTGTTATGTTATTTTGAATGTATATCAGCGCCAGTTATGTACGCGTCATCATTACTAGCGCGAAATTCGTAAAATTGAATGGAGCGCGATAATAATGGCTTTTACAGTATGTATATGACCCCAACCCCCCCACCAAAAAGGGTCATAAATTCCACGAGTATTTTTTGCTTTTACTGAAAAAGTGTTTTTTAACATCCCAACCAGCCTGTCTTTAGACTGGTCTTGTTAAGTCCCTGCTCTGAGGATACTCTATACAAGTCTTAATGTCTTTTCCTTTTCCTTTTTTCATTGTATTATAGAGCAGCGAAAGCAGCAGGCGCCGCAGGGGCAATGCCTATGGGTACCTATCCACCATATTCTCCGCAGGGTTACCCTGAATACCCGCCAAATTACCCCCCTCAACAACAAAACTACCCTCAGCGTGGCAACCCCCAGAACTTCTACCGCACAAATGAACGCCCTAGTAGTGGGTACCCGAGACAACCATCCAGACAGCCACCCGCTTTCCAGGGCAGTTACTATTACTAGATGGACACAGAAAGACTTGCCATTGGTGTATGCACAGTTTACAAAGACATTGTGTGGCTAGTCGCATGTTGTGGCAGACATTATGCATATTATTTGAAGTATATTTCCATTTTGAATGGATTTGAGTAGCTCATGAATATATATATATATATATATATATATATATATATATATATATATATATATATATATATATATATATATATATATATATATATATATATATATATATATATATATATATATATATATGTGTGTATGTATGTATGAGTGCGTGGGTGGATGTGTACTGTACATGTGCGGATTCATTCTGTGCTGACAACACTAGATGTATAACATTTCGGTACATATTCCTCACAGAACTTATGTACGTACCATGCATGCATTTCAATGCCATGCTTGTTTAAGGTACTTTCCATGCATGATCCAATCAGGGAAGTGTGCGTTTTCGTTTTAAACTAAATAAGTGCATCCATGCATAAATGTTAATTTCTTTTTACATCATTACTATGAAAGGGACTGACCATCCATGCATAAAATGTTTCACCTTTGTATTGAAGGTTCATGAAGTATGTTGTCTATGTATGACACCAATGTTTATAAAATGGAACACTCATTGCATAGAATTTGGAATTAAAGCAATAAGCTTTTACAAAGAGAGGCAAGCCATCATATTAAAGGAAACTAATGCATTGCAAAGGAGTAGCAGAGGTATAAGGAAGTTTAGAAACTCCTGTGCTTTAGTTTTGATGATTGATTAGTTGTAAAATCTAACTAACAAGCCTAAATATTTTTCAGTTATCATTTGTATTGCTATTGAATTGTACATCTAATATTCTTATCAAATGTTTATTTCTCATATAATACACAAGTAAAATACATTATCTGCTAATCAATATATGACTTAAAATATATCAACTATGAATATGAGACACATTTCAATTATAAATACTAACAGGAAGTGCTTAAGCTCATTCATTGACCTATCAGACTCAATATGGAACATATTGCAGTTTAAGCTACTATGTGTATTCAATACTATTTATGCATAAGATGATTTATGATATATATGTATATAAATAAATAAATATATATATATATATATATATATATATATACAGGGAAGGGAAACCATAACACATTTTGGCATTGGATAAAAGCTTTACTTCGATTCCTAATCATATTTTCTTTACTTACTTGTGTATTCAATAGTTATCATGACGCCCATATTCTCTATTCTAGAAGATAAGTTTATTTTTTCTAAATCCCAGTGTGAATACGTATTGTGTTAACGTCTTTTCTAACTAGTTAGCGGATGCCCTTGACATTGGTATCACATTGACGAAGCAGCACAACAAACTATGTTGCAGAGCGTATATATTTACCAAAAGGATACTATGCCCAGACGAGCACCAAGCCGGAGGCTTACGTTGAATTTTGTGGGTTATCACATGTCATTCGATTTTGGAATTTCGTTTAACGATACTTTGTTGCCATATTGCAGCTTAGTCATTGTAAGTGACCAGTTGATAGTGGTGCCGGGCAAAGAGATTCGCCTAACCCCAAGTCACTGGCAACTTTCTCACATACCCCTGCTGGGATTCCAACCTTGGCATTGGTAAAAGGGGAAGCGACCAGTCTGTGGCAAAGCCTTAGACCTCTCAGCTATCGGGGCAGTCTACCACATGCTAGTGAGTAGACAACAGTGGAGAATGAGTCTCTGCATTAATGTCTTGGAGCTTCTAGGGGGTGTAAAGAAGCATGGTCAACCTGGCCAGAGTGAATAAGCTTGTCCATTGATACCTTACTGTAGAACGGTGATTGATACTGAACACACCTTTGATTTGAAATAAAAGTTTTTGATATGGTGACCTTTTGATTTGATTGATATACATCTGGTAGCAGTGGAACATCTCATTTTGAACACCCGCAATTATTTGCGGTCACATTTGTACCTTTTACTTTTAAAAGAGACCTCCGAGATGTAAACACTACTTATACTGCGAACACTTTTCTCCGGGTTTCAAGGTGTTCACATCTCTAAAAATAACCTAGTTTGGTGCTTAGTCTGTTTATGTGTCAATTAGCTAAAGTAAGAGAGAATTGTTCAGTGAAGTGTATATTTTTGTTTTACACCAAATGAGTGACTGTAAGGTAAACTATTTGCGTAATCTACGCATGCAGCAGCTCAACATTTCAAAATCCAACTCTCACACTTGCCGTAGTTATAAACGTTCAATCAGAGAAACTAGTGCTTCCTCATATTCGAGACAATTGCATTCATCTTAATGTCGCTGTATATACTCAATGTCAGATAAAGATGACACCCCTACCTTGTGGTAAAACAAGATAGGGAATGGAACGTTTGACGCTGCAGTTAAAGATATAGGCAGAATTTCAATGTTGATGCAGTTATATTAGCAGGGGTAGGAGAGTTGGGGGGGGGGGGGGGGGGAGTAGGGGCTAGGCTATCTACCTTGCATGACCAGGCAGATACCAGTAGATGGAAATATAACTCGTAGATTTTTGATACGGATACTGTTCTAGTTTTCTGAAATGTTCATACTGATTGGAATATACTATTCATTTGAAGACAAGTAGCTATTCCGCATGTTAGAATAACTTCTTAGCAATCAAATATATTTGAATATCAGAACCACATACGGCCTAGATTGTACAATATTTTTGAAAGTTGTGCAACCATCCTTGTACAGTATCCCGTCAGCGGGCATTTATTCACGTAGTATGTGTAAACCAATCGAGCAAAATAGGCCAACTATGTAAGTAAAGTATATACAGTCAGCTAAAACATGGCATTATATATTATTCAAACAACTAAGTTTAATAACTTTTAGCTATCAAACATATCGACAATTTAAGTCTACAACTTATCCACCAAAGCAAAGTATTTATATCACAGTCATCAACATTGGAGATAGACTGCTAGTCCATCCTTGTAAAATGACCTGGGCTATAGAAATTTATGTATCTATTTGAGCTGCAGAGATGAGAAACGTGGGGGTTATGTTGACAATGTGCAAAATGTTTAAAAATAGTTTATTTTACAAGCAAAGAGTAAAGAGCGATGCTTCAATATATGACGATATAATTGGAAGAAGCATATTATTCAATATTACTGAGGTCAAGCAGAAAAGTGGCCAGGACTGTAGGACCTCGGCAACAGCTTTACTGGCTATCGAGTATGTTGCGCCCTTTAAAGCCTTGCCTCTTATTTCAAGGCTTGGCCAATATAGTGACCCACTGTTTTGTATTTCACTTAGATGTGTTTTAAATGGCCCATACTAAGGTACCCCCTCTCTATACTACGCTTAATACTTCCTGAATACCCACATTATTTGCATTTTGCCTTTACTGTACTGAGCTAGACAACCAGGTTTGGTATCTCCTATGTACTTAAATCTATAAAATAACGACTGTGAGGGGATCCGCCGTGGCGTAGTGCGTACGATGCCAGGTTCCCAAGCGCGAGTTCGTGCATATGTACGTTTGGATCTCGCTGGATCCCCAAACGGATTGGCTTGGTCGCTATATACATGTGCGGTGTTGTGGAGGGCTGTCTATGGTACTTCTTCAACTAAAAGACCCCTTAGAACTACTCGTAAAGAAAAGCTGTTGAAAGCGACGTAAACTTCCATTCCTTTCTTCCTTCCTTATAACGACTGCTTTATATATATATATATATATATATATATATATATATATATATATATATATATATATATATATATATATATATATATATATATATATATTTATATATATATATATATATATATATATATATATATATATGTATATATATATATATATATATATATATATATATATATATATATATATATATATATATATATATATATATATATATATTTATGCATATACAGAAATGGTGAAGCAAAAGTAAGTGATATATTTAAACAATTAGAAAAACAAACAGTATTGCTCAATTCTGATTAGAATTTGAAGGTTGTGTATAGGTTTATAGTTGTATGTTTGTATCTTTTTCCAACAGTTTTATAATAAAGACCACTCTTCAAACCTTGCAAGCTTGTTCCTTGTTTTTACATACAGTATTTCCTTAGAGTAAATCCTCCTAAGCAAATCTTTGAGGTAGAATAAACTACACACACACACACACACACATATATATATATATATATATATATATATATATATATATATATATATATATATATATATATATATATATATATATATATATATATATACATATATATGTGTGTGTGTATGCAAACATTTTAACATAGTTATTCTAATAATAAAAACAAGGTCGAATAAAACCTGAGTACCAGTAATGAGTATCCTTGAATACCTCCTTTTTGAGCCAACATCTGGACAAGGAAATTAAAAATTAAATCAATGGCGAGTTTAAGGTGGCCGTAAACGTTTCGTCCTCAGGGAAGCCTGTTTTGAGATTTATGTATTATGTTAATGAACCGGGTCTTACCCTCCGTATGAAAAAAACCCATAGCTCTACTCCACTCCTAAGTTCATAAATTGTGAAAAAGCTTGATTTGACAGGTATGAACAGACAGACAGGACAGACTGCATGCTTCAATGTTATGGTCATGTGACCCCAGTTAGCTGATAAGCCCCTCCCACCTCCTTATCAAAGCTACAGGAAATGGATGTGTATTGAATTGGTAACTGATAAGAGCTGGCATTTAAGGTCAGCCAGTCTTTTCTTTGTATGCATGTGTTGGTTAGAAAGGATGTCTGTTGGGTAAGGTGGGCCACTTTAGCACCACAGACAATGATGTTTTAATCAATTCAAAAATAGTGTATTAGGGATTAGTCTCAATCAAAATGTGGCTCCGGCTGTCTGAGAAAAACAGAAAACATCCCAGTTTTAGGGCTTTAAGTAAAAAAATGTTTGTATTTGATGGGAAAACCTGGACTTTTGGGAGGATGTTGGGTCAATCCGTCTCATACCTTCAGCTGGAACAGACACTCTATGCTCTATGGATAACTAACAATACTATAGTATTTATCAACTTGGTTTCATTTTCAAACACATGTTTTTCTCAAACAATAATACAGCAATCATGATATTGTTGCCCAAAGTACAATTACACCCATATAATTCAGCTATTAACTAATTAAAGCCTGGATTGTATTTTTCACAACAATTGTTGTCAATTCAGTTGGAGACACAAAGGAGATTGAAATTGCAGGTGAATAATTGGGTGTATTGATTGATTATCACTGTGGCCTCAGCTCTGAGGAAATAGATACAGGTATGTGTGGTGTCATAATCCCCTCAGGACTCCCCATTCTAGAACAACGAGTGTGGTGTCACTCATAATCCCCTCAAGGATTATGGGAGTCAGGAACCAATGTCTAAAAATAAGATTTGCTATGGGTATAGGAAGGTCACTTCCTCTAAGCATTTCAAGCAGTGTAGTAGTGAATGTGGACAGTCTACTCATATGGGATTCATCAGACAAAGGAATACTGTGTCAGACCTCAGGGAAAGTTGCCATTTCTGCTGCAAAATATGTATGGATTACTCATTCTGGATTATGTAACTTGGATCACTGGAGTGGAGATACAGCAATAGAGGTTTGTGAAATTATCTTTCTTTCAAGGCCCAGAATCTAAAAGCCACCTTGTCAGAAAGCTATGCCTTGGAAGTTTGGATAGCTTCAGAATTGGCCCTGCAACATGTTTGTCTTAGATAAATGAAGCTAAAACCCCCATTTAGAGCATTACGATCTTTTATTTGCCAAATCAATATACTTGCAGTCAAAGATTCTGCCAGCATAACACACTAGATAGCTGGAAATTGATTTTGATGGCACAGTTCTTTGATTTATCAAGAATTCAAGGGCTATAATGCATTACATTAGCATGCAAACAAGATGCCAGTCTACTAAGTAGGCGGGGCTTGGGTGATGTCATATGCCCATATATGGAATCCAGTTGACAGGGATGTTTGGCAGTTGCAGAAATGTACTCAATTTTACTTTTCTTTGAGGTAATTGAGAAGAAAAATTGTTGACAGTTGTGAAATACAATGGAAGGTTACTTTATCTTTCCACTTTTTTTAATTTTGTATATTTTCTATTCAGTCTGGCATGGAATAGAAACGAGTCATATCATACAATAATTGTGTGTGAATCTAAAATTATCATATGTATGAAAGAAGAACAAAAGTGTATAACAAATAATATATAGAGACATAGTTGGAATGGTTGCAAATTATGACAGTTTTGATCTAGATGATCGGGTGATAACATGATTTCTTGAATGTATCTTAGTGATTGTATCGAAAAAAATTAAGTAATAAAGACCACTTGCGTTCAAATATGATTTGTTTGTTGTTTATTAATAATTTGTATAAATCATGATTGTATACCTTCTTAACATTAAGTTGCACTTGTAATAAACGAGGTTTTTTGTTATCAAGTTTACTTAAGTAGATCACCTTCTTTGTATTCAAAATTATGATATTAATGGTAGCATTGTTTTCAAGATCTCCAAGTATTTTCCTTCGGTCCGTCAAGATGTAGTCATTATTAGAGATTTCTTTAATCCAATTCTCTACCTCAGACCATAAATTACGAATATGTATACAATCTAGTAGCATATGATAATTACTATCTTTATCTGCACAGCAGATAGAACAGGTATCATCATTCATGATTTTACATTTTGTTAACACATCATTAGTATAAAATCTATAATGAAGAGTTCTGAATTGAGTATAGCGCAAATAGGTATCCTCTACCTGGTTATTTGTAACAGAAAAAGATCTCTTTACATCATATGGGAGTATTGGAATACCTGCCTTCTCATACCATTTGGTGCATATGTTTTGAGCAATGTGGGAATTCTTGGGGTGTAGTGATTTGTAGATGTTAGATACACCAGATGAATCTTTATTAATAATTTTGTTTAATAGACTGTTTGACGGTCTTGTTAAGTTTAAATTAGGGAGTTCTAAATGATCAAGAAAAAGCTTAACAGTTAAAGCAAAGCCACCATATTCTAGAAAGTTAGTTTTAATCTTGTAGGTTTGTTGGAACTGTTCAAGATTCATAATTTTACAGTCTTCCGTTAGGATATCTCCCACAATGCTCACACCTTTAATAAACCATTTATGTTTGAGAGGTAATCTCAAGGTACTATTGTACCATAGAGGGATATTACAAACATTATTAATTTCCGTGCAGACATTGCTTTTAAATAATAGTTTGAGGCTAGATAGTACATCACGCCAGAAAGGAATTTGTATAATCTCGTACATTCTTTCAGTGTAATCATTACCGTAATTAAAAATTTCATGGAAATCTTCCATGTCCAGGAAGATTTTCCATTTACCATTGGAGCTTAAGAATCTTTTAAGCCAACCTAATTTTAATGCTTTATCAAATAAAAATAAATTATGCATTTTCAAGCCACCATCATTTACTTCTGCTTCAAGTATGGTTTTACTAAATTTTGCTGGCTTGTCATTCCAAATGAAAGATAAGAAAATATTTTCTAATGTTTTGAATGTTTCTGTATTGGGGCTTGGGAGGGACAGAAGGATATGTGTGATTTTTGATAATAGTAGAGATTTAACTATTGTAACTTTACCGTAAGGAGTTAGTTTACGAGTATTCCAGGTTCTTATTAGTTTTTTGATCTTTACAATTTTGGAGTTTAAGTTTAATTCAGTTATCTCAGATAATTTAAAAACATCGTATTCTATTCCTAGTACTTCAAATGTGTGAGTCCAGTTCAAGCCGAACTGACCTTCCCATGATATCCTTCTGTCCCTTGCCGCCCCAATTTTAATGACCTTAGTTTTGTCTCTGTTAATTGACAATCCTGATATTTTGTCAAACCACCTCAGTACATCAATGACACATCTCAAAGTGTCTTTATCATCTTTAAGAAAGAGGGTAGTGTCATCAGCATACTGACTTAGCTTAGACTCAATATCTCCTATCATTATACCCTTTATGTCTTTGTTTTCTCTAATCACATGGGAGAGCACTTCAGCACAAATAACAAACAGGTACGGCGATATGGGGTCACCTTGCCGGCAACCTCTGGAAAGTTGTATTCTAGCAGAAAAGTGGCCATTTTGTTCAATTTTAGAAAAGGAATTTTTTTGTAAAAGTTTTACAGCGTTTTTAATGAAATTTCCGTAGTTAAATAGTTCCAAGCAGAACTCTATGAATGACCACTCTATGGTATCAAAAGCCTTAGCATAATCGACTACCACAAGGAGGCCACCCACAGAGTTCTGCTCGCAGTAGTTCATTGTGTCTAATAAAAGTCTAGTGTTTTCCCCAAGAAATCTGTTAGAAATGAATCCTGTCTGGTCAGGATTAATAAGGTTTTCTAGAGTACTTTTGATTCTATTTGAAATTATAGTAGAATAGAATTTGTAAACGGAGTTCAATAAGGTTAATGGTCGCCAATTTTTGAGTGAGTCTCTACTTTTACCTGCTTTAGGGATACATGTTATGGTACCTTCTAATATTAGATCGTTTAAGTAGTTCCTCTTTATTGCTTCTTGATAAACTCGAAATAGCCAGTGCTTTAATTCTTGATTAAACATTTTAAAAAACTCGTTTGAATAACCATCAGGTCCTGGCGCTTTATTGTTTTTACTATTTTTTATTGCTATTTCTAGTTCTTTTAATGTTAAGGGTCTATTTATATTAAATTTAGTGTTATCACTTAATTTGGGGATGTTTTCTAGGAAGTGGTCATATCTTGTATGTTGATCTCTATTTATACATTTACTTTTAAATAAGTCTGAATAAAATTTATTTTGCATCTTAAGAATTGTTTGTGGATTATTTATTATATTATTGTTTTCATCTTTTAATTCATTGATGTTTTTATTTAAAAAGTTTCTTTTTTCTAAATTTAGGAAATATTTAGAGGGTTTTTCCCAGTCTTTAGTATGTTGATATCTAGACCTTACTTGATTGCCTTTTAATTTTTCTTCTCTAATTTGTTCTAATCTTATTTTGCACTCTTCTAGCTCAGTAAATTTTATCATTATTTATTACATTATTTTGGTCTATTTCAATTTCTAATGCTATAACAAGTTTATTTAAGTCTATTTCTTGTTGATTTCGTTCTCTAGCTATTTTTTTTGAAAATTTTATTGTTTCGCCTCTGATTTGGCATAGTAATGTTTTTAAGAATAAATCATTATTTATTGTGATTTCTAAGTTTTCCCCATTATCTTTGTTTATGAATTCTGGAGAGTAAATAGGCAGTGCATATGTATGTTTTGCTAAGTTTATAGTCTCCTTCACTAAAGTGATGTAATCTATATTAGTCAATAAGTTATTATTTAATTTCCATGAACCTTTACCTCTTGGATTTGTATTTATATTTAACTTTAGTGATATAGTATTATGGTCACTGCGATAGGACATATTTATTTCTGCTTTTGGGGTGAAAGTTAGAATATCTTCTGATATTATGAAATAGTCTAGGCGCGATCTCTTGAAAGGTTTTTTTGTGCCCCAAGTAAATCTTCGTTGATCTTTATTTTGTTCGCGCCAAATATCAATATAGTTATTTTTTTTGATATAAGAGTTAATGGCTTCCCTTGATTTAAGATTTCTTTGATGTTGATAATTATAGGTATCTTCCTCACTAAGTGTGGTGTTCCAATCACCGGTTATTATCAGGTATTCAGTTAATTGGTTATCAATTATGTTAAACAGACGACTAAACCAGTCTGGATTATCCTCATTGCATCCATATATGTTTACTATTTGGATAGGTATTAAGTTATTTATTAAAAGATTTAGTACTATATATCTACCTTCTTTATCTAATATTTTATCAACAATGGAATATTCAAATGTGTTATTGATTAAAATTGCGACTCCTCTAGAATTTGACGAATTTCCCCCTATTATGTACTCTATGTTCCATTCAATTTTTAAGTTATGAAGGTCCTTTTCAATTAAATGGGTCTCCTGCAAGCATATAATATCAGCTTTCATATCTTTGTAGAATTGCCACATATCGCCACGTTTGCCGGTATCACGGATACCTCTAACGTTACCTGACACTATATTCAAATACTTTGTGCTCTCAGCCATTTAGAGTGTTACTAACCAATGAAATGACAAGCCAGCAGCCAGAACTGTTTTACAACAAAGTATATAACATATAACTGAGAACATTAACATGTAACATATAATGAGATTGAAAAATATATATAAAGCCTTATGATTGGTCAAAGGAACTTGGACACAAACATGACGAGAGCACTCTTTATCGTCATTCATTTATACAAGTAGAGAGAGGGTTCAATCTACTGTATATGATTAAGGGGAAAAAATAAGAAATTGTTTGAAATAGGCTTTAATATAATTATGTTCATAAATAAACAAAGAATAAATGCTTTCTCAGCATTATTAAGAGGAATTAAAAGAGAAAGAGAAAGTAGAGGGAGGAGATTGACCAACCAATCATCTTTCGTATCTTTTTTAAGGTTTAAATATTCATAAGTTGTTTTGACCAATCAAACAATACAATTACTGAATATCAATGTATTTATATAGCTGGTGTGAATGACAGCTAACCTTTAATAACTGGTACAGTGCAGTAGAAAAGAAAATGATGAATATATCTATAGGGTTATTTTTTTTTTAAACCAATGTGTTTTGGACACAGTGTAGCTACCACTAGTACTTAGTATACCCCATTGTTTCAAATATTATTTGTTGTTTTGACTCAGTGGTATCTTTTATAAATGGTGCCAATGGCAAATGACCTTAGTGTCAAGTCCAATGTAGTTATACCCTATAGATATCTATGATTTTTTTCCAAAGCATTTACGACTTGTACCATAATATACCTGATTCTAGAAATATGGTAATAAATAAATAAATAGTAGGTTTTCTTTTACGTTGTAAAAGGTACATATAAGTTACATTTGAATGGTATATGGAATGCAATACCCTGCTTACATTTTGTAAGTGTAATTATGTAATCTGATGTGATTACGACATAGTGTATACACCACTTGCTCTTAAATATATCCCAATGTGTTATAGCCTATTTAATACTTTGAGTAAAACTATTCAATTTTCAGTTAGGATAGGCGCAAAATCCAAAAGGTGGAATGTATTAATTTAATATCTTTAAGGTATCAGAAGATGCATACATGTCTATGTAGATGAGAGTTGATAATGCTGGGCATTAGATTATGTGTTAGATGGTCATAGGATGGTGCACATGGGATATATTATATGTGTATTATTAGACTCCATAAAGAAGTGTGGTGTTGAACCTGAACTGTTTGGCAACAGTTTGAATGGGCATGACTTTTATCTTGGCAACTAGGTGAATTACATCTCCCGTGTCCACAGGCAAGGTTGGGTTCATTCTATTCATGCTGAATGGTGCATTGGAACCGGGTAGGAGTCGGTCCAGAGGTATTGTTTTACCAGGGAGGTGGCATAGGGGCTAGTAGTACAGCTGTCTTTTGAGATTCCGAAGAACCCGTTGGGAAATTCCTGAATAAAATCTTCCGCCTCATTAATAGAGCCGTTAAAGTTGAGGTAGTGCACCATGTGTGATTTGGTGAGGTTGGTTTTGAGTAAATTCATACATAGTGTGTGAGCACCTGTACATGTCAGACGGAAGGTCTTGAAGTGTCTAGCAGCTATTTTAAGGAATGAAGTGAAGACCGAAATTTGAATGTTCATGGTGTCTTTGTAGCGTGCATCAATACCGGCCCCACCTATTGCTACCACTGAAGAGTCAGTCATCATGTTTTCCACTTGTTTTAGATAGAGTGAGGAGCATTTTGTAGCCAAGTTGGGGTGTATACCTAGAGAGATTTTGATGTTTTTGTCATTAAATAGTAGATGGGACCAGGGACTGAAGTAAACCGACGGGTCTGTGATATCGGTTACCACCTTGTGCAGATATTGGTAGGAGGGTGCATGGGTGAGAATAGGTAGGTTGGAGAGCGGCCCTTGATAGTCATATACTTTGTAGAGTTCTACAATATTACAGTAACAGTCAACGAATTTGATTGGTCGCATGGAGATCGCTTCACTTGAGATACACCCTCGTAGGTTGACGTAATTGAAGAGTTCACCAAGGGTCCTCCAATGCAACAATTCCGTTACCCTTAAGGGGTGCTGTGCCGAATAAATGTGATTAGTGGCGAGACCCTTGGACCTATCGATATCTCTCATAAAATTGATCTCTATGGACGTGAATGGGGAGACACTAAGTCTTGCTAAGCCTTCGCGGTTGACTATACCGATCAGATCACTGTCTGTTCCACACTCCAGATCGTCCTTAATATAGTCGAAGAACTCATTGTGGCGCATGATGAGACTTCTGAAGTCTCGTTGTGGGACATAATACCCATCGCAGTGGCGGATGTCTGGCAGGGAGTGGTAAGCCTGGCACTTCCAGCAAGTAGTATCTCCCATCACTCCCCACCAGACATCCGTGAGGTGTTCGTATATCGTATATCTTTTGAGATTTCGGTCCGTCTCGCCACACACCCTACACTTTCTAGAACTGATTTTGTTCACTTTGCTGTGATCCCCTGTCTCCTCCATATTTAACATCATGAGTTGATAATAGACGTCTTCGTCTTCCTCAGGGGAGATCAGTTGATCACAGCTTTGTGTAGTACTTTCAGTGATTTTCATTTTCTTAACCTTCCTGTTCACTCTCTCAACCTTCTGTTTTTGGGTATCATTTTCCTGGCCGAAAGAGGAATCGAGATCAGAGCAATGGGCGGAGGTGTCTAAGTCGGTATCAAAGAACTCAGAGGCAGGTTTCCTCTTTACCTGTTGAGAGTTTGAACTCTTGTGCATATGTTGCCTGTTGTCTTTTTTAGCTGTAGTTTGTATAGACTCAGCTGAGTCTGTGGATTTATCGAGATCGAGACTAGACCTGTTCGGGTCTGTGTAGTCTACAGAAGAGTTTAAATCAGTTGAGTCTAATGAGCGTTTAGCACTTTGGTACTTATTCCAGTTGTTATTTAATTTAGACCGAAGGTCTGTGTTTGCTGAAGTGTTGTCTACAATTTTGTTATTAGAGACGTTAGTCTCTGTGGCTCGAAAGTTTGGTGCCTCGATAACCGACCTGACACTCTCTGTTGGCTCTGTATTTATTTCGTTACCTGTAGGGGGGAGTTTTCCTGTAGGAAGAGAGGTGCTGTTGGGTTTGTCACTCAATTCAACTGTGGAACCCGATTCCAGTCTAAGACTACTGTCGATTTGCCCTGGGAAGTCTTTCCAAATAACTTTACCATTATAAAACAGTAGACCCTCACCCAAGCTGTCCCTTAACTGTAAGAGATTTTGAAGCCATAGTTTCCTTTTCTGGTGAGCTTTTTTAGGGCTAATTTTTTTTGATAGGTCGAACAGCTTTATCGGGAAGTTACTTTCAGCGGGAGGTGAATCAGGGTTGTTATAGGATTCTAGAAGGTTATACAATTTGTCACATTGGTTAGATAGATCAACATTCACCTTTGACAATACAGGCATCTCACAATCATCATCACATGACATTGGGGGGATTACAGCTTTCGTTAATACAGGCATTGTACATTGGGATGTTTCATGCTCACCTGGTGTGGTACCTTTATTATACATACACTGGCCTGTGGTAGGCTGAATCTTTGGAGAGTGGATGTCATCGGCTGTTATCTCTGCATCAAAGTTCGGGGTAGTGCACACTTGTGGTTGTAGTAGACCAGTAGGGGAAGTTCCAATGGCCGTAGTCTCCTGCCAGATTGGTGTGGAAGAGGTTGGTAGTTGTAGTGGAGTCGGTTTACCCTCTAGTTGTGAAGTTGTTGATGTCGTAGATTGTGTCAGCAGTAGTGATGATGGTTCACCCTCTAGTTGTATCTGCATGGTTGTAGTAGATTGTAGTGTAGGTGGTTTACCCTCTTGTAGATTGGTGTCTGATGTAGTAGATTGGTTTTGCTGTGTAGGAATATCCTCTGAGTGATCAGCAAATGATTTCAGAGCCGGATCCTTTTGATCTGCAGTGGTTGCATCAATTAGCATGTGAGCAACTGTTGAGGTTGGTGTCGGCTGCTGTATGCATGACCAATCTGGTTTTGGCTCTGATGGTGTAGGGGAGGAACCTCTGGGCAGTTGTGATGTAGTGTCACCATCGGAGTATTCATAGGAGGTTGCAATCAGTTCACGTAGGCTGTTGTGTGGTGGAGAGGTTGGTCTCTGTTGTTCTGAGTAGGAAGTGTGTGGGGACCCAGGTGTGGAGGGTATGTGGAATGGCGTCCTGTCCCTGTCTGTTGATTTGAAATCCTGGAACAGTGTACAGCATGACGCCATCTGGATGTCCATTAGGTTCATCGTAGTAGCCGTCATGTCACAGGGGAGGGAGTTGGTGGTGGACAGGTCCAGGGCCTCATCTGAGTCAAAACTGTAGTCGACATCCATATTCTGGAAAATATTGTAAAAAGACATTTAAATATTTCTAAGTTATCAGTAAATTGCCTTTATGGTGTATAATGTTTTGTTTGTTTTTTGAATAACTAATGAATTGTGGTAGAATCAGTAATGTAAATAAAATTAGGGAAAGACAATGGAATGTATTGAAAATTTTTACATGTAAATATAGATAATGAATTATGATAGATTCTATCCTATACCTGTATAATGAAAAAGACTAATGAATTGTGGTAGATTCTGTAATGTATATAAAATTAAGGAAAGACAATAGAATGTATTGGAAATTTTTACAAGTAAATATAGGTAATGAATTATGATAGATTCTATCCTATACCTGTATAATGAAAAAGACAGTGAGTTGAATTGAGAATTTTACATGTAATAAAAGGCATCAAATATTGTAATTACATGAGATTATATACTAGAGTAATATTGCTATAAAATACGAAGATGCAGGATAGTTGAATTGTTTCTTTACTCAATATTACTAGGTTATAATTTTTAAATAGTATGTAATTAAATGCATCCAGAAAATTCATATTAAAAATACAGCATTGGAATTAATAGGACTGATTAGTGCATGTCAGGTAATGAAGTAACAAATTCAATTAGTAGTATTGAGTGGTTCAATTGAGTTTATATGAATGTATAGAATCATGGTTGGGATTAATTTGAAGTAGGTCAGATAACAGAGTAATAATATAAAAAAATTTAAATACTGAATGATGGAGTGAGATATTCGTGTATTACCAAATTCACATTGCCAATTAAATCATTAGAAATTTTTGGGGCTGGTTTTGTATGAGTCAATTCAATTGTGTTACCCAAATAAATATCTCAAGTTAGTAAATAGTGTTATAAAAAATAACATATGAAGACATGATATACCCTCAAAAGGGTCAGTATGTATAGGAATATTTGTAGAATAGATTGTTTTCACTATAGGATTCAGTTTTAATATGTAGACATAATATAATCAAAGAGACTGATTGACAATTTTGGCTCGATTGATAATTAATCCTTAGAAAAAAAAATTATTTTGGGGATGATTTCATAAGTGTCAATTCAAGTGTGTTACCCAAATATCTCAAGTTAATAAATTGTATTATAAAAAATAATATATGAAAACATGATATACATACAATAGGATCGATATGTATTGGATTATATGTAGAATAGATTGTTTTCACTATGGGAATCAGTTTGATATGTAAACATAATGTAATCAATGAGACTGGTGGGTGACTATCTTCTACAAGATTTTGTATATAGCATTATAGTTGTAATTAAAAAATAACATGATTTGATATCTTTATGCTTCAAGAAATTAAGAATCATAACATAATAAGGATTGAAGTTGATGTATCATTTTAAGATTATAATATGCTTATGAAT
The DNA here is from genome assembly GCA_963942565.1 of Maea johnstoni. Classification (NCBI taxonomy): domain Eukaryota; kingdom Metazoa; phylum Annelida; class Polychaeta; order Spionida; family Magelonidae; genus Maea; species Maea johnstoni. The sequence goes on along the minus strand of OZ012685.1, from coordinate 11,381,235 downwards.
GTTATCATAGTCACTATAGAATACAATATTTTTTAAAAAAACATATTAACAGGTACTATGGAATACAATACTTTATAAAAAACATATTAACAAGTACAGTTAGGTGGTATTGTGATAATGTATGAATGAAGTTCTGAGGCGCCTGTGTTGAGGTGCTGTAATGTAGTGGAAGATGTATTATGAGGCCCAGTGTCAGACATCTATCTCGCCCGTATACAAATTGTTTTATTGGTATTTTGATTTTTTTGGTCAGTCAAAAAAAAACTATCTCGACTCTCCTCTCTCTGTCTTAATTTTGTTTTTATGGTTCTTAGAACCCTAATTTCAATTTTGATTACTGATAGGGGGGCGAGGCGGAGGAGGGTTAAGCCATTCTGGTTTAATTTCACTGTCCTCTACTCTTTTCCAGGTTTGTGATGAGTCTCTTCTGGAAGCTAGCCATACCCTTCCCTTCTCATTATCATTCACTTTCACTTGCAACCCAGTATCTGCCTTCATCCTATTTGATACCCCATAATATTGTTTCCTTTTGGCTCTTGCTAAGGGGGCTAAGTCAGTTTTCACTGCGAATTTTGTACCATTTGCCTGGTTGTAGGGGTAGAGTTTACCTGCAGCTCTCAAAATAAATTGTCTGTCGTCCCAGTTGCTAAATACTACTATGATTGGTCTGTCTTTAACTTTGGTGTCTCCTACTCTATGTACATTCTTTATGTATATGGTGTCAATGCTTTCTTGTGATTTCCCTAGGACTGTAATACAAAAGCGTTTTATTGTTATCCACACATGTTCTTTAGGGTCGTCTTCATTTATCCCATAAAACCATAAGTTGTATTTTCTATGGTGCTGTTCTGCAGCTTCTTTGTACATTTTGAAGTCCTTGTTTTCCTTTCTTAAGGCCACTACTTCTGTTTTGAGTTCTTTGTAATTGGCTAGTTCTGTCTTTATAGCTGTTAATTCTTCATCGTGGAATTCTACATTTCTCCTCAGGTCTTCACATATGGTGTCGGTGTTTGTCTGACTTTCTTCCAATTTAGTGATTTTGTCGGAGCATTTAAGCTGAGCTATTTCAAGTTGTTTATTTTTTTCTGAGAGTGTTTTCATATCCACTGAGAAATTTTCGAAAGATGACATCACTTTGAGAATATTGTCTTCTGATTTTTTCAAGCTATTTTTAACGTCAGTATAATTATCTGACTGCTGCTTTCTCATTTCTATGAGCTGAGCATTAATACCCTCCTCCATTTTAGCGATGGATTTTAGCATAAATGTACTTTCCGGTGTCTTACTATCTGAATCCTTGTTGTTGGACCCTGCCATTGTTTTGGATCTCAGAACTCTTTCTGATTCCGTTCCGATAAATTTCCTGATATCTTCGTGACCTTTTCTTTTTAGTGGTGTAGACTTTCTGCTCATAGTGTACACGACCGCCGTTGCATGTGTATTTTATTGTGAGGTAACATGTAATTTTGCCAGAGCTATAAGAAATTGCTTACCTTTTCGATCCTCGCACCACGCTTCCAAGATGGCGGCTTCTTTTTCTCGATCTCCGTCCGGAGATTTTCCTTTTGCCACGCCGTCCGCTGGATGCACAATTCTGCTCTAGTTGATGTTGTGATTTCGCGTTTTACCTTCTTCTTTGTGTTGGTGCTAAATTCCGTAGATTGTATCTTTGGAGGACCTGTAAATAGTAGGAGAAACACGCTGTGCGATATCTCCGGCAAGCTAGCATGAGATGTTCAGTGCCCGGATGAGCGTATGAATACTGTTTTTTATTTTGTTAAGTCTGTCAGTTGTCTACAATATAGCAATATATGAGCCTAATTTTTAATTAGGTTAGTCTCTAAACTATGATAGATCAGCTAATTTGTGGTCTTTCGTAAAACTAGAGTTTGATTAGTTATTTTAGTGATCGGGAATGGAACTACTTTGCGCGCTTTCCACTTGGACAAAAATAAATACAATAAAGTAGTAACAAAAAGTTGCACAGTAACTTAAACTGTGAAATACACAAAACTGCCATTTTCTCAGCTTAGTTTTTTTATAGTTTTACTCTCACGGCTGACGTGAATTTAGACACAAATCTTAATCAATTAGCTTCAAACTTTGTATATAGATTCTAAAACATGTTCTCTACAAATCTAGACGGGGATATTGCAATATCTTATCTGGTTAATTTTTTATAGTGAGTCAAAAATCAAGAAACCAAAAAAGCATTTTTTTCCTAAAATGTTGTTAGATAAATGGCCATAAAAAAGTCAGGGGCCATATTTTACAAAACCCTTGTCTAGATTTCTAGAGACAAAGGTTTTTTTCAATGTTTTAAAAAATCAGGTTATTATCTTAGATCCTGCTCTTAGATTGGCGTCAGCCGTGACATATGTACTGACAATTGATTAGTCAAAGTTTTGACCCCAATTTCTTCAAAATATTTGGAGCACATACAACCTATCCATATCCTATGTATTCCTTAGAATCTCAGCTTTCTAAAAATATATAGTTTGCTAGGGGTTTAGTGTACAGATAATGAGAAATCCGCCGTTATTTGAGGGAAAGTCTGCTCTCCACCGGAAACGTTTACAGCCACCTTAAAATCATCCAGTACTTTCTCCCAGCTGATCTTAAATCCGCATTGATACCGAACTGATTAAAATACCTACAATTATTTAATAATAACGTATCTGCTAAAACGCTAGCATTGCTACAAGTCAATATGGAATGACTTACTTTATGTCTGAGGGTCGCCGTTCTAGTTTGAGTTTATTTCAGTCTAAGACCTGCTCTGTATTAATCCACTAAAGCTTTGTGTGATATCACAGACCTCAACCCTTTAATTAGGCTGAATTTCTAACTGCGGCCTCGAGACCTGTGCCTCCACCTATAGTTTGGTACGAGACATCAAACCTACTAACCATCTAGTTTAGTGTTGGCATTATAAGAGAACCAGGCTATTCATCTACAGCAGTGCTATGTTTTACGTGCGAGTGACGTGGCGTGCCAAGTTATCTACTGCTGCCAACTAGAACTAACAAGTTAAATACCAATGTACGAGTAGGGCGTGAGTTCAATGAGTAGAGGCAGTAAGCCACACAGCCTACTACTAGCCATGGACGAGCAGCGTGCTACATACAGGCCACCACCATGTCTTCACAGCTTGGCACACTACCACATTTCAGATACATACGGATTTCTTTTACCTGAACCACTGGTAAGCGTAACTATGTTACAATACTAATAATGATATTTACTGCACAGGTACGTTATCGACATGTCTGGATCCGGTAAAACCAAGGCTGTGTTCCCCATTCATGTCATAATCACACAGTAGTAGTAGTAGTAGTAGTAGTAGTAGTAGTAATAGTAATAGTAGTAGTAGTAGTAGTAGTAGTAGTAGTAGTAGTAGTAGTAGTAGTAGTAGAAGTACTAGTAGTAGAAGTAGTTGTAGTTGTAGTAGTAGTAGCAGCAGCAGCAGCTGTATGTAACACAGCTAGGATAAGTGGCACACATAAAGTAAGTGTCACATTAAGTAGGGTCGAATCCGTGACAATTCTAATCTATATTCATCCTACAAATCTACATTTTAGTGACCCTAATTTCTATCTTAGAAAATAAGCATGTTAATATATATATATATATATATATATATATATATATATATATATATATATATATATATATATATATATATATATATATATATATGTATATATATATATATATATATATATATATATATATATATATATATATATATATATATATATATATATATATATATACACACACATATAGTGTGTTACTTGTCACATGTGTGGATGGTGAGTTTATGATATGGGTCAAAATAACCCATTGACCCCTTTCAGGAAATGAATAAGAAGCCATGAAAACATGTACAATTTTGTGAAATAACAGGAAATTACTTGGAATCAATCTCCACTGTAGGACTGTTTCCAAAATAAATTATGATCCAAGGTTGTACAGTAGTTGTACAGTAATTGAGGTATTGTTACATATCAATCTTTGGCAAGCTTAAGTAGTTTTGTTATGAATGATAATGGATAATTTGCACATCCGCTAGTTTTAAAACAGAGCTATTTACAACATACAGTAGAACGCTTCCATTGTTGACACGCGTGGGACGACCACATTGTCCACTATAGAGGGGTATCCATAGTAGAGGTGCTGTGGTGTCTGTCTACTACCAGATTAGAATAACAATTTTGAATAATCGACAGGGATTTAACGTGATGATAAAGGTATATTAAAATCTAACTACTAGGCTTAACGATTGTTATTCCTAAGCAGAGAGGTACATATATGCCTTTTAAATCAGAGTTTTTGATTTTAGTCCACTGGGGCCTTTATTTCAACCCTCAAACTATCTTTCCCATTCGTGTCTAACTGTTATGGTGTTATGCAGACCATTTTCACATCAGAGGTTGTATTATAATCAAATTGTCCACACATTCAGTCATTTTTTAAATCACATTTGAAACAGCATACCTATATTAGCAATACATAGCATTTACATCTAAGTTCTAATTACAGCTAAGTTTCTCACTGTTCTCATGCAAAGGTTTGTTCTTCTTATCAAGTCTGATCTCTGTCCTTTTCCTATCAGTCATGATAGTAGTCAAACTCTGAGCTTATTTCTGGGTCAGATGCTAAGAACCTGACATTGGTGAAGTCTTGATGCAACTGTGAATATTCTAAAAAAGCAGATCCGGCAGCAAAGGCTGGACCACCAAGTTATTAAAAAGCGCATTCAATGAGCATCATCCTTTTCTAATTTCTGCAAACATTTCATGTTTTTATTTCATCATGCATGTATGAAGGAGATGATAATAAACATACACATGGAATGGTATCTTCCTACCAGCTACGACTTGGTCATAAACACATTTAAGTATGAAAGTACAAATTAAATTAGAGAATATGGTATCCAGGTCTAGATAAATATCAACCCATTTCCTAATTAATTCGTTTCTGATCAATCTTTGCTTAATACTCCTCATATTTCATCAGCGTATGATGAAGAGCTCTATCTTTTCTCTACTTTTATCGATAGTCTTTTCACCATTAAACTAATAATATATAATATGTCATTTCCTATTTTCGTACCAAAAACCTTTTCACTATTACTCATTTTGGACCTCAGCCCAATTGATCATCATCCTGCTTTATTGAAGCCCTGACTGTGGTTAGAGCAACAACTGGTACAACATGTTTCAGCGATAGACATCATTATCCCTTCATTCAGACATGCCATGCCTTATGGATTGATATACAAGTATGATAGCGCTGTGGTATGCTATAGTAGGCGGTTGGGAATCTTACTACATAAACTTACCCCATTCTGGTGACTATTGTGTGATGTAAAATATCACATAACACGCTACGTGTCATAATGTAGGTGTGAGCATTGACTTGGGTATGGTAAATACTATCACAGTGAGGGCTAGTAGATAGATCATGGTGTTAGGCACTTGATAGAATTGAGGGATTTAATCAACTATAGTATTCACCTATCTCTCTATATATATTACTGAGAGAGAGGGCGAGATAGAGAGAGAGGGGGGGGGGGGGCGATTTCTACGAGTAGTTGTTTCTTCCTCAACTTACCATAGGCTGGTCAGGACGATGATAGCAATTCAAAATTCGAAATTCATTTAGTTTCGTCAATGAATTAAGGGGTCCTCTAAATCTCTAAATACCGTCTATGGGTTTGTAACAATAAAACTGTAACCTATAAACATTCAAAAAATACTTTCTATGTTTTCACACTTTTAGCACGCGGCTTGATGCGTACTCAAAGATCCGGCAAAGGCAACTGTTCCGATATCCGGGGGTCTGTAGAGGAAGCTGCGGTTTTTGAACCAAACTGTTTTCTGGCGAAATGTTAGGAACCAGTCATCTGTGCGGAGTCATGGAGGTCTGACACGAACAGACACGTGTCCTCTCAGTACGAGTCACCAAGAGTAAACAAAAAGTGAAATGTACACTTTTTGCAAATGAAAATTCGACATCTAAGTCGTGGCACTCCATTTCTATTTACGTATAAGTATATACGTATTGTTATTGACTAGGACATCACATTCGCTAATCAATCAAGATAAATATCTTTTATGTAATATTCTCTTTTCACTTAGGCTAAGTTACCAGAGTATTTCAAGATATGGAATGACATCATGATGATATTCCCAGAGTTGCTGGAAACTCATAAGTTGAGACAGGAAATACACAAGGTGAGTTATAGACGTTAAACGTGCTGTTTTAGTAAGACGCTGGTTTTAAAAAAACACTAATCCCCTTGATCAAATATTCGATGATAATCTAAAATGTTTTAAGTTCCAAGCACAACCGTCAGTTATGCTGAACATTTAACAGAATTTTTAAATTTCAAATATCGACAATTCTGCCGAATTTCTGTCAAGGCGTGTTAGTGATAAGCTTCAACACTGACTGAGTATTTGCACTAATTCTGCGTACAGTGTCTTAATTCAACGTGTGAATTTTGGTAGTTTTCTAGGTTTTCTGGTTTGCGATATAATCTCCGGGAAAAACGATTATTTTAGGGGAAGGGCATCGCCGAGTAAACTCGTCTATGGTGGTGGGAAAAGGCTATAAGCGAATTATTAAGGTTCAACAAATACCGCTCTCTTGATATATATATATATATATATATATATATATATATATATATATATATATATATATATATATATATATATATATATATATATATATATATATATATATATATATATATATAAATATATATATATATATATATATATATATATATATATATATATATATATATATATATATATATATATATATACATATATATATATATATATATATATATATATATATATATATATATATATATATATATATATATATATATATATATATATATATATATATATATATATATATATATATATATATATATATATATATATATATATATATATGTTGTGTAATTATATATGTATGTTTCAGATGCCTTTACTAGACCACACCCGACTGACTGGGCACCGGGAAAGGAGACTGGCCAGTACTATCCTTTGCTTCCTGACCTCAGGCTATGTATGGCAGGAGGGTGACCGAGATGTCCCTCATGTCAGTGTTAAGGGAATTTATTCATAACGTTGATTGGTCTTTGTGTCCTCTCGTGAATCTATATGTCATAAGAACTTGAAATTTCTTTCTGCCATATTGTAAATAGCCTGTTTTAAGTGCTGGAGGAAACCGGAGTACCCGGCAGAAACCAATTCCAAGAGCAATATTCCCACATGCTCCGACCGGGAGTCGAGCGAAGGCATTTCTGACAGACAGCGAGCAATCAGTGGTTATGGCCCAGTCCACTCGGCTGTCGGGGAAAGCCCTAGATGTGTTTGACTCACTGAGGTTTCTGTAAGAGGTCTACTTGTAGACAAGCAATACTTGGTAATGCAAAAGATACATCATATGCACGATCTGTAATACAAGCTATCAATATTTCTTTACCTAATTTTGAAATAGTTTAGCAGAATGATATATGTATCATTGTTTCGTCAGGTCAGAGGCCTACGCAAGGAATTGCGTGATAATAGGGAGATTGCGCCGTCTTTTAAACATAAAACCTATGATTCCTAATTGATGTAGTCCCTCTTTAACTTTTTTTGCCTTACTTTATGAGTTTAGAAATTGTATTGTTCTAAAAAGGTTATTTCTTGTGCGACATTTATTTTTCGGCACAAACTAAGCAGCACCACTAATATTAAGGTAAATAAACATGTATTAGCGGTTGTGACCTTTCAATCACCATAAGTTGTACATGCAGTGCCTATAATTCGTTATGTAAATAGTCGTTGCTTTTTGTATCTGTTTCAGAGAGTACCCAAAAACCTTTCCATCCCATTATTCGGAGTGTGTCGTCATCTTGGAATACCCCCTATATTAAACCACTCTAACTATGTGCTTTCGAATTGGCGAATTGTAGACCCATCGAGGTAAGTCCCAGTAGTGCATTGTCCTGGTTGTATTGTATTGTATTTTATTACCAGCTCCACTCTAATTCTGGCAGCTAATTGGTCAATTTCTTTGTTGTATTGGACTGTATTGGGCTTCTTACATTGCTTTTAACAATTGCCAATGTTATAAATATTATAAATAAAACAATTGCCAATGTTAGAAACCTAATATTAATCCTTTACGGGCATCGTCATGGCAACCGTTGTTGGCATACGATTATTCTTGTTCAGATGGAAAAAGATTCTTGAAACGTTTTGAGAAAATGTAATCTGAACTAGAACGTTGTGAAGCACTGTGAAACCTTCGACAGCAAGTTGGAAAAATGAAATGAGAGTGCAAAAGCTAGCCGGATCGGCTCCTAGTCTAGCAGTTGCATCGGCTCCTAGTCTAGCAGTTGCATCGGCTCCTAGTCTAGCAGTTGCTGCTGCTGAAAACACAAAATCCTTACTTTTATTGTCCATTTCGTCTTTTGCTGCTCCCATAATCTTGCAGTTTGACTATGAAGTCCAACTGAACTGAGTCGAGCCCGACTGATGTCCACTGCAAGAATCTTGAACTTGCGGTGTTTGAGGCGATTCAAAATTAATTTGGGAGGGGGTGTGGAGCTGCTAATAAATGATAAATCTGTTATCCTTGTTGAGAAAATGGTATACTGCCGATGTCTGCAAAAAGCCTTCTGTATCGCACTAGGCCTACGGCCTCATACAATACAGCGTGCTTCTCGCAGACATCTAGCTGTATACAGTATTCACAACATGGATAACAAATAGTATTGTATTCTATTGAATTGCACAGCATTGTATTTCATTGTATTGTTGAGTATTGTATGAATTGTATCGTATTAAAGGCATAGCAGGGTATTCCACTAGGTGACATCAACATCTAAAACAGACTGGTGACTCTCCTTTTTATGTTAAGTATTTAAAGGGGACCTGACAATGATAGTATATGTAAGGTTTGCTGAGATTGTAACAGTGGGGTATTTTCTAATGGGACTTTAGACGTGAGATTTGCATATCTAGTGCCACCTTTGGGCCAACTATATGGACGGCATGACGTGTGACCGCCCTATTTATTTTGGATTTTCAAGGGGAATCTGACAATGAAGGCCTATGCAAGTTTTGGATGAAATTCTAACAGTGGGGTACGCTTTAATGGACAATAGACGTGAGATTTGTACATCTATTGCCACTTTGGAGACACTTTAATGGACGATTTGACTTTAATTTATTGATTTTCAAATGGGATCTGATGATGATAGCTTTCGCAAAGCTTCATGAAATTCTAACAGTGGGGGATACTCTTCATGTTTTAGATGTTACTGTCACCTTGCCGAATGCCCTACTATGCCTTTAAACACACACACATAATATATATATATATATATATATATATATATATATATATATATATATATATATATATATATATATATATATATAGAGAGAGAGAGAGAGAGAGAGAGAGAGAGAGAGAGAGAGAGAGAGAGAGAGAGAGAGAGAGAGAGATACTCCTGATACTGAACATAAGTTGATTAAATTAAAAATCATACGAGTCTTACTTTTTATTTTCATTTATCATTTCCAAATGTTTGCTACTTTCTGACGAAATGATTAAGGTACTGCGTTTCTCTTTAAATGTAGTATGAAAGTATTTACAAAGTAATTCAATACTCACGATTCATCTTATACTTTTCTAATGGGCATATCTGTGTATTTCAGACCTCTTTCCATTGAGTAAGTATGACAAGTAATACTATTTTTCATATTAATTGATGCCTGTCCTTACTTAGTGGCATTTTAGAAATTTTATGGTAATGTCATTCTATTGATACCTAAAGGTTAAGTTATTTAATGCAGCTTTTAGGGTTATCTTCTTAGGATGGGTGTTTCTTCTACCCTGGCATTGTTTGACAATTTTGTATACAACGTACATATTGCCAGAAGAGTCTTCTGGTAAGGAAAACATTAAGCATCGCAAAAGTACCCGCAAAGCCTGGGTGTACGATCGTGTGCGTAAAAGAATAAACAAAAGCATGTTAAGCTTTTTCAAACGGAGCTCCTAATTGCAATTATGTACCAGGGGACCTTCAAATTTCACAAATGTCGAGAAGTGTATCACAGTTTTTCTATTCGTTACTACGTTCAATTCCTATAACCGTTTCCTTCCTAATGTTTGTCAAAAAAGAGAAAAAGTGTATTTTTCAACATTCTGCTTCCATAACTTTTGAAATGAAATAAGCCCTCTGACATTTGATACCCAAAATGTATGTTTGTTGAGGCCATGTTTAGGTAAAATTCGATATGGGGAAAAGGGAAAAAGTATTTCTGCTTAAGTTTACTGTTTTGTTTTGTACTTCTCGGTCATGGACGGACATCAACATATAAATAGGAAAGAGTTATTACTTTAAATCAAAATCAAAATTTAGAATTTTTCTGGTTCATAAGTTATCAGCGTTTCGATTCAATGATATAATTATATTTGATTTTAGGATATATTATTTTTTCTCTATTTCGCAGCAATGCAAGAGTGATTGCTGAACTGCCGGGTGGTAGTCACAGCCAGTGGTTTACGTTGGTTACCCTGCAAACAGAGCTGGACTTTGTTCAAGGTATCAAAGTAGGTACATACACCTTTGCTGAAAGAGGTTTTTAGGCAAAGTGGTGAACAACAAAACAAGATTTTGTATCTACTCCTTATTTTTATCCCGATTATAAAACTAATAACACGAATCAGTTTACTTCGACCATTTATAAATCAGCACCTAACATGGCATTGCAATAATTAAAGTTTGATGCCCCACTCTGTCAAGGAGTGAAATTACATTTGTAGGGGATAGATTATGGTGACAATAACCAATTTCGTACCTATGCGAAGTTCATAGTTCCTCGTTGTTAATACGGTAGTACTTACAATTTTCAGGACCACAAAAGTATTATGCAAGTCGGTGAATTATCGGCATAGAAGTAGATAAACATGCTTTCCAAACAATATGGCCCTTTTAGATACACTGCAACATAATGCATCGTGTACCTAAGTTGATGGTAGAGATATTTCAAACATGAACATTTGTTTTAATGGGTGTTCACGGCGGCGACAATGTGAGAAAGTTACGGGTGACTAAGGGTTAGTCGGGGGTTTCCCCGGATGATCTAGATATGGGTTCCTTCAGCGCACAACTGGCTAACCATAACTTAATATGCTTTATTTATTTCTAAATTTGCGATATCTAGAAGGAATTGTGGACATACAGTAAGACAAACAAAAACATAATGGTCAAATGTTACTGACGTGCTCCTGATGTAAAATATTGTTACAAAAAGTAACTGTTGTATTTTATTTTTTCTTGCGTGCTTTTGCTTTTGGTTCACACATTAAGAATGCTAGTGTCGTCACCCAAGATAAAGTTGCAAAATCTCACAGTTGTATTGTATTTTCTTGTAGGCTATAGTCAGTGGTCAACAGTGCGTACTTGACCATGACAGCAATGGGCTCATCAAAGCTTTGTACGAAATAACAGAATCGGTACAAAAAGTAACAAAGACTATTGCCAGGTTCCATGGTAAGATAACGCACAGACGTGTAGATTGTTATCACGACTATAACTGTCCCTTTGTACCAAACCTACAAATGCTCGATTTAACAAGAGATCGCTTGTGTCCCGATTTAAAGGCAGATTTGTATTTAAATCCTCTACTGTATTATCTATACAACTGTAAAGTAACTATACTGCAAACGGTCCGTATAAGAAAAAACTTCTTAATCGATTAAACATTTTGAATGTATTCTGCTTTTGAAAAAAATAAGGCATATATTGAAGAGATTGTATTTTTTCATATTTGAACTAATTACCACAGTCTCATAGAATAGTCAAAAACACACCCTGTTAAGAAACTACCGTTAATCCTTCGACTACGGGTGGCTTTTTTATTTGAAATGCGAAAATTCAAAGAGAGCTGAAAATGCCTAAGCCTTGCCTATTGGTATCCATCTGATAGTTCTCAGATCCTGTTGATATTCCAATGAATACCAAAATGACAAGATGAAAGAGATGGTATTTTTGCAGTCTTGTCCGAACCGGATTTTACCTTTAGAGTATGTACAAGTACTATTTTAGATACTAGTATAGTAGTATTACAGATAAACGAACGCTTTATAGGGGTGATCTAGACTTGTCTTGGCCACAGCAGAGTCAAGCCATTTGGTCATAATGTAACCCTAATGCCGAAACGTAATAACCTTTCGTTGAAGATTTTATAGTTAAGTACTTGTAAGGATACACCAGGTTACTGACGGAAACATCTTAAGCGGGAAAGTTGGTTTTCAATATCCTCAGTTACCTATTCATTACTGTAGATGCTAAGAGTGGTTGTCAATACTATCAATGATCGTATCGTAATATGTATTTGCTTTTCTTTCTCCGTACAGAAGGGATGGCTGGAGATGTATTTTACAAGAAGGTCAGGCCCTGGTTGGCAGGGTAAGTATGTGAGTCACCTACGCTGGAAACCTACATGTAGCCTCGTCCCATGGTGTTCATGGCAGTAGTTTGACGTCTGCATATGACGACAGGACTTGATTTATCCTAAATTGTAACTTTTGTCAAATAGCAAATATATATAAATATATATTCATCCTAATCCCATATCTATCGTTTTTAACCGAAGAGTTCATTTCTTTCTCTACTAGACGTAATAGAACATTCGCTATTTTCACGTAGGATTGGCGAGGAAGGGTCGGCGTTGCCGGATGGCGTGCTGTATGAAGGAGTGAGTGAAGCTCCAGTTAAGCTGACTGGTGGCAGCGCGGCGCAGGCCGTGGGACCAGCGTGCGTGGACGCGGCTCTAGGAATAACTCACCAACCAGGTCAGCAATTTCGTTTATCGTCACTTTTTTGTGAGAAGTAGGCTAAATCGTGACTAGCCAATTGAAATTGTTCGGCCTTGTATAGGCTTTATCGTGACGATCCAGTGATTCGTGCAGGCTTCGAGAAGAACTAAATTTCTGAAAGCATTGGAAATTTGGAAATTTGTCTTCTCTTCACTTTTTCTGCCATTATTTGCTAAATCGTGACTAGAAGGTTTTGATTGCTGGAGGAAACTTGACTACCCGGTGAAAAACTACCGCCTAACCCATCTCACTGGTAAGATTTCTCACATGCACCGAGCATGATAAGAACCCGAAGAACCCGCGGAGTGGTGAGAGACAGCAAGTATTCAGGGACAACGCTTTAGACAACTTGGCCATGTGGACAGACCATAAAAGGTATTGAGAGGAGGAACTGGATTACCCGGTGAAAAAACTCAGCTCATTAGACCACTGGATTGTCAGGGAGCATGTTCCTATGTTACAATAACTAAGTGGCTTATTACTTGTGTGAAAACGGGCTGCAGAGTAAAATGATAACTAGAAAAATGTAATGACCTTTTTTTTTAATCCATCTTTTGAGATGACCATTGTGGTGATTTTGAACACCAAAAAAGTTATTTATAAAAAAGGAAGAAAGGACATAAAATCCTAATTTGAATAAAAGGTATGGATTTCATCTAAACACGTGTTTTCTGAGGAATATTCTCTTAGACATCAATGAAATTAGACCAATTTCTGTTTAAACGGTGGATAATATACACCGAATCGAAATTAAGTTGTGATGGAAAATATTGCTGCATGCCATGAGAAATGTATGTAGAAAATGAAACTGTTCGCCAGTACCTTCTCTATGTTTGCCTGCCTTGCAAAACACACACAAAAGCATTATAGAGCAATTTTGGAATATAAAAATTTGCAAAAAATAAAACTACATCGTAAAACGTTACATGGAGTACCTTTTTTAACATCACCAATGCATTTCACTAGATAGATTTTGTTAGCCAGTCCTAAACGCAGCTAATTTCATCACACATTCTCGTTCTTTCAGATAAGACAGCGTTTTTGTTGAAGATGCGGAACTATATGATGCCGTCACATAGACAATTTCTAGAGGATGTTGAGAATGGGCCATCCATAAGAAACTACGGTAGGCCTGTGATATTTGACGTCGTATGCACTACGCAAACGTAAGGTTATATAAATAGATGCACGCGTCATGATAGTGGAGGATTGGTAATGAACTGGAGCATGCACGTAGTTTACCGTATAGGTAATAGGTATCTACTATTTTGCATAAATAAGGAACGTTTCATCTATCTCTTCGATTACTTCTTAATATTTACAGTACTTTTTCCATTTGCATGATGAGATTACTTATACCTTTACATTTGCAGATGGCTTATGGCGTGTTTGGCTCAATTTTCCCTCTATACTGCTTTTATTCATAACTTTAGGGTATACAAAGTACATCGTGCCTGAAAGGTCTGATGAGGAATACATTTAGCATCACAGAAGTTCCATCCTTTAACTGTAAGATGTAACGTGTAAAAAAATTGAGAAAAAATCATCAACAAGTTACTGCTATCACAATATCAAACACTTGCTTTTTTCCAAATTTGAATGAGCATTTTTCGCATTTCTTGTTAGGTAAGGTGCATTTTCCAAATACATTGGAACATAGTCAAATTTTGAAAAACGGTGGTACTCTTCGGCCGCATAGTTTATAACTAAAATATGACTAATTTCGTTCAAAGATATTTGCTACCAAAAATGAATTCGGGTCTGAAGAGACCATGTTTTAGCGAACTCAGGTAAGAGATAAAAACATTTCCAGGTTCTTATATATTTGGTATCTTACTTTGCCCAGAAAAGATCAGCATTTCATCTGATTATGAGGAAAAGGGTGTATATGAAACTTCTGAAATGACCAGCTATTTATATTTTTGCCCAATAAACCACTTTGATCAATAATCACTGGTCAGTAGAATGTACATAGCAGTACTGTAAATCACTTCAATATGGCGTGAACATTATACAGCGCAATTACGGTACTGCCCTGGATACGCGTGATCTATTTATAGCGGAGAACGGGAACAGCAGCAGCAAGTTCTATTAAGAATTTGATAAAGACGGGGATTTTTAATAGCGCATATGGGCAAAGCGCTATTATCGCTATCTTATTGTTCCCGCTATACTTAAGTGATTTACAGTATCACCCGTGTCATGCAATATGAATACTGCTATTTGGCAGTTGTATGATTACTCATTTGCCTGAAAGTATATATCGTTGAACCTCTTATTTTATTTTCAGTTCTGTCCAGTGAAAGTGCTTCCCTGCTATTAGCCTATAACAACGCTGTTCAATCTATGTTGGATTTTAGGAACTACCATATCCAGATTGTGACTAAGTAAGCTCAACCTAACATGAAAATTCAATATGTGACGTAGAAAGTTAAATTAGCTAATTTAATACATGTGCGGATTTATTCCACTTAGCGTCATAATCGTAGATTGAAAGTAAAAATGTATGGGATATTCAAGAGTTTCAAATTAATAGGCATTTTGTGTATATTTGTTATTTGCATTCCTCTATCATACATGTTTAAAATAAATACCTTTGTTAAGAATAAATACCTTTGTTAAACGTATTCAAAATAAATTGGCACATCATAGAGTAATGGCGAATTCATTGTTATTCAAAAGAAAACTTTTGTAGCGACTCCAATGTATGTCCATTGTTTAGAAGTTGAAACCATTGTGCATGCATATCTTTAATGTTCGCACATGATTAATTTATGGATCATGAAACATACAGATAAATATTATAAACTGTAGGATGCCGAGAAGATAGTTGGTGTAGATGTGCAAAACTCAACCAGCAGTTCAATAAGTATGGTCACCAAAGAGGTTATTCATAGCAACAGACAAGATATCAGACCTCTACACAGTTTCCATTTTTTTTTAAATAATCATTTTTAATTAGATGATAAAAGAAAAGACTTCATAACATTTCTTTGTGATTAATTGGCAGTGATTGAGGTAATATACATTTGCGATATTATCGGTCTTGCAATTAATTTAGTTATTATTACCTGCTCGATAGTTGTTATTAATTATTACTGATTATCTTTCTGAATTGTATTGTTGAAACTTTGAGATGATATGATGTAGAGAGACAATAACACAACATCTGCAGAGATTTATAATTAAAATAAAAAGCATGTGTTTTGCAGAAATTAAAAGGAAACTCAAATTTATCAAAAGCTAATCCTAACTCTAGAAAGAGGTATGACTTACGTAATATTGAAGGTATACTTTTAAGTTACTCATGAATGTGTGCTCGGTTGCGTTTGCTAATGAATTATAGTCCTCTATATGAATCATATCCTATGTACAATTTGAATTTAAAAGGCGAGGAAAAATATAGGGTTTAGTATTTGTATATCTGAGAGAATATTCCAACACGCAGCATCACTGACATGTAAACACCCTAATATGAACATTTTGGTCAGGTACCCAATATTGCAACGAAAGCCAATTTATCAAGTAAAGTATTCAACGCATTATTTTACATATTTCTCAATGAGCTCGTTGAGGTTTTGTGTACCTACATAGAAATACACCTACTATGAAATGTATTGACCTATATTTCTTTTGAAGGTATATCGTCATTCAATCTAACAAGAAGAAGGTTATTTCATCTAAAGAGTATAAAGGAGTTGAAAAGCGCGGCACTGGAGGATCTAGTAAGTTTCAGTGAATGGTTGACTGCTTGTCCGAACAGGCCCGGCTGCTTGGTTGGGTTGACTATGCAGTATAGTTATGACTAGGCTAGATTTCTAGGCTGTCATATGTATTTTTCTGTCATGTTTTTCTGTTGACCGGCACCAAATAGTCTAGGTGGATACAGTGGCCAGGGGAATACAGGACTCTGTTTGAGTATGACACCTCTAGAGATAGGGGGATCAGGTGGTGCCACCTATCTACCGAACCTGGTACTGCACCACATTGCTTGGTCAGCACAAAAGGCAATGTCAACTCTGCAGGGACTAGGAGCCTAGTCTAAATTACTAACTACGTAGCTGCGTGGTAAGGCTCTCTTTATCTGTGACGTCGGTCGTGCGGTCATATATGGTCCCAGGTCACCGGGTCTAGGTTCGTTTGTATGCCACCCAAGTCACTGGGAGTGTGGTCGTGTATAATGACCCTTTTTCCGGTTCACTTAGTGCACGAATTAGATATATATTTACCGCAGCCGAAATAAACTCGTAAAATTGATATGTGAATCAATACATATTCCCGCCATGCTAGACTGTGAAATCCATATATGAGCATTTCATATTTCCCTAAACGCGGATGAGGTTTAATGTGGACTGTGAATGATTTTTGATTGAATGTAATCCTAGATATTGAATGTAAATCAACGATATGTATACCCAAATATAGATGTTGTCAGAAAACTTTCATTCACTTTCAAACCAGTTCAAACCCGGGGTTCTAATTGTGATGGTAGAGAAATTCATTTGAAAAAAATGAAATGAATTGAAACCGAAGCCCAAGACCTCTGGTAGAACCATACTACTTTCAATAGTACATGTTAGTGCAAATTTACAGAAAATCTATCCTTGGGTTAGGAATGGTGACAAATAAATTCCCTTTCCTTTTTACTCATCACTTTTTGGCATCCATAAGCAAAATCTACCTTTTTAAACCCATTATTATCCGCCCAGTACCTCGAGCGCTTGATGCAGGCAGCCATGTGATTAGGGTCACTAGTGATGTCATCATCTGGCTGTCAGGTGGAGTGTTGCAGTGCATTGAGGGAAATGGGCTTCAGCTGGGATGGCTGGTAGGGGTTTCAAATAAGTCCAATTCTACAGGTAGGAAAGCAAAACAGCATAAGCATGTACATTATAGATAGCTTATCAACTTATGTCCCCATTATATGAAAGAAATGATGGTGTAATTGTCCTTTAACACCTGGTTCAGTGGTTGCAATATACCTATACAACTCAGCTTGAAAAGGCCTGGAAGGGCTTTTGATTAGCAATACATCAAGCATCACAAGAGTACCGTTCCAGCAGGGTGTAAGATTGTAAGAGGTAAGAACTGACAACATAAGGATGTTAATATCAAACGTCAACATGAATGGACTGGGTTCCATCAATTTCATGATCAATGAGAAAGGAATGCTTTCTCATTTCTCCACATTTTGTCCATTTTAGATTTCATAACTATTCTTCTCGAATCTATTTTGTTGACGAGAAAAGAAACTTCAGATTGCAGTACTTCGGAATAAGGTTAGATTTGAATAAATGATGAAATCTTCGGTCGTGGTACTCTCAGCCACTTAATGTGCCCAGTACCAAACAAGATAAGTAATGTTTCAGTAAAGTTCGATAGATGAACACAAACACATATACATCTCTCTCTCTCTCTCTCTCTCTCTCTCTCTCTCTCTCTCTCTCTCTCTCTCTCTCTCTCTCTCTCTCTCTCTCTCTCTCTCTCTCTCTCTCTCTCTCTCTCTCTCTCTCTCTCTCTCTCTCTCTCTATATATATATATATATATATATATATATATATATATATATATATATATATATATATATATATATATATATATATATATATATATATATATATATATATATATATATATATATATATATATATATATATATATATATATATATATATATATATATATATATATATATATATATATATATATATATATATATATATATATATATATATATAATATCCAAATGTTACTCTATTTGAGACGTTACGTATTATCGGACCAAGATAATACACTCTACTGTCTTCCTTCTTTGCCATTTTATCACATGCCTGATCCGTCCAATAGTTGATATTTGTCTCTTCCTTTTTCAGGTGTTCTACCATTCCTGAGATGTATGCGAGAAACAACCATTGGGAAGAAGATAGAACCTTGAGGCGACTGTCGTATAAGCGATTCGCAACAGGGTCACACTCATGGTCTGGCACAAATTAGAAATGTTTGACTGAAATGTGTTGATGATTGGTGTTCCATTGTACCAGACTATGTTTACAATATATATATATATAGAAGTTTTAATCTCCGTTAATGACGAACCTTAATCGGCGGTACTTACATAAAATTGATGTCAGCGTGTATCAGGGGTTTAAATGCTTTCCCGTTAGGAAAGTCATATGTGATAATATGCTACAGTGGAAACCGAGGGTTAACAGAGGATTTCGGTCTGTTGATTCATAGTTACAGAACCTATTGACTAAATGATTCCTTGGATATAAAACTTTTACAAGAGCCAAATCACTGACACGGATTGCGAAACTGGAGCACAAGTGTTGATGGTTGGAAGAAGCGTAGATGCAATTTTTAATCACATCTGTGGAATTGACTCATGCATGTACTATCCTACTACCTATTTCTTTATTCAATGTATATATGTCGTCAATGGAAAGTAGTGATACTATCATTCAATGGGAGTAAGGCGGCTTTAATCATACTATAGAAGCACAATTCAATTTTTCATTGATTCGTATATATCCAAATGTTCATTCAATCATTCATTCATTTTTTCATTCTTGTCGAAGCCTGAAAATCACGGGTAGACAGAACTGTATGATGTACAGACGGGTCATTGAAACAAAGGAGGGTATTGGATAGGACGGCAGTAGACAGTGCCCGCCCTTTTCTGGGTATGACTTGCTCACGCTCTTGGCCATCAAGCCATTCTCTAATTGCAGTTAGCAGAGCAATGTTATGCATGTTACCCAATTCAGTTCAGCCTTGTAAAAGAATAATCTACAGGGAACGTATTAGATCCTGCCCACACAGCTTTAGCTTTGGATAATTTTATTTTTAACTTTGATGCTTCTTCATATACTATTAAGAAACAAGGATGTATCATCTGCACTGCAGAAACATCCCCTTATCTGGCAATTGTAGAACTGGAATGAATTCTCATTGTCAAAATAAGACATAGGTCCATATATTGTGTTTGGAAAACACAGTAGCTATGCAATCTCTACGGCCAATGCCCCTGCAAATCAAAAGGGTTACCCGGTGGTAGTGTTTAAACATGTGTTCTTGTATCTGAGAAGGAGTAAAAGTTTTTAGGTATATAAATTCAGCATTGTTTGGACTTTGTTGTTTTCAACATATCTATGTACATATATGTTTTAGTAATGTACTTTCTTGTCAGCATGGCTATCGTAAACCTTTATAAATCAGGAATTACAGACAGGTAAATTAGGTCTCAGTAAAATTCGCATTTTATTTCCACTGTGTTTTAAATCTATTTATGTGTGCAAATTAATCTAAAAGTCTGAATGGGCATTTCACCTTATTACTATTATTATTTACAGTATTCAGATTGAAATAACCAGGACAGATTTTTATTCACAACAAGTAATGTATGTAATAAACATGTTATAATATAACATCAACCTTAGCGAATTCTAGCTTTTCAGCAAGGTATTTTGCCTAAAGATATAGAAACAGTCTACCTTAACCGAGAAATGCCCACGTAAAATATCTAGTTGTATTTGAATGAAAAATGTTCACCACAATATATATATATATATATATATATATATATATATATATATATATATATATATATATATATATATATATATATATATATATATATGTGTGTGTGTGTGTGTGTGTGTGTGTGTGTGTGTGTGGCGAACGAGATATTATTTCGTGTTTATGATCTCTACATTTCACAGATTTCTCATTCTAAATGGTTTAATAGCACGAGTAAGGTGATACCTCAAATTTACCTTTTATGTATTTTTCTTTAAATAATATGCATGCAGTCTCGTGTTCAAACATATATGGCTTCGAGATTCCTGGTAATGGAAGGCAAATATTTGGATATCAATACCGCTGATTTCCTTAAATCATTAGACAGTTAAACTTGTGCCGCAAATGTACATTTAAAATATCTTCCCAAATGAACGCACACGAACTGTGCTGATTCTACTCACCCTACTTTTTAATACTGATGGCAATCCATTTTAGAAGTTTTAGTAACATCTAAGTTTATTGGAATTATAACGGCTGCAAATACTTCCTCAAAGCGCCATCAAAGATCTAAATGGCTGATTGATGTGACAGATAAAAAGAAATACCTATGCAAATATCAGCTGAAAGAATCGGATATCAAAAACTATGGTAGATGTCTTCTCTGATTGCACATGTGTATGCATGCATGTACATGTACATGTAGGTATGTATGTATTTATGTATGTATGTATGTTTGTATGTCTGTATGTATGTATGTATGTATGTATGCATGCATGTATGTATGTGTGTATGTATGTAGTATGTATGTGTGTATGTATGTATAATGTACATGTGTGTGTATTTATATATGTATGTATGTATGTATTTACATGTATATGTATATAACTTTTTCTCATGCCTATACTGAGAGACGAACCGTGGGGATCGAGAAGAATTGGGACGCACCGAATAACCACTGATCTGGACCACTCGGCCTGGGCAAGCCCCCACCCCCCCCCCCCCCCCTCCCCAAAGACATATTAAAGAATCTCACAAGCGAATGCAACACTTGTGTCTTCATCACGCTCTGCAACATGATGCAACATGATGAATTACGTAATTACAGTAATGTTTACCAACATAAATGCTGCGTGACAAGACTATCATGCAACTACGAGGACAATTGATCTAAAAGGTTTGATGTTCTTGTCATTTAATGGAGCTACACCCC
Source organism: Maea johnstoni (assembly GCA_963942565.1). Lineage (NCBI taxonomy): Eukaryota > Metazoa > Annelida > Polychaeta > Spionida > Magelonidae > Maea > Maea johnstoni. The sequence goes on along the minus strand of OZ012685.1, from coordinate 11,359,591 downwards.
GTCGTCGTATTCCATATATTGCATTGAATGTCGTTGTGTATTCATCTGTCTTATGTATTTTTGATAAAAAGAAACCATCGCCTGCAGAAATAAGAACGACAGGCATAGGGGCAAACCAGAGCGCGCGTCAAAATAATTGGCAGTTGAATAACGGACAAAGCGCCAGTGTAATACCTGTATGATAGGGCGTATAGTATTGGTGGCTTACACCAGCTACCTAAAAGTATCAAAACTTATATTCCATTTCTTTAGATATACAAAATACCGGGGCCTGGTAGGTATGACACATGGCTCCCAGGCAGGTGGGCGCGGTTCAGGTCTACCACGGTTTCTCATTAGCTGGTTGACCAAGTCGCAATACAGCTGTTTGCCGTTATGAAGGACTGTCTATCGCGCCTTTGCAACTGAAAGCCACCTTTGGACCATTCGTAAAGAATTTCATCGCGATTTTGCATCTCGTTGTGATATGGACGTTGTAATCTGTTGAAAGCGAGTTAAAACCTAAATCCTTCTCCGCTGTTTCAGGAAATGGCGTAAAAAGTTCACCTGTTGACAGTTTTATTATTTTCCAGTGACCGTTTTCTAATCTCTTAGCATGCGGCAGCATTCGTATCATAACATCTCTCTATATTCGCTTTTAAAATTATTATTTAGATAACAATATCTTAAAAAATATTCCTAAAGTGGTCAACGGATGTGATCATAATAAGCTTAAACTCGACATGTATGCCTGCTCACTATTTCTGTATAGAAATAGAAAGCTGATATACCCACAATACCAGCACAGAAGACAGTGGCTGCGTTTATACTTTGAAGCAACTGTCAAATAAAGTAATTATCTCTCATCGGTTCTTCATGATAGGGCATGGAAAACACATGTTGTTCAGCTGTTGACATAAAAAATCTGCTGTTTGTAATCATGGCAACACGGCTTCGCACAAGTATTTTTGCAATTAAGAACTCGTTATTATTCCATTTGCATCTCGCGTTTACACAAGGTCTTGACAATTCCGAACATAACTCCTCAATTTAAAATTATTTTTGAAAGTGAAGGAAATCGTTCAACCACACATTGAGACATGAATTTCAGTCAAATTTTTCTCACGATATAGCTTTGTTTCAAGATATATGTATATGACCAGATGTACAGACCAAATTTGAATGGGTTAAAGCATTTATTTGAATAACGTATGTTAAGAGTGCTACATGCCATTATAAGTTTGCACGTGCTCAAATAAAACAGTTACATAACCACCAAAGTCCTTGCGAATTGCGCATGCGCATAATAATAAGGGTAATATTGTCAGGAGAGTATTTAATGTGCACATACGACGGTATCATTCACGGTTATGACTGCTGCTATGATTGGAAATATTTCAGACTCTCTTGGTAACTCATCAGTCATGACTGGACGTGTTGACAATATAACTGACACGCTGATTTCGCCCTTCACGAATGGATCTCTGAACACCAGTAATTCTGTGTTCCCAAGAGTCCCTCCACTGACACGGGATGTTCGTGAGTTGATCGCGTGGATGGATGAGACCCTGCCTCGTCTGGCCAGCACCGGAGCCCCCGTCTTGATCATCCTGGGCATCCTGGGCAACATCCTCACCATCGTGGTCATGCGCAGACCCAGCATGAAATCAGCATCGGCCACTGTCTACCTGACGGCCTTAGCCATAGAGGATATACTGCTACTGGGGATAGGGGCGGGGCAATGGTGGCTAGCAGCAACTTTCCGAATCTACCTAGTAGACCAGCATCGTGCGTTCTGTAAGCTGATGTATTTCGTATCCAATTTTCTTATGATGACAACTACCTGGACCGTTGTTTTTGTCACAATGCAGAGATTGATATGCGTGGCTTTTCCTTTTAAGGCCAAGGCGCTGTGTACCCGCAAGAAGGCCTACGTTTCATTGGTGGCATTAGGCGTGATCATGACTATCTATCACTCTTACACGTTCTTCTCTGTGGATCTCGTTGAGCGCCGCACCATAACCGGTGCGGTACACAAGCAATGTGGCATACGCCCCAGCCTGATGGTATTTCACTTCAAGTACTACAATATGGCCACTCTCATGATACAGATCGTTGTTCCCTTCGTCCTGCTAGCCATTGCCAACGTCGTCATCATCGTTCGGGTCATCCTGGCACGTCTGAGACGCGGAAAGATGCAGAGCAACTCCAACGACATCGTCATCGACTCCGAGGTCAAGATGATGACGTTGACCTTGGTCAGCGTCTCCGTTATTTTCCTTCTACTCAACTCGACCATGGCCTTTTCTCTGATGTCCTTCTACATCCCGTTCTTCAAGAACACCAGAGATGTCAAAATCCTCTTGATACCCCAAACACTCAATCAGTTCTCCACCTTTTTTAATGCCATGAACAGTGCAATTAATTTCTTTCTTTATTGCATTACGGGACCAACTTTCCGCCGCGAATTAAAGTCCTTGTTTTGTCGTAGATAAGCGACAGCAAACAAATACTATTCTTTTACACAGGAAAAAAATGACAATCTTCACGGTCATGATATTAGTATGATTACGCACGATGTTTTAAAAGAGGTTTTACGATCATTGCATAATAGACTTATAGGAAATGTTGCTTACGAGCTTGGTACGGGCACCGTATATAGGAATAACGTGTCTGTATGGGACATGTAATGGTTAGAGCTTGCACAGGGGTCGTGATAGCAAATGTTCAGTATCGTCGTATTGGCGCGTAGAAAATCATCGCTTATACGGCACTCGTGAGAGATGAGTACTGATCTGGTTGTATTTTTTCACGATCATGGATAAGGATTAACGCGTGATAATTACCTGCTGGTATTGGTGTCGTGATTATTGTTTTAATGATCATCGTAAGGCATGCCAGTGTGGTACTTGTACGTTGTTGTAACATGCCAGTACGGGACTCACTACAATGGTGATTCATTACACATTCATAATTCCATGTGGTCGTGCACAGGTAGGAATGAGCCCTTACGGTACTGTATTACAGGCCTATTGCGGGTCCGTATTCTGAGACATCTGACGACAATTCCAAGAACTAAGTGCACTGTAAGCTTGTTATTTTCATCAGGATCTGTGCTTATTCTTCAGAACTATAGCGTTGATAATTACTTGAATATTATGAATCCAGCAACAACAAAGTGATTGATTGCAAGCATTATTCCTTTTGCGTCACAGGATTTACTTTCCACTGAAAGCAAGCAAATACTATTTCCTACTACAATGAGGCACCTTTTTTTAATGAGACGAACAGGGCAATTGACTTCTTTCTTTATCTTAGCATAGGTCCAACCTTCCGCTTGGAAATAAAGTCCTTGACTTGTGGTAGAAAAGCCCCAGCAAACAAATACTTAACTCCTCCAGAGTAGTGGGTGTAACAATGTGGTTAGTTTTTCTTAGATACTATTTGTACATCATACATGTAGTGGATGCGTCGTAATTATGTCGAAATTGTTACAGCATAGGTATTCATTCTTGGCAATCTTTAAATGTTCGGTGTTTGTGTATGGATTTGATTAGGATTATTAACTGACTGTCGCTTGTTTTATTGTGACCATTTTTAAAACAAAATTTCTATTGGAATCATTTTGTTAAAACTGTTTATCATACCAGTTTGTTTAATACCTTTAGCACAAAGTACACGTAATTGCATATGGGTTTATTAAATAGGTGAATAAAATCACATGCAAAAGTTAAAAAAGAACTGCTTTCCAAATCATGACACATGCATTCTCCAATTACCTTACATAATCCCTATGTAGGTGGAAACTTAGCAACAAACTTTCAATTTGTAAGAAGCTGCCCTGATAGCCAATGAGGAATTGACACCGACTGCTCGCTGTCCTGTTTGAACCCGGCAGGTGCGTTTGAGAAAGTTGCCAGTGGCTTTGGTTTAGCTGGTGGTTTCCCCGGGTGGTTTCCGCGGGGTACTCCAGTCTCCTCTGTGACCAATTAGTCAGCTATTTATTTACACGTATCACACACACAACCAAACATACACAATCTACAATTTACGTAACATACATTACTTTCAAACACATTTTCGCTAACGTTCAAATAAATCAGTATCAGAGTAAATACTTCTTAGGCATGAGTCGTATGTCAACTGCCTTTAGAATATCATGCGTGTATCTATATGGAAACATATGTAGAATTAAGTATAATTACACAACCGTGCTGGACAAGTGGAAAATGCAAACTTTTGTTTTATCTGTAGCGCATGTCATTTGTCAATCGCTTCTGATATGTTGCCTGTGTATAAAGAATGCATTTCCTTAGAAAATGGTATTTGCAAACATGTGGAAATAGTTTATGTTTATAAGTTTATGTTGATCATCTGTGCATGTCTAAATAAACATTCAAGTGCATACAGCCAACAGCCTAGTTGTTTGAATTGAGGATGGCCGTCAAAAACTACCTTACCTGGCATACCTTACGTTCCTGACTCTAGCAATTTATGTTTACTTTTAAATATATCTTGCTTACCGCACTGCAGTGCAATATGAAAACAGGTTATTTCTTTACCGAGCTCATTAAACTTATCAAATATAAGTCGCAGCAATTTGAAAATATAGCAGGTATTCACAAAAACAATCTACTTATAAAACAATTGCGAATTTTGTTCTTATAATTTACCCTCGTGACCAATTTTCCAATAAATTGCAATATATTTAGATTATTTAAATCTAGAAAATACTTACAACTACGAAACAGGTGCCCTGTCAGCACCTCTAAATGAGAGATAACAACAAGTGGCAGGTTTAGATAGTGTCTAACAAAATTGAGAGTGGTTTTATTTTCTATAAGAAAGACCGAATCCCCACTGAGCACTTCACTTGTATCTAAATGAAGAATAGCAGTAAGTGGAAGGTTTGATCATGATTGAAGATGACACTAACAACTAATAAGTGTATGATGAATGCCTTCTAAGTTTCTCCAAATGAAGGATAGCAGTAAGGCGCAGGTTTGAATTACGTGTGTCTGGACAGCACATCACTATATACCCTATAGATGGCGCCACTTCAACAAAAAATAAGCAAGGGGCTCCAACCTGTCAGGTGTAATTCCTAGAAAAAGGCATCGCACAAGAAACCTTTATGCCAAAGTGATCTAAATGGATCGAAGTCCTTACTTTAGAAAGGAAGTTTTGCAAATTGGTGAATATGTCTCTAGCTCACACATGTACATGGAGGTTGCAAGGAGATGCCTTTGCACTTTAGTTTTACCACCCACTTCTACATTTCGAACCCGTGGATGTTTTTAAATGCAGCACCTAGAGGACAATTTCATTATCAACTAAAAATAGGTCCGAATAATTGTTAAGAATATTCTCGTCTTAAACTCAAGTCACAACCACCGCCCACCACTGCAGCGACTTCCTAAGACTATCATTGCTTATATATATATATATATATATATATATATATATATATATATATATATATATATATATATATATATATATATATATATATATATATATATATATATATATATATATATATATATATATATATATATATATATATTGGTTAGTAGAACAGCTTCCCGAATACTTACGAATACTATTGCAGAAACAAATGATCATGATCTGAATTCATTATACAACCCCAAGTAATCTTCCTTTCTTCACCCTTGGCTCAATCATCGGGGTATGTGCTTCAGACCGTCCGTCTAATCTAGTACTGAACCTCCAAATCCCCATACACGGATGAATTGCTGGGTTGTGTGTATGTTTGCTTGGTTATACGTTGCTTACTACAGATTAAAGGCATTGCCAGCCGCCAGAAACAAGTAATCATAATCGTTTTATCCCCAAACAATACACTCCCTGGAATTCTGATTGCATACTAAGAAAATGCTTATAGTGACCACGATATTGATAAACACGTGATTCAGTGACGTGTTCTATAGGGGTCCTTTCAGTCGACTAAGTTAGTAGCACTCTTCAAGTGTTGGTGTGTCACAACGGCAGATCCACAGAAGTCTAAATATTAGTAGCCAAAATCTCAGAGTGAGTAATGATAACTACAATACCTTACATGTGTAACAATTGTGAGTGCGAATGCTTGTGATTTTCATCATTTTACTTCACTTTTTCTTGTTGTACTAATTAACTGCACAATTTGAAACTACGGAATTCTCTTTATCGTCGAACGCTTTTCACAATGGGGTTTCGTCGTGACTATTACTATTTGAAAATTAAGGGTGAATCGTACAATTGGGAAATAGGCATAGGCATCGAGGGCAGGGACGAATGATCCTCGAAAGGCAAGCCAGAATCAATTATGGCCAGACAGGGCTGATGATTGCATATTTTAGAGCGATCATTAGGGAAAACAGTAGTTGATCTTGTCTCGGTAATTTAGGGGGTCATTCATTTTAAACAGTTGGGCGCGTAACTGGGAGGGATCTACCTCCCTGTTTCATGTGCTAAGTAACTAGATCTACTGTAGTATATCATACTTGTGATTGTTATGATCAGCAACTTAGATGTGTATTACATATCCTATGTAGTAGCACCATAGTTGCTTTATACATTGCACATATACTAATTACAATTGAGTGCAGAGATATGCCAGATTTGTAATGCATACATTGACTACCTATCCACACATTGACCTAGTTAGTGGGGATTTCAAGTATATCCGTTAATAGCCAGAATGCAAGTCTGAAGCGACCATGTCTTAGTGAAAGCCGGCATAAATGCCAAATCCATTTCCTGCTTGTGTGCAAGCCGAAGGGGGATAGCTGATCACTTAAACATGTGCTTAGTGATTGCCTAGCCAGTCAAAGTTGATCTGATTATGAGGAAAAGGGGGTACACGTTAACACATGTAAACATCTCAAAATGACCATTTATTAACAAAGTACCTGTCTCAGCCAGATATGAAAATGCTTTTGCGTAACGATGATTTGTTTCTTTTTGACCAAAGGTACAGGCTTCTATAACTAGAGGTTTTCAGATATGGCGCAGGCTGTTTAAGGTACATGTGGGATACTTAATGCTAAAGATCTTATGCATAGACATCCGCCGCAAGCAGGAACAGGAAATCTATTTCAATTATACCCACCTGATACATACTTAGCAAAGGATAAAGAGATTAAGCAATGCACGCGGTATGGCGACGACATTTCTGACGCGAGGTGTATAATTCTCGACCTTTAGAAATAGCCTCAGCGAGTTCCCAAATCCGAAAATTATACACCAAATGTTTGAAATGACGTCTTCATACCTCGAGAGTAGGGAACCTATTTTTGCCACTTTGGTCCATTGCGCGGATATCGTTTGGCAAACAACAACTGAGCATTAACAATGCTGCGCCCGAAAAGGTTTGGGGAAGAGCCGTCTGTGCCTACGCACCAGGCGTTTGAAGTTTGGAAGTTTGGAATATCTTTAATGACTTTAAAGAAAATCATTGAATCAAAATGTGACAGCTGCCAGCTTCCCCGTAAGACATAATATGTACCTGTATCATGAGCGCACCATAACACACTTTAAAAGGAGCAACCATGCATACAGTACTGACTTTTTTGCAAGGGGAAGAGAAGATTTAATGGAGGTATTCAGTCTAACAGCATGGCACAATGACAGCATCAAAAGTAAAATGATATTAACACTTAAAGCAACTATTTGCTCGTGTTGATGAGGAACACTGAGAGGTTTGTTATCGATGTGTTTTCTACCTGCAGGTTGCAAGCATGCGATATGATGAATATTTCGGTATTATGGGAGACATTGGGCGATATCAGATATCCAAGATTATCTTATTGAATATGCCCACAATACTTACAGTGGGGCAGCTTTTCAGCATGACCTTTCTTGCTGCAGAGCCGGACCATAGGTAAGCTGCTAAATTTTGTTATTTGCAATTGATTACTGCTTTTGTTAATGTTATTGCTGTTGTTGTTTTTGTTACTTTTTCAAGCAAGTTGATTTCATAAAACTTTATAATGCGTGATATTGAAAATGTGTCTATTATCACAAGGTCATTTATATTCAAACCATAACCCTTCCAATGCTACGGCTACTTTCGTCCAAAGCACAAGAATGCAAAGATTTTTGAAAAAATCTTCTAAACCCTGTCATGTTGGTATTCATTGGAATGCTCTCGCTGAGTACTCTCAGATGAGTACCCATCTGTCAGGGTTTCTGTTATTTTTCAGGTTTTTTGGATTTTTTTTGTATTGGTCGAATTAGTTACTAGCAGCATAAGGGTTATCATTATATGCCTACTGCTCATTCTCTGTTGTGATTGGTCAGATCATGGTCACATGACCACCTTACAAAATTGATATTGGGGTGCAATAATACTTTCCAACACTCAGACTCAGAGCTGTCAGGTTCATGAGCTCAATTCTCAACTTGAACGCTTGAAAAGGAAACCAACATAAGTGAATTGAGACAAGGAACTCAGAAGAGTTTGGGCTTCTTGAAAAATAATGATTAGGAAGGAAATTTTTAAATTAAATTGAATAAATCATTACATTTCTGAAAAAAATGCATGTGACTTTTTCAGGTATTTATAGTATTTTGATTGCGATATTACTGAATTAACACAAGAATATATTGCAGCTTCGAAATTTACAATAACCCAATTGTTTGTGGTAAAACCTGGAAATGGAAAAACAAATCAATAATATTTACATTTTCATAATTCCTTAAATTAGTAAATTATCTAATTTGAATGAGCAGTAGGCATATAATAAAACAAATATGGCACTTTGGTTTCGTGCAATATTGATATTGCACTCACTCAAGTGCCATATTTGTAAAATATGTTATGTCCTAAAAGGAAATATACAACTCAAATATATTTTCATTGAAGCATTCCATTTGTTTGTATCTACGGTTATGTTGGATTTTACTGGCTATGTAGTTGAAATAGCAGATATATTGAAGCAAGGGCCAAGCAGAACAGGGGTGGAGTGTCACATGACTTCAATATATCTGCTATTTCAACTTCCGTTAGGATTATTTATACATTTTTGGAGCACAGGAGCCATAAAAGCAATCTATTAGCTAAGTACATAATTTATCTTATTTTTCCTGAAAGAAAAATAACTGTACAGAAAGGAAAAAACAACTTGGTTACTTCTGCCCCAGATAGCTATATTATACACTACCTACATTCAAGCAGCTTGAATGAAAATATCTAAAATGGTCAGTCATTTTCCTAATGTGTTTCCTTTTATAATGATGTAAAACTTCATAAATTGAAAAGTTGGCATTATGGTTTAGTAGATGGAAAGGTTTAAAAAGCAAACAAATCATGCTAAGTATTTTATAGGAATTTTTCAAATCAGGGATGCAGGTGGGTTTGTGGAAAGTCAGCCATTTTTTTTAATGGAAGCTTTATTCAAACCCCTTGTAAACTTCGTTCAAATACTCCTTCGTTTGTTGTATAATTGCTTTCAAAAAAATGTAAGAGGATAGCAGACCTAGTAATCCTAATTTTAAAGGGTATATTTAGTTGATTCTGATTTTTTTTTAAATGAAGTGTGTAACAGATAGGACTGCTTGAGTGGCGGCCATTTTGATAGCTGACTCTTTGTTAAACATTGACAACTATGGCCAATTTCTCCTTTCCCTTTTATTGAAGGGCATTGAGAGTATTTTGAATGTACAGTAGGCTTGGTAACCATGGCTTTGAAGTATGTTTCATACCCCAACTAGCCAACCATACTTCTGTAGGAATATTTTAATTTGAGGGTATATTTAGTAAAATCCATATGGAGCCATGTTGTATATATTAGATGCAGACACACTTGCTTCTAACTGTAAAGGAAGAAGGTAATGTTATTTTAGTTTTGGGGAAAAGACAAATCAGCTAAAACCATTTAAATTTCAGGTAAAACTACTTAACCATTTACAATGCAGGGTGAATCCATGTGTTTACAGGGAAGAAAAGGGGGGCAATGACTATCCTTATTGCTATTAACTATAATATCAATGAATACATGAATTGCTATTCCATAGTGACATGGGGTCAATTACTTTTGAAAGTAATATATTACAATTACAATTACCTTCTATTGGCCCTATTACAATTACAATTACTTTTGAAAATCACTATCACTATTACAATTACAATTACTTTTGAAATGTAATATATTACAATTACTTATTACTTTTCTAGTTGTGGATGAACGTCACCCTTTGTCAAATTATCATAACTTATCTTTTATTCAGTCCATAGCACATATATATACATAAGGTGGACAGTGCTTTGTTTAAATACCTTGCATACAAGAAAATATGTTCACTTTACACAGGAGATCATCTAATAAAGGGTTCATCTGATTATAAGGTACTGATTAACGAAGGCAAACATGGGGTGTCCTGGAGCAAAGACTGATGCACAAATCAATCAGTTATTCAGTATAGAAAAAATGTGAGGAAAGATCCTGGGTGTTTGATCCCCTTGCATTCACATGGTTTAGAAAATGTTCCCCTAAGGAGGTCTGCTATACATTTGACAATAAGAGAGTACATGTAGCTTAAGGCAGGCTTCTTGAAAACTTAAAGCCTACAGAGGTGTTTAAATTAAAGAGATATTGAAAAATACCAAACCCACAATACTTAATACAGTATAATCTGATAATGTGATAAACAACTCGCTCACTGACCCCAAAAGCCTTTTAAATGAGCATAACATTTGGTCTCCTTGAGTTCAGAGTATGCTCCAAAATCCTCATGTACATGTATGTGCAGGTGAGGATTGACAGTGTATGTAGCTACAGGAAGTAACAATTGCAATTTGAATCACCTGGGGTTTCATTGACCTAGATCATTCATGGAAATGATGATACTCCTTAGTCTTGAAGTCAACCAGTTCCAATTGGAAGTCCACATATAATTATTCATATCTTATAATAACTATTTGTCACATACATATAGTCAGAAATAAGCTGGAATGTATGTTGAGAAAGTTCCATTGGGAAAACATTGCTTGTAAGAGACCATCTAGTCAAGCTAGTATTAAATAACACAATATGACGATGGGATCATTACAAAATCACCATGATTAGAGCATAACTGCTGAAATGTGCTTAATGGCAGCTATGCTTATCTTCATCAAATTGCAATTAAATCAACTTCCCTTGGCCTCTGACCTAGATTGATGTACCTATAGACACAATACCTCTTGCTACAGGCCCTTATCACAGGCTATTACTTTGAAGCCTGTAGCCACTCACCACAGTGACTGGTCAAAACAAGTGATAGCTACCCAGCCATGCATAGCAGTGACCATGCATGCGGCTGCAATCCACTGGCAGGCAAGTCTAGCCTGTGCAGCCGGTTTTTAATTGATATAAGCACTGGCAAGTCAGTCTATTATATGCTGCAAGACTGTTATCAGCTGTGCTGCAAGTGCCATCCAGTTCTAGAGATGGCACTCATTTCAGCTTTCTTGCTGGTCCCTCTATTCTAAAGTTCCTGCTATAATAGGGTATCAAATTTCTTTATTTGTGACAGAAATGCTGCCAATGCTATGGCAAGAAGTACAAATATGTGTACATGATGTTCATGAGACACATTTCCCTCTGTATTATTCTTCAGCTTGTTCATACAGAAAATTGTGCAGATTTGAAAAATGTTGAATTCGCAGGCTCCATTATGAATAAACAATGTCAAAATCTCAGTTTTTTGTACCCTGAACTGATGGTACTTTCAAAATCATAAATGGATTTCTTACAATAATACCTTTCAGAAAATATATACTTTGTTGGGTGTAAGTATGACAATTAAGTGACAAATCCCCCTTCTCTAGTGTTACAAACAAAGTACCACACAGATGGTATATATTTAACAAGTAAGGGTAATCCTACCTCTAATTAACAACACTCACATGTGACAATAAATTGCAATTATCTTGTTTGCATACACATGATTATTGATTAGCCTGATTTGTATTCACATCTTATGTCCACTTTGTTTATTCCCAGATATTTGAAATCAGTGGAATGCTGTACTATGCAAAAGTATTATACTTTTGTTCATTGGGAATAAGAACTAGTTTTTTGTCTTTTTCGTAGGTCCTTTGTTTGTTTTTCCCCTCTTGACTCCCGGTTTTGGCCCACGGGTGATGGTATGCTTTCGGTTTCTCTTGCATTCCATGCAAATGGGAAGAACAGTTTTTAAAGTTCTGACCAGGTCAGGGTCTTCTGGCTCAGTCTGAAAAAAGTATAAAGGTACACATAACATGTATACAAAAATGAATGCAAGGGATTTTTTGGATAAAAATCAATAAAAACAGAATAGGTCTCCTTGCTTTATTTTGCCATTTAATATACATTTTATAATTCAGAACTTATTGCATGCCCAGTAGTCTGGAGGCCACTCAATGCCATTAATAGCCTGTCATTATAGAACAATTACAAATATAAATGCAATAGATATGTAAATCTTGCGTCATCATAAAATACTGACACAAGTTTTTCAAAATATCACCTGTCCCATAGGACAGGTTAAAGTCATTTTGTAGCTGTCCTTCAGGGGTAATTGGCATATTTTACCTAACCGGGACAGTAGGACAGTCATTTGTTTCCCTGATGTAGACACAAATGAGTTAATAGCCACAATACATACCTCATCTGCGCCACACCAGCAACACACCGATGGAAGTTGATGGCTGCCATAATATTGGAACTCCACATGATCAAAACACTTGAGCTGCCGTCTAACAACGACTGTGTGCTCTAGCTCATCAGGAAATAGCTGGTCTCCACACGTGAACAAGAGTGCCTGCAGAATTTCAATTGAAAATTGTTAGTGGCAGATGAACTAGATGAACATAGATGAAACATTGAAGTTCCACATTTTAAAAGAAATGAATATTGCCAAGAGAATTTTAGGCCCTAATCTAATGCCTCTGTAATACTATAAACAAAAGGCATGCTGCATCCCTGATTTTGAACAATTTGTATATGCAAAACACTCAAAATACTGAATTACACCATCTAATACTGGGATCTATGGGCATTTATTTCAAACTATCAGTCTGCCAGTGAGTGTTGTATAGATGAGAAATTTAAAGGAATACTCCGGACTCATTCCGAAAACACAGCAAATGCAGAGTATGACCCCCCAAAATCCATTCCTGTTTCGATTTCGACCCTCAGTTGCTACTTGTGCTTATTGAGAAATTTAAAGGAATACTCCCCACTCATACTAATAACACATCAAATCCAAAGAATGACCCCCAAAACCCATTCCTGTTTTGATTTAGACTCCCAGGTGCTAATTGAGAAATTTAAAGGAATACTCGGGACTCAATCAAAAAAACACAGCAAATGCAGAGTATGACCCCCCAAAACCCACTCATGTGTCGATTTCAACCATCAGGCGCTACTTGTGCTTATTGAGAAATTTAAAGGAATACTCCGGACTCATTCCAAAAACACAGCAAATACAGAGTATGACCCCCTAAAACCCATTCCTGTTTCGATTTCGACCCTCAGGCGCTACTTGTGCTTATTGAACAATTTAAAGGAATACTCCAGACTCATACTAAAAACACATAAAATCCAGAGGATGACCCCCAAAACCCATTCCTGTTTTGATTTAGATTCTCAGGTAGTAATTGAGAAATTTAAAGGAATACTCCGGACTCATTCAAAAAACACAGCAAATACAGAGTATGAGCCCCAAAACCCTTTTTTGTTTTGCATTCTCTGACAAAGAGTTTATACCTCAATCCTGTTCTCGATTGCTGCTTTTTGTTTGACAAACTCAGCTTTGGAAGATATGTAGATGCATCTAGGCAGCTGGCAGTCTGTACATTTTATCACAGAACGGACTTTCTCCCTCACTAAGTTTTTTGTGAGTGTTGTCTGCAGCCTTAGCCTCTGAGCTGATAGTAGCACTTGGCCGTACTTCATCCGTCTTTGTTCCGTAGACTTCCTGGAAAGGTTTGTACCGATTTTCATCACCCATCTGTGGATCGGGCACCCAATTCAGCTTTGAAAAGTCCTCGAGTGACATACGTGGTGGTTGGCAGAATTGGCAAGGACCAGTGGAGGCAGACCCAAAGAGCTTTTCAATCTGATCATTTGTGGGAATAGGCAGAATCGATAGAATGTCTCTGAGCCTAGACCAGGTCTGTGCCTCATCCACTGCATTGAGGAGTCTGTCTTTCAGTGATAGATTGTACTGCAAGTTGGCAGTAGAGTTGATCCTGCTCTTTGCTTCTCGCCTGTGGTCTTCACTGCATGGAGCCAAGTCACACTTTTTCAGTTGGAACAAATAGTGATGCTTGATGCTGTGCTTTGCTAGGTACTCCTGAAGCTGTGATCTTTTCATTAGCGTTTTCTGTGTTGTGTCAGACAGCTCTAGGTTGTTGTAAATCCTTTTTGCAAAACTGAAAAGGCCTTCCATTTGGTCTGATGTGACACTCTTTATTGACTTGAAAGGTGTGTCCTTCAGCTTCATCATTTGAAAGCGGCTTTTAAGTAGTGACAAAGTAGGAGTTAGTGATTCCTTCACAGCTTCTTCTACTGTTACTTCAGACTGCCCAGGCTTTTGATCTCTGATTTCCCGCACACTCTGCATTGATGAACATTTTGACAGGAGTTTTTCTATGTCTGGATTTGACTCCCCTCTGTCTAATGCTACGCCATTCATCGCAATATTGAGAATTGACATGATCCTTTCTGCAGGATTAATAAATTATCCGCCTGGATAGGTGATGGCTGCAACCAACATATCTAAGTCCATCTTCACAAAGTGAGCAAGGTGGGGTACTTGTACAGAACCATGACGGATGTTGTGGTCTGACCCTCCATCTGAGTAGTTAACCTCAATAGGTTTGTGAGAGGAAACTGTGTCAGTGTGGATTGCCTTCTCTTTCTCTGCTGCATGCCTCAGTGGAGAAGACGGTTCAAAAATGGCCTCTTTGAGGCAAATGAAGACCTGTCCCCTGTAGAAACTATCCTACATCTTCTCTGGTATGTCAATAGAAAAGATGACAGAAGGAATAACCTTAAATGTATGAAAGTCATGATCGGCTGCAGTTGTTGATTTGTCTCCCAGAACCATGACCTGCCTTCCGCGGTCAACACTTGCTAGTGCGTGACCTGGTTCCCCGATGCTGACAGAGTGTTTATCATCTTCACAAAAGAGTGCAACATGCTTTCTATTCAAGATGGAAAACTCCCTGATGTACTTAAAAAGAGCAACACAAAAATGTGCGTCTGGGTGATCCCTGTGCATGCTTCTTGTCTGTACCTTGTAGACAATATTAAATCTCCCGGTGTAATTCAGTGACACATGGCTTGAACGAACCTTTGGTTGGAACTGTAGGTGCACCCAGCTCCTTGAGGGAATGGGTGTAGCCTGTGGCAATTCGGCCTCTACCAGTTTCATGAGATCTGAGATGGAGATGGCGATAGGCATGTGGAGTTGGTCGCCATGTCTGCGCTGATTGGCAGCAGATGGAAAGCTTTTGTCAAGAATGTCCTGTAATGCATTCCAGAAAGCATCATATTTTGAGGGCGCACCATTGTTCTCGCGCAAGTCCAATGCCATTTCCATATCTCCTCGAACGGCAAGCTTTACTCGCATGTCAATTTCTTTCGAAAGTTTGTCTTGGGACTGGGAATGGTCTCCTGTAAGAAATTGATACATGGCCCGGAATATCTTTGGTGAAATATCTGCCAGATCTGAGAAGTGTTTGGCGAATTCCGCTTTCATTGCCCTTGTGTGGTACTCGGGAGTAGATTTTTGGCTATACTGCAAGCCAGGGTAGCATACTTTGAGTCATCACATTTGGTCAAGTCTGCTGGTATTCTCCATATGAATATGTAGGAAGTTATTCCTCCAAATGGGGAATACTTGAAAAGTACAAATGGGACCCTCAGGCCATCAGTTTCTTAGCTTTTCAATTAGTTTCCAGCGATTTGGTGGGGTGAGATCTTTCAATTCTGGCAGGTCATTAATCATAACTGGCTCGTAGTCTTCGGCATCAGTTATGATTCTTTCAAGAAAAGCCAAAGAGGGAACTGTAGCTGATTTCTGAGTTTCCACGGTGAAGCAGATTCCATCCTCTATAGGTGTGGGAGCCTCTTTCATAGATGCATGCAATGCATTGATTTCATCTTTCTTCTTGTTGAGATAATTGATGTACTTCTCAATGTTTGTCAAGAAATCCAAAAGCTGGGTTCGGAAACTTCTCCACTCTAACTGGTTCATCCATACTGTGTTGACATAGTCATACCCACTGTTTACGTATCTTTGAAGCTCTTCACCCTCTACACATGGTTTTGGCTGCTTCTTGGAGCGCAGGTCATTGTAGGCACTCCCAATAGAATGTCCTTGGCTACGTCTCTCATACAGTTCTTTTAAAAAGTCTGGATGAGGGACTGACCGCTCATTCAAAGTTGTCCATCGCGGATCGAGATCCCGGGGGGGGGGGGGCACTCGGGTACAGAGGGGGGCCGCACCTTCGTTACGTATTTCGCGGAAGAAGGGGTCTTTTTTTAAGACCTCCGCATGTCCGCGGTTTTGTAAAAGAAGGGTACTTTTTTGTACCCAGGTACGAAGTATGGGGGTCAAAATCCCCTTACAATCCACGAAATATACGCGGCTCTGACGCCGAGTGACTCCCGAAGTGACTCAGGGCTTCCGAGTTTGCTGCCGCCACTTGCTGCCGCTAAACAAGCAGAGGATTATAAAATCTTGAGTTAAAATACGTGTTCCCGTTCATCCAATGTCAGTGTTTTGATAAAAGAAGGGGTGTTTATTTAGTGGAAAAAATCAGCATTTTATTAAAACAAGGGTGCTTTTTTGGCCAGAAATCAGTGCTTTAGGGGTATTTTTTAATTTTGATAACGAACGTATGCACCCCCCTTAATACCCAAGTGCCCCCCCCCCCCCCCCCCCAGGATCGAGATACCACAGGAAACTGCACAAGAAGCTACACCTGTTGAATCCGCCAGCTGTGCATTAAAAAATACACCTTGGCTCCGGAGGACCTACAAAAGACAAATTATTGGTTGAGAAAATATTACCCCAACAAAATCTCGGAAAATTGATTTCTTAAAGATCATGACTGACAAAAAAGAGTGCATAATGCTTATAAAGGCATGCAAACTAAGCAAAGGGTGAAATGGTGTCCAAATTGGATATATGTGTTGATGAAGAATGAAGTTGAGCATCAAAGAGTAAGCCAAATGTATAGAAAAGTTGGAATTCCTGATATGTGCATTGGGGTGTGAATGGGTTAAAGTTGCTTGTTACTTGTGGTGGAAAAATGTTAAATGCATTTATGCTTTTTGATGAAGCAGGTGAAGTAGACCAAAAAGGATTAATTCCAAATGCTGTCTGTATATTGAGATACTAATGAGTGAACCATCTTTGGAATTGATCACACAAGTTGGGGTAAAAGGGTTAATGTGCATGTGCTAATGCCATGGGTGAAGTAGATGTAAAAGAGTTAATGGAAATCCTGATATATGAATTGGGGTGCCAATGGATATTAATTTGGTATTGAAATTATATCAACTGGGTGTATAAGGGTTAATGCATGTGTGCTATTGCACAGGTCAAAAGATAAATGGAAATCCTGAAGATTTATTGATAGGACATGAATGTAAAATGTCAGTATACATTCAGTACATGTGCGTGAATAATGCTGAGAAGTGGGTGCAAAAGAGTTTAAAAATTCATATTTGTGGTTGGCTGTGAAAGAGTCATTATTACATATTGCTATTGTTCAATGAATGCTAAAGTAGGGTGCAAAAGGGTTGATAATACTTATGGGTGATGTAGGACATATGAGTCATTGATCTGATTGATTGATGGATGTTATTATGGGTGTGAAAGTGTTATAGGGCATTACAGTGAAAATACATATCCTGTAAATCCAGTAAATTTAGCTAGATATCAATATTAACTAATTTAGATAGGGGTTAACTGGTCTATTAATATTAGCTAATTTAGTTGAATGGTCTATAATTCATAATGCTTATGTCATGCTTAGAATATTTGTACTATGATATATATATATATATATATATATATATATATATATATATATATATATATATGAATTTGACTGACTACATTTTGACATTATAAACCACTTCTTTTACCTCTAAAATGTCATTGTAGAGCTGGTCCTTATTATTGTAGACAACCTTTTGGCTGGGCAGAGCATGCCTTGTAGCACTTTTCATCATCTCTTCAAATGCATTGCCTTTGGAAGGGGGTGGGTCAGCTACAAAATAAAACAATGTTGACATTAATGCTGCTGGTATTTAGCTGTTGAATTCAATATATTAAACACTACTTAAGGGTTGAACAAGAAAATTGACATCATATACTCTCCACAATTATATTTGTTAATATGATAGATTTTACATATAAATATATTGGAATAATTCAGTGAAATAAAAATCTAACCGCTAGAACACTTACATGAAACACCAGCATTTTCTGAACCAATAATATACCGGACCATGTTGGTTTTTTGGCCCTGGTAGGATAGCAGGTGAATTGGTCCATCCACTGGCGCCTCTACAAAGCTTGATTCATTCCCCTTGGTTCCAATCTTTACTGTCACTGGCCTGCTGTGGTAGTTGTGATCTACCATGGTTTCCAGAACACTACTGAAAGATCTATCACAACTTATGTTTATGATCCACTTGGGAGAAACAATGACTTTTCCCCCTGACTCCAGAAGTTCTACCATAAAACTTAAAGATTTGGAAGTCTCCATGATGAGAACACATGGAGCAGTGGCTTGGGTGGTACCTTGTCTCCTTGCATTCTTGAACAACATCCTATTTTTAAAATGAGACAAGGCACTATATATGTACTGCAGTGCCATCTTTTGTGAAGCAATGAAGTTACATCTGATAATGAAGGTTCACATTACATACAGTGTACAAACAAAAACAAATTATTCAGACTTTTTTTTATTTATTTCATTCAAAATGCAGTTCTCAGAAGAAAAAAAGCTCCTCTGGACAGGGTCGGTTGGAAAGTAAAAAAAAAAAATTCTTTTTTTTAGGGTCGGGCCCAAAAATAGGGTCGGTCGGGACATGGGAAACAGATAATCAACTAGACGTGCCCTTACATGGAGGATGTCAGTGACGAATAATGATCAATTTGGAGGATAAATATGTGGAATAGCGAAATTTCCACAGGAGTGTTTCTTCTAAATAGGTCAAGGAACACATATGATACAAAAAGTGTGTTTAGGTGGTTTGTTTA
>OZ012685.1:11282662-11340158 GCA_963942565.1 Maea johnstoni | reverse complement strand
ATATATATATATACATATATATATATATATATATATATATATATATATATGTATATGTATATATATATATATATATATATATATATATATATATATATATATATATATATATATATATATGTATATATATATAGATATATATACATATATATATATATATATATATATATATATATATATATATATATATATATATATATATATATATATATATATATATATATATATATATATATATATATATATATATATATATATATATGTTTATGTATATTTATATATATATATATATATATATATATATATATATATATATATATATATATATATATATATATATGTATATATATATATATATGTGTGTGTGTGTGTATGCACATATCTAAATATATATATATATATATGTATACATATATATATATATATATATATATATATATATATATATATATATATATATATATATATATATATATATATATATATATATATATATATATATATATATATATATATATATATATATATACATGATGGATGGATAGATAGATCGATAGATATACATATATAAATAAATAAATAAGATAATTTTGCCAGCTTGTAAAGTTGGAACAATCATATGGACCAATATAAATATATATATATATATATATATATATATATATATATATATATATATATATATATATATATATATACATATACATATACATATATATGAAACTTGTAGTATAAAACAAATCCTGCAGCTACTACGGCGGTCGGAATCGAACCCGCAACTCTTGGATCGTCACGTTCCTGGTGTCTGGTATTTGGCGACTACTTGCGCTATCTTTGCTGTTTCCCGGTAGCGTCCCGAAGTTCTATGACGACATTTCTTGACGCTAACACCCGATCTTGACACTGTATCGGGGGGAAGAGCGGATTTTTATGGCTGGGGGGGGGGGGGGGGGGGGGGGTGCGAATTCTGAATTGCTTAACCCCCCCTCCCCCCCCCCCCCCCCGAATTCTGAACTATGGCTGGAAGGGGGGGTTGCCGAATTTTTAATTAGCTTCCGTTCCCCCCCCCCCCCACACTTTTAAATGGAACGGCCCTAACATTTTATAATCCTCTGCTTGCTTAGCGGCAGCAAGTGGCGGCAGCGAACTCGGAAGGCAAGCCCAGTCACTTCGGGAATCACTCGGCGTCAGAGTCGCGTATGTTTCGTGGATTGTAAGGGGATTTTGACCCCCATACTTCGTACCAAAAAAGTACCCTTCTTTTACAAAATCGCGGACATGCGGAGGTCTTAAAAAAAGACCCCTTCTTCCGCGAAATACGTGACGCAGGTGCGGCCCCCCTCTGTACCTGAGTGACACCCCGCCCCCCGGGATAGATGTAGGGCGTTTCCTTCACGACATATTTTCTGCATGCGTTACATTTGAACAAGTCATTATCAAGGCAGTGTAGCATAGTCAATTGCATAGGTTGTATAACTTCTCCTTCCATAAAGATGTAAAAACGTTTCAGGTTTTGTATATTTGAACGTCTTGAATTTTTAGATGTGACTTTAATGTTTTGCTTGATGTTTTGCTTATTGTTGTAGATGATTTAAACACACACAACCCTTCAGGTACACTGTAAAAACTATACGTAAACGTTTACCCTATTTGGGTGCAACTGAGCTACTGAGTTGCATCCGATTTGGGTAAACTTTAACCCTGACATATGTGTACCGGGTTAACATTTCCTACTTCAATGGCAGTGCAGGTAGACCATTACCTGGGTGCAGTGAGTGAACCCTTTCCTGCCTCGGTTTAGATGTAACCTGATAATATCGTATGGGGTTAACATTTATTTTGGGGGGAGGGTTCATTATTGTGATGCATGACCTTTACAACATACTAATAACGAGTACGCTATGAGGCATATATATATATATATATATATATATATATAAAACATACATCTATGTACAATAAAATGCCACGGCAGTCCAGTTATCAATATGTATATTCTTTGTTGTCTAAACATGGCATATACAGTTCTTTTCCTGCATGTTTTCTTCTTCTCTATCTTCCTCTTCTCCTTTATTACAAAATGGTGTTGCTGGGTTTCCTGTTCTTACGTTTAGACACTGAAACATGCTATGGATATGAATTCACTTTAATTGTGCGAGATTTTAAGATTATGACTACACCATAAAATCCTTCTAGACTAAATCCTGAAGCGTGGTTAAGTCTACTAACTCATGGCAGTGCATGTTCTATTTGTCGGAAGAACACACCAATTATGATTGTAAAGAATTCCAATGTTGCAAACAACATTAGTCACTTACTGTTCAAAGATGTGTATAAAAACAGAGACAATATAATTATTCCAACATATTGTCTCTAAAACTTCTCAGTACTGCCCTAACAATCCAACCTCAAACTGCCCCCCCCGAACTTAGTAACTGGGTCACTGCTAAGTGTAGTTCCTTTGTCTGAGGTCATCACCATCACTAATTGAAACATCTGGTATTTGGTTGATGTAGGCGACACATATCGAATCTCCGTTAAACGTTTACCCAAGAAGGTAAACGTATTACTATGACATTCACTGGAATGGGAAAACCTTACCTTTAAAAGGTGAGGTTCACTGAAAAAATGTTGAAGGTTCTCTGATTGAAGTGAAACTTAACATACATTTCAAGCGGGTAATAATTTATCAATGAAAAAGTATTTGGGAAGATGTTCACCCAGTAATAACTAGTTAATGCAATGTTCACCCAAAGGTTAATCATTTCCAGATCAATGAAACTACAAACTAGTTGAATCTTTGCCGATCCTTCTTACAGTGTAGGTCGAAGCCACTGTGTATAGGGAGATTCATCTTAGCATATATATGTTTCATATTTGTTTAATTTCATCTTAATTATGCACCTGATGACCATGGTAACTCTTGTTAGAAATTCTCTAAGTCAAACAATTTCTCCCATGCTATTGCTTGTATACTAGATGCATTGACTGTATTTCAGAGAAGGAAGAAAATCTGTTCAAGTCTAAAAACCTTATATCCCTGATGCATGGACATAAATGGCCTGGAGTCCAAAGTTGTTTATCCAGGTATAGCGCCTATTGAACAGACAGGGACTAATCAAAGGTTTGTTATCAGAAAAACTATTGTGATATGTATGTGATAAGTATAGAGAGTCTCCCATGAAAGTCAATGATTTCTCTTACCAAATTGGTTCCTAGATATGTCTTTCATAACTTGGTTCCTTCATGGAATACATTTACTATTGTGCATGTGCTCATTTACACTGAGTTACTCCTGAACACGTGGACTAGTACATTTCTACATTTTTTGTGGAAATAAAGACGTGTATTCTCAACTACCAATATCAACATTAGATTGCTCGTGATCATCACATTTTAAGTCAAATGAAAAGCTCTTTAGTAAAAGAAATAAATATTTCGCTGTGTATTCTCAACCTTTTCGGTGGAAGGGACTGCAAGGGTGGATACAGCCTCCATATCTGTCCTTTCCACCCATATCGCATTACTATATTCCATAAATTCAACTGATAAATTTATTCTTACTCATCTGAAAGGGTACTTAACATCAGTTTAATCATCGATGCGTGTGCTGTATTATATGTGAAATATAGTATTTACATGATATAAATAGTATCATAACAAGGATATGAAGAACTATGGACTTAAAAGAAATGGGTATTCAGGTTATTAACTTACAGGGCTCCACATTCATAATAAATGCAAAATATATTTTCTATAGTAACCTGTAAAGTATACTTAATGTGCCTCATTTATATACACACCTTTCGCCATTTTAATCAAGAATAACCTTGGTTTAAGGACATACAGGACAATTCGCTCAAGTCACGGATTTCCACGAAATTTGGTACAGAGATTCCTCGGACCACCCTCTCTCGAAATCCTTAAAATTTAAGGGATGAGGTGTTTCATTCTCCCCCAACAGGGCGCCCCTTCAGGGCAATTTAGACAACTGTTCAAAATTCACAGATTTTCGTGTAGTAATTACGGAGAAGTAGAATGACAGAAAAAAACGATAATGCTGTACAAATATTCTTTAGTATATATATATTTCATTCTCAGTTCCAAAAATATGGTTCCATTGTTTTGTTGTCAATTTAGGGGGCGCTACTCTGGCAAGTTCACCCATGGTACCTCCGTATTGTGGGAAATTGGTGAAGTTATAGAAAAAATCTCCACATTCAGATTTTTCTTAAACTTGCTGTAATTGTTCTTTGGACCAAGTATTTTCATAAAACAAATTTAAAAATGGGGGTCAACCGTCTTGTTTCCAAGCTAGGGGCGCCACATTACCAACATTTCATACAGAACTCTTCAATATTGCAGGAAGTTGGTGAAGCTATAGAAAAAATCTCCACATTCAGATTTTTCTTAAACTTGCTGTAATTGTTCTTTGGACCAAGTTTTTTCATAAAACAAATTTAAAAATGGGGGTCAACCGTCTTGTTTCCAAGCTAGGGGGCGCCACATTACCAACATTTCATACAGAACTCTTCAATATTGCAGGAAGTTGGTGAAGCTAAAGAAAAAATCTCCACATTCAGACTTTTCTTAAACTTGCTGTAATTGTTCTTTGGACCAAGTATTTTCATAAAACAAATTAAAAAATGGGGTTCAACCGTCTTGTTTCCAAGCTAGGGGGCGCCACATTACCAACATTTCATACAGAACTCTTCAATATTGCAGGAAGTAGATGAAGCTATAGAAAAGATCTCCACATTCAGATTTTTCTTAAACTTGTTGAACCTGTTCTTAGGACTATATAAACTCATAAAACAATCTAAAAACTGGGGGTCAACCGTTTTGTTTTCAAGCTAGGGGGCGCCACATTACCGGCATTTCATACAGAACACTTAAATATTGCAGGAAGTTGGGGAGGTTATAAAAAAATCTCCACATTCAGATTTTTCTTAAACTTGCTGAAATTGTTCTTAGAACCATATATTTTTGTAAAACAATCTAAAAACTGGGGGTCAACCGTTTTGTCTTCAAGCTAGGGGGCGCCACATTACCGGCATTTCATACAGAACACTTAAATAATGCAGTAAGTTGGTGAGGCTATAAGAAAAATCTCCACATTCAGATTTTTCTTAAACTTGTTGAAATTTTCTTAGGACTCTATTTTTTCATACAACAAGTTTAAAAAAATAGGGTCAACCGTCTTGTTTTTAAGCTAGGGGGCGCCATATTACCGTCAATTCATGCAGAACACTAAAGTAAGGATTTATATTTTCAGTTATGAACGTATCTTCAGCTGTTGGAATTGTCTTTTGTGAAGTGTTTTGCTTAGCTCTAATATCACAATCACCAATATCACAAATACCCCCCCGCCCCACCCACCCCTCCCCAAATCAGAGGTTCTATCTAGACAGTGCGAGTCTATAGGCTTGTAACTTGAATAACCACACCCCTTGTAAATTAACATCCCACTGGCTGAAAAACACGCTACCCCCCCCCCCCCCCCCCCCCCCCCCGACTCCCCTCACCATGTTTGGTCGAGTTGAGACAGGATAATATTGAATTCTGCCGTTCGATATTGAATCTACAAAGTGTGAACGGCTCCAGATCTAACACTTATTGCCCAATCAGCATAGAGAATTACATCAGAGCAGGTGATAACGGTACATGTCACTCCCAATATCACTATGCAAACGAAGTCATGTAGTTCATGTACTTGAATATCTTTCATGATGTCCATGGTTATTCATGTAATGTAACTCTTTGTGATATATGTTCTCTTTTCTACATTTTCCTAGGTTGGGAAGACATTATAAAGTTATCCGATGACTCGATGGAGCCGATTTAATGAATGCTCGTACAGAAGTAGGTATGTTTTCATATATACTGAAACTTTTTTCTGAAACATCTTGTAGGTTCTGGATAACCCTTCCAACTTCAGTTCATAAATTCACTAAGATAGCGTTAGGCTGGATCTAGTCTCTCTGGCTTCCAATACACCAACTGTATTATAAATGTAGTGTTTTGCTATATTGGGCTCACTCTTTGTTCAATGCAGCAATTATTCTTTGTCCTTAGCCCTGCTCTTTTTGCTGTTATTCAACATCCAGTGGGGTCATGTTGAGATGGGAGGACTAAGGGTAATGGGAAGCACTTGTTCTCCCTAAAATCGTGCTTGTAATTTTAAAGTGTGTTTTGTCTTCAATGAAGATAATATAGTTTGTATTTTTGCAATAGTCCAAACCTAATCGGGATTTTAAACGAAGCCCTATCGTAACTCTTCTGAGTTCCTTGTCTCAATTCACTTCTGTTGGGTTCCTTTTCCAAGAGATCAAGTTGAGAATTGAGCACATGAATCTGACAGCTCTGAGTCTGAAGGTTGGAAAGTAATACTGCACCCTAATATCAATTTCGTAAGGTGGTCATGTGACCATGATCTGACCAATCACAGCAGAGAATGAGCAGTGGGCATATAATCACATCAACTACAACAACAATCTACTGGTTGACCCTTGACGTTTTTGCGCCAATTCTTTGATTATTTTGCGAGCCTGCTTGCAGCCTAGCATCATCTTCAGCGCATCCTCACAGATAGGATTTCCATAGTCAGCAGAACCTTGGGACGTGACCACACAAATAACCTTCCAATGCGTTTTTTTTCACACTTAAAAACATTCCATTATGACCATCTGCCAGTAAAATTATGTATCCCTGGCTTCGTTAGTGTCAACACGCCCTTTGCATTGCTAATGGCCGTGTGATAGAACAAACTACATCGGGAGGACACTCTGTGTTGTTAGGTTAATCAGAGACATGGGTAGACCTCTCTGGGTTAATCCAGCTGCCTTCGGTCTTCTCACTCGCAAAAAAATCTGCTGTCACGTCACTGTCACTTTTGACACTCTAGATGAAACGGCTCCGTGGCTTTGTGGTTAGCACGTAGTTACGTATTATTGATAAATACAGATTATGTGAATTTCATGATTAGAACGCGCCCGCTGGCCAAAAGGGTGAATTGTGTGATTTAGTGACCCTTGGTAACTTTTAGGAATTTATCATACTAGACACTTCAAAAGAGCATATGCAGGACATTTACAAAAACTCAAGCAAGCTCCTAGCTGTTAATGATAATAATAATAATACTATTGTCATTTGATATTGCGGCCTTTCCATATAAACATGCTCAAAGGCACATTACATTCATTGTCAAAGGATAGATGTTGATATATCCCCAGGAACAGTCTCTCAAGTGACCTTAAGGTCTTACGATACTCTATACCGGTGACACCTATTGGGTATTGGACAAACTAAAATAATTTATTACAATTTAAATTGAAAGGAAATTGATTTTTATTGAATATGTATCAATCATGATAATATCTGCCTATTATAAATAGTATTCTAAGATATTTTTGTTTTTGGCCTCTGTGATTTTCATATTCATGGAATTTGATGTTTTGACATGTTTTCAGAAATAATGTGTGATGATTCATGTGTGTAAAATGGGGTTCCCTTGCTCAACAATATCTTATATAAGGATGGGCATATATGGTAACAATTGAGTTACTCTTTTCTAACATTTTCATGAAAACTTGCCCCCAAAAAGTCCTATTTCACAAATTTTCATCATCTGTGGTTCGAGAACTAACACGATGACCTGTCATTTTCTTTATGTCTTCTTATTAAGAGCATTGTTTAGATACTGTAGACAAAAATTGGTGAAAATTAAACTAGGCAATTCTGATTTATACCAATTTTGGGTTAAAAACTTGTTTCTCGAATTCCTTGATTTTGCCCAATAATTCCTACATTTTTGTATATAACAGCAGATAATTAATTTCAACAAGGCAGAACAGTATTTCAGGCAGTGTCAGCATCTCTGAAGGGATAAATTTAGCAAAGAAAGAAACCAATTTTGGATAATGAGATGTTTGTGACATAAATTGCATTAACTTTTCAAAAATCTGTGAAAAAAACTAAGTTGATGACCAATGATTTTGAGTTGTTTTGAAGATCACTGTGCTATATTCTTTCCTCATGCAAAGTTTCAGGAAAATTAAACTAAGATTTCAAAAAGTGTCGTAAGACCTTAATTGATAGTGTATTGTCCAGGAAGGCCTCACACAGTTACTATTTTCAGCCTGGGTAGGTGTGGGTTACTAAATCACAACATTCACCCTTTTACCGAGCGAGCGCATTCAGTCAAATGAAATTAACATAATCTGTATTTATTAATAATACATTACATATTTACCTGGCTTGAAAGCGCTTGGTGGGCAAAGTTACTACTAGTATTTGGAACCATTTCCACATAGGCTCAAATCTCATTAGTAGGCATGGAGGCAGCCATTCTGTTTAAGGTCATAGGTCAAGATGACTACATTGAAACATTCTGATTTTCAACAAAATCCATAAGTACGGCTTTCTATTTAATGTCGTTACTGGATCTCCTCCAACATCTTCATAGTATACTCATAAGATAGGTTTTTGATCAACTGGGTACAGTTATAGCTGAAATATGAGTCAATGCAAATATGCTGACACATGTCATTTTAGGGTGGTCATATCAGGGACTTCAATTCAAAAAGTTCTTTCAGTCTTGAGTGAGTAACTTTGAGACGGAGGGTGAGAGGTTTAATAGCTACTCATAGCCCCTTTAAATCGTCCGACTTCCTTTATATACATCAATTAGAAACAAAAGCAGTGTGGCACAGGGGCGGATCCAGCCCTAAAATTGACTGGTGCAAAAACGGATATTGGCCAAGCAACCGCTGGCACCGAGCACCTACGGCGGGGGCTGGGTTTTCCAAGGGTTTTGGACCATCTGAGATGCATTCGCAGCTATTCCTGGCACTTAAAATTAGAAATTTTAATGAATTAATTATCAAGAAATTTCATTTCATTTAATTTCTAGTATTACTTTCTATGCGACTATTTACTTTGAACTAAGACCAATAGACTTTTAACCAGTGTTTTGATTGTACATATAGGTGTATAGTTGGCAGGTGTTTGGAGGGGATGGATGTACTCCGATAGCCAGGTCCTCTGAGGGTTTGCCACGAAATGTTTGCTGTCTCTCATCACAATCCGGCGGCCGGCTCAAAAGATGTGGGAAAGTTGCCAGTGACTTGGGGTTAGGCTATAGTTTTCGCTGGGTACCCCGGATCACTCTACCAATAACAAAAGGCCTAGAAATTTGGATTTTCGATTATCTTCACTTTTTGCCATATTATGACTAGCCAGTTGTAAGTGATAAGAGGAAACCGGAGTACCGTCAATACATATACAATACAATGCAATACATTGAGCAAAAGATAGAGACCAGGACAGAGATATATATATATATATATATATATATATATATATATATATATATATATATATATATATATATATATATATATATATATATATATATATATATATATATATATATACAATGTATATATATACAATGTATATATATATACAATGTATATATATATACTAGTATATATATATATATATATATATATATATATATATATATATATATATATGTATATATATATATATATATATATATATATATATATATATATATATATATATATATATATATATATATATATATATATACATATATATATGTGTGTGTGCGTGTGAATATATATACATATATACATATATATATATATATATATATATATATATATATATATATATATATATATATATATATATATATATATATATATATATATATATATATATATATATATATCCCTTTTTGGGTTTATGTAGTTTTAGACTGACGACCAAGAGTGCAAAACTTTTTTTTTAATTTCAAATTGCACACATATGCAACAGGATTTTTATTTTCCACAGGCATTTTCAAAAAGTATTGGTATGATAATGAGAGTGATGTACAAAAATAATAGACATATTTTTACCCTTGTCATATTGGGACATATATTGAAGTCCTCAATGTAGGCAAAAAAAATAAAAGTTAAAAGATAGACATGAAATGACAAATATTAAATCCTGTACCAGCTACTTCGTGTAGCACTGTCTACCCTTAGTGTATCTATAAAAAGTTTCCAATCTTCATCAAAGTTTGATACACCATGTATTAGAGTGTCTTTTGATTTTTTTATGTGTAAATTACGTAATATTGATCTTTTAACGTCTGATAAATTCATTTTGTCACCTTTTTTCCGTTTTTGGTATATCACATCCTTGATACTGGTGATCACCACATGTTTTATGTAATCATTATATATTTCTCCAAAAATCTTTTCGTTTTCTGATATTTTGAAATGCGGATAGTGTAGGCTTTTTACCCAATTCTCTGATTCTAACCATAAGTTAAGCACATTTGGACACTCTAGGTAAACGTGTTCAATAGTTTCAATTTCACCGCAATATAGACAATTTGGTGTTTCGGCGATACCCATTTTATACAACATCTTATTATGTACTATTCGTCTATGTAATAATTTGTATTGTATAAAATGTTGGAAAACCGATGGAGAGAATTTTTTTGCATTCTTAAATGCGTTGGACAATGTGTCCATTCTAATTTCATCATTTAGTGTATCAGACCATTTCTCTTTTAAATCGATCAGTACATTTTGGTTGGCATTTTGAATGTTGCAATAAGTATTCTTATTTCCTTTCTGGCTTATTTCAATGTTGTATAGAATAAACGGTAACCTTGGTTGGACATTGTCTCTTGACGAGATGTTATTGTTTCCAATGATATTACTTATACACTTTTTAAGACGAATATATAGTAGGAAGTTACAGTTTAATTTTAACTGATCTTTGAGATATTCTATACCGGTGACACCTATTGGGTATTGGACAAACTAAAATAATTTATTACAATTTAAATTGAAAGGAAATTGATTTTTATTGAATATGTATCAATCATGATAATATCTGCCTATTATAAATAGTATTCTAAGATATTTTTGTTTTTGGCCTCTGTGATTTTCATATTCATGGAATTTGATGTTTTGACATGTTTTCAGAAATAATGTGTGATGATTCATGTGTGTAAAATGGGGTTCCCTTGCTCAACAATATCTTATATAAGGATGGGCATATATGGTAACAATTGAGTTACTCTTTTCTAACATTTTCATGAAAACTTGCCCCCAAAAAGTCCTATTTCACAAATTTTCATCATCTGTGGTTCGAGAACTAACAAGATGACCTGTCATTTTCTTTATGTCTTCTTATTAAGAGCATTGTTTAGATACTGTAGACAAAAATTGGTGAAAATTAAACTAGGCAATTCTGATTTATACCAATTTTGGGTTAAAAACTTGTTTCTCGAATTCCTTGATTTTGCCCAATAATTCCTACATTTTTGTATATAACAGCAGATAATTAATTTCAACAAGGCAGAACAGTATTTCAGGCAGTGTCAGCATCTCTGAAGGGATAAATTTAGCAAAGAAAGAAACCAATTTTGGATAATGAGATGTTTGTGACATAAATTGCATTAACTTTTCAAAAATCTGTGAAAAAAACTAAGTTGATGACCAATGATTTTGAGTTGTTTTGAAGATCACTGTGCTATATTCTTTCCTCATGCAAAGTTTCAGGAAAATTAAACTAAGATTTCAAAAAGTGTCGTAAGACCTTAATTGATAGTGTATTGTCCAGGAAGGCCTCACACAGTTACTATTTTCAGCCTGGGTAGGTGTGGGTTACTAAATCACAACATTCACCCTTTTACCGAGCGAGCGCATTCAGTCAAATGAAATTAACATAATCTGTATTTATTAATAATACATTACATATTTACCTGGCTTGAAAGCGCTTGGTGGGCAAAGTTACTACTAGTATTTGGAACCATTTCCACATAGGCTCAAATCTCATTAGTAGGCATGGAGGCAGCCATTCTGTTTAAGGTCATAGGTCAAGATGACTACATTGAAACATTCTGATTTTCAACAAAATCCATAAGTACGGCTTTCTATTTAATGTCGTTACTGGATCTCCTCCAACATCTTCATAGTATACTCATAAGATAGGTTTTTGATCAACTGGGTACAGTTATAGCTGAAATATGAGTCAATGCAAATATGCTGACACATGTCATTTTAGGGTGGTCATATCAGGGACTTCAATTCAAAAAGTTCTTTCAGTCTTGAGTGAGTAACTTTGAGACGGAGGGTGAGAGGTTTAATAGCTACTCATAGCCCCTTTAAATCGTCCGACTTCCTTTATATACATCAATTAGAAACAAAAGCAGTGTGGCACAGGGGCGGATCCAGCCCTAAAATTGACTGGTGCAAAAACGGATATTGGCCAAGCAACCGCTGGCACCGAGCACCTACGGCGGGGGCTGGGTTTTCCAAGGGTTTTGGACCATCTGAGATGCATTCGCAGCTATTCCTGGCACTTAAAATTAGAAATTTTAATGAATTAATTATCAAGAAATTTCATTTCATTTAATTTCTAGTATTACTTTCTATGCGACTATTTACTTTGAACTAAGACCAATAGACTTTTAACCAGTGTTTTGATTGTACATATAGGTGTATAGTTGGCAGGTGTTTGGAGGGGATGGATGTACTCCGATAGCCAGGTCCTCTGAGGGTTTGCCACGAAATGTTTGCTGTCTCTCATCACAATCCGGCGGCCGGCTCAAAAGATGTGGGAAAGTTGCCAGTGACTTGGGGTTAGGCTATAGTTTTCGCTGGGTACCCCGGATCACTCTACCAATAACAAAAGGCCTAGAAATTTGGATTTTCGATTATCTTCACTTTTTGCCATATTATGACTAGCCAGTTGTAAGTGATAAGAGGAAACCGGAGTACCGTCAATACATATACAATACAATGCAATACATTGAGCAAAAGATAGAGACCAGGACAGAGATATATATATATATATATATATATATATATATATATATATATATATATATATATATATATATATATATATATATATATATATATATATATATAAATATATATATATATATATATACAATGTATATATATACAATGTATATATATATACAATGTATATATATATACTAGTATATATATATATATATATATATATATATATATATATATATATGTATATATATATATATATATATATATATATATATATATATATATATATATATATATATATATATATATATATATATATATACATATATATATGTGTGTGTGCGTGTGAATATATATACATATATACATATATATATATATATATATATATATATATATATATATATATATATATATATATATATATATATATATATATATATATATATATATATATATATATCCCTTTTTGGGTAGATGTAGTTTTAGACTGACGACCAAGAGTGCAAAACTTTTTTTTTAATTTCAAATTGCACACATATGCAACAGGATTTTTATTTTCCACAGGCATTTTCAAAAAGTATTGGTATGATAATGAGAGTGATGTACAAAAATAATAGACATATTTTTACCCTTGTCGTATTGGGACATATATTGAAGTCCTCAATGTAGGCAAAAAAATAAAAGTTAAAAGATAGACATGAAATGACAAATATTAAATCCTGTACCAGCTACTTCGTGTAGCACTGTCTACCCTTAGTGTATCTATAAAAAGTTTCCAATCTTCATCAAAGTTTGATACACCATGTATTAGAGTGTCTTTTGATTTTTTTATGTGTAAATTACGTAATATTGATCTTTTAACGTCTGATAAATTCATTTTGTCACCTTTTTTCCGTTTTTGGTATATCACATCCTTGATACTGGTGATCACCACATGTTTTATGTAATCATTATATATTTCTCCAAAAATCTTTTCGTTTTCTGATATTTTGAAATGCGGATAGTGTAGGCTTTTTACCCAATTCTCTGATTCTGACCATAAGTTAAGCACATTTGGACACTCTAGGTAAACGTGTTCAATAGTTTCAATTTCACCGCAATATAGACAATTTGGTGTTTCGGCGATACCCATTTTATACAACATCTTATTATGTACTATTCGTCTATGTAATAATTTGTATTGTATAAAATGTTGGAAAACCGATGGAGAGAATTTTTTTGCATTCTTAAATGCGTTGGACAATGTGTCCATTCTAATTTCATCATTTAGTGTATCAGACCATTTCTCTTTTAAATCGATCAGTACATTTTGGTTGGCGCATTTTGAATGTTGCAATAAGTATTCTTATTTCCTTTCTGGCTTATTTCAATGTTGTATAGAAATAAACGGTAACCTTGGTTGGACATTGTCTCTTGACGAGATGTTATTGTTTCCAATGATATTACTTATACACTTTTTAAGACGAATATATAGTAGGAAGTTACAGTTTAATTTTAACTGATCTTTGAGATATTCAATTGTAAAAATTTCTCCATTTTTGTCTAATAGGTCACCAATTGTTAGTATGCCCATTTTCTCCCATCCAACCATTCTATTTGGTATGATCTGAGTATTGTACCATAATGGCATTGAAAGTACATGTTCAATACTTCTAATTGATGCGTTTTGGCATACCTCGTAAATTGACTTTATGACGTCACTCCAAAAATTATTCTTTATTGATTTCTTTCTTTGTATGAATATGTCGCCATATTTGTATATGTTGTCAAGACCATAAAATATAGGTGTGGATGCCCAACCTTCATCTGATTTGTATATTCGTTTAACCCAAGACGCCTTCATTGTGGTATCTATTTTCCTGATATCAGGAAACTGAAGTCCTCCATTTGCAGTTTGTAATTCAAGAGTGGAGAGTTTAAATTTGGGGGGTTTGTCATTCCATAAAATTTTTTTGAAAACTTCTTCGATGTTTTTGAAAAGCTCTTCGCTAGGTCTCGGGAGGGACAGTAGGATGTGGATAATTTTCGATATCAGAAGTGTTTTGATAATTGTAATTTTCCCAACTAATGTGAGATTTCTGCTTTTCCATACAGAGATTAATTTTTCCATTTCTAATATTTTCGGTTTGATATTTAAATCTGTTATATATTGAAGTTTATCAATGTCGTATTCTATTCCTAAAGAAGTAAATTTCTTTGTCCAGATTAATTCTAAATCATTGCATAGGAACATCCCACTGTCCCCTATCACTCCGAATTTTATAGCTTTCGTTTTTTCAACATTTATTTTGAGTCCTGAAATAAGGAAAAAATTATACAAAACACTCATACCCATTCTAAGATTGTTCTCATTGTATTTCATGAATAAGGTAGTGTCATCCGCGAACTGGGAGATTCTATGTTCTTTATTGCATATTTTGATTCCAGTAATGTCCTTGTGTTCTCTAAAAGTCTTCCCTAATAGTTCTACTGCTAAGACAAAGAGATATGGAGAAATGGGATCTCCTTGCCTGCACCCCCTTCCTAGATTAATGATTTCTGATAAGTGACCATTTTGTAAAATTTTTGATGTTGAATTTTTTTGTAAACTTTTAATTACCTCTATTGTTTTTTGATTGAATTTAAAAGCCCTTAGAATTTTAGAAATGTACTCCCATGAAATTGAATCGAAAGCTTTCTCAAAGTCCACTAAAATCATTAACCCCTCTTCGCCACTCATTTTGGTTTCGTTCAAAATGTCCAATGTTAAAACTGTATTTTCTCCTATAAATCTGTCTTGAACAAAGCCTTTTTGGCTTTCACCTATTAATTTAGGAAGAAATTGTTTAATTCTGTTTGCCCATATGCCTGAATAGAATTTGTATATAGAATTTAGTAAAGTAATGGGCCGCCAATTTTTTAAGTTGTTTCGAGCTTTATTTCCTTTGGGGATGCAGGTAATTATTCCTAATAGGAATCGTTCTGGAATTTTTTCTGAATTAAAGAATTTATTCATTAATTGCAATAAAATATATTTTATTTCTTTCCAAAAAAATTTGAAAAACTCATTAGTGAACCCATCCGGACCTGGACTTTTATTATTTCTGGTGCTAAAGACTTGAGATTGTAATTCCTCCATAGTTATTTGTGAACTAAGTTTGGAACTTTCTTCATATGATAGTTTAGGTAGATTTTCTAAAAATGATTGAAAACTTGATTCCTCTAAATGAGTTATGTTTTTATAGGAGTAGAGATTTTCATAGAATATTCTCATTTCCTCAAGAATTTCATTAGGTTCTGTTATTTTAGTATTATTTGGTTTAAGCAATTCTTTGATATTTTTGGAAATAAAGTTATTATTTTCTAAGTTTAGGAAAAGTTTATTCGGTTTTTCTTCTTGTGAAAACATTTGACTTCTTGATCTTATGAAGGCACCTTTAAGTTTAATGTCCCTTAATTCTTCTAATTCATTATTTTTTATTTTAATCTCTTCTTCTAATTGTTTATCATTCATGTTTAATATGAATAAATAGTTAAGTTTTTCTAGTTCATTAATTAATTTATTTTCTTTTTGGTTTCTTTCCCTTTTTATTTTTGCTGCATGTGTTATTATGGTTCCTCTCAGTTTAGTTAATAGTACTTCCCAAAAAAGATCTATTTCAATCATGAGGTCCACTATTATTTCTTTATTATCACTGATGTGTTGAGGATTATATGGTGTACATGCATGTACTTCAATCATTAATTGAATGTCTTCTTTAATTTTATCAATTAATAGTGGGTCATTTAATAAGTTCGAATTTAATTTCCATAGTCCTTTTCCTCTTTCTGATTTATCTTGCATTAAGTTTAAACCTATTTTACAATGGTCCGATCTATATTTTATTTTAATGTATGATTCTGCAAAAATGTTTAGAATTGATGGTGAAATTAAGAAAAAGTCTAGCCTTGCTGCTTTGTTTGGGTTTTGTCTAAACCATGTGAATTTTTTATTTTTTAAATTATTTTCCCTCCAAATATCAATTAAATCATATCTCTCTATTTGTTGTTTAATTATGTTGGTTGAGTTAGGATTATTTATTGATTTATAGTTATAAGTATCTAAATATTGGTTTAATACTAAATTCCAATCACCTACCATTATCCAATTGGTTATCCCCTCATTACTTAACATACTAAATAGGTCATTGAAAAAGAGAGGAGTATCTTTATTTGGACCATAGATATTTACCATTAAAAACCTTGCTACCCCTTTTATTTCAATGTCACATATTATATACCTACCGCCCTTGTCTTTAATTACTTTGTTAATTTTATATTCAAAATTATTATTTAGAATTATCATAACACCTAAGGCTTGTTTACTTTACCCTGCTATTAAGAATTTACAATTCCAATTTTTTTTTAGTAGTATTAAATCTTTAGCTGTCATATGAGTTTCTTGCAAGTTAATTATATTAATTCCTCTAGTTTTAAAATCATCAAAAAAGTCTAATCTTTTTTTTATGTCTCTAAGACCCCTACAGTTAAGTGATTCTATCTTGATTAAATTCAGTTTGTTTGTTCCTTTCACAGTGATGTTTTTATTATATACCTGTCTTCAAGTCCATAGCACCAAAATATCTTCTTAAACAATACCTTTAGTTCTTTAAGACATCCCAGTTCGCTTCTGTTTATACCTGATGAGAACAACCCTAACGAGACAGCGCGTTCCATAAATGTGATGTTTGAAAAACCTGTGAAGTATTTCTGTATAACATAGAAGAAGACAAAAGAAAGTAAAATTAAACAAAAATAAACATAAAACCAAAACGGGTGAAGAGTATTCACTGTACTCATTACAAATGGGAATGTGAAATAAGAAGGAAAATTCAATATAAAATAATAAGTTATAAGTGATCTTACTTTAGAAAGTAAAGTCTTGTAGTGTGTCTTCTAGTGAAAAATTGCTAAGTTCTTATACTTCGATATGTAATGTAAATGTTGAACACAAAGAAAGACAACAAGTATTGTAATTCTTTTTAACAAGTGTATTCTGCTATTTTACAAGTGGTTTTAGCAGTTGTACAAGTACCTTGACTTGTTCACTTAAATTATTTGACAAAGTATTCTTTAAAAAAGAATTAAGTACTAAGCTATTGTGAATGTGTTACAATAGTTCAAGTACCTTAACTTGATAAAATGTTGATTTAAAGTTATAGTCAAGAAATTGTAACTAGGCACCTGAATTCGAAATTGTCACCAGTTTGTTTTAAGAATTCAATAAGTAAATCAATGCAGGTATAATGAGAGTAGTGGTGCTAAAGTACCTATGTATTGGTAGCTTTGTAACCCCTAATGCTTGTTTATATTTTGGATGTTGCAATATTCAACTAAATACACACACAAACACAAGATCAATTTAATAAATATTAAGTACTGCAGTAGGAGTGCTTCTTATGCACAATATAGATATTATCTACACAAAATACAGTTGTATTATTGCAAAGAGTGCAAAACTTGACCATAACATGTAAATAAGCGTTTCAGGCAGGATGTATTTTTAGAGAGAGCCAGGGGTGCGTGTGTAAGGTGAGATGCAATTTGAGAGACAGACATAGGGGTTTCATAGTAGTATAACTCCTGGAGGCAAAACACCAGTCCGAGAGCACAGGATATCAGGAGCAGACATACAGGAAATTGGTTAATATATTAATTACTAGGTGACGCAATTAGTTACGCCCTGTTGGAAAGTGGAATCCGGGCTGATATCCAACCGAAGTCATCCAGATCTCACGATGCAGAGCCGAGTGGGATCTGGATGACTGAGGGCGGAACGAATTTATCACCTGCTCTTTCATGCTAAGTAAAAAGAACAAATACATCTCGATGAGCCGTGAGCCTGGGGGAGTATCTCAGTAGGGCCTCAACCAGAGAGCCAGCGCAGACTCCCTGCCGCTAATTTGACAGTGAAGCATGGGGGGAAATCAACAGAAAACAATCCATATCTGTTCTGACTAGTCTTATCTTGAACTTCCATGCAATTCTACCGATATTCATACTCTAGTCAGTCAACTACGACAGAAAATGAAGCTGAAGCGACGAACTGAACAAGCACGTGCTTTTGGCCATTTTTCACCCAATGCCCATGCGCACCGCTGGAGGTCAGAATGAGGCTGGTGACTTCTAGGCTGTCAGAGTGGTGATATTAGATTAAATTGGTGCTCCAAGTGGTAGTATTGAATTCTGCCGTGTGGTATTGAATCTGCAAAGGGTGAACGGCTCCAGATCTAACACCTATTGACCAATCGGCATCAAGAATCATAGCAGAGCAGGTGATAATGTACTTTACACCTCCATGGACATAATAATGAGAAAGGTGTGGATCAGTAAATATACACTACACTTTTTACGGAGTTGACATGTTGGATGATATATGTACCAAACATAACAAACACAGAAATTATTTGAAAGTAAATGTGTATAGTATAATCTAAGGCTCCAGACAACCAGGCTATCAAGTATTCTCAGGGGAGTAAGATCAACAGTATCCAGTCAGGTGAAGTGGGATGTGGAGGGAAGAGTGCAAACGACGGCTTCCTCTCACATCATCAATTGCACTTCTGACTGAGTGATGGATCCTATGACCAGGGGTCCACCAGAGACTGTCATAGGCTAAATTACCGCAATCTTGATCAATTACTAAATGACATTAAATAACTCTGGTTATGCCAACTATGAATGGTTAAAAAGGGTTGGATGATCGTATCCTTTTTGAAAATGTATCCGATATGTATTTATTCCGAAACCATGTTTAGACCCAAAAGATGATGAGCATAACATACAGAATACATTATAGCACATGATTTTGGCAGAAATTGTACTTGATTAAGAAAGTATTGGAACAGCAGTACCCAATAGCAAGTTATCCAGCATGGATTTTTTTACATATAGAGCAAACACATGGTCCATCGACTTTGAATAGAATATACCTAGGAGGAGTCGAATTTCTGAAGGCCATGTTCAACAGAAGTGGTTCGCTTCATTACACTTGACTGGACATTCGACTGGGAATGTTACTATCACTTTTAGTGCACAGATCAGTCCTGCACGCATGTCTCATTGCACTTTTTCATCAGAAACGTGGTTAAGCTGTTTACCATCATTCAACATGAGTGTGAGAAATGCGCTATTCCCAGGGATTGTTGAATTATAATACGGGTGATATCTGCTTCCAGTAAACTGGATCCCATGCATACATTACACATATGAGTGCAAATCTTGACCATAACATGTAAATAAGCGTTTCAGGCAGGATGTATTTTTAGAAAGAACCAGGGGTGCGTGTATAAGGTGAGATGCATTTTTAGAGACAGACATAGGGGTTTCATAGTAGTATAAGAGGCAAAACATCAGTCTGAGAGCACAGGATTTTCAGGAGCAGACATACAGGAAATTGGTTAATATAGTAATTACTAGGTGACGCTGTACTTTATACCTCCATGGGCATAATAATGAGAAAGGTTTGGATCATTAAATATACAATACATTTTTTATGGAGTTGACATATCGGATTATATATGTACCAAACATAACAAACAAAGTAATTATTTGAAAGGTTAAATGAGATATTGTGGGCGAGAAATTGCAGTGCTAGTAGGTATTTACTTGTTGCAAGTTTTTAACACGATGATGCTGAGGAGTTCCTCCAAAAAGTATGACCTGGGAGGCTATTTACTGACCACTCTGGCATACCACAGTACCATCTATCCACAAGGTATGGCGACCTCTTGTTTGTTAAGCATGGGTAATGACCCTGCCTGCTGCACTGAAACCGTCTGCAGCCGATCAGTTTAGTTCCTATTTTTCATCACTGGTGGCGTAGTGGTGTAAACAGGTAGGGATCATCACACGGATTTGACCGGTGTCAAACATCCAGTTTTATAAACTAAACAGTGACTTGGCACCGGAAGCACCGGTGTGGATCCGCGCCTGTGGCATGTGTATATTGGGTTGATATCCTGTACGAATAGCTCAGGCTCCAGACAGGGATGTTCCTATTGATCGGAAGCCAGACCTGGGGATTGCAATTACACATTTGTATCCCATATTGCCCTCCTGCACTGGGAGTAAAGGCAATCCACAGCGGTAGATTAAGAGACCCATGAGACCATTCTCCTGGTGGGAATCGCTAAATTAAGGTAGAACCCTACCCGATACCCGGATCATTTTTAAAACTTGAATATCTGAAAACTGAGTTAAATGTGGACAACGGCACTTATGCTATTGTACATGTATAGCTTATATCTCATAGTTACAGAATAAAGATAAACTTATCAATAATCTGCTATTTTGAGTTGATATGACAACCTTTACGCACATATCTGTCTGTGTTTCGTTTTTTGGCAAAATGTCAAGACTCACCCTTTACTTGAAAACCGAACTCTACCATTTAATCATTCATGTCTTTGGTAAGGTTCAAGGTCCTATCTAAACAGGAAATCTGTACGATGAGTATGTTAAAAACATTTTTGAATGTTCCCATATGCCTCAAAATTACTAACAGCACGTGGTTTACATAGTAAATGCTGATTTTCAGGTCCTGTCAGAATTCAAGGTAGCTGTGACATGACCTTGCACCTAGACGGGGTTCATATCTGTCATATTATAAATTACTGGCTTCGGAGACTGTATCTTTATTCACTTTTAGCCAAAAAATGAGATGAAAATTTGGTCAAAATGGTCTATCTCGAAGTAATGTGCATGGCTAAAGCAGACAGCCATGTCGTTCGGAAGCAATGTAACAAGGAAAACCCAAAGGGCCCTGCCTTTTGTGCTCTTGAGGTTACAACAATAGAATGTTGCCAGCTCGAGATTCGAGGCGAGTGAACACTGCTCATGTGTCATCTTTTGTTTTGATATCCATTCTAAGGGGCCAGCCAAGGACACCACCTAGTGGTGATAATCTTGGTGTACTAGACTATCACCTAAAATACAATTCCCCGCATTACGTATTTCACGGAAGAAGGGGTCTTTTTTAAGACCTCCGCATGTCTGAGATTTGTAAAAGAACTTGAAAGGGTTCTTTTTTGTAACCATGTACGAAGTATGGGGTGAAAATCCCCTTACAATCCCCGAGATATCCGCGGCTCTGACGCCGAGTGACTCCCGAAGTGACTGGCCTTCCGAGTCTGCTGCCGCTAAACAGGCAGAGGATTATAACATCTAAAGTTAAAATATGTTCCCGTTCACCCAATGTCAGTGTTTTAAAAAAAAGGGGGTTGTTTATACCCCCCCCCCCCCCCCCCCCCGGGTTCAACCAGATTTGGTCGAGACCATTTTTAGCGGAAATCGATGTACGAAAGGTCAGAAATGTTCAGAAGCGAGAGAAGCACAGTATCCGGCTGGTCGAAGCTGTCTTTGAATTATTAATATTGATAAATGTTCGAAGTCTTTGAGAAGCTGATATGGCCTGACTGCTTGTCAAGTACACGTTTCAAGCAGTTATATTTGGTATGTTTGAAGGTTATGAAAAAAAACTAGAAACCTTTTGCTGGTCAATCTATCTTTCAAATGTTGATGTTTGAAACTACATCAACCATGGTTACCTGTAAAACATTTTAAATATCTAATGGGCACGAGTTTCCTGTGGATTTTGCATATACATAGCCATTAAATATTTGATTTTGTTGAATTGAGTTGGAAAATATTTGAAAACACTTTCTAACAGCCAACGAAAAAGTTACAAAGAAATTCAGGCAGACATTCTCTCTGGGATCAGCGGATTTGACCAACAATTCATTTTAGTAAAGTAAAGTGAAATAAAAATAATGCCGCAGTTAGTAAGAGTAGGTAACATTTCTAAGTACCTCACGAAGCGCTGGACAGATGGAAAGATGAAAATAGTCGCGGGCAGACGGAATCGATCGCGCGATCCCATGTCTGATAGGCAAGCGCTCTATCCATTACGCCACGGCTACTTGTGCCAGTATTGCCGTTTGAAAAGAGAACTATATTAATGAAATCCCGTAACTCTATTTGGGATCGTTCCTAGCTTTCCGAGTTTAGTCTTGCCATTTACGTGACTGACAAACGGAGTAAATCTTTGAAAAGGACCTCTAGGCCACGTTTATCAATGACCCCACATATCTAAATACGGCCAGAAACTGATTATTATCTACCTTCGTCATGCGAGCCGGTGTAATGTCCAAATCAAATATGGCGCCTGTTGTCTAACTACTCCCAAACGCTCGGCATCATTGGAATGTCGTTAGAACCCAATAAGGAGCGCCAAAATAGCTCACAAATTGTTTTTGATCTTTTAATCTAATGCCTTTTCAAATAAATGAACAATAATAATTATATCAATACGCCTTTACATGTCGTTAACTTTGTGGCATCGCAAGCTCCGCAATCCAATTTTGCCTGTGCTATGAACTTGCTATTCTGAGGTTCAATTAGTTACATCTGCTGCCGTTTCACTCTTGCGGCGCTACCGCCGGGTATGAACATTAGCGTCCAGAAAGCTACCCCGATTGATCAAAAATAGCCTCAGTCTATACTAAAAGAAAATGACAACCATCATTATTTTTTATAAATATTTTTGATGAGCAAAAACATTTTCCAGCTGATTAGTATTAAGTTAGATCAGTATTAAGCATTTTAGTTACTTATCAGGAAATGCGAATACATCTCCTTCACCATCTGCCTGATAACCGAACTCCCAGGTTCTTGCCTCTACCACAGTGTTTGGCACACAATTTATTAGTCTCCACTTAATACGCCTCAACATTGCATTCCCTGAGCAGCGGACCGTATCCCATTACCCGTATGGGGAAATCTTCCTCTGCTCTACGACCCATTTACAAGATGTGGCATTTAGAATACCAGAAGGGCATTTAAAATGCCTTAAAACGTTCACGGACAACCAGCACTTCAAACATATTTTCTCAGTTATATGCAAATCTTCTTGAATGTCAGTCAAATATCCACGTATCTGTTGGATTTTCATATGTGGATCATCTGGCATTGACCTGATACGTGCCCGCCCTAAGGTTCATCTCGTGTCACCGTGGGCTGCCAGCTCGTGACCCGTAACTGGGGACGTGAGGAGGCCACTGCCTGCCCACCACTGGGAGAGATTCTCAAGGGCTGCTATCCGAGTGATTAAATAATTCATTTCCAAAAAAAGAAATATCCTCCAAAATAAATGAACTCCCAAAAAGGAAAGAAGTTCATCCGCGAACAATGCACAGTCATGCTATTCGACCTGTGA
Organism: Maea johnstoni; assembly: GCA_963942565.1. Lineage (NCBI taxonomy): Eukaryota > Metazoa > Annelida > Polychaeta > Spionida > Magelonidae > Maea > Maea johnstoni. The sequence goes on along the minus strand of OZ012685.1, from coordinate 11,316,080 downwards.
AGTAATGAGTGGTACGTACATCGTTTCATTGTCGACTCCACCTTGGGCGTTTCCGAACGAGTAAGGGACTCTGCCCTGTGCCGGGAACTATACTGCACTTTAACGACTCCAATTTTTTACAGCCCTCGTTGTGTAGTTGAGGTCACGGAACAGGTAAGAAAGTCAGTCAGCCGAGTGTGATATATCAGGCGCGTCATGGTTGACGACACATCCGCCAGGGGGGCACTCTCACACGGAAAGAGGCACACATACTCCATTTATTTTAGAACACGAATAAAAAGAATGTTTTGTAATTTTGCCCTGTTGAAATTTTATAACCATTTCTAGCGTATTTCCACGTAAGAAAAAGTTTTGTTTATATTCTAGATGGCATTATTCTGAAATCATGTCAAAACTTAATATGTTTAATCCCGCAATTCTCTTAGCTCTATGAACGCCAAATACATTTCTGTGCCCATGTGTATTTTTACTATTTTAAAATTAGATAATCGAATGCCTCATCCTCATTCTACCATAAAACACATTATGAATACCTGTAGAAAATAGAGGCAGGCTACCTCCAACACCCCCACTCCCCCCCTCCCCCACACCTTACAGTAAATTTAATAGACTCACAAAAGCCTACTTTCGTTGTCATATTTATATGCTCAGTCAGTGCAAATGATATGCAATATACATACTAGTATATATATTTGAAATGCCTTGCCGGGCTGCACTGCTGCCGGGGACTGGTAGCCTGGGCTCTACGATAAATACCAACACTTTTGCTTTTTCTTTTTAGATTTTGGGCATTTAATGCCTTTATTTTTGAAAAAAGCCATGTTGCCAATGGCAACTGAATTGGTACAATGTATACAAACATGTACTTCATACAACTGTATCTAAGAAATAATACAATGTTGCAAAAATGCTGCATCAATCGTTTTCCCATTCTCTCTCTCTCTCTCTCTCTCTCTCTCTCTCTCTCTCTCTCTCTCTCTCTCTCTCTCTCTCTCTCTCATACTGACATACTGACCAATGCATTCTTCTTCTTTTTATCGCATTCGCTTTCTTTTTGCAAGAGAAGGAATAACTTCTATTTGTATTTTAGAGTTTTTTGCCATTTTCTTTCCAATCTATAATTTTGCCAAACATTTTATCTGATCGAATCACTCAGTCACTGTCTCGCTCTCGCTATTCTCTCTTAAAATTACTAATTCCTGTTAAGGGGTGTGTGTGGGCGGGGGGTTGGAGGTATACTATATATTGCTTATTGTATATATATATTTGTACCACAGTTGCTTGCCTTCCACCAATCAGAGGCCTCGAAAAGTGTAGGGTTATAGGACTTGTAGCATGGCCTGCTCCCTTCAGCCAATCACAGGCCTCGAAAAGTTTGTTCTTATTTCCTGAAGAACACGGTTAGCTGTCTTTGTCTCACCCACACAGAGATGGTCACTGACCACAGAGGCCTTGGCCTCTGTAGGAATGGAGCCCCTGTGGTCAGTGGACACCTACCTGTGGGTGAAACAAAAGCAGGTGAACCGTGGTCACTCGGGAAAGCACACTTGCGGAGATACCTTACATATATATATACATGTATATATATATATATATATATATATATATATATATATATATATATATATATATATATATATATATATATATATATATATATATATATCTGTTTGAATGTATGTATATATATATATATATATATATATATATATATATATATATATATATATATATATATATATATATATATATATATATATATATATATATATATATATATATAGGTAGATATAGATAGATAGATAGATAGATAGATAGATAGATAGATAGATATAGAAAGATAGATAGATAGATAGATAGATAGATATAGATATATATATCATTATTCTGCACTGAAAATCGACTTCATTGTAAATCTGTGCGTCTATGATACGATACGACACTACAGGGAAGGCCGTAGAGCAGGTTATTCTGTTGGATATTTACATAGCCAAAATAAAGACATCTAAACATGAATCTACCATGCGGTATTATGTGTACCCTCAGACACTGCTCGCCCGAATATCCTACCTTCTCCATTGTCAGAGCTCTAACCTATGTGTCCTATTAATGTCAGATAATCGAGAGGAATATGCATGCCTTCCCATCCCTAATCCTTCACTATTCCTTTCCTGTACTACCTGTGTTCTGGAGCCTACCTTTCTCTCGGCCTGAGATTGCCTGAAGGGAGCTGGCCATGCTTCAAGTGAGAAAGAACTACTCGGGACCTGTGGATTATGGTGGACCATCCTCGGTTCCCCACTCGTGCTGCGCACTCGTGTGGAACCTTGGGTTTTCCCCCATAACCCACGGTCCCTCGTGTTCTTTCTATTACATAACCCACACTTTTCAGGCCTTTGTTCTCTAAGCTGCCCAAACCCAAAGGTGTTACCCAAGGGTATACTTTTCTCGGCCTGTGATTGGTGTAAGGCAGTCAACTGTGGTACAAGCCACATAGACTCCTCGGAAGCTGTGGTGTATGGGATACCCTTGGGGTTACTCGGCTTCGCCTCGTAACACCTTGGGTATATCCCATACACCACAGCTTCCTTGGGGTCTATCTATCACACACACACACACATATATATATATATATATATATATATATATATATATATATATATATATATATTTATATATATATATATATATATATATATATATATATATATATATATATATATATATATATATATATATATATATATTGTATATGTACCCTATCTTTATCCCATTTCTTTACTTTCTCTCCCATTTATGTTTGCATATTTATCTTTTTTGTATTATCTCTCTGATTTATTCATATTTTGCAATTTCTTTCTTCTGTATTAACTTTTTGTCATCTCTCTTCACTTGAGCATACCTGATTTATGAGGCATTTTTTTGTTTTACTGATCTCTCTTCAAGATATATTTTTCTTACCTTTGGCACAAAGGTTATGGGAATGCGAACTTTTCTTTTCCTACTCTCTCAAATGTTTGTGATGTATGGGCAACTCTCTTTTCTTATTTGGTAGGATTTGGTAGGTCCAAACCCGTGATCTTTATTGTTCGAAATAAAATAGTCCAATGACAGTTTTTGATCATGCCCACGTGGTCATTCTTTTAAACTTTGGGTGCAGTCAATTTAAGACTGCGTACCCTATCTCTTCTTTCTTTTCTTTATAAGGGGATACACGACAATTAGGTAGAATATCGTGTTTTTCACAGGACAGAATTTAAATGTTAAAGGACATTTTCGCATGTAGCGCTGCGTGTTACATTTAAATAATTTGGCACCCAAAAGCCCTGGAAGAAATTTGTGGACCTACCTTCCGATTTTGCGCGGCGGTGCCCCCAGCGCATGCGGGATGCAAGTGCACCCCCGTGTAGTGGGAAGGGGTGCGTGCGGGCAGGGCAAGGTACCCGCCCAGCTCTTCCATACCACAGGAGCCTGCGTTCGCGTCAGGACAAAACCCTGCCTACGTGCCCGTAGCACAGCCATGGGACTACTTCTCACCATGGAGCGATGGAACAGAATAATCTGCCTGCTCTTACACTTGCAACTGGTCACTTATATAGGTGAGTTCTTAATAGAATTATTTTACCAATAAGAGACACAGATTCGAACTGAAATTTGGGGTCAATCTTCACATATCTGAAGTCGCTTCATGTTGTTGCCACTCCCTAGAGCACGCACCTACAGTTGCGGAGCAGAGGGGCTTCAAATGGTTCCTTAAACCCCTTTTACAATTCAAAATGTTTCTTTCCTCGCTTAGTATTGTCACTCTTGTTTAAAGTTGCTTAAAACCACTGAGGTAGACTCCCATCATAGAAAACTAATCCCATACCCAGAAGTTCGGGACACGCCCGTGGGCCTATCAGGGTGTAGTTATGAGTTGATGGGATTCAAAGGAAACTCCCACCATTTACAGTTTGTGTAGTTACAATTCTACTTGAAGTTTTTGATACCGAATCAACTTACCTATAAACGGACTATCTTGTTTCGTACAATTCATCTGGCTGTGTATTCGTTCATGACTTATATAAGCCCGTTCCTTGATAGTAATGTTCACACTTTGGGTAACTCTACTATGATATGACGGTCCGTGAGGTACAATGATGGACTCACCAGCAGACGGAAAGTCTTTGAGAAAAATTCAGGCAGCGGTTTTTGTAGAAATGGTGGCTTTAGTAAACAGGTGACACCTTCACAAAGGTTAATTCTGTCGGACTCCCTTGCCTCAAAGTCAAGATCATAAGTACATTCATAATAACATAAATCTCGAATTCCATGGCATATCTATAGGAACAAAAACCCTTTCCTTATTGCAGATGCATTTTCGTGACATTATTGCTATGTTTATGACCCTCACTATTACTTTCCAATGCTAAACGCGCGTATTGGAATTATGTGAGGGAGATATGCCAATTATCAGGGAGAATGTGACCCATGCTTTGACAAAAAGTTGTCACACCTCGCCCGCACCTAAATGCTCATAAGTAGGTCATAAACTATGTTAAATTGTTATTGACTATACCCCAAGGGTGACAAAAGGTATTCGCTTTTTCAACAAGACCTCTCTCTATAGATTTGCCAGAGAGATTGGTCCCCGGCGAATAAAGACCTCAGTATACTTATTTTAGCTGAACTTATGTCGTCCAAGGGTTGAGCAGAAAATTAAAAATTATGTTTCTAGAACATACTATTTTGTAAACAACCATCACCCATATAGTACGTGCCTAACACAATAAAACACATTTGCACATAATGTTTTTGATTTTACAGCGAGTCGATTTCATGATCGTTATCTTTGAATAGTGCAACCGTCTCATATCATGTATCAACATAAAAATTTAAATGCGTTTGAGTGCTAACGAATGTTTTATATTTTTGTAAAGAAACCTTACCTCATGAGACCTAATGTCATTATGAGCAAGACGTTATATAGAGGATCAGAAGTATCTGAGTTTTAGACGTTGAAATGCATCTACACTTTGACCTGTTACTTTACTTAGAATCGTTCCCATCAAATTATCATTTCATAGCTGAAGCTTCAATACAATCAAGGCTAAATCTAAATCAGCCCATTGTTTATATGCACCACTTGGATGATTTTCATTGTTTATAATGTAATCGGTGTTGGCCTTACCCCGATTGCCGAGTGGTCTAAAGGCCCAGTCACACTAGGGTCCGACTATCGCACGATTTTAAAATCGGCAGGTCGGACCCGATTTTTTCACCTATCGCCTGCGTCTAAAAAGTCGGTACTGGGTTAATATCGTATATGTCGCAGTCACACTAGAGCTCGACTATCGCACGATTTTAAAATCGGCAGGTCGGACCCGATTTTTTCACCTATCGTGCGTTCGTCGCATCCGATTTTTAGGCCAAATACAAAATCGGATCCGACTAAAAAAAGTCAGTACTGATTTGCGAACCTGTTTGCAAATCAGTGCCGATTTTTGAAAAGTCGCAAGACAATTTTTTGACGCATTTTTCTAACAATAAAATCGGCTCCGATAAATCGTAAAAGTGTGACTGCAAACATCGCACGACTACTTTATCGCAAGACAAATCATTGACGCATTTTTCTAGCAATAAAAAAATCGGCTGCGATGAATCGCAATAGTGTGACTGCAAACTTGTCTATTTTCAAAATCGGAACGTCCAGTTCTGATTTTAAAACAAGCAAAATCGGATCCGATTTTAAAATCGTGCGATAGTCGGACCCTAGTGTGACTGGGCCTTAAGGCATTGTCACTCACTGCTGGCTGCCGCTCACATCATACGACCGGATTCAAATTCTGGTCGGGGAATGGGGGAAAGTTGCTAGTGACTTGGGGTTAAGCGGTACTTTTCGCCGGTTATCCTGGTTTCCTCTGACACGTATAACTAACTATTCATGGCATAGCTGCACTATGACAGAAAAAGTAACGATAAACGAAATTCCAAATCATAATCGGCGTTAACTCTTTTTCTTACACTATCGGAATTAAATGAGATGTTTGAAGAAGATCTGGGAGTTTATAGTGGCTGAGTGAGGCAGCTGTTTTAAATGAGTTTAATGAGTTATCCCTTACAGTGGTGCGGGACAGAAAAAAACAGGACAGCATTGTATCTTGAATAACCATTAAACATGGCCTATTGGCCAGCTTTTATTGGATATCACTGTGTTGCGTGTAATCAGTTCATGGAACAGTTAAAGTGTATAGTACTATATATGTTCCTTTATATTTTCCGAAGCAACTCTATTTACTTGTTACACAGCTTGTCCACCATTGGCTGAATTTTGGGGGGTTCCATCATTGTCATTTTGGTCCTATATATTAGGCTAGATTGTGACTAGTAAGTTTTAATGACCAATAAAACCGGGCATAAAGGCAAACCAGCCCCTAACCCCCAAGCCACTTGCAACTTCCTCTCACGCCTCCTCATTGTCTGAAACCTTTCCCGCACCTATACTAAAACGTTTAAAACTTTACAATTTACCTTGAAGTAAACTTCTCTACTAAACTTACCCGGAAAAGCAGCTCAGTGAAGAAAGTTACTTTAAATAAATTCGAAAACCATATCTAAATTTTAAGGATATATTGAGATAATTATGTACACCAACTTTACCGTTGACCTTATGGCAATCTTTCAACATTTTAGATGCATTCTTTTCATTGTGAAACCAAATCAATCAGAATTTTCACTTGAACAATATCATCAACACTTCAGGGGTCTAATTCTTGGTTTAAATACATTGAATATAGTTGACCTATGTCTAATAGATTAGCATGTTTGTTTTGTAGATATATGAACCTTTGAAATAGACATGGTGTTGACACCACAGTTTACAAATGAATTAAATCACAACCCATCTAGCTCTGACACCTCCCCATCATCCAGTATACGACATTTAAAAACATTAATATAAGTCGTATTCTTAAATTTACTTCAAATATGCGACGTAGAAGCCTTTTCCACAATTAAGCTTTCTATGTGTAACATCAGAAGAATACAAACGAATAACCCATTCACATCAGGGGCGTACGCATTATCATAATGTCATGGAAATATCACAAAGAACTATTCTGAGAAAGGCTTGACAGAAAGTTGTTGTTCCTGACCCGGGTAACAATCCCTCATCGTGTAGTTTTCAGACATCAGATATGACTATGTTATGGGTTGCGTTATTCTCAGACCATGAGTGCTCGAAATATGCAAATTATTTTAGGAAAATCTTGGAAAATCATCCTTGGAGTCACGTATTATGTGTCAAGTTGAACTCAAAAGTCACCACCTATTTAAAAATTCTTCAGCACCGATTACACGGAAAGAATGTTTTTACGTATCTAACTTAGAAAACCAACCCGCATCTGCTCTGACTCACTTTAACGAATAGCCATGCCCGCTAGTGTTTTGTAATCTTCGTTTTCTTAAACCATGAAGTCGCACCCCACCTACAGTCACGCCGTCATGTTATTTGATACACTTGATAGGATAGAATGAAACGCCCAACGCCCTGAACGTTTTTTAGTTGTTACGTCAGAAGAAATGGGTGTTAAACTTTTAGTTAATACAACCTTTCGATGAGCACCCACGTCACTGTCCTAGCCGCAGGTTTAGTATATATGGTTAAGTCAGATCGAGAAATGATACGGCATGTACAGTTTACTATATGTTTTCATGTAGAGTGGTGATGAGTAAACACTTCACGTATTGTAGACTTCACTCCTTTACCCGCATTTACTAATAACCTATTTCTGCTAAAGGGTCCCTCCAACAATTAATCGTCTGAATCTTTTCTACTTCAGACAATTCTGTAAAAATTACAACGAATTTATAAGGGAGTGGAAGGGGAGTTGTAGGGCATGTTCTGATTAACATTTCTCCTTCATATCTTTTCCTAAATACACTTGAGCCTTTATGATTTCACCGAAATTGTCAGGCTGCATTTCGCCGCTGTGAATATTTGTGACTTTATAAAGCATAAAAAAGTCAGTGCGGAACGCACTGCACTACAGAATACATGTACAAAAGCAAATTTCGTTTTATCGCAACTAAAGCTAAAGCTAAAGCTAAGGCGTGACAAGCCAGATGTAAGAGTTGGCGGAAACGGGAGTACCCGGCAAAACCACCACCTACCCCTTAAGTCACTGGCAACATTCTCATATTATAGATCACTTCAGGAGAACATCATATTGCTTTAAATATGTTATCAAAATACAGTGCTAGACATAGCATTTGATGACTGTAAACATTACTATAGCAATGGCAGTATATCAGTTGATAGCAGTCTTATGGGACTGACAGGGTTGGAAGCGTTTTTTCATACAGTGTTGATAAAAAGACCAGCTTTAGCCAACTATGCGTGCCAATCAGGGCGTAGCTATTGGGGATGATACGCACTGGCAGAATGTGCAGAAATGTCCCTATGGCCTTATAATCATAAGGTAGGTGCTATTGTATGAAGAAGTTGTGCGGGGACACTCTCTGTGAACTGAAGTGTGGCAATGGGGACACATACCTCTTAGTGCTCTTAGTGAATCACGGCTTCTCTGCTGTTAATACACGCTAGGTGTGTCGAGTATGACCTGCTAACTCGCTACCCCCAGGGGGTACTGCTACTGCGGGTAGCATCGCATACTTTGCTGCATTCATATTGTGGTTTTGAGTGTGCCTTATGGGCAACTAGCACAGGCCCCTGATGCAGGCCCCATGACACCTGTAGAAAAATCCTTGCAGGCTGATCAATAGAGAAAACGTGTTTCTCATATCAGTTCGCACAATTTGTCATGACTATTACACTTTGGATATAAACATATATATTCCTACATGTGATGTTCACCATGGTACTGTTTAAAGGTGATTGTAGAGGTCTTCCACTTTTTAAGGAAATGTGAAAGAGCCATGAAGCAAATTTGAGGCCATACAGCGGTCTTTAGGACTAACCCCTTCACTGTAAAATTGGGCAGGGTACGAGACTAGGGGTGAGATTGAAGGATAGGTTAGATATTTTAGTTCTCCCAATACACCTGTGTCTTCTACATGTCAGTCAAGCTTCAGTCCACATTTTGACTTACCTTTGAAAAAACGAGGAAACCAAAACAACTATTTGCAAGAGAACCATTTAGATTTCCATTTCTTTGTTTATGTGTGTCATTATTTTAGGGAATTAAATCGTAGTCATAACAACGCAGCCAATACGATGCTTCGATCTGTGTGGCCATGTATGGCCCTACTGAACCACCTTTGAAAAGAGCGAGGCTCTTAGCAGCATTTTTCAAGCCACCATTATACGTACTTTGACATCATGAATAGTCGCTTGCTCTACTGTTATGTCAGGTGAAGGTTTCGTGATCTCAAAAATTATTTCTTCATAAAGCTTGGTGCTAAAGCTTGTCCTAATGCTGCTCTCCCACATACGAATTTTAAGGTGCGACAAGGTGCGAATTAGAAAGTCGTAGTTTTTCGTGGGTTGTCGTGGGTTCTCGCGGTTGTTCGCAGTGAGTCTTAGGTTTTCGTAAGTAATGCTGTGAATTTTTAAAAAAGTTTTCCATGTAAAACTTTGGGGTGCGACAAAAATACTGTCGTAAGGAAGTCATTTTTGTCGTGCATTGTCGAACATCGTTGTACATGGTTGAACATCGTGTCGTAATATGTTGTACACTCGTATGTAATCGTACATTAACGTACATTTGCGCACACTCATTTAAGGTACGAAAAGGTGCAACTATATACATGATCTACTTCAGAATGGAAAAATAGGTAATTGGCCAAAATTTATCCTACAAAACCACGAATTGACGGTGATTTCACCAGAAATCGTAGTATACTCACGAATTTTGTTATTTTAGTTTGAACATATACGTAATTAGTCGAACATTGTCGTAAGTAGACGTAAACCTGGCGTATATATGCGTATGTATGTCGTAGTTGGTCGTATTTATGGCGTGCATATTCGCACACATTCGCATACATACGCACCTTCATATTCGTACCCAACTACGAATGTGTTCGCCTACTCACGAATAATTTCGATAGAAAACGTACAATGTCGCACACATGATGTTGTAGTCGTACATCAATCGTATATGCCGTCGTGGGATGTCGTATAATTTCGTGGTTGAACGTACATATCTAACGATTGTGGAAAACACCAATTTTATAGTCAATTCGTGGCATTAATCGTAGACTTGAGATCGTGTATGTTCGCACATTAGATTCGTATGTGGGAGACCAGCATAAAGGTGGAGTCCCACTGCGAATTTTATGGACAAATTTTTTAACAAGTCAAATCTACGAGGGAAGCCAGGAATTTGTTCAAAATCTGGTGAAAGTCACGTTCGCGCAATGTATTCGTATTCGTGATTGTCGTAAATAGGCGAACATAGTCGTACTTGTGCACGCATCTGAAGGTGCGAATGTGTGCGGATATATACGAACTAAGTGCGAATGCATACGACATGCATATGCATATATACACCACTTGTACGTCTAATTACGCCAATATTCGTCAAAATACGAACATGTTCTACTAAAAAATTGCTAGATTCGTAACAACACTACGAGTTTAGTTTAAATCATTATCAATTCGTGACTTCGTTTGTTAATTTTGGCCAAATAATCTGTTATTTCATGATAAAGTGGGTCATGTAAACCTATTTTGAATGTTCAAGTCAGAAGGTACATTTAATTTCTGTACGAGTTCGAAAATGTACGTCAAGGTACGAATACATATGAAAATGTACGATATGCCACGTATCGATGTTCAACAATCCACGACAATATATGCGATAATCTACGAAAATATACATACATATACGAAATGATTTTCAACTATATACGTGAATGTACGACAAAAAACACATGAATGCGACAAAAATATTGTCGTACACAAAAGTTTTACCTGTAAAACTTTTTTTTTAAATCGCAGCTTTGGCTACGAAAAGGTAAGAATAACTGCTAACAACCGCGATAAGCTAAGAGAAGGTAAGACAAGCTGCGAATTTCCAATTCACACCTTGTCTTAGCCTAAAAGTCGCAAGTGCGACTCCCCATTAGTTTTATACATGGTTGGAATGGAATTTCGAAGGTGGCCATTTTGGATTTCAAGATGGCCGCCATGTGAAATTATGCTATTCCGCATAACTTTAGTTCTAAATGACCTAGCAAAACAATGTTGGTGTCTATACCAACATTTTCAGGGACCAGAAATTCATCTATTACATCTTCAGTATCACTATAGGTTTTATTTTACCATATTTGATCACACAATGGCCTTTTTCACACATGGAGGCCGTTGGACAGGTAAGGAAGCTGTTCAGCTTCAAACAATTGTATTTGGCTCTAGATGACTATAATGAAAAGAGGTGGTTAGAAACAGTAGGACTGAGCTACCTACAGTGCGTACTAAACAGAAAAATATTCAAATGATCATAATATGACCTTCAGGTGACCTTCAAATGACCTTAAAAGAAAAAAAGTGGATAGATGCAATTTACATTTTCCTATAAAGTGGTACCTGGTATGTCACAATTGGTAATGAAATGAGTTATGTCAATTTTACTACAACGGTTATGGTTGGAGTTGATCAGATCTAGATGATTGAATTCCAATGACATCATTACCCATAATGAACTGTCCTCTTGCCCATAGTTCATTTCTCCTTGGCAACACTTACAACAATCTCTCTTGTCCATAGTTCATTTCTCCTTGGCAACACTTACAACAATCTATTTGGGAGCAGCCATATTGGAATCCAGAATTGGGAGTTTTGGTAAGTTTGTGTTTCCTATTAGCAAAATGAGTTACCTACATTGCGTGTAGGTATTACATATGAACAGTTAAACATCCCAGTGAAATAAAAAGTGTTAAAGAGAATATCATTTTACAGATTCAACTTGATGTTGTTTACTTCTGAGAAATGTATTTTACCTATTTTCAAGACAGATGAAAGTGGTCGAAATATCCTTATTTTTGGTAATCTGTCATATTAATGCCTGGGGCCAAATGTGGGACATTAGGCGACATCTATGGGAATGGGTATATAGTAAAGTAGACTTTGTGGTGGTACATGTGGAAACGAGCTACATACAGAGGGGTACAGGGAAATTAGATGTGGGAGAGTTTGGAAAGGAAGCCGAAAGGCTAGTGGACTAAATAGACAGACAGTTTGGGAAAGGGTTGGGGATGTGGTCGGGTTTGATACCAAGGGTTGACTAAGGGGAGAAGGGGATAAGGAGTGTTGGACAAGCTAACAACGAGTTAGTTAGGGTAATGAAAAGGAAGGGGTGGAGATGTATATATATCACACTGGGGGAAGTTTATGGAGGGGAATAGAGTGAGGGAAGAATGGTTCAGGAATGGCTTACACTGTATGGAGTGATTTTCAAGTCTCCTGCAAAAAGCTGCATGCTCGATCCAATCCCAACTTGGCTCATCAAAGAAAGTAGAAGTGAATTACAACCAGTAATGACTTACATCATCAATTCTTCTCTCAGATCTAGCCAGGTACCAAAATCCATGAAGTCGGCTACAGTCACACCGTAACTTAAGAAATCTACCCTAAATCCAGGTATTTAAAGAACTACTGTCCTGTCGGTAACCTTTCTTACATCCCAAAACTGTTGGAGAGGGTGGTGGCGTGGTGACCCACTGACTACATGACTGAGAACAACTTGCAAAAACATTTATATTCTGCCTACAAGCCTGGTCACAGCCCTGAGACTGCCCTAGTGAAAGTACAGAATGACATCCTAACCAACATTGACCAGCATGGAGTAGTTATAATGGTCATGTTAGATCTGAGTGCGGCGTTCGACACCATCGACCATGATACTCTATTCAGCAGAATGAAAAATACACTAGGTATTACGGGTCAGGCACTTGCTTGGTTTAAGTCTTACCTGTCAGGTCGCACAATTCACATTAAGATTGACAAGTCATTTTCTGAGTTACAGGACATCCTGTGGTCTGTACCACAAGGATCAGTATTTGGACCATTGCTGTTTCTGATCTATCTCCTACCTCTTGGAAAATTCATCAGAAAGCATGGTTTATAGCTTCACATATATGCAAACGACACACAGCTCTATCTCTATATTAATAGCGAGTTGCAAATTTTGTGACCGTAACTCCTCCAAAACGGCTGCAAGCCTGATGCTGTTGCTTTGCATGACGATTTGTGGGGGGGCTGAAGTTTTGTGATAGCTAGGTTTGAAGTAAAAATAACTTACAGAGATGTTTTTGTGAAGGTTTTTGTTTCGAATGAAAATCTAGACTGAACTTAGCATGAGCACATTGTTGCAACATTTTGGATTGTGCAACAATCAGAACATCATATCATAATAAGATTTCCAATTGTTAGAAGCATGTGCATGTGTGTTGAGGAGGTAATTATGGTAAATAACCTCCTCCCTCAACAATGGGAGCGTTACACATGCATATGCTTCCAACAATAGGAAATCCTATTGTTATACAATGTCCTGATTGTTGCACCATCTAGAATGTTACAACCACAGCTTAGTTTGATCTTCATTTAAAGCAAAAAAAACTTGCCAAAAACATGTTTGCAAGCCTTGTGATATAATGGGAATTGATCACGGGAGGTAGGTGATTGTGGCAATACCAGTGCCTAGCCCGGTCAGCAGCCAAAACATAGGGCAAGATTTTGGCTGCTGACTGGGCTGGGCACTCAGGTGTTGCCACAATCACCTACCTCCCGTGATCAATTCCTGCAATATACCATGGCTACCACCTTAGCCAAAAAACATCCTATAAACTGCATTCATAAATTACTGGGTTTAAAACAACAAAATTTATATATCTAAAAAGTCCGTAATATGTTCCTTTTAGATGTATTAAAGTCGTCATCGTAGGCCAGTAATCACAGAAAAATCATCGAATGAAAACGCCTTGAACAGAAGTTTTGATTTCCCGAGATTCTCGGCAAAATATGTCTAGTTTCATTAGATGAATTCTCACTTATTACTGGGCCTAAGACAACAAATTTTAAATATTTAGAAAGGCGGTAATATATTGTTTTAAATATATAAAAAATTGTAATTGTTGGTACCGAAATCATGACATCGTTAGATAGAGCATAAAGAGATCGATCCTTGGCTGCTAATGTTAACTGTTCTTATCTCCTAAAACGAAGATGCTGCGTATACGCCCGTGCTGTGCACGGGTTGCAGCTAGTCTGGTAATAATACCCATAACTCAACACACAGTCGACATTGGAGTTGCTAGGCTCGAAGGCTGCCTCACTGACATATATACATGGATGTCACAGAACAAGCTAAAACTTAATGCAGACAAAGTCCTAGTGCTAGTCACCCCTAAGCAGCAAGCCAAAATATCTGTGCCTAATATCTCTGTAAATTGTGAGATTGTCAAGATTCTCAATATACTTGTTGGCAATCTGGGCTCTGTATTTGATCCAAGCATGAATATGGCAGCACATGTTTCAAAGGCTGTCAAATCTGCAAACTATCACCTTTGAAACATCGGAAGGATAAAAAAATACTTGACTGCAGAAATAACTAAAAGTGCTGTCATATCCCTGGCAACCTCAAGATTCGACTACGGCAATGGACTTCTCTGTTGAATACCTGAAGAGCTATTATGTAAGCTCCAGTGTGTAAAAAATAATGCTGCCAGGGTGGTCACGCTCACAAAAAAGCATGACCATATCACTCCACTACTAAAGGAACTGCACTGGGTACCAGTCAGGAAGAGAATTGAATTCCAGATTCTGCTCCCGGCATACAAGTGTTTGCATGGAACTGCACCCTCTTACCTGAGGGAAATGCTGAAAGAGTATTTCCCACCAAGGACACTGAGATACACATCCAAGAACTAAAGCCCCTTTTACACTAGCAGAAATTTTGCTGGCAACGTACTGGCGACCATTGGCGACGGGGGGCAATACGTGAGTTAGTAAGTCTTTATTGACTATATCTTCGATATAAAAAATACATTGTACAAACTTGATTCAATAGAAAATTATGGGGGTAAAAATGTGGTGGCAATCCCCCGCAACCATCTTTTGCCACCACGTTGCGAGCAAGTTGCCAGCATAGTGTAAAAGGGGCTTTACTCTGCGAGCCGAGAACCAACATGAAAACCTATGGTGACAGATCATTTAGTGCCTGTGCCCAAAAACTATGGAATCAGCTCCCAAATAATATTCGGGCAGCTGGGAGTGAAGCAATCTTCAAACGACAACTGAAAACACATCTGTTCAAAGATGTATTTATCAAATAACTATGTGGATATCAACATGTATCCTTTGACAATGAATGTAATGCGCCTTTGAGCATGTTTATATGGAAAGGGCGCAATATCAAATGACAATATTATTGTTATTATTTATTATCATGAAGGGGAAGGAAGAAAGAGGAAATGATGTGGGGCAAAAAGGATATGACAAGAAAAGGAAGCCTGAATAAGGCTAATCAATGTAAAACGAGAGAGGGGCAAAGAAGAAGAAATTCAGAAGATGAAGGGATCAGAAGTAGATGTGGGGCTAGTCATGGAAACACATGGAATTGAGGGAGTATGGGCAAAGGGAATTCCAGGATTTGAAACGGGAGAAATGGTATTAGGTGGAGAGAGGTCTTCAGTAGGAGTAGTGTACATGGAGAGGGAGGGGGTTTATAGAACTTGGTATGATACAATTATGGATTGGCTTAAGAAAAAAAATCAGTGACTACAGCGAAGAGGATGTAGGATATTCCTGTGGGTGGGGACCTTAAGGAATGGGGAACACAGAATAAAGGGAAATAAAGAACAAATAAATGTAAATGGTAGAAGGGTATTGGAGTTAGCAAAGGACACAGAGTTAGAGATAGTAAATAGATGGGAGGAAAGTGTGGGAAAGTGGACAAGGATAGAAGAAATGAAGGCTATTTAAGGCCATCACGTTTTTCTGAAAAGTGGTCCTTTTTCTAGTAAGTACGATGACAAAGCATATTTATTCTAGGTGATTGAAGAAAAAGTGAAGAAAAAGAGTTAAGCCTTCAAATCCAAAGTAGACCAAGGGATCTTTTAGATGCGTGGTATCCACAGGCAGATCCACACATCCCCCTTCTTTTATAATGCGTGCAGGATGTCACACCAGCAAAGGGTGGTGCCAGCTTCTATTGCAGATCATTGAGAAAGCCAAGAGAGTGTGCCCCTATATTTATTGGTCTGGGAAGCATGAAAGAGGTAGTAAGTTTCAGAGTTGGTGCGAAAGGGGAGGCTGATATTGGCAGTGGCCATAATTGGATCTGGATGGATATAATAGTGGCAATAGGTGGGAAAGAAAAAAAGGGGGGAAGGGGAAAATAAATGAAAGGATATACTTGGCAAAGTTCAGGGAGGAATTAGGAGAGCCCATTAGAAATATGAGGGACAAGAGAATAGATAGGAATGTGGAGGAGGAAGGAAAGAGCTTGAAAAGTGTATGAAGAGGATAGCGGGGAGGACAATAGAGAAAGTGTATTGCACAGCAGCAATAAGGAGTATACCAGCAGAACTGAGGCAGGCAATAAAAGAAAGGAGAGAGGGCTTATAAAACGATAGGAGGACACAAGAAGACCTGGTGAGGTATAACAGGGCAAGAATGAGAGTAAACAGGATGAAATTACAGGAACGTAAGAGGAAGGAATTGAAACTTATAATTGTGATGAAAATATGGAAGTGAAGAGGGGTGAAACGGTTCTGGAGGATTAACGGCAAGCAGAGACAAGGGAGAAAAGGGGAAGTAGTGTTAGAAGAAGAGGCTAGAGATATAGTGGACAGATATGAACAAGCAAGCCTCATAGAAGAGTACCATAATTTAGCACTTTTTTACACAAATATTTATACACAAATCTTATACACAGATATATACATCTTAGGCGTTTTACATCGAGTCCCCAGGCTACGTGGGGATCTACTAAAAGATGATGCAACTATGTATTATATTTTCAGGTATGACGATATATACATATTTCCATTATAATACAAACATGCAGGTGTTATCTTGATATTGATTGGGGGTACTTAATAGTAAGGGGTCTGGTCAGTTTAGATCGTTCATGGTGGATTACCTAAATTAAACCCACCTTGACTCATCCAAACGTCTTATACTCTGAAAATTACGCTGTCGCTCATTGAAAGGTCAGAAGTGTTCGCTTCTGAGACAAGTACAAGCACATAAGAAAATCTAAAGCAGGCTAGCAGTTTGATATACTTGTTCCATTCTGATATAGCAGATACTGGCCTGGGAAAAGGATGCTTAATCAGGCAGATACAATTTATAGGGCAATTAACACTGATTTGAATGTTTGTAGTACCTCGAGTTACCATCCCTGCTATCCAGACTGTGGTTTTGAGTGCATTAATAAGGCCAAGCAAATGGTTTCTTTTTGATACTGTAGAATAGTTGCCCAGAAAAGGGATATTTTAATTGAGAGTTAAGTTGTATTGGTCAATTAAGACTCAGTGGTATGTTTGTTAAAGCTCTTATAACCAGCCTTGTGTCCTGTGACAGGACTTTGGGTTGAACTTTGGGCTTAGCTGAAACCCCAGTAATATTCTTGTTTACAAATAGGAATGGCGTAATCTTTAAAAGACATCAATTGATCAGCATAATTGTTATGAAATATAAGGCAAGTGTAAACTATTTTATGGTTGGTACTGTTGACTGTATGAGCAATAGCTAACAACTACAGCCATTCTCATGCTGCTTTATTCTTCTTTTAATCATTATGGTGCTTGATGGGAAATGGGAGAATAATGTATTTCTTTTCTTTTTAGAGTATGTTATGTCAAAACAGCACAAAAATGAGCATTTCCCAGATGAGCAAGTGACCCTGCAAACATTATACTATGCATTGTTTACTATCACTAGGGGACATTCACCCTCCGTCATGGCGGCCCATAAAAGTGTGACGTCATGTGAACCGGCTCAATAGAGCAAACATGGTCCATCGACTTTGAATAGAATGTACCTAGGAGGAGTCAATTTCTGAAGGCCAAGTTCAACAGAAGTGGTTCGCTACATTACACTTGTCTCAACATTCGACTGGGAATGTTACTATCTCTTTTAGTGCACAGATCCGCCTTGCATGCACGTTTCCTTTGCACTTTTTCATCAGAAAAGTGGTCAGATTTTGAAGGCTGTTTACCGTTATTCAACATGCGTGTAAGAAATGTGCTATTCCCAGGGATTGTTGAATTATGATACAGGCGATATCTGCTACCAGTAAACTAGATCGCTTGCATACATTATACATATGATTTTTGGCAAAATAACAGTTGTATAAATATATATATATATATATATATATATATATATATATATATATATATATATATATATATATATATATATATATATATATATATATATATATATATATACACATATATATATATATATATATATATATATACTAGTATATATATATATATATATATATATATATATATATATATATATATATATATATATATATATATATATATATATATATATATATATTATAATTTCTATGGTGCATAGGTCAGTTTTTGATGCTGTTTCCGCTGTGTGAAAGGAGTCATAGGGTGTGTTTGTGTGCTTACATGTTATCATGTCTAATACAGTTAAATTTTGTTTTGTCCATATTAAGATGGCTGACATATGAGGTACCTGATTGTGCCAGAACTTGATTCTCCAACCCGTAAAACATGGTATGAAACACTTAGATCTTGTTTCTACTATACTTTGAGGCTGAGATATGAAGAAAAGTAGGTTCATGTGATGGCCATTTTGAAATCCAATATGGCGCTGGTTATCAGGGTAACCTGGATGGATACCTTGCTTTAAATTATTCTACATGGTCTAAAGTACAGCAGTGCCAACTTTCACAAGTTTTATTAGTGAAAAGATACCAATGCTGGTCAATCTTTGAGTGTTGCTGGTCAAGCTCAGTGGTGATTTTTAAGCCATTTTTTTGCATCAGAGCATTTTCCAAAGCACAACACATACTACCTCATTAATCGCATTACTTTGTTGAGCTAAGTCAGGATTGACATCCTCAGAAGACACTGACATTCCCAAATGATAACTTTGGAAATTGAAATAGAATTTCTAAGAACAAACACTTAGGGTCCTGAAGACGCTTAGATCTTGTTTCTATCATACTCTAAGGCTGAGATATGAAGAAAAACATATTTAAGTGGCTGCCATTTTGAAATCCAATATGGCGCTGGTTACCATGGCAAGCTGGGTGTGTACCTGACTTCAAATGATTGTACATGGTCCAAAGTACAACCGTGCCAACTTTTATAACTTTAAAAAAAAAGTAAAAGTAAAAGTAAATCTTCAAATGTTACTGGTCAAGCTTTCAGCAGTGGTGAGTTAGGACATTTTTATGCCATTTTTTGCATCAGAGCATTTTTCAAAACACAACACAATAACCTAATTAATCTCATTACTTTGATGAACAAAGTCAGGATTGACATCCACAGAAGACACTGATATTTCCAAATAATAAATTCTGAAATAAAAATAGCATTTCTAAGAACAAACAGAGAAATGGGTGGGTACCTGGCTTTAAATGATTCTACATGGGCCAAAGTATAACTGTACTAACTTTTACACTTTTGTCAAAAAAGTGAACGATTCACCCAAATTCTGGCTCTCAGCCTCTGCACTATATATATATAGGACGTGCTGTTCGGGATTGTAGTATAGGGCCCCATTTCAGGCCAGAAGTTATACTTTAAATCGATGTAATACAGGTACTGAGAGACACTTGGCGGCCATACTGTGTATTGTGTGCGTTTTTTTTTATCATAAGAGACACTTATTTTCATATTAAAGTATGTAGTTCTGAAATAAAGCCTTGAACATGTTTTAAATAATGTTTCATATATCAATACCTCCAAAAGGATCATTTTCGCAGAGACTTTATTTTGCAAGTATCATTCTTTTTGCACTGAAACTAACAGAGCATCAGAATGGTCAGCGTGAGAATGGTATCTATGTAAGATGCCAGGTATCTTAGTAAATAGTTTATGAGATGCCCGTACAGGCCTGTTACCTCTTACCTGTGTAGATGTCATTGGGCTTTACGTTTAACCCATTCATACTTAGTAGTTCCTCTAAAAGCATTTGATTTTCATCATTGATACTTTGATAATTTCTTCTCAATTGAGAATGGTTTTACAAAGTATTTAAAGGAGAGTTGTTGGTTATTTTCTGAATAAAGCCCCTGCTTCAAATATTTTCCCAACTTTTGCTTTTGCCTGCTAGATGCTAGATTTCCTCGAAATTGGCAGGCTACTTTCGGCTGCTGTGAACATTAAAACGTTTAAGAGCCTACACACTCATCTAGGCACTGTTAACATGTTTAGGTGACGAAGAGAAAGGGTTGGGGATACATATCGCACTGGAGGGAATTTATAGAAGGTAACAGGGTGAGAGAAGAGTGGTTCAGGGATGGGCTGCACTGCAAGGAAGGGGAAGGGAGGGGTGTACTAACAAAGGGGATAGGGAGAAGGGTGCTGCTGTGGGTGGAGGGAGAGGAAAATCAACAGACGGGAAACTAGGCAAGGGGAAGGGGAGAAAGAGGAGGAAGGGTGTACTTGTGTGCTTACATGTTTTTTTTCACGGTCTAACACAGTTGATGTTGGATCATACTAAATAATAGAGAAAGGGAGCCACCGTTGTAAGTGAGGGGAGCTGGAGCAGGTAGGCATGGAGGATACAGTAGGGGAGATATTTGAGAGTTATACTGGTGGTGTAATTGTTTTGGAAATAAGAAACTAACACAGTTTATATGTGGGGTTTGAAGAGTTGAGGGGTTCATTTTTGTGGGGTTTAAATATATGTATACGATGGGAAGACAAGGAAGCGATAGACCAGATACTTGATTAGGATAAATGTACAGGACAGGAAGACAGGGCAGGGTACAGACCTGATGCAGGATGCATGACATAAGTATGGGGGGGGGGGGGGGGGGGGGGGGGACAGGGAACATGAAGAAAGATAAGGCCCGTGGGTGACGAGTGGCCTGGGTGGTAGGGTAGATCTCCGTAGGTCCTCCTTTGGGAGTCGACCCCGTGGGACAATGCGGTTACGGGATCCAAATCAAACAAGCAAACAAAGCTCATGATAGAAACCATTACAATCGCCAAACCTTCGCCGCTTGGGATGTTGCAATGCAATGGATTGCTTTACCAGTGTTTTACCACAGTAGCATGCATAAACAACCAGCATATCACGATCACAGCTGACGTGTACATGTTCAGAATCCCGAATACTAGCAACAGGTTTTAGACACGATTTATAAACGTTTTGTATTTCTATCACGTGGCCCAGCCAGCAAAGATTTAGTGTGTGTCTCTTGTGTTTTTATTTGATAATTCTAGCGGGTAAAACTCTTCTTCCTTCCCTGGTACTACTGGAACTTAGTTCGTATATGGTTACATTTCTGACATATTCCGGTTCAAGTGACTTGCCATTTGTAAGTGGTGAAGGAAATCAGAGTACCTGGTGAAAACCAACAATTGTTGGCAACCCTTACATACCCAGGCAGTGGTTACAGACAGCAAGCATTCAGTGGCTACCCCTTAGACCACTCGGCTATGAAGGCTACAGGCAGTGGTTATAGAGAGCAAGCATCCAGGCTACTCCTTAGACCACTCGGCTATGAAAGCAGGGTCATAAGCTTTACTACAGAAATAGAACCAATCCCCGACGACTCTGTTAGGAAATACAGAGCTCAGGGGGGTGAGTGTGCCATCTAAACGCCAAAGCCTCAAGAGGTTTATTAACTATGTGCCTTACATATGGTAAAACCTCAACCCAGAGCTAGTGTGAAACACGTACACCCGTTTTGCCCGGAAGGGGATGAACTGTCAGAACTATTGATTTTTTAATTGTGTCTATTCATATTTACACCTCTATGACTCTAACACAACCAGTTATACTTACTTATCTTATCATAAGTTTGGAGTTTGTCATAATTCATCGGAAGTATATGGAGTGAGAGCTACATGTATTGCACATATGCATCACATCCCAACTCAAATCCTGTGGGCTTATACTGAGTTATATTGAGATAGAACATGTTCATCCTTACTTTAATCTAATTATTTGGCTAAAAGTGTCTTTGGAGTCACTGCTTTAAAAAGTGACATAGGTCCAAGGTCATGTCACAGGTACGTTGAATGATGGTATGACATGAAAATCGGCATTAAATACTGTATATCGTGTTAATTAAAGTAATACGCTTGGCAGGCAGCTGCCTTTGATGCTCGGTTAACTTTTTGTGAGCGAGCTATCATGTTAGCGTAGTTTTATAAAACCATTATAAATTCCAAAGTAATAATGAAATGTCAGGAACTCTTAAGCGTGAATCGGTTGATACATTACAGCATCATTACACATTACATGTGATAAAAGTCCAGGTCTTTTGAGGTAATAATGCGACAGACTGAAGGGATTTCAGAATTGGGTTTATTTTACCGTGTATTTTAACTATGGCGTGTATTTTCAGTTGCTGCACCTGCCTATGACTATACCTGTCCCTCCACAAAGCCTGCCGCTACTGAGGCACAGGAGTCTGGCGTACTGCCCTTCAAAGATTCCCTGGGTGGATCTGTATCGTTAACAGCACCCCTGCGTTTCCCCTTTTTCGGCAAAGGACAGAGATATGTCTGGGTAAGTATATGCCCAATCTTGGTGTAGCAACTGCCGATTCAACATACTAGTATGCTTTTTCTAGAGAACAAAAGGGCAAAGCGGAAGTAAAGAAGGCCATTTGAAACGTGCACCATGCACGAACATGTGACCTAAATGCTCTAGGTCTCTCATCCCTCCTGATAAACTGCACTAAAGCAAACTTGGTTTATGCACACTGCATGTGTAAATTATACATTGAAATAAGAAATATTGGAATAAGTATACCATGTTTTAAAGGATCATATTGAACCACGATGAATCTTTCATTTTCCGTTGAACATTAGAGGGAATATAAACATATATCATGGACAAACATCAGAAATTATGCATATCCGCATTTGTTAACCCATTTATTGTTTGAGAGAAACACAGAATTGTTTTTGTAAATAGTCGCTTTTTATTGCAAAGCAAAACTACGAAAAATAGAAAAGATGTTATCAATATCACCCTATGTATACTTGATTATTCATATTTGCTAATCCCAGGTTCGTTTCGATTACGCTTTATGTTTTGCTGTTTTCAGTAATTGCCTTGTCATATACAACTCAAACTTTTCTTGTAGATCAATATCGAAGGCTTGATCAGCTTCCATGAGAAGTTTGACTTCCGTGGCTTACCCAAGGAAATGCCTGTCAAAGACCGTCTCCTGGTGGCCCCCATGTGGGCTAATTTTGACGGAAGCATTCCCTCTGGAAAAACTGCAGACTACACTAATAAGAAAAACATGGTGAGTTATCTGTAATCTAGCTTCAAAACGATTGGCTACTCTGACCGTTAAAACTTTCAAACATGTATGCATATATTGCTGTGATGAAGATAAACCTAGATAAAAACTTTTATCAGTATATGAAAATGAAACATGTCTATATAACGTTTCATATACTAGTATCTATTTTATCATGCCACTATTGCATAAGCTCATTGATTGTATTCATCTTCAGGTGTGCTAATTGAGATTTTTTGCTGTTGATACAACTAAGGCTAGTGCAGAATGCCAACTGCTCATTGATTGTATTCATCTTCAGGTGTGCCATTTGAGATGCTTTTCTGTTGA
The DNA here is from genome assembly GCA_963942565.1 of Maea johnstoni. NCBI lineage: Eukaryota > Metazoa > Annelida > Polychaeta > Spionida > Magelonidae > Maea > Maea johnstoni. Next base: position 11,292,312 of record OZ012685.1, on the reverse strand, counting down.
TACTATCAAGGCTAGTATAGTATGTCAAAGGCTCATTGATTGTATTAATCTTAAGGTGTGCTAATTGAGGTGTTTTGCTGTTGACACAACTAAGGCTAGTGCAGACTGCAGAATGCTACATATAAACTGATTGTATTATTTTCTAGGTGTGTTACTTGAGATGTTTTGCTGTTGATGCAACCAAGGCCAGTGCAGAATGCCAAAAACTCATCAGCCAAGTTGAGACAGATATCAAGGAGATGAAGGGACTCGTCTTCAAGCCCACCTGGGTTCTTCTGGTCACGTGGTCGAAAATGGTGCCCCACCCATCTTCTGTGTGGTACGATAAGATTGGCCTTTCAGACGTAAGTTATTAACTCATTCATAGCTTAAGAGATTCTCTTAAAAGTATCGCCTGGATCTATGATACTTTTGATAGTGACTTAGGAATTAAAAATGATTTTACAAGCTATTCGAAGGATAGTTGTTAGTGATATTTTGAATAACAATTCCCCTTCAAACATTGCTTTGCTTTTGCCAGCATATTTTATGGAAATTGTCATGCTGCTTTTAACCGCCATGAGCAATAATGGATTATCCTACGTCGCAGCTTTGGATAGTGGAATTCTTTATTCAGGGTAATTCGTGTGGGCACTGAATTTTCATTGTTTTACAACCAACTATATCCTATTGTCTAGGATCATCATTAATTTGTTTTTAGTGATTATAACATAAAATCCAATAAGTGAGCTACAATTTAAGATACACCATAAACATTTAAAGCTATATCTCTACCGTAGAACTTGTATATAGCGCAGGCATATGGTTTACATATCGCAACACCGTTAACCATTGGATCAGGGATGTCGGTAGGTGTGCCCGGGGAGTCAAGTGGTCTTACAACTGACTGTTTATTGTCTCCTAATGCTGCTCGGGGCCGAATCCATCTCGAGAAAAGTGGGAAAATTACCAGTGGCTTACAGTTTGGCAACAGTTTTCCCTGGTTACTCCATTTTTCTTCACCACTATCATATACTGATTTTTGGTAACAGCGTGAGTTAATAAATATTTCAGAAGGCAAGGAACTTCTTTCTATGCTCTTCTATGAAACTTGTACCCTGATCAATGGAAACCCTTAAAAACAAAATCTGAAGATATTCTCAGATAACCTAGCAACTCTTCTTAGAATACATTTGAATGTTTTGCTTCATTCATTCATTTTTAGTCGAGAAAAATGCAACCGAAAACACATTTGAATTACAAATCATTGATACATGTCGATGCCAAAATGAAAGACAAAATTATATGGTTAGAAATATTAATACTAGTTTATACCAAAGAAACTCTTCAAATACTAGTAGTTAAAATGTTTTGCTTTACTTAGATTTGATATGAGCATGGCAACCAAAGAAAGCCTTTTGGTTACGACTTATATATTATTTTCGATGCCCATATAGAAGATGTTGCATTAGAATTACTTATACATTCACCAGCAACTCTCCTTCATATTTGGTATCTATTGATCTACTAAGCGATTATTCATAGTAAGCAGAGCACACAAACTAAGCCTTCGAATCACAACCTATTGATTGCTGTCGCTGCCGACATAGTACATAACATGGTATATTGACATGCTATATCATGGTACTAGTATATCGTGGCTAGGGTATGACATCTTGAGTTCGTTCTAACAGTCTTTTCATTTGGCAGGACGAATCCAGCACGTTTCAAGGGGTGATTGCAAGTGACGGTGGATACTCTTACAGCATCTTTAACTATGTGGACATGAATTGGAACGAGCGGAGGAAGTTCCCTTTCTCAGCAGGTATCTCTACAGGTTCCAACGCCACCGCAGGCTCTGTCAACTACAGGATCCCCATTCAGAATACAGAGGAGGCCAAGCAGTACTCCACAAAAAGTAAGTTAGCTTACTTTGAGTTTGGAATTCCGTTTATAGTCACTTTTTCTGCCAGGTTCCAGCTAAATCATAACAAACCAATAATAAGTTGATTCGTTTGGAGTTTGGAATTTCAGTTGTTCCTCTACATATCATGATGAACATGCTTGAGTAGCAAGAAATGGAACTGAAATTCTTTCAAAATGAAATAATACTGTAGATTCACAAAATATTGTGTAGAGTAAATTTTGCGAATTAACAGAAAATCGATTTTTACGTTTTTTAACTTTGCGAGTTGGCCGCAACATGGAGTGGCAGCTATAGGCTTAGAGTGGCAGCATTAATCATTGCGAATTTAAATTTTCCGAACTTACAATAATTCAGATCATGAACCCTTTTTGAATTTTGACTGTAGATGTGAAAGGTAAATTTGTGAATCGATTGGACAAGTCCGGTAGTGGAACACCTACGACCTCTAGCGAGAAGGAATGTGTCGAGTACCTATCTAAACTAGGGAAATTACCAAATGAACCTGCCGCCCTGAAAACTAAGTTAACAGACCAAGCCACGCTCTCCTCCTGCCCGTGCAGCATAGGCCAAGCCAGGGTTGATGCCAGATTCTCGCTCGTCAAAGAGTTGGGCAAGTGGACTGAAGCACTCCCTGATACAGACAAGAAAGACATGGACTGTTTTCAGTTCCAATATCCGTATGCCATTGCAACTGAGGTGACAGGAAGCAAAATGAACATAGGCAGGGTGTGTATTCTACAGATATACTACAGATTGAATTTCATTGGTACTCTCTCTCTCTCTCTCTCTCTCTCTCTCTCTCTCTCTCTCTCTCTCTCTCTCTCTCTCTCTCCACGCACAAGCACACATTTATCTTTTGATCTTTCTAGCAATATAGAGATGACTAGCTTACATCCGATAATTGCTTTGACCAAACACACTCCATGTTCAATACTATAAAACCCTGTCTATCTATCTTCATATTTTGTTGCCTGTCTTTCAATGGATGTACTACTCGTATTCCCTGTATGCCGTCCGTCTGTCGCTCTGCCGACTGACCTGCCGATACGCTCATTCAGTTCCATCTGTTTGTATGTCAGTTAGTCTTTTCGTGTGTGTTTATATTATGTATGTATGTATGTATGTATGTATGTATGTTTGTATGTATGTATGTATATATATTTTTATGTGTATTTTTTCCATAAGTGCCCTCTATACCTGAATACCCTCTATACCTGTGTTGATATGCCAATTAAAAGCTTCCATAATAGACGTTCACTCTAATATTGCAGCTCTGCTGTTTCCGGAAATCTTCTGGTAGCCTTTTCACCGCCCAAGAGAGTTCTGGCTACCTTATCTTCTACGCCGACAACACAGCCAACGCCTGGATGGACACTGGCCGCCAGGAGACTGCCCGCTACAAGGACACCTGCTGTACCAAAGCCAACATGTGTGACCAGTTCTATAAGCTGCATACAGTGGCAGGCAGCACCAATGCACAGTGTGATAAATATGTACCATACAAGACTGGTAAGAATAGTAGTAGCGTTTTTCTATAGTAGCCGTCGTTACAGTGCAAGACTGATACTAAACAGTCACCCCCTATGTGAAAGTGAGATATATTGGGAGATCCACCCAAAGTCATTGGCATCTCACAAGGTGGTGCCAATTGGCACAACGATGACTGAGGGTGAATAGCAGGCTGTACGTCATTTTCAAACAGGGTGTAACTAATTTATCACCTGCTCTTTAACGACTTCCTTCAGTTAATTTTCATTTATCCTTTATATGCGCTTTCCCGAAAAAAAATACTTTTGCGTGTGCTATGACGCAAATTCTGTGTTCTACAATGAAAATGGTGCCTGATCCTGGATGTAAGGCAAAAAGGGCGCTCTATTTCTGGGTTTATTATCATTAGTGCACTAAATCTATATAGTACACCAAATATATGAGAATACACATGTTTTATTCGCAGCTGCGGTGTACGGAGATCCACACTTTTTAACTTTTGATGCATGGTCGTACACGTTCAATGGTTATGGAGAATTCAGCCTCATGCAGCAAGGGACCACTGACGTGTGGATTCAGGGCAGAGCTGGCAAGACCATTGGACTGGTATCAGGAATGACGGCCACGGGCTGGCAGGCTTTTGCCATCAAGGAGAAAGGCAAGCATCGAGTGCAAGTCCAAATGAAGGATGACTTTTCTGGTAAGGATTTCTTAAAGTTGTGTCATTTATTGATATGGTGCAAAGCATCATGAGTGAAAACAATTTCTACCACTATCAGGCAGAAATACCTATCAAAAGAAAACTCATTCTATCACTATCAGGCAGAACTACCCACTAAGGAAAACCAATTCTAACATTTTAAGGTTGCAGAAATACCTGTTAAAGAAACCCCATTCTACCACTATTAGGCAGAAGTACCCATTGAAGAAAACCCATTCTGCCACTATCAGGCAGAAATACCCATTGAAGAAAACCCATTCTACCACTATCAGGCAGAAATACCATTTGAAGAAAACCCATTCTACCACTATCAGGCAGAAATACCTAATGAAGAAAACCCATTCTACCACTATCAGGGAGAAATAACCATTGAAGAAAACCCATTCTACCACTATCAGGCAGAAATACATATTGAAAAAACCAATTCTACCACTATCAGGCAAAAATACCTTTTGAAGAAAACCCATTTGACCACTATCAGACAGAAATACTCATTGAAGAAAACCCATTCTACCACAATCAGCCAGATATACCTTTTGAAGAAAACCCATTCTGCCACTATCAGGCAGAAATACCCATTGAATAAAACTTATTTTACCACTATCAGGCAGAAATACCTTTTGAATAAAACCCATTCTAGCACTATTAGGCAGAAATACCCATTGAAGAAAACCCATTCTACCACTATCAGGCAGAATTACCCATTGAATAAAACCCATTCTACCACTTTCAGACAGAAATACCCATTGAATAAAACCCATGCTATTACTATCAGACAGAAATACCCACTGACGAAAAACAAACTTCCCAACGGGCACTGAAAATGAGTTTAGATCCGAACTTAAATCGCTCATTAATTACATTATTGCGTATGACACGCACAATATTAGGGAATATCCCATCAGAGAATCAAACTGTTTTAGGTACCCTGGCTGGTGGAGTCTTGAGACTGAGTCTGCCATCAAGTGGGTCCTACCTGGAGTGTATACTGATTTCAAATAGAAGTTGAATTTTATACTTAACCAGAAGAGTTCCCTCAGTGCCTTGAGCACTAACTTATTTTTTGAGGTCATCTTGTTTATGGCATACTGGCTGTGATATTATCTGTAAAAACCGCAATGAACATATTATTACTCCAGAAAGGGCCCCACATCCTAGCTACTAGCATGACAGATGGGGCTTCTTTATGGTAAATATGGAGCTTTGCAGTTTCTGGCCAGTCAAAATGCCAGTTGGTATATAACCAATACCCTTCAAAATAGATACCTGATCCCCCATTGGATGCATATACGAGAAGGGACCCTGATGGGCCTTTTGGAAAGAGAATTCTACCATTAAAAGTGACTAAAAAGTTAGCAACCAGCGGATATCTTCATGAAACTCCCTGGAGAGCTTACGTTTGTGCTGGGGCTGGTGTAAATGGGAAATATTATCCAGAATGTGATGAAGAAATGTTCTGCCTCCCCTGACCTCCTGGCATGCCCAGTTTGATTTTCCTGCTAAAGCCTGAAGCTGCACCTTTGTAGCCCTAGAACGCCCCACAAACGATTGAAGACAGTCTTTAAGATCTGTCAACTTTTCTCCTGGAAGTTCCATGATACCTGCTATGCTATCTAGCGCAATGCCCAAAAATACCATACGATATGAGGGGTCTGCTACCTTTTCCCAGTTAATCTGGAAGCCAAGATCCCGTTATAACCTGATGAGTACCTGCAGCGCCTCGTTACACTCCTCAAAGTTGGTGCTATTATAAGAAAGTCATCTAGGTAAGCGTAAGAGTAATTTGTACCCACGCCTACCCATTTCCCTACGTACTGCCTGGGTAAGTCGGTGATAAAGAGTGGGTGATTTTCTGGCCCAAAATGGCAATCTAGCGTCATACATGTAACTAGGTTTGGGTTTGTTTTTGAAAATTCCAGGCTAAGCCTGTAGCTGAGTAATTCAGAGGATGACTTTCAATCGACCTATAAGCATTTTTCAAATTGACCTTAGCCATAAAATGATCTGGTTGGATAAGATTAACTGCCTCCTCCAGATTCTGAAATCTTTGCTTTTTGATGGAAACCGACTTACCAAATGGCCTACTACAGTCGTGGATGAGTCTAATATCCGCTGAGTCTTTTGGGGGGATTGCCCCTATAGTACTAATAATAGTGGGTTTAGTGTCCATAGTCACATAATGCCCATGAGTAATTTCAGTTAAGATTTGGTCTTCTGTTTGCTTGCCAAAAAACTTTGTGGCTGACAAATAATATTTTGTTTCTGATGACTCTAGGGTCGCCCCCTTATCAATGATATGAAAACCTTCCTCTATGCCACTCAGCAGGAAGTCCCTACCGGGATCCTTTTGCAAAATTTCCTGCCAATAATTAGATTTATCTGAAATGGAAGGGCTGACAATATCAGCCTTTGTGGAATTAGACTGATCCTTAGAATGAGGGTTAAGGGGATTGAGAGTTTATACTTTACTTGTTGGCCTCGTGTTTATATATGGGGTGATTAGCCCCACACCCCGTAAACTCACATACATGGCGATAATTGCACTTCTGACCATAATCACAGCCCCCCCCCCCTATTGTACTTTCTACAGATGGGCTTTGTATATGATTTTTTATATGCTTTTTGCCCAGCCCATTACTTTTAGCAACACTCTTTGGCTGTTGACTAGCTATAGTAGGTTTGGCATACCCTCTAAGGCATAAATCTCGCAGGTAAGGGGAGTATGTGCCCCAAGGGAACTTTTCCATGTCTCGGGCTATACGATAATCATCATCGTAGACCAGCACACTTTGCCAAGAGTAAATTTAAGCCAATTGCATTATTTGGTTAGTACATTTCAGATAATTAGTCATGTCTTGATGGGTCCTAAGGTGACCCTCGCTCATTAATTGCCACTGAATGCTGTTGTTTGCCTCTGCCCACCGAGTCTGGTCAACATACTTAAGAGAAACCTTGTTAGACACTTCCTTGGGTCTGACCGCCAAATCCTGGTCTGCTGAAGTAGCAAAAACATCATCATCTTCCGGAAAGTCTCCTTTACGGCAAGGAATGAAACTGATAATGCATAAAGCCTTTCTCCTCATAGAAAGATAAAAGCTTGGGGAGAATTCTAATTCAGCTGAAAGGCCGCCTTTAGGGGCATTGGGTTGTGACAGACCCACCATACTAGCGACTGGTCTACTATGGCCAACATGTTGATTACCCTGACCTAGTATTTCTCCTCCTACTGAGATACCAGAATTTGGTGTGCTGGAGAGGAGGGTACCAGGTAGACCCATAGTACCTTCTCTACCAATACCATACTCATGATTGAGTGGCCTACCTAGTTCGCTAGATTCTATACCAGCCACCTGAGAGGTTGACTCCTGTCCAGGGTTGTGATCTTGTCCTGCTACAGAGGGTCCCGCCTCAAGTCCTGATCCATTGCCTTCTCCAGCTGACTTGTTAGCGGCACTTGAGGTAGAGTCTGTACTGTAATTAACAGTTGGAATTAGCACTTGGGCACCAGATTTGACGGTTATCTGGATGTCTGTCATTGAGTTTTTGGAGGTATTTGATGCCTGCTTTGAGGATGACATTTTGTGCTTTGGGCTCCAAACCCAATTCATTGACAGTTTCATTGTCCAGAAAGGAGACATGCTGTAGGGATTTGAAACCTGCCTCTGCTAATTGTGTCAGACTATTGTCTGTAAGCCCAAAATAGAATGCCTATGTAGCTAGGTCATTCTTTGCACATCTCTCTGACCCACTTGCATGCTGGTCATGAGTTGCCACCGCATTGCTGGCCTCAGCTTCAGCCATATTTGAATGCAATATTTAAAAACAAACACAAAAGAATCTTACAGCAGGAAGATTCAGTGTCCATGCAAAGGAAGTTTCACCATCTTGGATTTTGTTTCCTCTCGCAGAAAAAAACATGACTGTGACTGGCAGGCCACGGTTGAGCAGTCCAGCATAGTATACAGGTAAGAATTGGGTCCACTTCTTGGAGGTATGGCACCAGAGCAGAAAGCTGTTGGGGTCTAATCCATCTGTGGATCCAATATATTGAGCAAAAAAGAACTAGTTGATGCTAACATGGGCATTGGAAGCCCAGAAAACTTGTAAAAAAAAACTGTTCTTGTACTAGAGATACTCACACAGCAAAGAGCACTGAGAGAATGCCTAGGGATGCTAAGACAATAAAAGACCTTGCATACTAATTAGCTTACCCTTCGTTTGATTGGTGGGCTATCTTTATCAGGGGGGCCTGGTAACAGACCCTTTAGCTGGCTTTAGTCATGACTTTAAACCCAAATAAATACTTTATTTGTAACAAAATCACAACCAAATATCCAGCCATTTGCGCAGTGCATGGTAGACCTGTGCAGTGCATGGTAAGAGACGCTGAACAAGTTAGTGGAACGCAATAAACCACTTGGTCATCAGGATATGAATTACCAGTCTACAGGGAGAGTAGATGATGACAGAAGGTGTCATGTTTTATCAATAGACCATGAAGAGAATAGTACCAACTTTTCCCATCAGGTGGCTATGTGACATTCTTACCCTGAAAGCTATGGTTTGTATGCCATCTAAAATTTGAAATTTGTATTCAAAATCTCGTTTTTTGGCACTTTTTCTGCCATGTTGCTGCTAAGTCGTGACTAGCCTGTCGTAACTGGTGGAGGCAACAAGAGTACCCGGCGCTAACCAACGCGTAACCCCAAGTCACTGGCAACTTTCTCACATACCCCGGCCAGGATTTGAACGTATGCAGAGGCACAAGACAGCTAGTAGTCAGTGGCAACGCTTCAGACCATACAGCCATTTAGGCAGTAAAAGAGTAGGGCAGAAGAGATAATAAAATGGGTAATGGGGAAGGTGAATCTTTAACCCATTAATGCTCACCGTGACATAGAATAGCCTGATAACTTTGGTGAAGTCTAACAGGCAAAAGTAAAGTTGGAAAAACACTTGAAGGAGAAATCTTAATCCGACCACTACCAACATTTCTCCTTCAAATATATTATAGAATTAATCATAAGTCACAAGTTAGCATAACAGGTTTCAAACATCTAGACTACATTTTATTGGGCAAAGGACTGAAAAGGATTGGTTAATGCCAAAACGAGGGATAATGCAAAACAAGATATGATGTATCCGGACTCTATTCTGATCATAATAAACTAACAGATACTCAAAAACCTTCTATTGAAACCTGGCATGCAAAGATTAATTGACTGCTTTCTTGCTTATGTGATATATCTAGAGAACGTGGACATCAAACTGAGTCCCTATGTCTAAACATTTGATATATTTTTTCAATTTTGCTGAAAATGTGTTGGTCCAAAGTTCCATTGACAGACCAACCAATCCACGATGGATCTTGTTTTCTTGTCATCTAATTGAACTGATCGAAATATGGTGCGATAGTTGAATTGAATTGGGAAATCCAAATATGACCAACTTATACATCAAAGGAAATGTTTTCTTGAATAGGTATCCCTTTCCTATAATGGACGAAAATGATTTCATCCTTACCTCGTTTTAGGT
>OZ012685.1:11135716-11277462 GCA_963942565.1 Maea johnstoni | reverse complement strand
TATATATAATATATATATATATATATATATATATATATATATATATATATATATATATATATATATATATATATATATATATGTATATATATATATGTATTAAGAAAAAAAATGCGCAATTAAAAGAAAATTGGGTGCAGCCGGCGAAAAGAATTCTAAATTCGGCAGGGTTATGTTGTTTGGAAGTGGTCTGTTTTGTTGGACTCGAGAGAAGGATTGATTTGGAAAAACCTCAAATAGAGAAATACCTTTTCGCCATAGTTAAACGGTCCTCTATAAAAACCCATTCAAGTATATTAAATGATTAAGCAAAATCTCAAATTACCAAAATTCCTTTCTGATCTTCAACCCCACATTGATGAATGACGTCATATACTAAGAATGTGTTTTCTATGATGAATCTGCTAAAGAATCCGGTTTGATCAGAGTATGATGTTTGGTAGAGTAGGCTTAATATTTTGGCAACAATACTTGACATGATTTTATAAATGGAATTAAGGAGAGTTAGTGGCCTCAAATGTCTGTGTTTGGAATGCAGATTGTGGTACCTCCTAATAAGGTATTTGAAGTTTACTGAGAGAGAGAGAGAGAGAGAGAGAGAGAGAGAGAGAGAGAGAGAGAGAGAGAGAGAGAGAGAGACGCATTTAATACCCACAAGATCCAAAAGTTCTCGTCTAAATTTAGTTGATTTCTATGATCTCATCTCCCAATTGGCAAAGTTTCTATAAATAGACTGCCAGAGAGTGAGAGTTGAAGTGACTTCCCATCATCTAAGAAAATAAACTCTTCAGAATAGATATGAACGGCATAGGTAAATTTAACAAGATGGATTTTCTTTCCTATCATTTCTGGTCGGAAAGATGGAGTACAAGATCAGGCTGATTGAATGTCAGGAAAATATCTACAACATGAAAACATCATAACAGGTAGCATATGCCTGAGAAGGTGATCCAATACACAACGTATATATGTGCGCATCCTGTATAAGCATACAGAAATCAAACAAACAGCATAATATAACATACTGTAGAGCTTGAATAGCTCCGAAAGAAATAAAGGGCTTTGTTCTCCCTTGTGAGTTGTCTGAATTTTGCATTTGAGAATCGATGCATAATATACAACTACACGTAGTAGTTTCGTACTTCACACCTAACTTAGCTTTGTACTAATTATTGAACACAAAATTAAAATAACTCTAAAATAATGATGTAATGTATTGCTCGTTAATAGGTTTATGTCTTGACACATAATGTAATTATAGTATTTTACACAGCCAATTACAATGTAGGTCAGTAACAAAGTATGTAAGTATGTATTCAGTAATAACTGAATATGTAAAGTGCCAGTTTTACTAATGATGCTTCTTGACGCTAATGTTCATCACCGGCGTGCAGCGCCGCAAAAGTAAAACGGCAGCCAGTGTAATTAATTGAACCTCAGAATAGCAAGTTCATAGTATAGGCAAAATTGGATTGCGATGCCACAAAGTTAACGACATGTAAAGGCGTATTGATAGAATTACTATTGTTCGTTTATTTGAAAAGGCATTAGATTAATAGATCAAAAACAAATTTTCAGCTATTTTGGCGCTCCTTAATGGGTTCTAACGACATTCGGGTGATGCCGAGCCGTCTGGGAGTAGTTAGACAACAGGCGCCATATTTGATTTGGATATTTACTGGCTCGCATGACGAAGGCAGGTCATAATCGGTTTGGGGCCGTATGTAAATGTGTGGGGTCATTGATAAAAGTGGCTTAGTGGTACTTAACAAAGATTTACTCCGGTCGTCAGTCACGTAAATGACAAGAATGACTCGGAATGCTAGGAACGATCCCAAATAGAGTTACGGGATTTTATCAATATAGTTCTCTTTTCACTTGGTGTATTACACAAGTCGCAATAGCCTCATTGATAGCCAAATCGACTTCCGACCCTGGGGTCGCGGGATCGACTCCATCTACCCGTATTACAATTTTCTTCCACCTGCCCAGTGCTTCGTGTGGCACTTAGAAATATTTCCTACTCAAAATAACGGTGGCTTTATTTCTATTATTCTTTTACTTTACTTTGCTAAAATGAATTGTTGGTCAAAACCGCTGATCCTAGAAAAGACGTCTGCCTGAATAATTGCCGTTCGCTATAAGGGCCGATGACTTTATGTTGGGCCTTGACTAAAAACGATCTTTTATCTTTGATTTATTATAATAAACATTTCCACAGTTGTGAAGTTAGGAATTTCTTCGAGAAAATCTATAGTTTAATGGATGCAAGTAATGCCTAGCCTTCATATAAAAATTGAGATCTGTGAAGTTTAGTGGGTGTAAGTATTAATTTATATCTGTTGATGAATGACACTTGCATGCACACTTGCTGCACATGACTATTACCTTAGATGAGCAAACACAAGTTCATCCAAGCTATTACTTTATGCAACTCCCACCCATCTACCTTCTATCTGCCCTTTCACACGTCCCCACGTGCTGATCAGTGCCCTATCCATGCACCTTCCACCTGTACTTTGGGCTTGGATCCGTGCGCCCACCACTCACCTTTTGGGCGCACGGATCCTTACTACACTGACACTTTCTACTCCTCCTGCGGCCTTTAAATAGCGCCTTGCCGCAACACTTGCCTTCCCCCCTCTCTGTAATTGTACTGTCCTCCAAGTACCTCTTTCAACGGGGCCCTATCTGGGTAGGTATAGCGCAGAGGCAGAGACGTAAACGGATTGCTTAGAATGTCTGCGAATGGCATACAGTTTGTAATGGCAGTATACAAATCCAGGGTGTAAAGAGTTGATAATGAAGTAAACATTCCTATCACCTCCTTCCTACTGAATAAGCATGTTCTGATACTTGAATGAAATGAAGCACTGCAAGTGTTTTGGGGAATATAAGTTACTCGTTGTTCAATAGGTGGCAGTAGTAGTAGGACATTTTAATCCCAGTTGGTTATACCAGATTCTACCCATCCTACCGTTTTCATTTCTACTAACGATGGATGTCATTTGGTAATAGCGCGACCTCCAAATTGGAATCCGTGTCTGTAGCTCTTATCATGCATTTTATATTTACTTTACAAGTATTGTAACCCACAAACTTATTATGCCAGTACTTTTCTGCCAACTGGTCAGAACTAAAGCAGGTCAATATAGCTACCATGCCATTGCCGTGTCTGAGATGAGATTTCTGAGAATGGGTTCACATTCTGCGCTCGTATTAAGAGTTTTCCTTGGTATCTATCACATTAGAAGATGGCTTGACAGCGTGCCAGAAATTTCAAGATAATGCGTTTTTAATCCACAGATTGTTAATTCATACAATGCGGAAACAAAAAAGGCATCAGTCAAATATATGATTGGTAAGACATGGGGGATAGTGCAATAAGTTCAGATTGACACGCTAAAATGTTGCCCCAGAGGGTTGCGGACGAAGTCAATTAATGCACTCGCTCCCTAAATCCTGGCTTAAATGGAGGGTCAGTTAAGGTGTGCATACATTTGACCTTATGTATATGTCGGTTTTCAACTAACGAATCTTTTAAACTATTTCCTTTTTGCAATATGAGGTTCCAAACACTATCGGAAAAAAGAAATTGCATTAATTTAAATGGCTGTATACCGGGTGAAGAGGATACGTAAAGGGCAATTTTGTAACGTAATAGATAAGGTATTTTTACTATTTAGATTCAGTCCCTATCTTCTGCCAGGAGATATGAGTTATGTTTTGAGTAAAATCAGGTTTGGTTGTAGAATGGCCATCGAACTGAAATCTGGAAACAAAATACATCTATTAGTAGCCACATATATATGGAAACAAATAAACATTTCCTCCTATTTCCAACCATCCCAAACTTGTCCCGAACACTGGAAATGTATTTCATATGCCCTGTCGGCATGGCATATGAAACTATGTAATGGATATAACTTTTTTCCAGATTTCAGTCCGGTGGCAAGTTCCTGTGAATGGGTGAATTTCAACAGTGAGAAACACAAGCTTTCACAATTTCACGGAATTGGCCTTCAAAACGCGTTTTATGGAATCGCGTTCAAGAGTAAGTGACACTGACCAGACCAGATATAGCACACGATCCTTCGTGGAAATAATGCCTTTCGTAATAAAAACGCAAAATAAATGTAAGTAGTTCCATGGATCTGTATATAGATCGATAGATGTCACTGATATTTCATTACGAAAAAAGTTCGCTAAAATATGCATTTCTTGTGGTGTAACCTAGTCATGAAAAATGTCATACTTGACAATTTTGACACCATTTCGACATATTGCTAAGGGGACACGCCTGGATACTGTCAAACAGATTCTAGATTATGATACCTAGCCTCCTGGTGCCATAGTAAACAAATGTCTAGCTTCGTGTATAACAATAATTCGAATGAATCAAAAATGGTTATCTGTCTGCAATATTTGATTACGTAATTTCGCAGTCATGCCTGAAAAATAGTACATTTGCTCTTCCTCAAGACCACAAATTGAACCTGTCATAATGCCTAGTTTACATTTATCTCACCAGGTCGAGTAAGGACTGACCATCCTCAGTACGTTGAGCGCAAGTAAGGCGTTATGTATTTACCCTTTCTCTATAAATTGCCATTCCTGCAAAAGGGCAATTTTTCTTTTTTTAAAACCATATGTATCTTTAGAGAAGAACCATTTAAAAAATGGCCCGATTTTTTCAAAAAGAAGGTGATTTTCTTTTTAAAAAATTTTTAAGGAAAGATACACATTTTTCTTTTTAGAAAAATAGTTTTTCTTTAAGGATTTTTTTCTTTAACGAAAACTATCTTTCAAATGGTTTAAAAATATTAAAAGAAAAATATTTCTTTAAAATAAAAAAATGGTGTTAAAAAGGAATAGCCCCTTTCGCATGAATGACATTTTATATTTCTGCGCATGCATCTCTGGATAGGACAAAACAAGTGGTGCCACCTAGGAGTCATTAACATAGGTAGACCAGTTAATCACAGAGGGGAGGGTGGACTGTATCTGGACTAAGGACTAGTCAACGCCCTACCATCCAATCCACAAACACACAGGCAAAATCATCATTTTTCATATTTATTTTTTAAAATATGTTCTTGATTACATAATATCTTAGATGACCAAACACACTCTTTTCTTCATCCAAGATAATATTGCCAGGTTGATGATTGAATTTTCCTTGACTACTCAAAACGTTCGCTACGTAACAGCTGAGATTATTAAAGGAGTGTATCTTTCCTCCAGATAACACAGAAAAATGTGCATGTAAACCGAGAAAGCACACCAGTAGTAGAATAACTATGTCCCTTAAGGCGTATTTGTTTGTTGTCGTTATCAGGAAATCGATACACACCTGCCACTTCTAACGAACTTTAGTTATCCACCTGTCGAATAGATAGCGCCACCTCACTGGGAGCCTCGTTTTGGATTACTATTAGTGAAGTCGGCGAAACTCAAACGGGAGTACAGCAAGCGGCTGCGAGCAGACGTGCAGCGAGCTATGGATATATGACAACTTTGGGAGAAGTTTTACGGTGACAGCAGACGAAGATGACATCCAAACAGGCGAGGCGGGAGGATAATACCCCCAAGAATGTGTCCATGACCCCGCGATGTCTGGCGATCGTTCTGAAGGAAAAGCGGAACAAGAAACTGGACGATGCCGATTATAAACATGGCAACACACACGGAACTGACTGGAACAATGGTCGAGTTGTCTTCGCTTCACTTCAGAACGAAAATAGGAACTGCTACTGGAACCATTCTCTCGAGGAAAGTATTCGAAAGATGAGGTACCTAGGATATGTCCAGCCTTCGACACTGTTACTAGGCGGAAAGGATGTGTATTTGGACACCCTCCGCGCTGCTTGGGCGAAACGGCTCCTCAAGCCGCCCAAGAACTTCTCCATCGTACGAATGGGTGAGTACCAGGTTTTGTCACGAATGAGTGGGTTGATGTATACAACTAGTGGTCGGGGACACTAGACGCGTTTATCCCAACATTACACACGCTGTTCGGTTCGATAGGCGAGGTATGGACGTTTAGTTAGTGATGAAAGTTAATTCGCCGTCGCTGGTATAGCTGCGGTTTTGCAGTCTACCAAACGACTGGCTGCAACAGCGATGTCAACTCAGCAAGGTGGAGGTGGCTAATTTGTACCCAACGGATTTTCGCACCCTGTCACCCAGTGTTACCTGAACTGCGTGTATGGTGGCATTGCAGATAGAGAGTAGGCCTATGCCTAGAGTTTTCTCATACGTATTTATATACGGTATAGATCAAATAGATTTTCATCTGCAACTTGAGTGTGAATCATCATAATATAGTGGTGTTTACAAACACTAAATAATTACACTAGTGTATGTTACTATGTATATTATTGAAAGTACTAAGTAGGCAATGGATACACCCCACTGTTTTCTTCTACCATTCAAGTTTGTTTCTCCTTGTAAAGGAATTTATCACACAGAAGGTTCATTCATACATGAAAATAGTGATGTACATACAGCTCTAGGATGTCAACTATTTATTTATAAGGGTTGTTTGTAGTTTGACATTGCTCAAATAGTATGACAAATGAGGGACCTAGGTTCAGCCATACGGCACTTATATTTGTACATTGGATATTGTGTATCAGATTTATGGACACAATATTGAGAATGATAAATTTGACCCATATATCACTTTTAAAATAAGAGTCTCAGTTATATATCCTTCATCAGATGATACATTTATTCTGATATGTGTACATTTATTCTGTGAAGCGCCTGCTACCTCAGCTCTAAGCTCTAAGATAAATGTCTCTTGGCAAACCCTAGTATTGTTCACCACCAAATCATCTGAAGAACTTGGGATTTATGCTCTGACTTCCATTCAGACAGCTTTAGCTGAACTGGAAGATAAATACTTGAATATGGCCTCAGAAAGATTTGTAAAAAGCCAGCCTTAAGTTGAAATCTGTGTGTTCTTAGCAAACCGTCCCATGTGTGAAATGATTTGTTAACCCCTGGGACTAAGGAACGAGGAGGTAGATTGGCTGAGATGGGATGAAAGGTTTCATTGACATTGACTTTATATGTTTAGCAACCACAAGGGCATTTCTTAATCTGATTCAGAGCAGCTGACTTACTTGAGATATAGACATTTTGGCATTCATGTATTTTGCATGAATATTATTTTTTATTTACCTTTGTACCAGGTCATATTTCAAATTGCTGTCCAGCATTGACCTGACCTCATGAATAGCAATTGGAACAAACAGCTTAGCCTATTATATGACCCCTTACAATACCAATCAGTAGTTGAGAGTCTTAGAGCAGGAAATAAGGAATATCTATGCAAACTTGCAATGCTTTGAACTTGAAGCACACCTTTTTCATGATCTTAATGAATGTGCCTTGGGTATTTGATAATTATGTTTGTGTTTAAATAGGAGGGTGCCAACCTCTATGAAGATATGTCCGTCCTTCCCAGCAGATAGTGACTAATGCTGCCTTATTGAGATGAATTTTGACTGGCCTTCACTGATTCATGGTTAAGGGAACATAATAACTCTGGGAAAACCATCACCATAGTAATGTCCCAAATTGCTGGGCATTTTCTCACCTGCTTCAGCACAGGGGCTTAGCCGCAATGCGTCCAGCGTGTCATTTGGACACGCAGAACACTGTTTTTTGACAGTTTGGACACCCAAAAGTTTATGACAGAATTTGCTGAAGATGACTTTTCTTAGAAGATAGAAGCTGTAGTGTCGCTTTTATAAGACACACAAAGCAGTATCTGGCTTAAAGTACTAGTAATGGGTACCCAGGTCATTTCTGGGATGTTATACATCGTGTATTTGTAGATTAAAAACACATAATAAAAGTGTAGTATTCCTAGTATTAAGCTAGATACAGAGCATAATTGCTCTGACACCCATAAAATACGCCGATGGCGGCAAAACTTGGCTGTGACGTCACGGGTGGCCTTCATGCAGGATGGCGTCAAATCATATCGCATGGAAATTACATATTGACATATTGCTTTGGGCTGCCTCTTGGTCCAGGAGTGTCCAATTTCTACAACAGTTATATTTTTTTAATGCATTGAAAGTGCTCTATTACTTGATACGTTTTTGTGACGATTGGTCGCATACAATAGCATTTGTCAGCAGTTTAGGGTAGTCCCTACATCACATGAAATTGCTCTATATAGGATAACGCAATTGTCTCCTAAGCTTGACAATAAGAACTGTCGCAGGTTAAGATACTTGATAACCTAGTGGTTTTGTGAAATGTTGCATAAATGTACTTATTACGAATTTCCAAAAAAATACACAACTATTCCTTACAAGTCCCACTCTTAGTTATATAGATTGACATTTGCGATTCCTTCTTTCACCTAAACTTAAGTCTGTCTGACACAAGCTTAACCGAACGGTCTCTCCTCTTTGATGTATATGCTATACAAACTTGATAAACTTCTTGGGAGCACTAGGTCGAGTTTTATAAACATACTTTCTGCCCCAACACCGCAAAATGTAGATTTTTCCCATTATGTCCACGACATCGCTCACATTTCAGTTGTACCGAAGTTTGCAATGGGTCAATTTTACAATGGGATTCATGAGCAAATTCATTTTGCTGAGTTGAGTCAAAAAAATATGTTTATATACATGTACATACATAAACGACTATATATAATATGTGTTTATCAGAGGTTTGCCAAGGTTGGATGCCAGTGGCGAACACAAACTTTTTGTAACAAAACAAGGAAAAAACGGTCAGTCAAGCTTGGGTCAGACAGACTATAGACTGTTCATAAACAGTGACAAAGGACCACTTTTTGAAAAAAAATATAATGGCACTAAATGGCCTTCATTTATTAATTCATTCCCACCCAACCACGCCCTCAAAAATACGCTACATTACTGAAATCTACATGGAGCTTATAATGTAGCTCTACATTTCGGCTAGCTCAACATGTCACTTCCGATTTCTCGGCCGTTTGCGGTCGGATTTTAACGAAATAAACATCGCTATTTTCACAATTAGATATCCCTTCAAGATAGAAATTATCATGAAAATTGCGTAATCCACATTGAAGTGGCAGCGAGGGAAGTCGACCATGCCTTCATGTGACAGTGTCTCCCGAATGAGACCATAACAAATGCCGTTGTTGTGTTTAACTAGCGATTTCTCAGCCGTTTCTGAGTTGATTTTTACGCGACAAAGTTTGTTTGGACCGCACTTAGATATTCCATAAGCATATAAAATATCAAGGCATTCGCTATATTAACGATGAAGCAGCATCGAGGAAAGTACAGCTATGTTTACGAGCGACTATTCCGCTCAGTGTAAAAAGAGATGACCTAAATCCCTGAGGGCCACCCTTTACGTCACTGCTGCACAGCCTCGTTTTCAGTCGTTTTTCGGCGGGAGATTTTTTTCTCAAAATTGGCACTTTGGAATCACAAAAAGAATTACTAAACATAACTTTTTGGTTCTTCAATCTACTAACTTATATTTTATAAGTAATGAAGACCACACTTTTGAAAAGAAAAATGTATCTTTTTTACTAGTTACTAGTACTTTAAAAAAGCAAAATCTGTAAAGGTATAGGGTCTATCTTATTAGTAGTATGTATTTTGTACCACACTTTGGACACGCAAAAGTCTATGAAACCTCTATTTGGACACCCTGTTTCCAAATATCGGCTAAGACCCTGCTTTAGCATTGACCAGCATCGCAGACAGTAGGCTCCAATGGAGACAACTGAAACACTATACAAATTGCAGAACTCTCGGAATATCCATGATTTTCTAAATGCTTTGAAACACCAAGATTTACTTTAAGTCAACTTGCAATGCTTGTAAATTGTAGCATTTCAGTTAACGTTTACTCCTCTGCCAGATGTCCTCTGTAGTGCAGTGTGCGACACTTAGTACCTTCCTATCTAGACAGACATGAGTGGTATGTACTGAATCTGTTTAATAGCCTGCATCCCATCTGCTTTAAATATGTCTATCAACCCAAGTCTATATAATACTGTTCTGGGCCAGACCGCAGACACATGTATTACCACTTTAGGGTTGTGTAGTCCATAGCTGTCAAGAGCCCATAGGGGGGATGGTCAATTACAATGTACAGTACATGGGTACCCTCCAGATTTAATCTCCAATTAAGTTAAGTACTGCTGAGCAAACAAGAGGTTGGGTATTTATAGAAGGATGTGACAGATGCTATATTGCATGGCACCCTTCTATAGAGCCATGGTATTTTTATTTGGTTATTTTTTGGTGTGGTTTTTGGCTGGAAATTAAGGATTTTGATTTATTTGTCCTTTAAATAGTTTCTGACTGGTATACATTTAGATTGCTCATGCCTATTCCTCTTTTACTAGTCTTATTGTATTAGGTCAACCATGTAACATGTCTAATTTAGTCTGTATATCTATAGTATCACTAGTATGTACTCATGGGGATTGTTGAGTATGAGTATTCAATTTAGTATTTATGGATTGATACTTTAAAATATCTGCCACTTTCGCCCAAGTTCCTCTTCCCTAGCTTTAAAGCTTATCTCTAGGATGACCAGAGGCCATCAAATCCTTCTTAGACTAAACACATGCAGTGAGTCAGGGATCACCTTCTCAAGTATTGATCTGTAGAAATCAGAGGCAGGGAGATTGCAATCCATTATACAGCTTGTGTGGAGATTGATGTGAGTAGTCATTAGACTTCATTGTGACTCGATGATAAACCCATGGTAATCAAGCAGCTTGCAAATCATGTTTTATGTGGCAATCACATGTGGCTTGTTTTATTCTTTATGATCATATGGTAATGGAGATAGTCTTTAGTGCCAAAACATTCTCGATAATTAATGTTTAGAGTTCCCTTTGAAACACATTATTAGGATGTATGGGACTTCAAAAATAACTTCAAAATAAAAAGACACTAACTGTTTAGAGGATAGAGTGGTTGATAGCTGTTTGATTTTTCTGTCAAATAATTTCCCAAAGTTGCTTGCCTGCAACTCCTCCAGATTGAGATTGTTGGAGATTAGAAAGTACATATTCCAGCCAGCTGATCCGAGCAATACAAGATATCTTGTTTAGGGGTCAGCAAAGATTTAGCAGGTCAATCCAAGGCCGAGTTGTAACTGCTACATGGTTAGATAAGTACATCTAAACGTTAAAGCTTGTTGTGTACCTATTGTCTGGTCTGATTTAAAAACCATTCCAACAGATAAAGTAAGAATTTGAATGGATCAAAAACCCTTTATTCTATTGTCTAAGGACTGTCCTGGCATTGTACTGTTGACCCAAATAGTTCAGTGACTTCCTGTAATTGCAGGTAAGTCCAGTAGCCAATAATTGCTCTTTATGTACCTCCAGTGTATTGAGGCAGCATCCTCAATTAGCGTTTCAAGTGTAATTGTGGACAAGTACACTACCTAAAGGCTGAGAGCCTTTGAGGTACATACATGTATAATTGTTTTAAGAAAAGGGTAAAAGAAGATGAGTTTTATAGGTATATAATTGTCTGGATGTAAGACTTTCCTTCCATGATATTTGTAAAGTCAAACAATTCCCAAAGGGTTGTGATGTAAATGGCTAAATCACTAAATGCTTTGGTTAACTTTTTGTACTTGATCCAGTTGCAGCTATGTGCAGAGGGTTGCAATGTACATTTCTATATGTTGATATCCTTTTGGAGAGTTGTCTCATTTCTTTAGAACGTGCTTGAAACCAATGAGGTAGGTCTATCACTCTTAGAAGACCCTTCCCCCCCCCCCCCTCAACACACACCACAAGGATATCCTGCATCTGCCCCTGTGGTCACACACCCTGGTTAAATTTTCCAAGCCATGAAGTAGCAAGAAAGAGGATATTTACAAACACATAACTGTATACACATTGTCTGATGCCTGTCCGCCTGGAGAGGAGTGTGCTGTGCTGATGAAATTACTTAGCAAAATAAACCCTAATAAATCA
Organism: Maea johnstoni; assembly: GCA_963942565.1. Classification (NCBI taxonomy): domain Eukaryota; kingdom Metazoa; phylum Annelida; class Polychaeta; order Spionida; family Magelonidae; genus Maea; species Maea johnstoni. The sequence goes on along the minus strand of OZ012685.1, from coordinate 11,265,482 downwards.
CTTAGTGGTGTGATGGTTTCAATTTATCATTCCTCTTTTATCAGAGTTCTGTGTGTCCTGTTTAGTCCCAAGGGCAGCATGTGTGTGTATTTTCTTAGTCTCCTACCATGGAACTCCACTTAAGACTTCATGGTTTCAAGTAGGTATTATCATTGCTGCTTCTGTGGCTGCAGTGAATGTATTGTGGTATCTAGGTTCTCAGCCAACTGGGCGCTGCCTTGGCATCATTTTGGCACCTAACCCCCCCCCCCCTCTTTAGTGCACTCCAATATTTTTGTGGGGAATTTATAAAAATGTTGATTACAAAAAATTGAATATTTTTTACCTCAATACAATTCCCATGACATATATTACACAAGAATGTCATCCCTTCCTCAACAGGGTTCGACTTTCCCAGGGGCCCAGGGGCATATGCCCCTAGATTTTGCTCTGGGCCCCAAAATAGTATGTATAATAACAAGAAATCCTGTTTTTGACCACTTATTTTTGGAAAAATATCTTTTCGGGCCCCTGGCCTGAAATCGAAGTGTCAGACCCTGCTCAATGAGTAAATATGTATTTATGTATAGTATGTTTAATTTATGAATATATCATGGTTTCCTCAGAAAAATGGGAAGCACAAAAATTTTGCAATTTTACCAATTTTGGATGCCAATTTTCTAAATCCTGGCTACCTCCCTGCTGGTATCAGTGAAGGATCCCGGACGGTCAAGTGTTTTCTGCTATCACCGACTGAGAGAGCTGGCCGGCCGGCTCTGGTGGGTATGTATTTCCAGTCCTCCCGGAGGCCCACATGATGTGAACATGTGTTTGGCATTATACCTCCTCCAGCACACTCTCTCGCTTATCTAGGGAGGGGATTAAAACATGATCTAAATACTCCCAAAGCTTGATAAAGTGCTGCTTAATTACTCACACACACACTCTCATTGCGCTACTACCGAGCAGGGATGGAGGTGTTGAAGTCCCTTGATTAATTGTGCATCATCATCAATTAATAATGGATTGAGATGGCTGGTGAAAAGGAAACATCTCAAATGGTGTTATATAGTTTAGGTTGGATCATGAAAAAGTTGTTTCACTTTTCCAGGGGTGCCTTAGATATGTTTTCATAGAAAAAAGTCCTTTTGTCTTTTGACATTTTGTCATCCATCAAATCAACAAATACAAAATCATATAATTAATAAGGAATAAACTTTAATTTGACGTTGTGGTTGTTTTTAGGAAGGGGTTAGTTAACAGTTAAAATATATGTATAGCATCTCTCTCACTATGTACAGCACCTCATTACCCTCGATACTCACAGCTTCCTTCCATATCTTTTTCTGTTCAGTAATGAGTTGTCTTTCTCATTTCTCTGATGGGTCATCAGACTTCCTGTTAGTAATGCGGCTGCCATAAGGCGAACTGGTAGATATCAGCTTTAGGAATCTTTGACAGTAGATAAGGGTGTGAGAATGGGCAGGCTAGGTGAAGGCGTGTCAGCCCTAGGGCAGGAGTATGATGACATGTTGTCATTTCTCAGGCTGCTAATAAGACATGCATGTTGTGTGTATGGGAAAGGGTTGCTCTCTGACCTTGGTGGTATTCCTTCTGAACCCCCTGCACAATTCCCATTTCATTTGTCCACTATTCAGACTTTCAAGTGTTGAGTATGGGGAAAGAGATGGAGTGTGAATTGTTGATCTTCCCCTCACCTCCTTTTGCTATCTCCTTGCCTACCCTCAGCCATTGCTAAGGTATCTTAGAGGACATGCATCTTGTGTGTATGTACCCACTCCTAATACCCCTGAGTCTGTCCCCATTCATAACCTGTTATCAGGTGATGAAATGTCCTGGTCTGTTGGCATTTCCAAGATGAAGTATATGTGCTTAATGAATTACATGTTTCTGTATGTAAGCTTATAAGCCTAACCAAATACTCCTAATGGGGTATCATGGCCAGAGAGGGATAAGCATGTCAAACTAACAATCAAAACAATACGTTGTGTCAATTTGTCTATTCAATAATATTGTCACTTGATCATTTTTGTTTGTATATATGTAGCCTGATATGCCTTTTGCCTTATGGATCACCTGTCACTCTGGTACTAGACACACATTTTTCTGAACCAGCTGTGCAGTATCGTGATGATACTTCAGGCCTCAGTGATGCACCCAGGGTCAGGGTGGGCACCCTGGTATGGCACCCTGGAAGGGTACAAACCTTGGGGGTTGTCTTCAGGAACAGGATAAGCCTGGCTTATGATGTGTGAAGACCATGGTGAAGCAGCAGCTAACAACTGGGTATGTACATGGGTATAGATTGCCAGGGTGTTGTTTCGGCTTGGCTGGAGCGGGGTATGGGGTTGCCTTGGAGGCATGCTCGAAACATGAAGGGTGCGTGTGATATTATCCAATATTTATTGATAACAAGCGTATGGGTTTGTTTTGCCTAGAGCACTCCCTAGCAACTCCTGTTAGTTTAGGTCCATCAGATGAGTTGTGTTAGCATCAAGAGCTAATTTACTTTTAGAACTTGAGTAACTTTCACACATTCAAATTCGTTCATATTATTTGGCTTTACAGAGTGTAATAGTTCTCAAGGGGTCAGAAAACTGCTTTCATAGTTGATAATAATGGGATTGATAGTTTCTGAGAGAATGATACCCATGCACAGACTAGATGTACATATGCCAGTGTGGTTTCTTAAAGAATGATGCATAGAATGACATTCAATGATTGACCAGTATATATTGCCTGTGGAGTCACCAAGACCACAGCTGTAGATACTAATAAGTCCTGGCAAGGGAGTACTGTTTAAACTGTTTTTGTCTGGCAACCATTTTTATTTCCATGGAAAGCACTTAAATGTTTATGTATTCATATTGCCTTGTCTTGTACTCAACATCCGGCTCTGGCTCTGCAGTTGTACAGCCTTTATATCCTGGAATATGCCTTTCCCAGCAATTCATTTAACTATAATATACTTAGGGCTGTGTAAGACTGCAGTAATGAAATAGACCCTGATGTAGATTTCATTGCCTCAGGGAACTGGCCACTGGCCTGGCTATATAAATCTGGACAGCTTAGGATCAGATCGCCTTGATTTCATATATTAGAACTAATCCAGTGGTCCTTTATGTGTGCCTACGTTCCATTTCTTATGACTGAATGTAAATAATGATTTGTAGTCAAACCAAGTATTGCAGACCTTACCATATTACTCTAAATTTTAACCACATATTTTACATTTAGGCCTAAAAAAAATGTTGTTTGTTTCCTGTAACCCTACCCTCGCAAGTTTTTATTCAAAAAAATCCCTACCCTTAAGTTTTTTCCGCCCTCCCAACTCTTAATCTACGTAAAACATGCATAAAACACACATTTTTGACCAAAAAAATAATGAATTTTTTTTTTACCCTATTTTTTTTCAGACCGTTACAGGAAACAAACAATTTCTTTTTTTAGGCCTTACACAAATGTAGTATGTACATCAGAAACAGTGTAGTATGGTTTGAATTGGTGATTGCTTAGACTCAGGGACTACTCAGATATCTTAACATTTCCTGTATATGTGTGTGTACCCAAGGACTCAGACAGCAGGGTAATATTTACTGAGCAATACAGCTTGAATATCTTAGTAGGTTTTATGACTTACACAGATTCTCCTAACCATCAGCTGTGGGAAATTCATGAAGTTGAATATGATAAAATCTGTGAGTATCGGATCTCAGTCTGATAACTGGTAGTATCAGACTACTAGATCACTGGCAGAAACCCCTCTGACTTCCCCTATTATGCCGTGGCAACATGTGTTCAGCGGCCTGCCTGGCTGGCTGACTAGTACCAGGCTCATATCACCTACCAGCCTGAGGATGGAGGGGGCAGGGGGTGAGAGGGACTGAGGTGTTGATGGTAGTCAAGATATGCTTCTTTGAAACGCTGGATTATATTGCTATGAAGAGTGAGTTCCCATATTTGTGATTCTGTGCTGGGGACTTCATAATGGCTTTTTACTCCAGATACTCGCTGGCTAAATGCTACTTGGTTCCTATCATGTACTAGTCTGAGACTCTGAGGAATGTGATAGAGAGGGAGGTGGGGATACATGGTGTGAAGAGATGTGGTGATGGTAGTCAAGATATGGTTCTTTGAAAAGCTGGGTTTTATTGCTGTGGAGAGTGGTCTAAATTGCCATATTTGCGAGGATGTGTTGTGACCCAGGATGTGGTTTTTGTAGACTGAAGTTCACTTGGTGTACTACAAATGTGTACATCCTTGACAAGATATCTACTTTTAAGGAAGTTTACTTGTTTTGTTTCTACATCTATTTCATCGGGTTCTATGTAAAGTTAATTGACTTATAAATGAATCTATATTCACTGTGTCAGATGAACTCTTAATAAAGAAAATGATCGTGAATTTTCTATGCATTATATTCAACCTTACGGGGGCCCGTCAATTTTTACCTGTATATTACCAGATGGTTAACAACATTCGACTCTGTATGGATAAAGATAGAGATTGATAACATTTTGATGGCTCAGTTAATCATTCTTATGATGATATATATCTATAATACTGCAAGGTACAGACTTAGTCCATATTCTGATCCAGGGATTAACTGATTATGAGCAATGTGACTGGAGAAACTACCAGGTAATCCCTAAATAGATTTATTGTTGTCTTATCAGGCAAGCCAGTCAGAGGGGCCTTTTATGACACCCCAAATGTCCTGTCTCATAGAGCTAGAGATAGCACTGTGTGATTAGTTGGTGTTCATAGATATAGTCCCTGCCCACTTCACCAGGGACCCTGTGACCACAGCCATGCTTATCCCTGTAAAACAAACACTGGCCTATCACAGTGTACATAGTGATCAGCCAGCACCAATAACATTCATATATACTGCACTGTGAACTCACGGTGCTCCATGTCCCAACTACCACTTGTCACCTACATAGTGACGTGAGGTACAGGTGTCAGGCTGAAAAAACACAAACACATGCCGGCATGAGTCGCTATGTATTAACTTGGCCAGGGCCTTAGACGCTAAACATTTAAACAATCCCTTTTGAGACCCCACATGGCACTTGCTATGTGGTCTTGGTAAAAATATACAAAATGAATATAGCTATAACTGCCTAGAATTAACCTATTTATACTCAGATCATGTCTACAGGTCCTATTAGGATGAAAATGTGTATAATGTCTGATATGTACCTAGGAAGAAATTATGAATGTTATGTAAGGAGTTGCACCAAGTTTCACCTTGACCAAAAACCTTTTCTAAGTGTGAATCATAATGTGCATTTGAACACTTAAGGTTTAAAGGGTTCAATATCAAGTAGCAATCATTGATTATTAATTATTATTGAGTTTCACCTCGAAAGACCTTTTCAAATTGTGATACTTATAATATAAATGTACTAAATAGATATGCACACAGCACACTGGAACCTAGATTCTATTTGGACTTAAATTTATTATCCAGACTTGAATCTACTCAAATTATATACTGCTTAAATCTACTTATTTCCATAGCATATTGATAAGCTGACTATGCTCAGTATTGCAATGTTACTGTTTTGATATATTTTACTATTGATATCCCTCTATTCTCTGGATCATATTTGGTGATTGCTTGCTTTTGATAGCCAAGTGATTTCATACAGAGCACTCCATGCTGCTGACTCTCGCATTCAAAAATCCATGGCTTGAATCCCACCCATGGTATGTGAGATAACTAGTTGCCAATGACTCAGGGTTAGTTGGTGGTTTTCCTCCATTGAGAAGTGGCAATGTTAGGATTTAGCCAAAACATTGCTGAAAATGAAATAAATGATATGATATGAGGCAATCCACATCGATTGAGGTCATGAGTATCTAGTGTGTCAATTTGACACAATTCCCCTTAGTCCATATGATTCCTATACACACAGTGTTGAGCAGTTACTGCACTCCTGTTGCTCTCTCCCTGCTCCTTTCGTCTCTCTTTGGCACGCTAGTCAAACATAGCTGACTAAAGTTCAGCTTGCTGTCTCCCTGGTACAGTAGATAATACTGGCCAGCTGCTAACCTGTAGTACACCTTCACAGGTGTGTGGTAGACTGGTAAGGCCTAAAAAAATAAATTGTTTGTTTCCTGTAACGGCCCGAAAAAAAATAGGGTAGGTAGGTCGGTAAAAAGATTTTTTTTGCATTATTTTTTTGGTCAAAAATGTGTGTTTTATGCATGTTTTACGTTGATTGGGAGTTGGGAGGGTGATAAAAACTTAAGGGTAGGGATTCTTTTGAATAAAAACTTGATAGGGTAGGGTTACAGGAAACAAACAATTTTTTTTTAGGCCTAATAGCTGTTAAGGAGACAGTCGTTATAATCAAAATCAGTACATCAAACAAAGACATGGAAAGCAGAACTATTGAACTGCTGACCTCAAGTTGACATCTATTTGGCTTTTGTATAATTTTTATTCAATGCTGTTATAGAATCAGAAGGTGGTGATGATAGGCCTATTATCTTCTCTATGTGTATTTACAAGTACCGGTTTCTTTTATGTGAGATCGGACACATACATTTCTTTACATATATATATGCTACTAGTTGCAAAAATTGTTCAGATAATGGTGTTCAATTTGCCTTGTCATCCTGAGTAATTTCAAATTTAGTTCATTATGTACAGAAGAAATAAACAAAAAAGGTATCAATCTAAATTAAATATTTTGACTTCTTAAGATAAGCGGGAAACTAATTTGAAAAAGGGTATTGTTTTTGATTCTCTAAAACTTAATTAACCTTAAGTTGCTGACTGTGTATCCCCTATCCTTTGGCATGTTTGGCAGGAGCTGTGCCTTAGTCTGGTGTGGAGGCATTTATAGTACCTCATCTCGTGGTGAGAGTGGCTGTAAGGTGATTGATTCAGTTGGTCGGGTGTGCACACTCCCTTTGTTATACTGCAACACTGCTACCTGAAGCTGCAACAGCCACCCGGGGACCAGTAGGAAAACTGTTAGGCCCACCTTGGGAAAATTAGTAGACCTGCTGCAAGTCTGTATTGCATGTAGCTCTCAAAAATCTGCTTTCAGTCTCAGTTATTTATCCTGAGTTGACTTTGAACTAGTATTACATCTGTTTTATACCCCACCAGGAAGCCACCACCAGATGCCTGTAACCCATGCTATCTAGAGTTCAGTAGTGACATTACTCATACATACTGTCTGGCTAGATGGGTATCTAGTTTAGAAGCAGCATATTTTCTGTCAATAACTCAGTCTGAGTCTAGAAAAGTTAGGTGAGAAGTGCAATTTGTGACTGTGCTGCCATGATGACTATTATACCATCAAACTCAGCATGAGAACATGGCGGAAAATGCCTGGCGACAAATGCAATCAGATCTAGCAACCACTGCTGCTGCTGCTTCTGCTTGTGTTTTAATTGGATGAAGGAGGGATGCGTAGATCATCTATGGACGATTGCCTGAACACCTATAGTCACTGTAATGGGCAAGATTTATCTCAATTAGGCCCAGCACAACGTGGGCAACAATGAAAGTGATCAGGGGAGGACTTGAAAGAAATGCTGCTGAGCTCTTTAATTCCCTGCTGTAGGGGAATGTCTCTGAACAGTTTTAACCCATTCAGGTGCAGACTGCCTGGTTGGGTCCTCTACATATCAGGATATCTGAGAATGAAGGCAACATTTTAATGAAATAGAAATGTTGATTCTTATTCAGGACAGTGAAAACTTATTTCTTCAGAAGTGTATCATGAAAGTAATGTATCATGAAAGTAATGTATCATGGCGTCTATGGATTCTGTATGAGAGATGGCCAGTTGACGCACTGCAACCATGTATGAGTTTTACTTTAAATACTGGCTACTGCACGCATCCATTCTCAATTTGCTTTGGGCTTTTCAGGTTCTTAGGATTCAATTAATTATTTTTGATTATCTCTCACTTACCCCAAGGCACACAAAAATAATGTTTGATAATTCAATGAAATAATCAAATAAGCCTTTATGGTTTTGGAAATTTATGTATTCAATTACTAATGATGTGACAATAAATTACCATATTGTGACTGTTGTGTTGTGCTACTTACCTAATCTTATTATAACATGATAAGAGCAAATAAGTTGTAAAGTAGAGAAGTTCCTATTTTGATTATAAATAGTAAGTGTCGGTTATTGTGCATTTTTCTATACGCAATACAAAATATTGAGATAAAAGGGAAATTGCAAAATTTCATTCAGATGTCTTCCATAGGATTCATTTATTGGTCCACATGCCTGCACATGTCTTGAACAACCAGAGAGGTGTCCCTATCATTGATGGGAAGTCATAAAGTTAGGGCATGCCTTCTTTGTAATGGTGACAGGGGCTTAGCCGCCTATGCGTCCAGCGTGTCATTTGGACACGCAGAACACTGTTTTTTGACAGTTTGGACACCCAAAAGTTTCTGTCAGAATTTGCTGATGATGACTTTTCTTAAAAGATAGAAGATGTAGAAGCTATAGTGTCACTTATATAAGACACACAAAGCAGTATCTGGCCTAAAAAAGCAAAATCTGTAAATGTATAGGGTTTATTTTATTAGTAGTATGTACTTTGTACCACACTTTGGACACGCAAAAGTCTATGAAACCTCTATTTGGACACCCTGTTTCCAAAAAATCGGCTAAGACCCTGAATGGTGATGCCTTTTTATAGGGCTGGGCAATATTGCTCAATTTGGAGGCCAGGTGTGCGAGTGATGGCTGCATGGTGTTTAACCCATTCGTGCCTGGAGTTCACCTTGAAAATGTCGTCTGGACCTATGCTTTTTCTGAAAAAAACTTTGGAATGGACGATAAAATTTCAAAATATTTGATGGACAATTATTGATTGGATGTTGATGAATTTATCTTCCTAAAAAACAAAGAAAATAAGAAATTGTTATAGATATCACCAAAAAAGCTCTTGCGGTTTTGGCTGTACAGGCATGAATGGGTTAAGAGTTCCCTTACTTCCATAACCTGCCAGTGTGGGAAGGTACCATGACCCCATGACCAGTCTCCAAGGTGACTGTAAGACAATGGCCTCCTCGTCCTGGCCAATGATATGCAGGAATACAGGATGCATTTAGTGAGATTGACCTGCAATAATAACCGTAAAGAAGCCGTGGGGAAGATGCAAGGGATGAGATGGATGGAAAAAGAGTAGAGATGTTGTGATTAAGTACTGCTTCTAGCACTGGGACTATTGTGCAGGAATTGAATTGATGCATCCCATCTTTTACTAATAAAAATGCCCCATTGGGGGGAATATTTTATTCCCAAGATATCTTTTATCGTGTAGGCAGGTTCAGTAGTGCCAGAAGGAAATGATGTCAATACTCTCAGGTATTCTCACCCAAGTCAAGTGGACTAACAAACACATTGGTTATTGCATTTCACTAAGGTTTTTCCATGGGAGGTTTTGACATTTTAACTTTTTTGTTATCCTGCTTATGGAAAAGAAGAAAGGGGTAGGTCTAGATCAATGATGTCTCCCCTTAACTCAATAAAACATTATAAAAGGTGGATAATTTACTAGTATTATCCACCTTTGACATTACCAGATGACAAGGTACCTCAACAGGTAGAATTGTGGCCTACTGGTTAGGCTTCCGTATATCTAGTATGACTCACCTAGCAGGTGCCCCTTTTTCACGACCTAGATAGTCCACCCCTGAGAGATTGCTCCACTTTCCACCTAAAATATAAGTACATGATCTCATATTTCATTATTTGATGTCAAAGTTGCAGACCCCCTTATATAATGCTTTTAATATTCACGAGCAAATTATTTTCATCTCTGTGCAAGAGAATGGCAGCAAGAGAATACGTTCTGGTATAAATTGACAAACCTGCCTACTGTGCATATATTTATTATAATCATTATTTCATTTGAATGCAGTGATTATTAAATCTCTTCCTAGCTCTTAGTGACCATTTTGTTGAGGGAGCCCCTGTGATTGCATGCGAGTTTTTGGAAGCGTCCAGTGAGGTCTAGAGTAATTTTTGACCTGCTGTATGTTTAAAATCTCTTCCTAGCTCCTAGTGACAGTTTTGTTGAGGGACCCCGTGTGAGTTTGTGGAAGCGTCCAGCAACAGGCCAGCATCATTAGGTGGTCAGCAAGAGGGGAGATTAAGCCTCATTATCTTGACTAACTGCTATCGGACTGGCCCAAGAACACCTCGCCTGGGAGGAAACAAATCAGCCCTGAACCTTCAGGTAGAGGCATCAGTGGCTGAATACAATAGGAGGCAAGGAACAGAGCATTGTTATGGAAACAATAGGAGCAATCTGCTGGGATATTGGATGGGGAGTAAGTGGTCATCTGTAATTACCCTGAGCCAACACTGGGAGGGAGCAGGCCTTACATGAGCAGACAGAATCACTATGTGGTAATGATGGCCCATTGGAAACGAGTTGGCTATTTTAAAGAATACGAGGCAATTAGGGGGTGTATTGTTCACATGAATGGGAAGTGGATTTTAATCAGCCAGTGTAGGCCCACAACTATTTTGTCGACCCATCAGCCTGTCAGTCTCTGGATAGATGACCTACAGTCTTACGGATGCAGGATTTGAAAATGAGGCTGATTTAGAGGCTGCTCCTTTCTACTAAAAGTTGCTCTGGGGTCCTAGGATTTTAATGTTTATAGACCTGTGGCAACCAGATGTACAGACTTCCCAGTTGTGGAGGATGATTATCCGCTGACTTATATTATGTTTAATTTACAATACATTGTACAATGACAATTAAGTCCTGGCTGTCTTAGTAGGTTTTCAAGAAAATTGAATGTGAATGACTCTTGAGGTCTGAAATCATTCATGGGCCCTGAGATTATTCATAGGCTCTAAAATTATTCCTGGGTCTTGAAATTATTTCCGGATCCTAAAATATTTCATTGGGCCTGTAATTTTCCTTCATCAGTAACCCCACTGGCCCCTTATTCTAAAAGTTACTGTTAACCCAGTGCTGGCCACAGCCACACACAAGGCCAGTCATGGCCTGTGTCCAATTATCAGCACTCTGTGGGAATCTGCCGCAGCCACAGATCCGGCCAATTGTAAAGGTGAGCTACATTGACAGGTAGAAGGATTAGGTATTTTATAAAGGTGGCAGTTTGGCAAGCTGACTAATTTGTGGGGGGATTTCTAAAGCGTGTGTCTCATTGCTGTCGCATATAGTGATTATTTATAGGCATGTCACACTCTTAATTTACATTGGTTCAGCTTTTCTCACTGCATTTTTAGGCAAACCATTGGTATTCATCTTCAGATGTACCAGTAAACTGGCTATGTTTATTGCTTACTAGGCAGCAATGTCAACATATAAGGTATGAAATAAATAATTGTTTGTGTCCTATGTTTGATTTTATGTGTGCTGAGAATATTTTCCTATGGTCCTACCTAAACATCATTGGATATTACATGCTTTAAGTGATGAACAAAGCACTCTATGTTAAGGCTAAACATTTTGATATCCGAGGAAGCTTCTAACTAACTGACATATTTGATGTCAGTTTTTTCCTCTTCATTATTACTATAATTAAGTTATATTGTTATATCAAACTTTTGAGAGATTAGACTTCAGACCAGATCCCCATCATTGTATTAGGGCCCCACACATACATCCATGTTGCTGCACAGAAGGCCAAATTCAGCACCTGAGGAAATCGTATTTATAAGTAATTGTTTTTACATAAACAAAGTTTGTTTTCATCATAAAAAGAAGCATCGATTTATGAAGACCTTCAATGGAGGCGAAGTGTATACTGTCCCTATACCTAAAATCAATGATTTGTGTAATCGATGGATGGTATTGTTATGTGAATGGGTGACACCTCATAAAGCGCCTTTATTTAATAGTGGAATATGGAACCGTCGCACCTGTCCCTAGCCATTCTGAACATAAGCCAATTACCCAGCCATGGAAACGTCTACTGCTCTGTTTTAGCTCCAGGGCTGTTCCATTCTCTATGATGGGTAGGAGAAAGAAAGCGTGCAAATGATATGAATTTTGTCAATGTTCGCAATGCAGGTTAGCTTTGAGAAATGAGCGTTACTTCTGCCTCCTGTTCTTGTCGTGCTTTCTAAGAGGTTACCTTAAGTCTTTATCTGTATACCTGTCTGTAGATTCATTATCAAATTATTGAAATGCTTGAATTCTAATCAATATTGTTTGAAATAACCACCTCATGTAATGTTTTATATTTTATTTTTCATAAGGTAACTTCATGATGTCTTAATTGTTATTGTTTTTATCAGGAAACACATTAAGGTTTCCATAATTGTTGGCACTAACATGTATTTTGAGTCTGATTGATATCCCAGTTGATTGTGAAAGTTACTTTTTTATTTCAAAGTGAAATTCATGATAGTACGGGTGTTGAATTTCAAAGTATATTGGTTTGATTTAAGTGGTTAAGAATTCCCCCTCCCCCTACCACCTTACATTTTAAAAATAGAACAACCCTCATTTGAAAAAGGCAATAATTGTAATCGCTTATGCCTGGTTGGCCTCATCAGCCGGTGTCCACATGGTCATCATTGGTCACTGATGAGGTGCCTAATGATGCAGAGTGACTGTCCAGCCCCTGTCCACTCCATTGACCAGCAAGTGAGATAGGACAGATGGTCAGTACTGGACAGAGGTGGAAACACAGAGTGTCAAGTCATTCGTAATAGCCTGAGCAGCTTTGACAGGCAGTTTTGTGTTATAGAGGCAGATGCTCTTCTTTTGTTCCATGTGCTTCGTATCATGTTGAATATCGTATCATGATCCTGCAAGAGGGTAATATTGTACAATCTTACTGGGGACAAAGAATAGGACCTGCTGCCATTTCCTACTGGTCAATGATTAAAGGATAATCCTCGATTAAATGTCAGGTTTTATCAATAAATCAAACGCTGCTCTTGTAATTTGGTATTGGTGCTTTTGATTATATTATGTAACTTTAAGAAAATACCAATGTGTCAATTTCATTTTGTTACCCTTAAATCTGGCAATTCCTGGCATTATTAATCAGCTTTGTCTATTTGGATTGCTGCATTATTTTGGTTGACCATTCTTCTCTATTCTTATATGCATTGTTACATAACAAGACCTGTGACTGGCATAATTTACAATGGCCACTCAAAATGCTGGTGGTCATTAGAGAATACTATTTAAGTGCTAATGGCCTAATAGTGCCGTAATGAAGAAGCTAATGTGGGGGCTGCTTGAATATAATTATGATGATGTGTCAGTGTACACCCCCTCACACAGCCAATTAAGGCCTAAACACTGTGTATGTAAGCATTGAGTGTCAGCCATTCAATATTCATAAGGTCGGAAGCTGTACTTGTAAAGGTACCTGATTTTTAATGAGGAAGCTGCAGCATCTAATCCAAAGCTAGATGGTCCTTGTCCTATTTGAGATATTTTACACTACAAGGGATTAGATTGAGTGTCATAATTCTGTAGGATACACATGCATGTGTCCCAAATAGTGAGAGGTCAGGTTAGTGCCTGCTTGCAGGTGGTGGGTGAAGGGGACCAATGACAACCTACCACCTCTTCAATCATGGTCACCAGTGTATATCTCTTGTGGGATGGTAATCTCTCATGGACTAGCAGTTGGGTGTTAAGGGAAACAAACCCAAGGGAATGGAGGCAATCATCAAATTTGAACTAGTCATTGGTTTGACTATAATTTTTTCATGGGCAGTACTTTCTAGAAGGTATTGTTTCTTGATGGGTAATTAGATATCCCATAGTAGCTGAAATGAGGAAAATGTTAGCTAAACTTTAAGTTGTGGACCCGCCTTAACTAGTTATGTAAGTGTGTGTGTTATTCATGCTGAAGCATACCTCCATATCCATGAGGTGGACTCAAGCATGCTGTTCGCATCCTCCCTCCTTTCTAGAATTCCTCCAGCTTGCATAACGGTTTACACACATGAACTACTTATACAGATATACAATAGATTATGACTGCTCAGCATTACATACCATTCTTTGGAAGTTGGTGGGCTGGCCAGGGCAAACCTAATCTAGTTTGAAACCCTACTGGTGACCTACTTAAGGGGTTTGCCTGGTTGGTTTACATATGCGGGGTGTTGAAAGGTGCATTATGTGGCAACTTTAAGCAATTAAAACCCCTTTCATGACCTTTGAATGTTAATAGGGAGGTTCACTTCAGATTTCAGTTTCTCTTTTCTCTTTATAAGTATGGTGGTTTAAGTTTAAAAAAACACTAAAATAAACATGTAAATCTCAGATTCTCTAACAAAGTATATCAAAATGTGACTTCTTTCTCATATTTTCAAAATGATTTATATTGGCTGGCTACATCAGTCCCACATCAGCTGTTAAGTTTACTTAGAAATCTATAGTTAATGACGTAAAGTTTCTTGGTCAAAAAAGAATTGAGAATCAAGCATTTTGTTAGATTTTCTTGTTTAGAAGTCCACACCAAAAGTTAGTGACCCCATAAATACCTATCATCTAGCCAGGGTTCCTTCATTGCTCTAGTAACGTTGACTTGTCATGATACTCATGAATCATTATGTAACATATAGGATATGTTCAAGTTGTGTTGTGAAGTTTGACAAATGAACTCAACAGCTTTTATGCCCAAAACATACAACAGATTTTGGCCATTTCATTAAAATCCTTTCATGTTGGACCATCACTTATCATTGCAAGCTGTGTCAGACTGGTGATATCTATCTTGAGAGCCTTATTTATGGTTATTCAGCTAATTAAAGGCCATTAGAAGTGGCGACATGTGTAGACAGCGAGACTAGGGGGACACGTGTCTGTGTTATGATTTGTCTAACTTTCTGCACGCAAATAGTGAATATATGATACCCATACAGCACATCCACTATATAGTTTATTTGAATGGCTGTTGAACTTATGTTTTCAATGATTACTCATAGTGGATGCAGTGCCATGTAGCCTAACTGTAGGAAAGGCAATCATTCTGAAAACATTCATATCGATATATATTCTTCAGAAATGTGAATCTTGCATCAGATATTCAAATTTGAGAGATGGAATATTGCTGTGGCATACATCTGGAGCTCCTTAACTTTTTCTGAAATAATTATAAGAACTTTACACTAGATCTGCAAAAATGAACATCTTGTAATTGACAATTTAGAATATATATGCAAAACTTATCATCTTTGAGTGAAGAATCGATAAGATAACAATTAGGTTTTATTTAGTTATTTTGAGATTTATATGTCTTCATTGTATTATAATGGAAAAATCTGCCAAAAACATATTCCGCAGCCTTTCCTATGTAGTATAGTAGGTTGAATGTGGGCCTGGTGCCTGTGTAGAACAATACCTGTCAGGATGTATAGATGCTATCTGGTTCAGGAGGGCCTGGTGAGGAGGCGACCTCTTGTTTACCACTTCCTGGAGGGAGCAGATGTGGGCAAGATACAGATCTACGCCTGCAATGTGTCTACAAGGTATAATACACACTGAGGTCATGACTCTATAAAGGTCTAGTCTGACAACTATTCACAGGCATTGTCTTATTGTCGGCAGGCATTTGGAATTTTATTTTTAAACATGCCATTTTAGATAAGCAAATGTGTGATACAGGGTCTTAGCCGATATTTGGAAACAGGGTGTCCAAATAGAGGTTTCATAGACTTTTGCGTGTCCAAAGTGTGGTACAAAAAACATACTACTAATAAGATAGACCCTATACCTTTACAGATTTTGCTTTTTTAGGCCAGATACTGCTTTGTGTGTCTTATAAAAGTGACACTACAGCTTCTACATCTTCTATCTTCTAAGAAAAGTCATCTTCAGCAAATTCTGTCATAAAATTTTGGGTGTCCAAACTGTCAAAAAACAGTGTTCTGCGTGTCCAAATGACACGCTGGACGCATTACGGCTAAGCCCCTGGTGTGATAAGATCATGATTCTATTCAATTCCACTCCGAGAACTATTGGTGTTGTCATATTGAAGGCAATAGAAATGTTATAAAAACATTATACATGTAGCTATGATCCGATAGGTAATCATGTTTGCACAATAACTTCTGTCAGCAGTTTTTCAGTTGTCTTCTTCTGATATATAGGTGGTATGTTTTGGTTTGTCAATTAATTATTGCAAGATTTCAAAGGGATAGCGCCTGTTATTTTCATGGCAGCTTGATAAATAGGGTCATAGCCAGTAGAATGTTTTGGCATCATTTGGTGTCGATGGCTATTATCTGAGTATATTGTGATATCCCTTGAAAAGTGGAGACCATAATTTTTATGACTGCTCATTTTGGACACATTATGTGACATAGTTTCAAACTTTTTGCTAAGCCCTTTTCAATAACAGCTTTGATATAATAAATACTTTCATTACTAAGTTTAAATATGATACTAATACTATGATAGAAAGTATCAGACACCAAAAGTTCTTTTAGTTATTATAGATCTTTTATCCTATTCCATTAAGATTCCTGACACAAACCCACTTGTATATAGTTACCTTATTAATGTAATGGGTCTTGCAAACAGTTTGCATTTATCAGATATGCAGTTATGAATTCTAAGGCCATGCTGTCTCTGGCATGTTCCTATTCATATGAACTAAAGGCTAGTGTGTCTGTAGCAGCTCCAGAGTGGGAGGTAGCATTCCTCTGTCAATGACTCTCTCAGGTAGTGTGAAAACAGCAGCACCCATATACCTCAATTGTACTTCATGCATTGCGTAGCCTTGTTTGTGTTTTGTTAGTAGATGCTGTTTTTGTGTCGCAACAATAGGCGCTGATTTTGGCACTCTAGATGCAAATTTTCACATGCCATTGATCTAACGGTCACATTCTGTACAGTCATAGACTCATGGCACTCAGCAAGAGAGTCCTCATGGCTGTAAAAAATGGTTGTCAGTAACTTTGGTTTAGTTGTTTTTTCTCCAGATATTTAAACACATGGCAGTATCCTATATGTATAGACCAGTCCCCTCAAATTCAGTATTTGCTTTGCCATGGTACTAGGGTCTGCTCTGATGGTCTAGTGGTCTGATCCGACACCACTGACTGGTCACTATCTCTCACCTATGGCCAGGTTCGAATCCTGGCTGCAGAATGCCAGTGACAATTTGGGGTTCGATGGCTGTTTTAGCCTAGCCACCTAGGTTTCCTCCACCTCTCACAAATCTCTTGCCATGATTAAGCCAAGGTATTGCAAAGATTTTAGTGACGATAATCGGAATACAGAGGTTCCCAAACTATGGTGCTTATCTTGAAAACACCACATCTGCATGTAAATTTGAATTTAGCATGCAATACTTTGCTTAAAATTAAGTGTCCCAAAACTGGTCATGGATTGGTGCTAAATGTGATAACAGTTATATTCAATGGTGAACTGCACCACCTGCCCAAATAGTTGCATTGCATTTGAAAGAAACTTGATACCCCAATATGTAACCCCATCAACTTTACTTGATTGAGTTCTATAGATAACACTACTCAATTTCTCAAAGATAATTGAGTAGGGTTGCAGTTGTTCAACACTGTCCCTTTGGGATCAAGGGTTTGCCAAATCTTAAAGAAACACAATCCTGGTCAAACTGACCTCCACCTGCCCAAACAATACTATTGTCCTTTTAAGGAAACCAGACTTCCTTTAAAAGTTGTTTATTTAGAAGTCGTTCTATACCTAATCCCCCACCTGCCGGCCTGGCGTGGAGCAGAGCAAAGTTAGCGATGGAGAGACTGCAGTGTAGTGTAATAAACCTCTCACACTAAGAATATTGCACTTGGCAGTTCAGAGACCATATTCATGCAAACCTCCCAGGCATGAACCCAAGAATGGATGGAAAGAATTGGTGTCTAAGTTGCTTTCTACAGCTAATGTCATATCATATCAAGATTAGAAACTTATTATGGAACTTGGAAGAAATCGCCTTCTCTTTATGGGAAGTTCCAAGGTCTTTTTGTTGCATACGTGCCATAGACAGCCCTCCCCAATGCTGCACATTTATAAAGCGTCCATGCTAACCTGCTAGAGTGAACACTGGGACCAGCTGAAATGCCCACATGAAGAGATGTTTACATTTAAGAGTTGCATGCTGGGTATATTGTCTGCTAGAGAGTTCACATCTTGACTCACTAGCTGTTGCATTTGGAGATATCACTGGGCGTTTATTCTTTACATGGAATGAAACTTCATGAGACTTTCTCTACCTCTAACAATCTATAGCACGGTGCTGGTGTGCTGGAAGGACCTGAGGTTATCACCCACATAAACATGTCCACGCCACAGTTGTATACTGAGCATTCAGCAAGCACATCTGTAGACCATGTACAGTAGATCTGCGTTTAGCTTAGCCAGTTGGCTTTACTGTGTTTTATTTTATTACATATAAGGCAATGTCAACACCTATAAATGCTTTGGGTGCTTTTTGCCTCTTGTTGGCTATTTAGTTCAATGAGGGTTTGTTAACATGCAATATATTTATTAGTTACACCCACACTAGCACACTGCATGCAGTGTCATCTATCCACAAGGTATGACTTGTGAATATGTCCTGGGAGGCAGCTGGGCTAGTCTGCTGCTAGCCTTTCTTAGGCAGGGAGGGTGAATCATCCCGTAAGTACACACAGTGGCGGTGTTTCAGTGAGAACCATTTGTGAGATTGGAGCTTTCTACATGGTAATCATATTGCCGCATGAGATTGCTGGCTCTAACTCTAACAAATGTTCACAGTAAACTGGTTACCAGGAGGTGTGCAAATGGAACCAGTAAGCAGGTTAGCAGGAGGTGTGGAAATGGCAATAGTAAAATGGTTCCACCATTGGTAGCCTCATAGGTGGGGTCGCCTGCAGTTTGCAGGCCTAGGAGTAGCCGGCTGACCAGGCCGGATTGTGAGTGACATTTCTTTATGAATATGTTGTGATATAATTGCTACTTAGTCATTGCTAGAGTGGTCAGGTTGTTTGTCTTGGAATGTCTGGCTTGTTAAATTTCATAAGGGGCAAGCTTTTTTGCCCTTTTATTTAAGCTAAACTGAGGGTGCAATGGAATATTTTAGGGCTCAGATGCAGATTTTACTTTCCTTTTGCTGAAAACCTGAAAGATGATTTTCTGCAATTTGGGGCTGACTTACTTCAATTAGTATAATGTTTTTGCACAGAGAATATCTTAAAATATCTGTAAACCTGTGGTGCTTTATGCAGCTTCATTAACTAGTTTAGCCAGTTCTTCAAAGCTTTCAACTTAAAGGGAGTTTTCTCTTTTAAATACTGCAGTTTTTTAGGGATCAGATTCCAATGCATATCATATGGACTTGGTTAGTAGTCATGTAGTTGTTATTGACAAAAGCGCGTCTTTACAACTAAAGGAGTTGTTAGGTTTAGTGAAAACCCACTATATGGATGAGTTCATGTACCCCAGCCATCCTTTCTGATTCATTGACCAAAAAACGTGATTGAGGAAAAATGCAGACTTTTGAAACATTTCGCCTTGTCATCCTCAGAGAAAAGCATTTGCCAAGATTATTTCAAGGAGGCCTTGTCTGAAGAGCTCTCGAATACACAAGTGTACTTTATCTCAAGTCCAGAAACTATTCAAGATAAGAGTCTTCGCTAATATAAAGAGAGGAGCCAGCCAGTATTCACAAGAAATTCAATTAAGTGTTTTTCTGATATATCTGTTTGTTAGGATTGTTATGTGCTGTATAGTCAGGATCATGCTGATAACATTAGCTCTATTGTAACATGGTCTCCCTGTGTTTTCCACATGAGTTGACATAGGCTCTGTTGTAGCCCAATGTACTGGTGGTTTCTACATGAGTTGTCATGTCTTGTTGTGTCGTTAACCGGCCATGTTGTGAGCACAAGATAACATCAGGGGACATACACATCCATATTGTGATTTTTTTCTTCCAGACCATCAGCTATATTTATGCAATCTGATTAAGTTTGTGCATCTGTGTACAAGGTCTAAAGCTCCATCTGTCAATTAAGGACCGGGTAGGCTTTATGAAAGCATCAGGGAGAATATTTGTGTATAATATGAAAAAAGCATGAAAAATTAAGAATCAGGCTTAAGGTTTATGGAGGGTAGCAGCACGCAACCTTAATTGGGAAGATATTTATATCATCCAAACAGGTTCAAGCAAATGACCTTCTTGTAGCTAACTTCAAGGTCGCTGATCATCAATTAGTTTTGAATTATCTCGTAGTTCTGAAAGCCATCATTAACTTCTGGAAATTATATGGTGGCAACTAAGATTCCATTAGGTGTGTGACATTAAAAATCCCATAACTGATTACTCATTAGGTGCTACATGACAAAACAAAGAAGGGCACCGTGAAAGCATTTTATATAGTGTACTTAAACCAATGACCCCAAGAGATGTTATTCCAACTAATCAATCTAGTCTAAATTATTTATCTATTTATTCAACTTTTAACTTTTTCACCTAATACTTGTGATACTAATTAATATGTGTTTTGATAATGGATATGAATGTTATTTCAGTAAGCTTAGAACAAATCATAAAACTAAGCTTATTTGCATTCATTATTTTTGCAAGCGGCATAAAGCTAATTAATCTGAAATAAAAACACAAACTATTAGTTTCTAACATGTTTTGTTATGAAAACACTGCTACCTTTTATCGAAGTTTCAGTATCAGCAGGGGAAATACAGTAACTGTGCATTGGGGCACTCATTGAATAGGTGGACCCATGCCAGTTGTAGGAAGATGTTGTTCACATAGTTATCAGTGCTTCATTAGTTCTACTCATGTTTTCCATGCCAGTGCCAAGGAATCGCCCTTAATTGAGACTGACTCATACCCTATTGTTGTTTATACAATTTGATGTGGTCATAGGTTCTTTGTGACAAATCTATTATATAAATAGACCTTTATTTGAAATGAACCAAGTAAACACTAACATTTTAGTTTTTATCTTGCTAAGTTTAAACATTTATTGGCTTTAATCTTAGATTGTATATACTTTCCAAGCACATTGTATCCCTCCAATTTTACACTGGTTGTTGGTATCTTTTTTAAATTGTTTCTATTGGCATTTGATTTCAACTCTTTGTTAAAGAATGAACCATTATATGCTTAAGTTAAATCTTTTTACAGTGAAGTATGTTGGTGCAGCATATATGTCCTATGTTATCACCTGCACACATACATTACTATTTACAACTTTAAATCCCCTCCCCTAATTACTAGTATTAAGACCTGAGGATATACTTTAAATCCATATTTAGATGTTAGACGCGGACATTCCCAAGTGAGACTATCCTGTCTTCTCTATTCTCCAACATCATTCACCTTTCTTTAGATTGACCAGGACTTACACATGTCAAATACAACCTTAAGTTTGTAACTGGCTGTGAAGCACATACTAGGTATGTTGTTTGACTTCCTAGAACTGTAGTTGGTTATGTTTGTTATAACCGGTCTATCTTTCAATTGTTCAGTGTGGCAGCCTATTAATGTGTCTGCTCGCCCTAGGCGGCCTCAAGATGAATGTTTCCTTTGACAGAAGTCAACCTGTGAAGGGTTTCTACATATCTCTTGAGATATGAGGGTTAGGACATCACAGACAGGTCAGCCACACTCCCTGACGTTATCTAGTCTAGATATGTATTCAATCTATGCTGAAAATGCACCTGCCAGTGTGCCACATACAGTGAGTCTGTAATATCTGTCCCAGATAGAAAGACATGGGCACCTATATTCATACTATGTTGATAATAGAGAAGCGATATTCAGGAAGTAAAGTAGTTCCAGAAATGAATAGAATTTGCTTTCTTTTACATGTTTCTAGACCTTCCCATCTAGTCTATTTTGTAGTGCCAGACTTAACTATTGTTTGAGAATCGTCCCTAGAACTTTCTCTTGATATAGATTTCATTCATTTGGTTGTGAAATTAATGTACCAAGTACCAGAGAAGTGGATGTCTGTGTCTCTCACAAAAACTCATTTTCCACTGAGGGTGCAATAAGTAGGATGGGATCAAATAGCAATTAAATACGACAATGTAGGATTTGTGCTTGCCCAAGGCAGATGTTTACACAATGGATGAGAGAGGCTTGATATTGGCTTCCATTTGAGCTCCCCTCTTGTAGGATGACATTCATGGCCACTAATTAATCCTCTCATCACTCACCTTGCATGTGATCTGACAAAATTTGACAAACTTCTATTCAATCTACTATTACAAATCAGAACAATTTGAAGAAGAATGGGCTACTACGACTGAGATCAGTGCTGTCTATGAGGTGGAGTTTATAGTGGAGTTTCTCTTTCATGATATTCAAATATGATTAAGTCACTATGGCTCTGTGGGTGTAAATTGGTTAAGGGGAGTGTGTGTGGTCTGTCAATAGTAAAGTGATCTACCAGCTTGAAGGAATTTGCCATTGTAGGATTAATATCCGGGAATTGATCTTGAAACAGTCAACCACTATTTAATTAAAAGCAAGGTAGCTTAGGAGGTTGGAGTCAGTATGTTTAGAATATTGTACATGTAAGCAGGGACACTACACCAGCTAGTATACTGTCTTTATATGAATAAACAAAATACAAAAAAAGCATCTTGCTAAATTTTGATGTATATGTGTTTAACTATGCCTTATATAATGTCATGTTTCAGTGACATATCAGCCTTTGTTAGATTGCAACCAGTTATTGACCTTTGATATAGAAAGGACATAGTGACCCACTAGTCAGGTAAGGCAGCTGACTTAAAAGTCACTTCTACAAATGTATCAAGAGGTCCTAAACTGAGTAATGGTACGTATGTAAATAGGTTTAGATAATGGAAATGGAAAGACAATAAAGAATATTAGATTAAATGTGCATCATCTGCTTCCAGTATTCTTCCTTCTATAAGGTAAACAAGTTGGTGACTTTCAGAAGCCCAGTGTTTCCTCTTTTGACATTCCTGCCTAGGTAAACACACACAATAAGATAACTAAAAATTAGTTTTGACAATCACATGAAATATGAAAATGATATGTATTAATATATGATCATCCTAAAGCTTGGTGAAGATAAGGGTTGAAGGTGAGCAGTAGCTCAGGTTGCTTGATCTATCAGGTGACAGCGTACCTGACACCTGTCTCACCTTTGTTGCTAAAGGGGGTCAGAGGGGTCAGGGGAAGGGGTCAATGGGTTCAGTTTGTGGGGCAGCTGGTGTTACTCTCTGGTCAGCTCACAGAGGCGCAGGGGGTTAGGGTCAACAGGGTTCCCTTCACATTCCTATGGGCAGCTTCTTCAGGGCAGTGCTGAAGTTATGATGGTCAACAAATCTTGATTAACTCTCAAGCCATGTACACGCCTTATAATCATTTCCCCTCTCTGAGTGATCATGATGTGACTTGGAAACTCATATCAGTTCCTTATAGCTACGGCGAAAATAGGGGAATATGTTACATGTAAATGGATAATGTACAGATGCAATTTCCTCTTGGGTCATTTCTCCAGTATTGAGCAGAAAATGAACACTAATTTCCATGAAAGCCCTATTTCTTTATTACTCTTTCCCAGCACTAATCATGGTAGTGTATCTGGTGAGTCCTTTGTAATATTTCCTGTGAGTTGTTTTGAAGTTGTGGGGAGTTGTATATCATGAGGAAGGCAATCAGGCGTATTAACCAATTCACGCCTCTTGCAAGCATAAAGGCCCTTACTAATTTTCTTTTGGCGCTGAGAGTTTTTCTAAAAGAAATTTGAAGGAGGAATGTTAATCAGAATCAAACCAGCATTTCTCACCTCAGATATATATATATATATATTGTTTATTTATCTTCAATTCCAAATTTATTTTGGAAAGTCTCTTAGATTCTGATGACACCAGAGTTCCCGTAGTTATTTTCATCTGGATCTATGATACTTATGGCAAGAACTTTGGAAGTAAGAATGACTTTACAAAATATTTGAAAGAGAGTTGTAGATAATGATCTTATTAACATTTCTCCTTCAAATTTTCCCCGAATATGCTTTTGCCTTCAAGTTTTCAGCGATATTGTCAAGTTGCTTTTGGCCGCTGCGAGCATGAAAGTGTTGTGCTGCCCACTCCTGATCTTCTTCCAGCCAGCAGGTAACGGATGAGCAGCTCAATCGCTATCGACATCTTGAGTAGAGGAAGGAGTGTGCCCGTGCTAATCATGATTTACTGCTGGAGACTTTTCTGCCTGCCTCCATCGCTGGCATTTCGTCAGTCGAGGCTTTGAAATACATCTGCTCTTCAAGATGAACAAGATCTACACCTAGATTTTCCCCTGGTATAGGACATTCGTATTAGTTTATCAAGAATATTTTACTTCATTTAAGGCATCTCATAGTCTATCAGGGCAAGATTTACTTGTTATAAAACGGGGTCATTCGAAAGCGTTCATGTATGTTACAGGGCATGACCACTAGCTGGATCATGAACTTTCTTTAAAAAAATCAGAAGATGCATTTGTGTAATTCTTCATACAAAATAACCTTGAATTACATCCTGTATTCTACCTTTGCTTCCAATCTACCAAAAGGATGTGCCAGTTTTGTACTTGTCTCTATATGTGTAGATTCAATGTAAGAGGGTGTTTCAAGAAAATCAAAGAGATTAACAACACCTTACTCCAGGTTCCTGCAGACTAGTAATTGTTATGCTTAAAGGTTAAAGCCATATGAAGACCACTGTAATCTTAGATGTCATGACTTACCAGCAAAGCATTGGGTTTTCATCACGACTGATTGGTATTATACCATATTATACAGTGTAATGAAAAACATGACTTCATATGTTATAACAGAGAGATACCCCATTATCTTATCAACACCCTCCACTGTTAGCAACTACATGCAGTAGAGATTCCCACAAGGGTCCATTCATTGACCAATTGACCACTGCCCACTACCCTTCTTGGTCGCCAGATGAAGATGCACAGGCCCCCTATTGTATTCCCTTAGGAATGACATTACCGGATCAGGAATCCAATATCAGGATGTTTTGACAGGATCCACTGTTGGTTTCACTAACCAAATAAACACACAGGCGCAGGCTGTTATAGGGAATGGGGTGGGGGTAGGGTGGCGCCCCATACCAATCATGCCCAAATGCCCCAGAGGCACCGCAGTGGAACAAAGGCAGTTAATCCCACAGTGATTTGCTCTATAAATTACCTCTCGATGGTGATTGTAATCTTAGGGGCCAGCTATATAACTAATGGAGTTTGGTGGAAGAAAGCGGTGACCCTAACATGATGTCATGATGGGTGGTAGATAAGGGGGCGCTCTCTTATGTCATGTTTAATTCCTAACAGGTTTAGGGTGATTTATCCAACTCATGTATAATTTTCTAATTTTTCACCAATTGCCTTCGTAGTACCACCCTTTCTAGGCAACTAATTTGAAAATAAATCAGAAGCCCTATAATTATTGATGGAAATGGGACTAATTTCTTAGTAAGGCAGGCTAATTACAGCGCAATCAATGCTCATGCCTTGAAGTATTCAAGCTTCTGTGGCTGTTTCATTGTGATATATGTTGACTCCTTATATGTGCCATTAGCAGTAATACGCCATAACAGCAAAGGTCATAATTGGCCAATAAATCACTGTAATAATATTTATGATACTTTTAAGTGGTGAGCATAGTGCTTCAATATATGTCTGCTTATATACTCATGGACTGGAAATATTACCATGCAGTGATAAACATTCAAGTATGTGGTGATAGGCTGTGTATCAACTATATGACATTTATTAAGCATCAGTCTTCTTTGATATATTAAGGAGATAATCGTAGAGGGAGATACACTAGTAGTATTTGAGCAAGGTTTGACAGCAAAGGGTACATTCCAAGAGGCTGATAAAATGCTACATGGAAGCTAACCCTATTGGGCTAATGAAAATTTCTCTACTATTGTATAGTTATTGTATATGCTACTTGTTTATTTCGTGGCTAGCAGAAACTTTCAAGGGGAAGAAATTATTGACATATAGTCTGTAGCAACGTACACTATACACATTTACCATCAAATGTATCTCACAGATGTACTGCCAACTTATCAAGGCACTCTTCAGCACTGATGGATTCATAATACCTTTATTCTATATTAAGTAAATGGCTGTTCAGTCGATTTCATGTAGGGTAAAACACCAAAACCCTTGTTTCTCTACCATAGCTGTAGCTAGGCTGCCTACGCCTGATCAATTGACTAGTCTCTGCTAAACATCTCAGGATTGATGCAGGCTGCTCAGATCCAGTAGTCTTGTAATCAGTCAATCAGCCTGCGTGCACACTCATAATGATATTACCACCATGATAAAACCTGATCAGGCTTCCTGAAATTTATGCCATTAATCTTGGTGGCATCAGCAGCCTGGTGACTGTCCTGCTGCCAGGCTGCCTTCACTACCAATTAACTGCATTCATCAATTTAATTGAGGACTGGTTCCTGTGGGTTCCTAAATGGCTGCCAGCTCAGACCACCCATCATGAGAAGTGTGTTACTTGTCTCATGATACCAATGAATTAAACAGACACTCGCCCACTCACCAGGGGCATGTAAAAATCATCTGGGCAAGCAAAATGTTCATCTGACTCAACCACTGTTGTGAGTGAATGTAAGGGATTGTCTTAAAATTTCTTTTAAATTGGCTATTTAGAATGTGCACTTTTGCATATAGGTTTATACCAAAAATACAGATAAATTCATCTCAGACCATTTACATTACAAACCTTTTCTCAAGGGAATACTCCCAGACCCCATCCGTGTGAGTCTGTTGCTGAGAGGATCAATGAGCGACCAAATTCTGAAATAAACTAGCCCGGCCATCTAGGTTATCAACCCTAGCAAAGTATTCTGTAATACCACCCACTTTGTCCCTTAACATACTCAACAAATGGTCACTAGGGAGGAGAGAGTTGCACAATCAAAGCAGACTTATAGCTCGTCTACCTTGACAATATCAATGTGTCCTTTAGGAAGGTACATGTAAACATGTTACCCTATTAGGATATATAAAATCATGGTACTTCTTTCATTTTGCATTAACAAAGATATAGATGAAAAAGCATTAACTTACACAGTTATTCTAAGTATTTTGAAGCATATCCTTTTAAGTGACAGTTTCCTCTTAGGTATACAATTAGATGTGGCTCAGAAAGCAACATACATTTATATACAGCCTAAATCTGCAGCCTCTCTTTCTGTCACAAGAGCCACCACCAAAGTAGTAAAGTACCCTGCTTTTCTAGTATAGTCATCAGCAAGAGCCTTACAGCTTTCAGCATAGCTCCCATTACCAACAAAAGGGGGCTTTCAGGCGAGCTGGATTAATAATGACCCACTTCTGGTTATATTTTGGACATTGCCATATAGTGTTTGTCCATTCTGCTGAGAGCAGTAATTCGGCACCTTAGGATTGGCCAAGCCAGGCATGAACACCACCAAAGCCTTTCTTCTGTGTGACCTGACAAGTTACAGACATGTTTTCTTTATGGAGTGCTAGGCTTTTTGTCAAGGAATGGGGGCATGCAATTTAACCCATTAATCCCCAAAATAAGGAACCTACTTTTTTGGTAAAAAGTATTGTGAGATATTAAAAGAAACGCCATTAATTAGGATACATGATGAATTGAGGTCAACCAATTTAACACATTGATCCCCATTGATATTGGAAGAAATGCTATTCATTAGAAACAGATGAATTTCATCAAAACATATTGTATGATGCTTTTTTTGTTTCATTATTTTAGAATTATGTGTATTGAGGAATTTTCCTCAGCTATCAAATGTATCTTAGAATACCCAGGAATTCCTAAGATAATGCTGGGGAAATCTTCTGGCAAGAATGAATGAACATGGTAAATGATAGTTCTATGCCTGAATCTAGAAGGAAATAATGTATTCCTGCTGGAGAATTTCTCAGTCTGCCTGCATCATTCTCTCTCTTATCACTAATCAGCATTCCTATTAACCAGGGAAATTTAGGTGGATTCTATTTTGGCCACAGCACTCGCCATGTTGCTGTGTTCTCGGAGGAGAGAGAGAGAAATAACCCCATTCTCTGTTAACCAGATTAGCAAGAAGTATGGCATGGAAAAGGCATTAAGAGGCAGTAATAATTCTCAACAGAACTCCTGTGTTAATGGTCCAAGGTAGACACTCCTTGTGTGAGGCTTGGGTAAAGGTAGCATGAAATATTGAAGAAGTATTTGGCAAACCATCAAAAACTGTTAATTAGTAAGTATGCAACATCTATCAGAGGGAGAAATGCATAGGAATGCTTGTTCACTTACTCAGACACTTCATTATTTCAGGTAGTTAGGTTTTAGACGCCCAGAGAAAGCCTGCTTAGTACTCTTAAGCAGGGTCTACCTGATCCTAGGGATAGTGCAAACAGACATAAACCTACTAAAACCTATCATGGTTCAAATGCTATTCCTGTTGGTTTTGAATACATTTACTAAGTAAGTCTAACCTAGAGTTAACGGATTAAGCTCATGTTTAGTAAGTGCTGTAGCTTACCAAATGTAGCTTAGAGTACCCAGGAAATCTTAGTATTAAATGCTGGGAAAATGTCACAATTTCCTTGGAAGTCTCAGCTAGATTTGGTAAGGGATTTGATGAATCTGTCCTTGAAAAGTCATTTTCTAAAGTGTATTCTTTACCAATGACTACAGTTATCCAATTTTGTAGGAAAATTTTAACTGGGTTTTCATAAATCTGTGTTTGCTAAAAATTATCAGTTCAGCTGAGATTTGTATGTGAGTTGTGATAGCAGCCTCTGGCTGTTTACATATGGAGGGAAATAGGAGAAATGTTCAGAAAGCGGGATCAGCAAATGTTCAAGATGACCTTTGATGACCCTTCTAGATAGTGTTGCAACCAGGATTCCATTATCCAAGATACTCCACCTAGAACAAATTCCTGAAGTTACAAGATTTATTACTGTGAATTAGCATCTATCGCTTCAAAGTAGTTTGTATAGTTCATATCTTTATTTAACCCATTATAACTCTCACTGCGACCAGAAGTGGCTTGACTAGTATGATGAAATCTTGCAGGAAAAAAGTAAATTTAGGAAAATATTTGAAGGAGGAACCTTATCCAGAACACTACCACTATCACTAAGTCTCCTTTGAACGTTTTGTAAAATCATTCTTAATCCTAAAGGTAAATCAAAAGTATCATAGACCCTGACGATTTCTTGAGGATCATATTAAGCATGAATAGGTTACGCTATCAGATGGCTATCTTGATGGCTCAACCCACTTGTGTTCACAGCATGTCCCACCTCAAGGTACCTGACATCTTGCGTAACATGTTGAAAAAAGGCAATATATGAAGATGAATATTCACTGGTGAAATGACACAATTTATTTTTTGTTGTAACCCCATGGTTTTCCAGATGGCCTTATCTTACTTCATATTTTACTTAATGTTCTGTTCATTTTCTTCAAACAGCATCAGTATCATTGCCATGTGGGAAATGAAAATAATCTCTCTTTAAAGCTGCATCATGCAGTGCTCTATTGATGGAGGGATTACTGTCATTTCAATCACCTTATCAGTTTGTTCCAAATTTATACTGAGCCTTTAAGGTGACCAACAGCTTGTTTCAGCACCTTTTACCTATTTGACAATGTTTCAGCACCTTTTACCTGGTTTGGCCGTGAGGGTCTGGAATGGTGTCAACCCTGGGACATTCTCCCTACCAACATATGGGTTTATTGCATGTTCTGCATGCAGTCAATGGGTGCATTAAGGTTTTGGATCACACTTCCGATTAAATATCATCCATGCAAGAAGTGATCCCAATAGGCCTTTCCCAACCAATCATTATTACAAACTGTAAATTACAGGGCAGGCCCCTGCTCATACCTTGATGATTGCTATTTGTAGAAAGCATGGCCGTTAAATCACCATGTTTTAACCCAGTCATGCCTTAATTACTTAGAAGCTATTTTGGCAATATCTTTGTTGCTGGAACACCTCTTTGGAGATTTGAAGGAGATTTATTGATAAGAATTTGGCCAACAACTTTCCATCATATATTTCGTGAATTGATGCTGATAATTCCTATAATACTTTCAAAATCACTTTATATCTAGATGACTTTTGTTTAGATCTAGGCATCAATGGGTTAAATTTGAATCTCTGAAATTATGCTGGGTTTACACAGCATCAGAGCAACACAGAGAGGACAGGGAGGGGGAGGACAGGTCCTCCAGTGGACCATCAATATATCAACCTGGACACTTTATGTCCACAAGCTTGGCTGGAGATCAAAGGAGAGCTGATATGGTTGGCAGCACTGGCCACCTTCACCTTTCCCAAGGTAAATCTCCAGACCAAAACATAGCTATTCACTACCTTCCCTATCAGCCTTCTACTAATACGCAGCACTGGTCACCTTCACCTTTCCCAAGGTAAATCTCCAGACCAAAACATAGCTATTCACTAACCTCCCTATCAGCTTACTGCTATTAGAGGGAGCTGAGCCTAAATTCACCTCCAGTAATCAAATCACTAGGCTCAGCTGATATGTGCCATACTGCTAGTACCAATGGGAGATAAACTGCAGTACTAAATTTATATCCACTTGTACTGTACTATACTCCATTTTGTACATAATTCAGGAATATGTAATTATTGACCTGAATGATGATGCTAGAAAGCTATCAAGACATATGGTTTAGAATATAAATTGATTAAAAACTGAACTTTAAAGTCTTTATTCAGTAGGATATATTGATCATGTAACAGGTCTTGATATATAAAACTTGAACACAGAATGTGTCTCTTGAGCTAAATCAAGTTTTTGATTTGCAAGGATAGGGGCATCAAAAACAAAAACAACAACAAGATCAGTAGCAACAACAACAACAATAACAACATAATTGCTTTCAGGTATCAGCCATCAGCCACACCCATCCTAACCTTTACCAAGGACACCAGGTATATTTTCATCAGCCCCATGCACTGACGGGAGAGGATCAGATAGAAACCCATTCACTTCACTTCACTTCCCGGCCTACTTAGTGGGGTAGTAGAGAAAGAACCCATGAAACGCGCAATTTCATTATGTTGCACCGTATCTTGCCTTGACCCACACTAGCCCCTACTATGAATAACTGTGTGGAGGGAGATACTGCGGGATAATCTTATTTTAGGTGAAAAGTACACGTGGCTGAAATTGAACGAGAGCTAGAATATGAGGAGGGGCTCCATGACCCAGAAGCAGCAACACAGTCATCTAGAAACGACATGTATATTCCTATATGTTGGTTGGACATAATTGTATTTGTGAAAATAAACTCAACGAAAAATTTTAATTACTGGTTTGACACTACAACTACTTGTGTAACTATTGAGGACCTGCCCTGATATATGAGATTTCTACCAACTGCTGGTTGTCTGTCACCACCACCTGGGCTTGAATCCTGCTTGGGGTGTGTGAGAAAGTTGCCAGTCTCTTTTTCTTTTGGTTCATGGGTTACCTCCACTCCTAAGTGGCTTAAGTCTTTACATAGTTGCACTATAGTAGAAAAGGGATGCTAAACAAAGTGCAAATTTCCAATTCCTGTATACATCCTTGCCCATATCATACTGATATCCTCCCCCCACAACTGACTTGTTAAGTTTATGATGGTGATGATGATGATGATGATGATAATGATGATCATGGTGTTGAGGATGATGATGACGATGATGATGATCTTAATGCATTTGGTCTGCGACCTAGAGAGAATGAGAATGATATTCATTGGCAATCATTTTAATTTGAGCCTACTGCACGGTAAATGCATAGGGTATTCATGCCTTGCATTTTTAGGTCAGTAAATTTGCTCCTGCTAGTTCATTAGGTATTCATAGGATAGGGTTGATAACGCCAGGGTCAGTCATGTGACATGATTTCCCCTACCTGCTGAATGGGGTATACATGTTGAATTGAGACTTAACTTTATAGATGTCATTAAAAGCTTGAAAAATGAGCTGGCTTTTTATGGTACATTGGGATGAGACTCACTAAGGCTTTGTTAAGGTGCATAAGAGTTTTTGCAGGCAGGTAACATGTTCACCTTCCAGGTGCTATTCAGAGCTGAGTTTGAGTAATAAGCTGACTAATCCTATATGACATGTAATAGTCACTCTAGCAGCAAGGTCACATTACTTCATTTTAAGTCATGCAGCCACATCTATAACCCTTTGACATAATCAGTAACCAGAGCTTAAAGAAAAGTATATACCTTGTAGGTTTCAATTTACAATACTTAAAATAGGGATGCATCATGCACTATACAAATTGAGAAACCATATTGTCCCTCTCTACCCTACTTGCTGATGTGAAAATAATTTTTCTGTATCTAGGTATGGGTTAGCCTGAATTGATTATAACTCTTTTGGATGATGATTTAGAACATAAACTGTTCTTCCTCAGATTTTATCTTACCACAGATTTGGCACAACTTGATCCTGTTATTCTGATCACAGATTGTGTGGTGCATACTCCGTACAACCTGTAGTTATAATAGAACCTTTAATCCCCTGTATCCCAAGGAAATATCATCATGCTCAAGAAAACACACACCTGATTACCTTTGAGATATGTTTACCTCTTTTTGTATAGAAAACCTGTTTTTGAGTCTATCTTTTTCTGTCATCTATTACATTTTCAACTATTATCTTGATATGTCTTACAGCCCCTATAGAATAGACCTAGCCCGGGACAGTAGGTTGGATATCTATTGACTTAAGTCATACCTCTTTCTTGCCAGTAGGTAGAACTTGCCTCCTTATGTGGTATTTACTGGTCTGTTCACTATGATCAAGTGCTCTATAGTACAATCAAGCCATCAGGTAAATGTTGTAAGATGCTTTATGGCAGACTGTGTATGTGCACAGAATACATGCCTCAAAGTTTACTGGCTGACTTCCGAACCTTGAGGGCCCTGATAAATGTGTGCACTTCACTGATATCATTTATTCTACAGACTCCTTACTAACTTTGCACAGGGGAAAACAGTCTGTAGTGAGTTATGAATATTTGAGAATCCGGGTTTGTGAGTTAAGAGCAATTATTATTAATATGTTATTGTAAAGATAACAATGGATCTGAGGGGGATGATATAAGCCTCAATTTCTCTTGGAATAAAGCCTCCACCAGTTCCTAGACTGGATGCTGTGAAAAAGAGTTGAGCCTTGTGCAAACAATATTCCTTTCTTTCTCTTCTTGTACTTTCCCCCCACACTGCATGTCTTCTAAATATTGTGTCAGGCCACATGTCGGCACACAATAGCTCTCACCCCTGGCCATTTGGACTGAGAAAGCTAACACACCCAGAGCCTGCCCTTTATGCCAGGCCTCCTAAATAGGAGCTTAGGGAAGGCCCCCTCACATTTTAAGTGTTTGTTGTAAACAGATATAACCTTTGGGCATTAGGGTGTTGACAATCCCAGGACAGACCTTCCCTTCATCATTTCAGGCAGGTAGGTCTTTTAGCTTGGGGTGCACACATATTGCATTCAGTCTACTAGGTTTGAACAAGCCTCGGACCACAGGGATGATTGAGAGTTTGTTTGTCAGGTATGTAAGGCCTCTAGGTGGTTAAACATGTGAGGTGAAGGAGTATCGGATTAGGTTAGAGACCTACAAGGGCAGCTGCAAGGACTGAGGAGTTCCACAAGTTCTGCTTAAAATTCTGCTTTTAAATCTGTCTATCAGACTTCAGTCTGCATGTTACCTAGTAATAATCTGATTTTCATAATTTGTATGTTTGTTCAAACATCATAATAAAAAAACATGATTGTCACTTTTC
This sequence comes from Maea johnstoni, assembly GCA_963942565.1. NCBI lineage: Eukaryota > Metazoa > Annelida > Polychaeta > Spionida > Magelonidae > Maea > Maea johnstoni. Next base: position 11,231,676 of record OZ012685.1, on the reverse strand, counting down.
AAAGCTTATATTGCCTTACAGATAATATTTAGCCAGAGAGCTTTCAAATTTATGTAAAATGTATTAAGAGATTCTGGAAAGCATGAGTTATTCTATTTTGACACGTAATCAATGAATTTCCTATATTACTTTGCCATAGAGTAAATTTCGGTCTAAGAATAAGCGTAGAATAATTTCCTTCAGAATCTGTAGATGTATAATTTCAACTTGAAGTTAAGTCGCACTGAGTATTACTGTAATACTGTAGTGTAGTTACAGCTGTGGCACACTGCAGCAGTTACTTGATAGACTTAAAAGACCATTCAGGGAAACACCACTGGGTCTAGTAAGGGCTTAGAGAGCTCCCTATATGATGGGCCAGGTGCAAAGATGTGCTGTATCCTCTTAAGTACTCTGTTTAGCAACAAGTCAACATAGAAAAGGACCACTGAAGCACACACCAACTGGCATATTTGGATTTGGACCCTGGCTACTGGTTCTCATCCTTTAGACAGACATGTCAGGTAGTAATTCCTGTACCCCTCGGGAATAATAGCAGCTGCTATTTCAACTTGTGCCAAATCGGAAATCAATAATGGTTCCTTAAATTGAGTAAGTGAACAAACACATTACTCTCAAGCCTGTTCCCATATCTAAACCACCCACATGATGAGTATCTAGAGTCACAGACAGGTAGGTTTGACTAAAGGGGTAAATGTAATATTTTCCTCTGGGGGAATTTTTGACCTGTATTTATGAAGGCAGGTTGCCTCTCAGGAGGATTGGTATTACTCTGTCAAGCAGCTATAACCCATTCATGCAACTAGTGATAAAAATACCTTCCTAAATGGTGGTATCTTTTTATCCTGAATGCTTTATATGGAAGGTAATTGAGAGAGAAATTTTGATCATAACCTGACCCTCAATTCTTCTCCAAAAAGTATGTGCAATTATGAATTGTTTTCAGGATGAATTAATTAATATATCCAAATCCCATCATTTCCCAAAGGGGTAGGGTGAATGGTTTTCCTTAGACTAGCAAATGGAAGAAAGAGTGCCTGCCTGTGCCCTAGGCTTGTGGGTAATTTCCAGGCTTCAGACAGGGGACCCCACAAAAGGGAAGGTGAGGGGTCATTCTCAGTCACAGCACCTTCATCATGGATGACTCAACCCCAGCTCACCAAAAACACTACCCTGTCATCGCCAGGCCGGCAGTGTGTTCTTTGCTGTTACCCATACACCCCTGAAAATATCCTCAACAAGTGTAATTATAGGAATAATGATAATGATGATAATAATAATAATAGTATGTTAATGGATCCAAGAGGTGTAGATGAATCTTTATCAGCTTGGTAAATACCCAGCAGTATTCAGTACATTGAGGTTTTATATAGTAGCAAGTATGAAAGCAGTCTAACTCTATGACAGGCTTACTATGTGCAGCCTTCTCATGATTCACTTTTCATTCATTTTCTGTGCATTGGTTCAGAGAGAACTTGAGTTACTGAAAGGATTCTAGTAGTCCTGAAATTCAATCCGATTCCATTACTACCAAGAAATCATATGTAATCTGTCCATATGAATGCGTAATTGGTTGTGGGTGACAAGCAGGTATTCACTAAAATTGAAATGCCTCACATTTTCTGAAATACTCATACTCTCTAAATGAATGGAACAACTGAGCTCTGTCCTAGAAGCAGTACTTAAAGTGCCAAGGGATGATGATTACAGTTCTCAATAAAGGTTTATACGTTATTAACCCATTCACATGTGAAGCCTACACATGATTTGACATATAGATGGTGATATTTTGATAAAAATGTCATATTTTGTGAAATATTCAATTTAAATTTATATTTTCTGTTAGACTTAACCGGTTCAATTATTTTTTCTAAAATAACACTATTTGATGAGTTATGTTTAAGTTGTCAGACCATGGACACACTGGGTTAACTCCTTCTGGGCACATGTTTCTTGTACATTCCTCCACCTTAGTTTCACTTCACATCAACTTTAATCAGCTGGAAAGTCAAGTTAGTTTTCACCCTGATGACCATGTCACACTAAGGCTAATGTTCCTTGAATGATCTTCATCGCACCTGTCCTTCCAAGTCATTTAATACCTGTGCATTGTCTGGATCTGACCTCGACAATGACCTACCTGGCCTGATACATGTTGCTTTGTGTTCTGGCCTGTTGATACTAATACATTGATTAATCCTCTTCCCCTTCAAGGAAGTCATAAGGAAGAAGAGCATGTAATTATGACCTCTTCCATTGTGAATGTATGATCCCTACTTGAAGACATATTCTAGCCTGCAGCTACCCAAATATAACAGGCCTATTTTGGTGATACCTTTATAACAACATCATTGTCACCTCTATCACGGTCATCATTCTCATTACCTATAACAAACATCATCATTATCAGTAGCAGCAGCAGTAGCACCATCATCCATACTATACATGTATCATCGTCACCATCATCATCATCATCATCATCATTCACAAAGCTTACATTTCTGTCACCATCAGCATTATTGTCTATTTGTAATATATGTGAAAGAGAAGGAATGGTGTAAGTCTGTCAGTGAATGTATGAATTTCTCAGGTAGTCTGTCATTATCTAAACAATCCGTACCATCTCCAGTTAAATCGAAGCAGCTATCTCTTAGGGAGGAATGGTCTGTTCTTTGTGCAATAAATTGCTTTGGGGAAGGACTGAAGTGAGACATGGTACCGGTAAATTGTCCTGTCTAAGGGGCTTCCGGAAGTAAAAAGAATCATCATCATGATCATCTTCTAAACCAACATTATCATCATCATCATCTATCATCGTCTGTAAAGACCCGGCATCTATCTTGTTAGTCTGGACAGTTACCTCTTTGTGCCTGGTACTAGCTTTGGGGTAGTGGGTCTGAAGTAACACATGCTACTTGTAAATAAATTGCTCTATCTAGGGGGCTACTGGTAGTGAAAAGAAAACCTCTTCAAAGCAGCAGCACTGCCCCAAGGATGCTCCAGATTGAGATATGTAACCAAAAAGATGACGTGGAGAAACCTGGAGCAGTGTGGGCATGTTTTGAAGCAGGTATTTGAATTCCTCCACATGCTCTCCCCTGGCCAGCTGCTGCCAGGCTAATGAGTCCATAAAGATCAGGGGAAGCTGTTGCTCTTATCTTGTTCGAGAGAGACTCAATGTGTCTGACATGTATTTATGAATATCTTCTTTTTGAGAGAAAGTCATTTTTAGATGTTAGCAGAAACTTTTTCATTCCTCAATTTCCCCTTTAAGTATTCCACCTGGATCTCTGATACTTTTGAAAATAACTAATCAATAATACTTGAATTCATGAAATATTTGAGAGTTAATAATGGTTGAGTTCTGATGAACATCTATATTTCAAATATTTTCAAAAACATTCATTTCATAGAGAGTTGTCACCAAATTGGCCAGGCAGGCCTTATTGGGTGCTACAGCCAGGAATGGATTAAAAACATCATTCATTCAAATGATTTTACATACATGTCTGCTATTCAAGTGCTCTAAGGTTATTAAAACAGCATAAGTGAGAAGAGAAATATTTGGATAGAAACAGGTGTTGTCTGGCTAGGTATTTGGTTAGTAGCCAATATAACCCACAAGATAACATCATTGCAAGTGACACCAATTCAGTGATGTTTGGAAAAGATGTCACATTCTACCTTGTGAAAAGAATTTTACTTGGAAATGGATTTTTTATGGATGATGGATGTAGGTTTTAGGTATTGATACAATGTTTACCTAGACTGGCTACATTGAATCATCTGACTGGCTACATTGAATCATCTGTCAATGAGGACTTAGGGGGTAGCTCAAGCCAGCTCATATCACCAGCATGCTTTCCTCGTGATTAGGGGACCGGCATTGAGGTCTAGCAGGAAATCGGAAAACCCACCAAACATATTTAAATAGCAGTAAATTCTTCCTAAAGTAACTGGAATGCTACTTTGATAAGAGACGTTATACTGGTCTGAAAGCCTAGCAAATGCATTTACATTGCTGTATGGTAATATTTTTTTTACTACACTCTGAAGTAACATACAAGTCAAACATTGAAGAGTATGCATATCTCTGGTAAAATGAAGAAGACAGAAATACATCTTATCATAAATAAGCAGTAGTTGTTTCATTGTAGCAAAGTGAAAAGAACACAGCTTTTCCTGACAACATATCAATTATTGAGTAAGAGTCAACAACTTGGTAGATACTCTGAGCCAGAAGAACATATGTTGATCTAATGAAACAGAAAGAAGTCTTTTTTATTTGAATATCTCATAAGGTTTATTTATAAATTTAACCTCAGAGAAAAATGTTGGTAAACAATGTTATTGACAATGGCACACCTGAAGAATCCAGAAAAAACATGATTATTTGAATATCTCATTAGGTTTATTTATAAATCTAACATGTGATAAAAGAGGGATACACAATGTTATTGATAAGGGCTCACCAGGTGTGATGCGTATCAGAGCATGAGGGGAAATCTTTGCTTCCAGAGTGTGCACATTGAGAGGTTGAGCTGGGGATGCTGCATGGTCTGTTTGCCAGCAGCATTGTCTAGCTGTGGACCAGGTGGCAGTCAGCTGAGCCAAGCTACCTGCCCTTAATTACACTCATTGCTTCCACTCATCACCTGGCTGGCTTAACCCAGTCATGCCTCTACTGCCCAGAAATGTCCCACTATCTGTCAGTATCTTTTCAAAAATGGCATTTTTCAGAAAATATTTTAAGGATAAATGTTGATCAGGACCCTCCCCCACAGCTTTCCTTCTAATGTTTTGTAAATTCATGCTTGTTGCCGAAGATTGTTCATAATTATTGTAGCTTTAGAACTTCAGACAATGCTTGTCAAAGAGATGAATGGATTAACCTATTCATGCCTGGAGATCTCTGTGAAATTTATGTCTGGATCTAATTGGTGATATCTCTCTAACAGAAGCTTTATTCAGGAACAATTTGAAAATTAAATTTTGATCAGAAACTAACTAACATCTCTCCTTTAAATATCTTGCTAAATAATGCTCAATTCCAAAGTTATTTCCAAAAGAAGATACTGTCATGAAGATAATGTATTCCGGCATGAACGTGTTCAACCCGCTGCTTTGAGCAAGAAAGGTAGCTAGCCCTCCGCCTCATTTGACACACCTCTATGAGTGAGTACTTGGGAGTCTCTCCTTGGCTGCTGGAGGAGGCAAAGACTCTTCAAACCTGCTCCACTGAACGTAATCCCTGGGTCAGACTACAGCAGATGTTTGAGCATTTGGGCCAGTGATTTTCTAGTCTTACTCCGCCAATTTGTCATGTTTGACTTCTGAAATTCCAAAAATGTTATTGACAGTGAGATGACTTGTTAAGTTATCTCTGCAGACTTAGACATATATTTATATATATATATATATATATATATATATATATATATATATATATATATATATATATATATATATATTTACAATGCACATGATAACAGTCAGTAACGCATCTATCCCTATTAGTAATATGATACTCCGAAAGGAAGTCTACTGTGGTTGTTTTGATATTCACTTTAAATAGCTTCTTTAGGGGTCATCCAAGGCTAGTTCATACCCCACCCAGTGTTTGATATATTTTTGATATATATCTTAGTGCAGCATGTCCTTGTAAGAAGCTGCCACCTTGAATGCACATCACCATGTGCCTGATACCTGTTTCCCCCAGAAGGGGAGGAGGGGAGCCCAATTACACCTAATGGACCTGCTGAGTAGGAAGATGACCTGCAGTTTAACACAGGTCAGAGGCTCACCGGCCGCCTGAGTGATGCCCTTTAGGATAGGCAGCTTTTTTCAGGACAAGCACCTCATTTCCTGCCAAATAAAAACTACCCAATGTGCAAATTTTGGTTCTATAATTATACAGAGTTCATGGACTTGATAACCTTGATAATAATTGAATTTGACCTTTTTCATCAGTATTTTCAAAAACTAGCATTTAATATTGTAATGATTCCACTTATCACATAAAGGTTCACTGCCATAAAAATAAAGATGTTGGTGTTTTTGGACAATTTTGAAAAACACATTTTTGAAAGATTCAAATCCCATACAAAATGTATCTGTGATCACCCTGATAGTATTACGAGATCAAGTAATTCATAGCAAGTGATAGCCAATAATACTGCCAGTCCCAGCTTGAATATCAGAGAAGTCTCAGATACAATGGGTAGGGAAATAGTTTCTCTGTATACTTGAGTTGCTACTTTCAGCGAGAGCAATTGGGTTGCAAGGTGGCTGAATAGAGACGCCACATGTATGTCACAGCAGCAATCAATTAATGCCTGGACTGTGACTTACATTGACAGTATGTGGGAATGGTACCTCTGACACACCACAGTCCCTCCCTTTATGTCTCCCGGACACTTCACAGGCCACTTAGCTGCCAATCACTTTATATAAGTCTCACCCAGAGACATAATTACACCAACCATCCTATATAAGTGATGTCCATAAGTGATATATAATCTACCCCGCCCCATATGACTTATGTGCATGTAGAAATAGTCCATGACATGTCAGTCCTAGCTGGCAAGTTTGACTCTAGACATCTCCTACATTTTGAAAATGTAATGTATAAAATGCATGTAGAAATTCAATTCATATTTTCTCAGGTATATTGTTATTCAAACATTGATAAAGTACATCATAGAGAACTGTTAAATTTTGGAGGATATGCACTGGTTTTAAATTTAATTTTTTGCAAGGCAAGTTCAAATTTAATATGTGTGCAAGACAGAATTGCGATCAACTTGTCTTTAAAAGCAGTTTCATCATAAAAATGTGTTGGCCCACATGAAGTTATATGTCCCTGCATCCCCCATATTTAGATAAATAATCATGCATCCCCTTATTTTGAACTTGAGTTTATGCCCCTGGGGATGTGGTTCAAGCATTTATTGCACACCCATACTTTGCTAACCTTATTCCCTGTCCCTCCACAAAGACCAGCCCTCTCCCCTTACATAACAAATGATAATTCCATCACTTAATAAGCACATTGCCTTGCAACTCCAGATCCCTTGTTCTCATCAGTTCACACATCTAACCAGCCAATTAAGCACAATTGTAGTGTTGAGTCTGGCTAATGCGTAGGCATGTTGGTACATTACATGGTCTGCATGTAACCAGGCCCTCGATGGCAGTGATGAAAGAGCCACCGTATTCATGGTCTTTCAAATGAGCAGCTAACTAGTGGCTACTTAGTCAAAGTAACAATAGGAGCTATGATTAGTCACAGGTGATATCGCTCACCTGTGGCGCTGTACTGGTACCAGCTACTGTTACATTGCTTCCTATTGTAAAGCTACACTGTAACATTATAGATATCAATGAATGCACACACTTAACTCAGTCTGTGATGCTGGTGCTGCTACAATGCACAGAATTAATACTCAGCTGTTGGTATTATAGATATCTACGAGTGCACAGACTCACAACATTTGAGAATTTTATTCTGTGTATAATTGTATATGCAGACAAACAGGCTTGCTGCATCTCTTTCATATAGAGTTATACTTTTCAAGTCCGCTTTGTCAATTATGATTTATCATTCTTTTGTCAAGAGTATCAAATGCAAGGCTTTGCAGGGAACAGTAGGTAGAATTACAATCACCAGCAATCATTGAAGTCATTATTTCCACTGAGGGCGGGGGCAATTGATATCTTAATGGCAGTTGAGTTTTGAAAAGTTTCATATACAATTATTTACCACTGAAATTAAGAAAACCTGCATTGTACCTTTATTTCCCCTACCTGCAAAATGTGTTTATTATTGTGTATCAGTATCTGTCCCATCAATATTAAAGTTGCAAGTGTTAGAGAGAGGATGTATTACTGGCAATATTAGATAGATTGGTTCCCCGAGAGAGAATGGTAGAACATTATAAGCTGTGGCCAGGGGGCATCCTGCAATAAGTGATGTGTTAGGAGCTGTTAGAGCGGGGAGATTGTGAGCGATGGGGACAGCGGGCACGTGATGAGTCACTTTGGGCCGCCTCACGAAGATCCTTCCCTGATCAAACCTTAATTCAATTGTCTACATAATGGATTATTGGCTGGGCTCACGGGCCTGAGGTGGATGCTAAGATAAATGTATTTCTTCAATCTTAGAGTTGATGTTTCCAGTTAAGGTGCTGATGAGTTTCGGAGTGAGCAATAACTGGGGCATAAAGGCATTGTATATAGGCTTGGTTCAGGTTGTTATTGTACACATATTGCACTCCCTGTACCTGAAACTGTATGATTAACCTCAGGAGAGAGAACGAGAGAGAGTGTGAGAGAGAGAGAGAGAGAGTTGGAGATAGATAGGTAGATAGATAGACCAAAGAGAGAGAGAGAGAGAGAGAGAGAGAGAGAGAGAGAGAGAGAGAGAGAGAGAGAGAGAGAGAGAGAGAGAGAGAGAGAGAGAGAGAGAGAGAGAGAGTGTGTGTTGGAGATAGATAGGTAGATAGATAGACCAAAGAGAGAGAGAGAGAGAGAGTACACGTGTGTGTTGGAGAGAGATAGGTAGATAGATAGACCAGAGAGAGAGAGAGTTGGAGAGAGAGAGATTAGATGGAGAGAGAGAGAGAAGGCAATGTTCCTATTACTCCAGTCCAGTTGCTTTAGAATGCCACATCTTTGCACTCCAGTTATTATCACATTCATCCTGTCCATAGATGAACTTCAACAACATTCACATTAATAACACTAGCTAAGTTTTCCTACTTACAACATAGTGCTGTGGTGTTACTTGGTTTCCATGTTTACTGTGATCCTGTTATTTCCACACAAGCGGTTTGTTATTGTTCCCCATATTGGCGCACACGTTCCATGTTCGGCTTAGACTGATAAGCTGTATTACTGTTAGGACCACTTGTGTGCCTCTCAGTGTAAAGGCTTAAATATTGGCGAATCTTGTGTGCTGTTACAATGGCAGCTCTGGGTGAATTTGCCAAGCCCTCCAGGGTTTGTACCTGTGGAAAGCAGGATCATATGTGGAAGTATGAAATGTGCAGGAAGGGATCTAGGATTTCATTGTAGAGGATTTGTTCTGTATGAGGGGGCATTTGTTTAAACAGAGATTAGTTAAGATTTACTTCATTGGTTTTCAGCAAAACTGCTAAAAGATGGTAATTCTTAGCCAAAAATCAACATTTTGAATTGTTAATGGGGATAGTTAAAGAACTTGAACCCCCTCTATATTTACAACTGGCATGTCTTGCCATACTGTCAGTTTCAACTATGTAGAAGGCATTCAAGAATTGTGTACTTGAGTACTGCATTAAAGATATTGTTTTATGCTGTTGATTTCACTCTCTTTCAAGCAAGGTGATTGCATGTTCTCATTAAAGAAGTACTGCAAAAATCTCAGTAAGTCTGTTAAGTGACGGGTATTGATAAATTTTAGATATGGACATGAACCTTATTAGACTTAGTATTAAAACCTTAATCTAGTAGGAGTTGTAGATTACTACAACATCCTCAATGATTCTTTTTAGTTGGGGATTATTATGTTGGTATTGTAACTGCATTTCAGTGGCACTAGAGATATAATTGTTTCATTTGCTCAAATACATATCATCTGATCTGTGTTCATTTCATGTAATAAACATAATAATACAATACATTCCTGCCATCAGAAGCTAATCTTCCTGAGCAGGAAAGAGTTATATGGCTCACAGGTTAATGCATGTAGGAGATATGAGTGTAGAGGCAGATTATGTGTGAGTGCTGGGTAAGCAGAAGATGAACTAAGGTCCTGGATGTTTTGGGAGTGCATCTTCTCTATCATCACCATGGCTCCAGCCTCCCATCAAGGCAGCATAGTAAAGTTAGATTAGCCTGCATATGTCTGCTCAGAGCTGGCTAACTGCAGCTAATAGCCAGATAATGCGCTACAATGGCCCATATACCTCATACCACTGAAAACCTCTACTGGCCTTACTCTACCACCGTCCCTTATCTCTTCCTTACCACAGGCAGTATGGCCTTTCTCCTCATATCACTCAAAGCCTGTAGTGAGCTTAAGGTACCATGATACCTTGGCTCTTCCTTACCATATAGGCATTATGGCCCATCTCCCTCATACCACCCAACAATTTTAGTGAGCTTAAGGTATCATGATACCTTGTCTCTTCCTTACCACATAGGAAGTATGGTCTGTCTTCCCTTTCAACCCCATATGCTTGTAAAACCTGCAATAAGCTTTGTAACTACTATAGTATATTGCATCTTCCCCTTCGTAAAGTTAAAATGGCCTCTCTACCCCATAATTTCTTCCTTGTAACTTAGGCCTCAGAGTTCCCTAAACCCTGCCTGCTGTCTACATGTTTACATTATAATCAGCTTGGATACTTTCATCCTTGATTTGAGGCTGCTGGGATACACATCTGTATCACAAAACATGCCAGAGAGGCACGTTTTCTATTGGCAATTTAGGTGAATTATAAGGTCAAGCAAGGGTACAAGGTAAAAAGGGTAAGCCTCACTAAACCAAATGACTTTTTGATGGGTCTTATTTTTCTTTGATCTCTAAGGGAGGGAACTGAAAACAATGAACCTGTCTATTTTAGAATGGATTTTGAAAGTCTCAGTAGCGTGTGCCTTTGTTATGTAGATAATATACTCCAATCTAGTCTTTTCCTTTCAAATGCAAGCTAATTTATGCGTAGAATGCAAGATTAACACACCATGACTTGTTTAGGTCAAAGGGTAACATGGATGACTATTTCTATTTTCATGCAGCTGTTTTGTTGAAGATAGTACAGTCATTATGATACGGTGATGAATTCCTGGAGTCAAGGATCAGATACATGTTTTGTTGCAAGGGTAGAATGATATATTAGCTTCAAAGTTTCCCATGCATCCTTGGTCTTTTACATTAATCCTTATTATATATGAATATATTAGTAGCTCTAATCAGTTAGTGGGCACCTTAAGTTATCAGGTAGTAACAAAGAGAGAGAGAGAGAGAGAGAGAGAGAGAGAGAGAGAGAGAGAGAGAGAGAGAGAGAGAGAGAGAGAGAGAGAGAGAGAGAGAGAAGAGAGAGATAGAGCACATCTGCTATAGATGTTCCCTCTGTATAGGACTCTAGCTGAGTATAAAGGAGGCTTTTTATCTTGCATCTCTATCTTCTCTTTGTTTCCACGCTAAGTAAGGAATAACCCTATAGTTCATGGATGCGCTCCCCAAAGGCTCCACCCCCAAAAAAGCACTAACCAAAAGAAATAAAACCACAATTTTAACGTGAGCTGAATGGCTAGCCAAGAACTGCTTTTGGCTACTCACATTTCTGAAAGCCTTCTCCCATTTTGTGTTGTTTAATTGCTGGGTCCTGAGACTGAGTGTATGGAGTAGCCGTGGGCGGGCCAGGTTATGGAGCAATTAGTTGCCCTGTTGCCCCACGTTATGAGCCAAATAACAATAAATGCTGAATCAGCATGTTGCCTAATGATTTTACTAGTCCATGAAATCCAAGCCTCTGAGGCTATATTGTGGTTTCGCCACAGGTAGGACTCAGTCTCTGTTCCACTTCTGAGCAATTAGTATCATGGCATTTTCCTCTCTGGCTATGAAAGAAGACGATGGGACACCTTGAGGTTTAATGTTGAAATATCTGTGTTTCCCTAGCTCTTATCACATGCACAGTCAGGCTTAAATAACCCATTAGCATCTGGAGTGTAAAGCTAACAAGTTAAACATTACTCAAAAATGTGTATACCGTTTAAAAGTATGCGAAGGGGGATTATTAAACAACAACTTTCTATCAAATATTTCTCCTTACTATGCTTTGTTTTAAAGATATTTTGTGAATTATTACATGACAAAATAGGATTCATGCTCAAATTCATTGTAAAAATGAATACATTTTTTTACAGTGAATATGATAAATAATCTCAGCTTGACGCAAAGAGTTGGCTAATTTATGAGTAGAGTGTACCCCCTGAAGATGCCTTATCTTTATTGAAGTATGGTATTTGCCAGGGGTTGATCTGTGTGTGTGTGGTAGGTAGGTAGGCAGACGATAGAGGAGGATGAGGAATAACTGGCTCAAGGCCAATGTTCTATACACATGTTCGTTTCCTAGGGGCTTACCCGTGCCCTGTCTCTAACTGTCATGGGCAACACGCCAATTTTAAAATCAAAGAGGTGGAGGTGTTTGATTATATAAATTTGAGTATCAACCAACCAAACTTGTGAACCAGTTTCTTTTTAGGGAATGAGTAGTATTGTACTACTATTAGGAAATAGAAGATTTGGTTATTTGAAGACAATTAAGTTTCTAGGTATCCATTGCTTTGAACCTTTTTGATATTTATTTTGTGATAATTGATGGGATTTTTCACTGAAAGTTTTTGTAATAATTAGTTAAACATTAAGTTTACCTCTTTCTATTTTTCCAATTGAAGTTAGGCTCTATATATAGGATACATTCCCATTGTTTTGGCCATGTTCTCTGAGGGTTGCAATGGATGTCTGTGGTGAAGTTTTCCCAAGCAACCAATACCCCAGCACACACACACACGTTTGTTTGTGCTTTCTTTTTTTGCATTTCTTTAACCTTTCACCAGTAGTTTCAGTGCAAAGAGCAACCTTTGTCACCCTCATTGTTTGTAAGTGTTTCAGTCCATGAACAAACCTGCTCATTTTTCCTTAGTTTTCCTACCATTTGTGTTTGGGAAACCATCTATGAAATCATAAACAAAAATTGTGTTGCAAAGTTTTCAGCTCTTTATTTGAACTCTTCATGCTTGGTGCCTACTTGTTAGATTATGTGTATAAATGCACAATTTCAGAATTTAAATAGACAAAATTTTCCCTATGCTTTCTTTCAGTGACGTTTAAGTACTTAGTAAGATATACAGTCAATTAGAAAATATCACATAAAGATAGGAAAAGGAATCTAAGATTCAAATCAAGTCGGTAGCAGCACAAATGTGACCAGTATCAGTTGGTTTCCCCTCTGGCGCAGGTAGCAGTATTGAGTGAGTTGGCACACATGTGATGTAACATGAGTCAGTAAATCACCAGCTTGATTCTTATCATTCACTCATGTCTGGAATACCCTGGAGGTCTGGAAACCACTTAAAATATCTTAATATGTAATGGTGAATTTCCTCAATAAGTAAGTGAATTTTGTGTACCTTAAATTTCTTATTTTATATCTGAAGTTATTGTGGCACTGTCCGGATGCTATGGGTAAGAATGGGTTAATGCTACAAATTAGCCTTCACCTCTGATTGATTTCAGATAGTGATCTCTATAGCTGCTGGCCCTGTCTCCTCCTCGTTCTCCTCCTCCCTCCCTCCTCCATCATCAGCCTACAGAATAGTCCAGAGGCCATGCATTCAGCTCTTAGTTCCGCCAACACAATGGCCACGAGTACAATTAAGCTGTCTTACCTTACTACCAGCAACCATTATGACTCATTCACACCAAGAGAACCTTTTAGCATCTGAGACGTACTCTATTATAGTGTTATGATGTGTATGAAAAAAATACTCACTAAGAATTTCAGCCTCATTTTCAGTATAATAGCAAGCACAATTCATCCATAGCAGTTAAATTTTATTTGACTATTCCCTTAAAGATGTATTCAGACATGTGAGATAAACACCTTTATGTCTCCAACTTATGCTGGTTCTTTGCACCATTTTGTATTGGCCAAATTAGACACCAGCAGCATAAGGGTTAATGTTCACACATGATAAAAGTAAATGATTGAAAATTGTTTTCAGGATCCTAAACTGATAGAATACTTTCTCATGAAGATTTTGCACTAGAGACTAGAGAGTTTATCAATGTTCTTGTCCTAAAATAGTCATTACAAGCTTCAATTTATCGATATATATCCAACATATAACATGACTTATACCATTACATGCATACACCACTATATAATGGCCAAATATGGATGGTTAATCATACTCTAACCAAATGGTTATCAGGGCTCTACGGTCCCCAGAAGGGCCAGGTAGGTTGGCGGGGCTACCTGAGCCCAAAATCAGGTAGTCCCGCCAGCATTTTAGGTAGTCCCGCCATTTATTCCAAAAAGGAATAAAGGTTCTTTTTCCCCCTTTTCATGTTAGTAATGGTACTTATGCTTTTTTCTTCTATTTTTAAGGTTGCATGCTTAAGGAATGCTATATTTTTCTTTTTTTCGCTACCATTTTGTTGGATTTTAGTGGGGAACTTCCCCAGGATTCCGGTAGTCCAGCGGGACTACCTGAATCCAACTTTAGGTAGCCTGACAGGGCTGTTTTTGGAATTCAGATCTCCCGGGAGATGGGACTATGCTATATGTTGAGCCCTGGGTTATTGACCCCTCAAGGACACCCACCACCACAGAGGGTCTGAACGGTTCTCAGGACCTATTCTCCAGCTAGACTTCTGGACAGGATAATTCCTCTTTCCGTACAGTTAAACAAGAACTGTGTGTGGACTTCTACAGCTTCCCCTTAATCTCTGCAGTATGTGGTGTGATGCAAGTATGATGTAATCTGCATTGTTGTAACTAATTGATGTTGGTACTCCCTACAGCATTCCTATGCAGGTGGGCTCTTGAACAGAATTTCGTTTAAGAAAATGTATTTAACACTTTGCTTGTGATATGTGTGTAGGGGTTAGGAGCAAATTGTTGAACTTTGTCTACTGTGAATGTTAATCCTCTGGCCACGTTCCATGGTAAACAGATAGCATTTCAGTAGCTTAAGAGATTTAACATGTCCACACATTTGTCTCTATTTGTAGAGTGACAGATGGCCAGTAGCTGTGTTCTACAGGTGAATTGACTTAGTTGTTGCCTTGGCCAAGTAACCAGGTTTCATTTATGTAGGCAATCATCATCTGGAGGTCATCTCTATAGGAAGACTCATTGCTGACAATGGCCACATATTCATGTGTGTTGGTGATTACCCTTGTGTGACTCTAGGAGTAGAGATAGAAAGGGAAACAACTAGAGGAAAAGAGAGAAAAAGTGTGTGTTGTGGGAGAGAGAGAGAGAGAGAGAGAGAGAGAGAGAGAGAGAGAGAGAGAGAGAGAGAGAGAGAGAGAGTCGATCGAAAGGAAATGTATCTCGATTAATCTGACTGACTGTACGATTGTTCTACATAAAGCTATCAACATGTGTGGTGTATAGCTTGATGTTACACACCATTGACTTTTACGCTGCATGAAATGTGATCATGCAAAATTCTTGTCCTTGACACTTTATTGAACTCAGTACACAAAAATAATAACATAATTGTAAACATACATGTTTATCTGTATCAACAAATAATATCACAAAAAATATAGGTTTTTGCATTGTATAGCAAAACAGTTTGCTGCCAAATAATATAAAGACAGCCCTGAAATCATACTCATTTCAATTTAGCAAAAATGATGCAAAAAGTCATCCAACTTTTGGGATAGGTTTAATTCAGCCACAATTCCAATTAGGAAGGAATATCATTGAGACCACCGGCTACGTCCCATGTTGAGAAATTGCCAAGCAGCTTTTAAAATCACTCAATGGCAACTGTGGCTGCATTTATTCAACTTCTTTCTTTACAAGTTGCTACACAACGGGGATATCTAGGGTAGACACTTAAGATAATGGTGTAGAAGTGTATTTCAAGGCCGTCCCCACAGTGATGAGAGTGGATGTTAATAGAATTCCCCCAGCTCACCTGGAATTGCTGGCAAGGCTGAGTTATAATCAGTGGCTGTTACAGGTAATTCCTGGTAATACCTGGAGCACACCTGTGGAGGGAGCCACAAGTGCTCTTGTGATACAAGTGCATACCTGGGATTGAATAAGAAATAAAACAGGGTCTAGAAAACGATGAACCGCAGGCACTCAGCATGTTCTGGAGATATTGACTAGATCACATGGTGGATGGGTGGATAAAAGATTTTATCTGTTTGTGAAAAGTATCACATGCCTGTCAAAGGTTTTCTATGTATTTGGTACACATGGAGTCTGCCCATTTCATTAGGCAATACCTGAGAGTTTTCTTTGTTCAGTGTGCATGAAATTGCATTAGTTCTGGTTTTTGTTGGTTGATTTCATTGATCGGCAGGAATGTTGTATGTTTCTTATTGATCTGTCTTTGATTTTGTGTGTGCTTAAGGCCTTACTTGCCCTGGCGTTAGTTTAATGAGATGCAATTTATGGCTGTAAATAAGACAAGTCATTGCTTTGTGAACATAGCATGATTGTTTGATCATAGCATGTTCTATGCATTCACTGGTGAAGATCCTTTAAGCTTTGTGCATGTCTATTTACTATTTGGTAAGACTGAGGAACTCCATCTAGAAACCATTTACATTACCTGCATTGAATTATGAGTGTATGTGTAGTTCTAAGTAGGCAGTTAGTACTTGAACACTTTAGATGTAAGTAAAAAACAAACTGAATTATCTCAAAATGTGACACATTTTAGATTTGTACATTAGGTTTCAAGTTTTGCATGCATCTTTAAACAGGCTATTTCAGCTTTCTTTTTTTGAATTAATGTGTCTGACTTGCATTTGCATTCTGTGTATAAAACCCCTATCCCAGGGGCGACCATAACTATAAATAAGAGAGGAGCTTTCACAATTTTTCAAGGAAAACACCATGCAGAGTTGGTCGTTTAGGAGTGGAACAGCACGGTAGTGATGTTTGCTTGAAGGCCTGTAAATGGTGGTCGTATTCTAACACAATCTACAGTGCATTATCACCTCCCTGGGAAATCAGGCTCTCTGTTGCTCTTGCTGGTGCCTTGACTTCAAGGGTCAGTTGGGGGCCAGTTGCTCCATATAGTGACACCCAGGCCATGAATCTTGCCAAAGATAGATTTTGATTTTCCCATCATGGTGTGAGGAAGGAAGGCAAGTCAATAGTGATCATATATAGATAATGTCTGTTTGTCAGTTACCTGATATTACCTCCTTTCCCCAGATATAGCAAGGGGGGGGGGTGCCTATGTAACGGAGGTGGGCAGGAAAAGACTTCCCTAGTTCTCTTGATTAAATAACTAAAGATTCAATTGATTTGTATTCTCTATGAATATTGTGTTTAAAATTTGTTATTCATTCTCGTGAATTTCCTTACAAGTTCAACTTGCCTAATTTGTCCCTTAATTATCATAAGTTAAAAGTTCATTATTCTATAACTGGCTCAACATAACAGTTCAGTATTAAGTATTCGATTCTGTAATAAGTCTTTTGCTGCTTATTTTAACAGATCAAAAAGCTAGAAAATGAGCTAAAAGAAGTTATGTGAAATATATGCATGGTGCATCTTGATCCTAGATAATATGCAATCATTGTGGAATAATGAATTGTTATTTTGTGCATATAGTTAATTGGCATGGTCAAGTCTGTCCTTGTACAGAGTATCTAATTACAGTATACTTGTATTTTATACTGCTATCATTCCAAATCTCATTTGCCGTTAGCTCGAGTTGCTCTTTTAACAGTGAACACCTCTAACTGCATTGCTTGGTTCATTAACATCCTGACAGTCTGCATGCGGTACTAAACACCTATTGCTTGTTGCTGATCACTAAGCGTGTCTCTGTCAAGGCCAAAAAATATCTCTACTTCCAAAGAGTTTGCACAGCTGCCCTAGGCTCTGTACTTAAGATAGGAGTGGGGTGCCTGAGGGTCTGCCTGTTGAAACAAGTAATTCTGCTTGTTAAGAAGTCATTAACCTATTCATGCCCGTAGCATCGAAAAAATAAACATGACTAAATTTGATATATATGTTGACTAGAGCACATTTTAGAAAACTTTTCAAGGAGGAATGTACATCTGAACCCATCCTACAACTATCCTTGAAATAGCTTATATCAAATGTATGGTTAAATTTCAAGTATTACATGGTTCGGATACAGCAGATCTCCAGGCAAGAAAGGGTTAAGGATTCATTAAACCTTGCCAATTCCCTTGGTGGACGATGGTCAATGCTGAAAGGTTTAGGAATCCAGCCACAGGCGTAGTGTGACAAAGGGGTCCTTTATCCCTATGTTTAACAAGTGACTTTTCTACAATGTGGACAGAGGCACAACTGGGGTTTTGGAGGCTTAACTACCAATTAAGGGCTGCAAAGAGCACTAAGTAAACGATGTGTTACCTGCACACTCAGCTACACTTAAGGCTGAGATTTGACGCAATGGCCTCTGGATGTTGTGACATAGTATATTGCATTTGAATTGGAACAGACAAATCATCTTTGTTACTAGTAACAACAGTGATGTCTACAGCCACTTGTGTTAATTGAAGTAAGTAGAAAATGGGTATCTTTTGACCAAAGAAGAATAGCATCTTGGACCTCAACCATACCATGTTATTATTTGCTTTAATTAAAGGAATCTCACCCAAGGTCTTCAATTAAAATTCCCAGCTTCACTAGCTATCCTTAAAGTATCGACTTATATCAAAGTAATTAAAAATCTATTCACACCGGGTCTCTGTGACAAATTCCTATATTATCTGTTCCCTGGGTTAGTTGATATTTATGATTTACATGACGTGATATTTTCATTTGTCTAAACATCTGGAATTCTGGTAGCATGTAAAAATTAAATTGAAAATTGTTATAATTGTAATCTATTTCGCTTGAGATTCAGAAGAAGATTTTTTGTGAGGATCTATTGCTGGTCCATCCTAGAGTTTAATCTCCTCAGTTTTACCTGTACAACCTGATTACCTGTACTCACCTTGACGAAGGGAGGCAGTTTCCATGGTTACTGTCTTCTCCCCTTCATCAATGTAGCCAAGGTCTGAATCCCATTCATGCTGTGCAGTGATTTCCCTCAGCTGCCTAATATTTCAACACTGCTTGTCCATATATATCCTTTATATGACCTTGATACTTGATATGCACAGTTTATATGTTAGTCAATGGTAAAATGTATTCCTTCACTGTCATTCTTTTGATTAGAAATGAGCCATAATTTAAAATTACTCTCAGATCACACCTATTTATATTAATCAGTTTTAGACCTAAGCCTCTTATTAAATATATTATCGTCATGGCTATGCAGTGATCACCTCCAGACATCAAGGCTCACCTCCCATCCTTCCTGTGATAGGCAATGGTCGTGTTTTTAAGGGACTCATATTTTCCAATGCCTGGCAGTAAAACACCCACCATGAGACAATACTAAAAAGGTATTGATGAATGCAGATGTAACCTGGGCAAGGGAAACAATCAATTAAGAGAGCACTTTGCAGGCCACTGATACAGCTTACTAAGCCTAATCTGAACCTGATTTGACACACATTCGTCAGGGTTGGTGCTAGTTTCTGTGGGAGTGGTTTGTTTTGTATGGGGGGTTCATTTTTACATTGTATTGTAGGAAGTACTATAGAAAATGTTCGTAGCTAAGAAATGAACTTTCTGATTTCCCTCCAACCCCCTCTGTATCTGCAACTATTTTCCATCTAGTTGCATATCCTTTTTTAGGTAGTAGGAGTGATTGGCCGTATAGTGAGTTTGCTGCACATTGAGGTCATTATTTGTAGCAGCATGTCCGGCCCCAGAATCATAAAGCAAAGTGCACAATCAATACAATACATGTGGGGTCACAGGGGCAAGAACTACGGGGATCAGGCCTCGTAAATTAACAACACTGAAACCAAGTACAAAGGAAGGGCTTCTGACCTGAGCTCTGAGATATAGCTGATGGCATTGTGTAGCAAATGCAATATTGGCATCTTTAGAATAATAGAGTGGAAATGAAAATGAATAAGATGAAAAAATTATTAAACTTAATTCAAGTATAGATAAGAAGTTGATGACCTTTAAAGCTATGAGATAAGAGTTAATGGAATTTGAAATTTTCATAAAAATTTTCTTTTTTTTTAAATGAGAAAAGTATAATGGAAACAAACAGGTATTGCTTACAAAATAAACTAAATTTGAGAGCCACCAAACTTGTATTCTGGTATCCAATTGGACTATTAAGTTGTCAGAAACTAAATGCATTTCTTTGAATTCAATGAAAATATTTAGGGATTAATGCCTTTGGTTCAGGATAGACTTAACACAAGTGTAGCCTAGTTGACGCAAGCTTAGGTTTAGTACTGTTTTTAAACCCCTGCTAGCTAGTTGTGGGAGGAACCAGATCATCAACAGCTGCAAGCCTCAATTACTGTGCTGCCATCTATACTTGGGTTGGGACATTAGGCCTACCACCTAGTTCAGGAGATAGTGTATACCTATTCTATTATAAACTCACTCAGAGAACCAGAGTCAGGGTCAATGACTTTTGTCGTGCAGAATATGTATAATATGTCACTCTTTGACATCTGTATTTTAATCACCCACATATTGTTATCTAATGAATCACAATGAAAGCTAGATTTTGATCCCTTACAGAAAGTGGTGTGCCTTTGTGTAATGCTTTAAAGTCTCAACCTTGGGTATGCACCTTGAGATTATTACTCAACAATATTTACAGCCAGCTTTTGATGGTTAAATCTGCACCTGAGTGATTTCCCAATAGAATCTTAAACCCATTTGTAGAGCTTTGAAAATTTCACCTGAAAGCTATGATTTCATGAATTACTTAGTAAAAAAGCATATATCCCATAATATCAGAATGATGTTTGAACTTGATGGTTGTGTCCTGATTGAAACCTTTCCTTCAAATGTACTCAATAGATCCCTAGGTCAGAAATATCTCAGCAAATAGTTTGGCCTTCTAAGGCTGCTTTTCGGCTGATTAGGTCGAACATGGAGTTATTCAAGTGTGAAAGTGCAAGACAGATTATGGTAACAATTACTTACACAATGTGTCCTTGGAACTTGAACTTAGTGCCCCCCTCCTGTACTCAGACTTAATATTAGGCAATAATTTAACACCGCTACCCTATATACCGACTTTTTGACCAGAAGGGGTCCGTTCTTAACTGGGCAGTGCTAATTATGGGTTTGCTGTACTTAGGTTACTTAGTATTATTCTAAATGCACAATTTTATATTTCCCATGTAATAAAAAAGGTTTGGTGACATGGTAGTGATGGTACATAGTTCATGGAGAGGTATTCGAAAGGCAAAATAGATATTGCCCTGAAGAATTGGAATGAATGACAAATCACCTTTCCTCTGAGTTTGATCCTCTCATGAGCTTAAATTGTATCACTAGGTCTTTGATCCCACTAGTGGTCTGGTAATGTATGATGGTGGAGTTTGAAATCAATATCTTTATCCGCTGAGTCAGAAATGCCCTGAATCAGATGCACATTCATGGTCACCATACTTTTAAAAATGTCAGATCTAGTCCTTGACCTTATCCAGATTGTAATAAAGATTTAATCTTGATATGGCAAAAAAGTAAAAATGAACAAAAAAAGTTCTCGTAGCCTGGCTGAATATCAGTGCATGCAAACTCACGTAGGTGTTTGAAGCACTTTCCATGCCTTTTTATGCGTGTATCTAATTGGACATGATATCTAAGTCATCAATGGGTTATTACCTATTATCTCTTCATCTAGTACCTCAACCATCTACAGTGCCTCTCAGTAAATAAAATTCTATTTTATGCTCATTGCATCTTTCTTTAGACACTAAAACATGCAGATTGTGATTTAATGATTATGTGTGTAGGAATGTCTCAATAAATCAAGAAGATCGCGAGTTGTGCTCGTGCTCATGAAATTTGCATATCAAGATGAAACCTGTAATTTACGAGTACAGCCGCCTCTGGCCACTCGTCAGCTTTTCCCTTCATCCCCGAAAACTGATTGTACCTTTGTGAGTAATTCTCTCCTGTTTGTGTGATGAAAATCAAGTTATATGGGTTTTGTACATGGTGTTTATGTGTTTACCGGCTTCTAGCAGTTGATCTCTTTTTTACCCATAGTGCATCAGTCAGAGGAAGACCCAGCCCTCCTCACCTGGGGAAAAGCTAGTAGAGCTATAAAAACAAAGTGCTATAATGTATTCACCCATTCATGCATGTTAGCACACAGAAATACCCTCACTATTCTACTTATATCATTTCTATCAGAGCATTTTTCTTATAATGCATGTGTAAAATTAGCCTCTCCATTCTCTTGATGTCTATTCTGATAAAGGTAAAATATGAGAAAGATGAAAGGTTGGTGCTCACTTTGATGGAGTGTGTTCCTCACTCACGCTGAGTGTTTTGGCTGTAAATGTTCCATGATGATGATGATGATTGTAGCGATGAAGAAACAATCAGTGAGTGAAGACAGGATCGACTGTGGGAGGAGGATCTCAGGGAGATAGCATGTATCACAATCTCCAGTCTCCACAGGCTTTCGCATGAATTTACCTGGTGATACTGTAATAGAACCTCATGTTGCCAGTCATAGAAAGTTGTTTGCTAGCATTCAATAGTTCATTTATGATGCTTCAGGACCCTGTTGGGATTGCTCAGGGGGTATGAGCAGAAATTTCATTATGAATTCCCTGTTGGGGGTTATGACATGCCAAATGTTCGCTTTATAGTGTATTAATTGTTCAGTTCTTTGTTCAAGAAACCTCAGGGTTCTGATATGGATACTCAAACTATGTAATTTGACTTGACTTTCATTTCCCAATTGACTAAGTTGAGATGTGAGATGTATATCTTATTTTCGATGAAAAAGATATGACCTGATAACCTGTAAAAGATACTATAAACAATTATAAGTTGTTTTATTTTGATTTCTATGAGAGCAAAGTGACTTACATTACACATATGAGTACATTTCTTTCAGAGTTCATTAATTCACTTTCTACAATTACTCCAGAATTTTGTGTTGTGTACCTCTTGCATTATGTCGGTGTTCTGAGGTTATGAATATAAATCAGTTATAATTGTATTTCTTCTAAGGAATCTCTGACATAGCTGTTGTATAACCTGCCACTCATCTCTGTATATAATGTGAATTATTATCTGCACTGACCGCAGGGGTGGAGTCAGTGAGTCATGGTCCGCAGGGGGGGACAAGCCCCCTCTGGCCAAGTGGTCAACATCTAGTCCTGCTAATCTTGAACCCCCCTAGAGGTGGGTAATCTTGATCAGCAGCCTGGGGGATAGGGGGGGGGGGGCTTCCCTGGTGGCTGAGTTGTGGTACAACCTGGACAAGATTAGCCATGGAATTGTTATTTTTGGATTGATTATAATTTCCCCCCTGATCATGCATGTAGGAACAAGTAATGTCACATTTTGAGATTCCTGTTTGCAGTTTTCTCACCAGATAGAGCCTTGGGAGCTTTGTCTGGGAGCTTTGTCTATCATTGATCAAGGCACTACCGCACTAACAGTTTGTTAGATTGGTCAGTTGTGATTCTGAATACTACTCAATCCTCTTAAAGGCAATAGCTTGAACTATATGTCAGCAATGGCAGAAATAGAATGGAGAAAGAATATATTGAGGCCTAGGGAAGAAAACCTAAATCATATTTCCATATAGATATTTAGAACTAGAATAGCCTTGGGCTGGGCAATAACTTATTCATAAGAAAATTGCCACTTGCACTTGGTGAGAGAGGAAATGCACTTTGCATAATGTGCATACTGTTTTACATAAGCTGTATTTTATGAGAGAGAGCGAGTGTGGGCTCGCGAGAGAGAGAGAGAGAGAGAGAGAGAGAGAGAGAGAGAGAGAGAGAGAGAGAGAGAGAGAGAGAGAGAGAGAGAGAGAGAGAGAGAGAGAGAGAAAGAGAGAGAGTTGGGATACAGAGAGAGATTCCTTGTTTTGAATGCCATATGGGTGTAGATTGAAAGTTCTAGGGTGAGGATCAGTGGAGAGACAGAGTCAGTCAGGGAGACAGAAAGAGAAGGTTATGAAATTACTGCTTTAAAAGTGTCACATCAGACCATGTCAGACCTGAGGTAATAAAATAAAGAGTGACCGTGATTAGCTGTGGCATGACCGTTGGCATTGCGGCGTGTCCTTGCTTCGTGACTTCAGCAACTGCCAAATGTTACAGACAGCCAGAGCTGTCAGTCATCTCTCTCATCAGTATTATACCTGCAAGGTGTGCCTACTGCACCATTACCTCTAGTCTTACACATAGATAGTGGCCATAGGCGATTACTCAAGGTGTATGTTATATCATCATAGGTCTATACCTTTCTATTACAGGTGTGTGTCAGGGGCACAACATAGAATTTTTACCTGTGACACAATTGTCATTAAGGGTCACATTCACATGGTGACAATCTTGCAAAAGATGCCTTTTGATCAGTTAATCAATCTATATAATGATAAACTGAAAAACAAACCAATAAATGGATGCAGATTGTAAACTTGTTTATCAGTAGAAATTATCATGATTATTATTGTTATAAATCATTATTATTATTATTATTAGTAGTAGTAGTAGTAGTATTGTTATTATTATTATTATTGTTATTATTATTTTTTATTATTTTCATTATTTTTATTATCATTATTGTTATTATCATTATTATTATTATTATTATCATTGTCACTATGAACATGTTTATTAGCAAGCAGTTTATTTGATTTTCACCTTTCTTTTCTTTCTTCAGGTGAGGTGAACAGTATAGACATGCAGGTGATCCCGCAGACTCAGTTCATCCCGCTGCCGGAGGCGCTGTGTGTCATCATCCAGGAGCTGAACAACGCGGGGCTGTGGGCCACGCTGGACGCCATCCAGGAGAAGCTGGGACACTACTACAAGGGCATGCACCGGCCTTCAGGGCAGATCATCTACGAGACACTCGGCACCCTCATCAAGGAGCGCAAGCTATACCACACAGGTGAGCTTAAGGGTTGGAGGCATTTAGAACTGGTTGCCCTTTGGGCAAGCAGTGTGTAGAAATGTTTATTTGTCTTGACTGATTGGTTGTCAGAAAACTTTCAGAAACTTGTAAATGATGATAGTACCTTTTTAGGTGAATAAAAGGATCCTTGTTCAGACTGACTTTTTGATTGTCAAAGAATTCATAGGAAATATATATGATGACGACATCTCTTTAAGTTGATAAAAATGACAGTTAATTTATTCAGTTGTCAGAAAATAGTGCTCTTCAGTAGCTCATATCAAACTGATTTTCATTTGTCCTGAAAACTAAGATTAGTAACTTAATCACACAATACTTGGGAGAAAGGACATGCCTTACTGTTGAGCCCTAGAAGCTCACCTTTGGATACCTATCTGAGGATAGCCTCCCTGGAGGCCAAGGAAGACATGGAAAGAAGCCAGTATTTGTGTGACAGGTTGAAGTGGCAGTAATCAGTCTCAGCAGCATAGGGCCTACAGCAAGAGTAGGTGGGGAAAGAGCAGTAATGGGTTGTTTACATGTCCCTACATGAGGCTGTGGGTGAGAACGAGATTTGCTGCTGTACCAGAGGTGTCTGTCGGCCAATAGAATGATGACAGCCCATTACTCATAAGGGCTCACTTGGAAGCAACTATTACAGGCTGCATCTTCATTAGTTGACCATTAGTAAAACCTTAATATTGATCAGTTAATTGATACCACTGGCTCCATGGACCACTTTCAGGTGATCCTATTAGTGGAAGGGACTGAGCTGAGATATTAAAATTAGGTGTCCAAATTGGGCATTGATTAATGTATTTTTTGGTGTCATATTTTTCTTTTTTTTGTGGGGGAGGGGGGGGATTCAGATAACAAAAATAAGCATGAATCTACTTGACTACCTTGAACATAAGACTTATACAGTTCTTAACAAAACTGAGTACTAGATGAATTTAAACATGGGGATGACATTTTATTATATGCAATGTTTTACTTCGACTTTTCACAGGAAATGGGTATTACCTTGTAACTCCGGACATGTACCACCACCCTCAGGGTACCCTTCCCCTGCAGGGGGACCGCCCCTTTATTGTGGACGAGGGAGGCATGGGTGTGACCATGTACATACCTGTAACCCACTTCCAGCGGCCAGACTTCGCGCAGACCATGCAGCAGCAGCAACAACAACAACAACAACAACAGCATCCACATCAGCATCAGCATCATCACCGGTCTGGTATGGCCACCATAGCATGTCAGACGAACCACTATGGAGAGCGTACGGACCGCTCCGTCGATCCAGATAAAATCGACCCTAAAGAAGCACAGATGCACCTTGCGAAATTCCAACGCAGCCAATCGATGAGGGTCCCAAAGTCACGTGATCCACGCAGTAGCCGGATAAGCGATAAGGTGTCAGACTCCAACTTCAGCCGTAGCACGTCTCTAAGATACGAGGAGGAGAAGGCTCAACAGGTTGTTAAAGACATCAATTTAAAGACAAGTGAAGTGCATCAGGAGAAAGATAAGGGTAAGAAATTGCCCCTCACAATTATATGGGGTGTGTCCCATTCTGCTCCAAAGTACCCTAAGGATCAGACAAATATACTATTATTCATACTACTCGGCGTAATTCTCAAGATATGCAGCATTGAATGTAATAGAATTCAATTAGACAATCTTTTGTTCAAATATATTTCTTGAAGAATATGGACATAAAATATTTCTGAATTTGGATTCAAATATTTTCTGAATACTGTACTTCAAGTATTCCTTTATTTTCAAAACATAAATAATATAAACTGTGTAAGGTTATTGGGGTACTATGAGCATGAATGCAACATCGACCCTTGTTGTATCAGAGACATACAAAACCTAGGTATATATGTCTCTGGCTAGATTAAGCATTTGTCTGCATTCCTTTTATGCGTTTATTTCAATTGTTTTGTTGAATACACATATCACCATCCAGCCTCTCTAAATTGAATTTCTAGGTGTCGAAAAAGTATTTCATAAATGCTAAGACAACTATGATAAGTAATCAGTACCTGATAATCATAAGCTTAGATATTAGATAAACTTATGATTAAGATAAGCTTATTTTTTGTAATATGAGTGTATTAGAAATCACTACCCACAGTCAGTGCTGGCACCTGGTGGCCAGAAGTGGTACTAAGCCCTTTTGCCATTCATGAAGACTATGGCTTTCAATTAGTGGATGCTGTTGCTTAATGGATAAGGTGAATGGCTCCAGCCTGGGGACCTTGGCAGGCTACTAGGTACTAGCAGGAACTCTTTTGTAGGGCTGCTGTGCTAAAAGGTACCAAATGAATATTAATCATTTATTTCTGGTGCCGAGAGCCTTGAGGGAAATAATCTTGCTTGCCCTTTTAGTATGAGCTTTAAGTGCCTGTGCTAGATGTATGAAGACTTGCCGGCTGTGATGAGCAGGCAAGTAGACTCTGGAGTGCTGTTATAGAGACTGTCAAGACAGCAACAACACGGTCACCAAGCTACCTGATGATTCAGGCAATTCCCTTGGATGGTGATCGTTGAGCTGACAGGATAGAATGCATCATAAATGATGCTTTCCCTGTGCTGGGAGACTTGAGGTCAAAGGTTATAGGTCAAAGGTTGAATAGCGTGGTCCCTTTGGAGGCCTGTGACATTCTTAGTAGGCTTTGGATGTTGTCACTGGAATTCTTTATAAGCTTAGTTAGCTCCTACAAGTGTTAAGTTGATAGGAATATGAACGAATGCTGCGATATCTAGGAACATGGAAAATTATTTTTCCATAATTTTTTCTACCATTGTGTGAATTTTAGTCATGACTAGCAAATTATAAGTGATGGATTAAAACACGGTGCCCAGCAAAAACACTGCCTAACCTCAAGTCACTAATCACTTTCTCACCTGCTTGGCTGGGATAAGAACCAGGGCAGGTATGAGCGACACAAGCAGTCAGGTGGCATCACCATAGACCACTCTGCTATCAGAGATTCAAATACATCAATTGAGACGATCTGATCAGCCATTGAATAAAGACAGTATGTACTAGAAAGTTTCATGAAGTATTTTCAACTTTACAGGAATGTATAGACTAGTCATATTCAAACATACTTTGAAAACTCATATGATATTTATTTTGAATTTGCATATGTTAGATTTGGTAATAATTCATTTTGTTTGATTATTTTTTTTCCTCGATTGAACAACATCCCATTATTAGAATTTACATTTTATGATGTCATGTTATGTGTTGGAAATGGTTCATATACAATTTTGCGAAATGTCGAACCTTTCTAAAACCTTTTTCTTTAACTCAGAAAGTCAAGTGGGTTTTCTGGACCACCCTGAAGCTTTTGTGTCCCATGTCCTAATTGAATGACATGGCAAATATCTTCATCTGAGATGTGTAAACATTTCACTGTCTCCTGTCTAACAACCCCCGTCCCCCTCCACCAAAGATGATAGACTAGCATGGATTGGAAAGTCAGTCTCACAGAATTATGAGCTGAAAGGAAGGCAGGAAGTGAGTCCTACCAATGTGCCTGCTTGTGGCTGCTGCTTTGAAGTGGACCAGGACCAGCACTCTGTAACTGTGATGCAGCAAACAGGCTGCAACTTTGTTGCCATGTTGCTGTCCTCACTGCTTACTTGCCCACCGTCCAGGCTCAGAGATCCATTTATGTTGTCTTTTTTGACTAGATGGCACTGGAATATGCTCAAATGGTCAGTGTTTCATATACAACCCCTTTTGTTGCAAAAGTATGTACTAAATGAAAAGATTGCTGACTGTGTTATTGCCTTATGCAGGTATGAGC
Organism: Maea johnstoni; assembly: GCA_963942565.1. Taxonomy (NCBI): domain Eukaryota; kingdom Metazoa; phylum Annelida; class Polychaeta; order Spionida; family Magelonidae; genus Maea; species Maea johnstoni. Next base: position 11,203,100 of record OZ012685.1, on the reverse strand, counting down.
ATGACATGAAATAGGTCATACATATGATTTATGAAATTTAAAATGTCATACATATGACATATCATATAGGGCAAAAAATAGAAAGGGGCCAATAGCCACCTTCATAGGATATTCTGTTAGTGTTTCTAGCACATGCCATTGATCAGTTGTCCTGACCTACTGATATAAGTGCTCCTGAGGCTGCCCATCACATGTTGCTGGTCTCACTGTTGACACACATATCCTTGTTTTGCTTGTGCTAGCCAACTGACCCACAGATATCCACCTATTGATTTAAGTGGTTGCCATTCTTCCATGGCCCCTTGTTGAATTAGGAGACCATTTAGGTAGTAGATTCCCCTTGATAAAGATGTAGGTTTATGTGACAGGGGCACATTACTGTAAACCCAATGGTCTGTGTCTAGCACTATCAGTGGGCTGGATCGCCCATCAATGGCACACTCACCACAACAATGACTTACTGCTGCTCCCTCTTGGTGCTAGCCGGCTGGCTGATGGGTGAGCTGTGGTGTGACTTGCATAAGCCCTTAGTGAATGGGGGATCCTATTGCTATCAATTAAGACATCAAAGGCTGTGCAATACATGCTAAGATCCACTTCCTTGTATAATAGTAATGGTTTGACTATTCCGTATGATTGTATTGACATAGACATAGATCCACCTCTTCCTACTAGAGGTGGCTGCAGTGCTCCTTATAGTGAAAAGGGGCTCCTATTGCTATCAATAAAGACATCAAAGGCCATCCCTACATGCAAAGATCCATTTTCTTGTATTACTTGGCATCACTCAATATATTAGTAATGACTCGACTTTTCCCTATTATTGTGCCTGCCCTTCTATCAAATGAGCTATCCCATGAATACCAACATGACAGGGTTTAGATGGTTTTCAAAAATTCTATGTGTTCTTGTGCTTTGGACGAAGGTAGCCTCAGCTTGGAAAGGTTGAAAAATATACCAATCCTAAAAAAATAAGGATAAGGTGTCTAGTATACAATTTAAATGGACCATTTGCATTGATTTTAGTTTAAATGCACTTGAATTATCTGGACTCTACACTCCTAGAGATGTAGATCTGAAAGATCTTAGAGATGCTCTGCAATGTAATCCTGCTTTTTTCCTATCAATCACCATTGTGATGGATAATATATGATTATTAATTATTCAGGGTGGGTTGTATCCGGAAGATAGCCCTGTGGGTGACATTTCCGCCCCTTATCCGGAGGTGTGCTTTGATGGATGGATTAGCTGAGTGGATTAAAACTCCTGGCCTATCTAGCCTCTCTGCGTATCCTCAGTTTTATTGCACCCACTGCTCTTTTCCTCTACTGCTAATGCAGTTATCTAGTACAATACAGAGCTGCTGCTGGTTTCGGAGCTGGAAATTTAGAGGGTGATTGCATGGAGAAGCATGCCCTATTATCATAGTAGTGACATGTATCTTCACTACAATAGTTTGTTCACTTTGAGTATGCCATACTAGGTGAATGGTGGGCGATTTTTTTTTTCTTTGAACATGCAAGATTTTGTACTTCAAAATATGAATACATTAGAATAGAGAAGTGTGCAAAAACTTCTGAATTTTGAAGATCTACTTTTGAGACCTGCTCAACATCTCAGGTAATTAAAAATAGTTTTTGTAAAATATTAAATGTATTTTCAATAAAAATAAATGCTAAAATAATAATGATGGCAATGTGTGTAAGTTTACTGATGAAAAAAAAAGTATTGATCACTGATATTAGTTAGGGTATCCACAGGTTTATTGGAGCAGCTGTCCCTATGGCTGAGCGGTCTAGGCCATTGCCTCTGACTCCATGCTGACCCTCACCATGCCAACATTTAAATCTGGCTCAGGGCATAATGGAAAGGAGCCTGTGATTTGGGATTAGATAGTGGATTTACCTCAATACTCAAGTTTCCACCACCATTAACAACTGGCTAATCACGTTTCAGCCTTAGTTTGGCAGAAAAAGTCATAATAAATTAAACTAAATAGTTCTACTGAGTATATGTAGGATTATTATAAAATGGGCTGTTCATGTCTCTACCTCATGAACAAAGGAGTTGCTGGATGGGTCCAGATTATTAAATTTGTTAATTTCATCATGTCCTTCGTGTCCCAACTGTGGCCTTGTCTAGCTGTGACTGGTTGGGGGAGTTGTAGACTGGTTTTCAGGCGGAGTTAGATTACAAGGTGTAATGCAACAGCTATCCAATGTGGTAAGCGGACCATAGATGGCAGCACGGTTCTCAGGGGTTACAGTTAGGAACTCAAATTTATCACAGCTCTGGTGGCTCCCCCTTTAGGATGAATGCAGAACTAAATTAGGACTGAAGTCAACTCAGACTAGATCACTGAGACCTACAGGAAAGGATGGTTTAATTCAGACCTGTAGCAAGTCTAGGGGAGTTGATAGTAGCAGGAGCAGCCGGAGCAGCTGGGCTGTGCTGTGTAGCAAGTCTTGTGGGAGTTGTAGGGGCGAGGATAGCCTGTGTTGTAATGTGGTTACAAGGGAAGAATGGCCTGCCAGGGAGATCCCACCTCACTTGGAATAACAAGTGGCTGCCACCATCTGCTCTCCTCGCTGAAACCCTCTCATGCCTACAGCATAGAGACCTCCTTCAAGTGGCTCGTCTCAATTAAAACATTGGCAAAAAAACAAGGAGAGTTAGCAGTTAGTATATGATTAACACTTAGACTCCTTGTTGTATCATCAATCAACAGTTTTTGAGAGAGAGAGAGAGAGAGAGAGAGAGAGAGAGAGAGAGAGAGAGAGAGAGAGAGAGAGAGAGATGTTTTTGGCACTGCAGGCATGAATGGGTTATCCCTTTCATGCCTGTAGCAGTCAAAACAGACAGTCTTTTCTAATGATACCTACCTATTGAAAGCATATAGCGGAAAGCATTTTAAGAAGTGTACTTAAAAAACAAACCTAGAACTCTACTTCTAAGTATCTTAAAAATCACTTCTTTAATCTTCTTATGAGTTATTTTCAAAGGTACCATAGCTCCATACAGTCTGGGTGTTTTTTTGGCATCGCAGGCATGAGTAGGTTAATGTGTCGTCTGTGCACTGTGGACATGCTGTGAACAGGTGTGCCTTATTCAGGGATTCTCTCATTTATGTGGAATGTCACAATTCTACCCACGGTTAGAAGGGTTAGTGCCTTTATTGAGATGATGATAATAATAAACATAATAATAATAATGATAATAATAATAATGATGATGATGATAACTATAAAGGATAAGTCAGTCTAATGGTAAGGATCTTCCCTTAGGCCCCCTGGCATGTAAACAAGTAGCCAAAGGGCCCCAGGGCTACAAATTAATAGAGTACATAGCTTTTAGGTACACAGCTTTTAGCTATCAGGGAAGATAGAGATAGTGTACATCTAATAGGTTCAGTTAAGCCATGTCAAACTTAAGGTTTTGAGTATGAAATGGTTTTTTGGCCTATTGATTTAAGCACGGTTTTATCCCGGGATTAAAGGGTTAAGGCATCATCATCTGTGCCTTGTGAACATGTGACGGAGGACAGGTGTGCATTACTAGGGGAGTCTCTTTTTTATGTGGAATGTCACATTCTATTTATTACGGTGATGTCAGTAGTGTGCACCATGGAGCAAGCCATACTGTGGCTGCCAGTACATAACCCTTTTCATGCCTGTAGCACCCCAAAAGGCTAGACTATTTCACTGAAACAGAAAAGAAAAGAAAAATTCATTGTTTGTAGTTCTAGTCTTGATTGTTAATCCTATATTGTTGGTGCTATTAACTAAGTTATGCTCCAACCAGGGTCTTAGCCAGGATTTTAAAAATACCTGTCTGGAAGAGGAATCACTAAATTTGTGCCTGTCTTGATTTAGCTACTTTGCATTCTTATACCAACTGCCAAAAAACAAACAGACTGGACAGGTGCTGGCTAAGTCACTGGCTCCAAGCCCCCGTTGAAAATTGTTTTCAGGATACTTTGATACAGTTGAAAACAATTTGGTATTGATTTAAGAGAAATTTGTTTGTTGGTGGATCTCTTATTCAAAATCAGCCATTAGATATTTTCCAAAAAGTGCTTCCTTCTGAATGATCACACTTGCTTAGTCAGGCCTTTCCAGTCTAGTGCAAGTATGAATGGGTTCATGGGTGACTTTTGTAAATAACTTGATTATTTTCATAAAATTCCGCACTTATGTTTATAAAATGCACATTAGATTCAAAGCACATATATATGCTACTTAAGGTTAAGTGAATTTGGAATTTCTTTTTGCTTCAGAATTCTCACCAGTTCAAGGTATGAGGGTCTACTGAGGTGGCATCTGGTGGCGGAAATTGTAACTACATTGTGTGTGTGTTGTGGTGCGGGAATGCTGTACATAGTATAATAATGTGTCATCTAATAATATTAAGGATTATGCTTATAGTATGTGTGTATTTGATTGGTGTGATATTATAACTTAAGAGTAACAGATATAGTGTGTTTATACTTTATTCACTAATTCATCCAACCTCACTTGGCCAAGGTGATTTCTAACTTCATGTGCAGATATATTTGTTTTAGTCTGTGGGTATATATATATATATATATATATATATATATATATATATATATATATATATATATATATATATATATATATATATATATATATATATATATATATATATATTTACATTCACTTCTCTCGTTTATTTATAAACCATGTTCTTATCACATCATCAGCACACCCTGAGTGAGCATCTAACATTTTTAGACACGATACAAGCAAAGGGTGGCTAAAACATCAACAGAATGTTCTTTAGTGATAAGTGCTGTATTACGTAGAGTTGTAAGGTCATCTTGGTGCCTCGAGGATGGATGTGTTAGGTTGTAATATACACATTTTTACAGTAAAATCACATGTTGATCACATACATTTTTTGTCTTTCAACAGGAGAAAAGACTTCACTGCTGAGTAAGCTGTTTGGCCGTAACAAGAAGAAGGTGGGAGGGAGTGAGTCCAGTAGCAGTAATGGCGAGGGGCCAGAGTATGCCACCTTCTCGGCCCAGTTCCCACCCCCTGAGTGGGAATGGTACCAGGCCCACGAACAGGGGCTCAGACAGGGCGTACCCAAAACACAAACCTGGCACCATTTCGGCAGCATACCCCAAGAGGCTGAGGAGGTGAGTGGTGACCAATTTCTTAACGATTCATTTGCTACTTGCATGCCAGATATTTTGCATATAATATTTGATAAAATATTCACAATACAAAATAGGAGAAGTAGGAAAATGCATAAAAGAAAGAAAAACTCTAAACAAAATTTATACTACTATACAAAACTAGGTATTTATCTTTAGTGATAGTTTCTATTTCAACCTCATACAAGAGGGTTATAACAATTTGCTCAATCATATTTCATTTAACCCTTAACCTGCTAACCACAACAATTGTTGTGGTGTGCAGCAGTGCTTATAGTTTTCACAGCAGGATAAGGGTTGATATCATCCCTTATATCAAAAATCAAATAGACAAACAATTAAACCGAACATATTTATCATTTGAATAAACAAACAATCATATTAAAGAAAATATTGTTCTTTCAGATTGCATATGAAAAGCCAAGGTCTAGAGGACGAAAATCTAAAACAATGCCAATGGGTTTTACGGATGACCAGGGCTTCCAGGCAGGTCAGACTATGCTGCCCGTATATACAGAGACCGAACGACTACGATTGGCTGATCGAGGCCGTGTGCGCCATCATAGCCTCGAGAGAGAAAGGCATGTGGACGACCATCTTGAAGAGGATTGGTACTCAGACAGCGTAAATTCTGAAAGTGAAAATTATTATGAAGCAGCTCCACGGTGTGGTCACCGCCACCGCAGTGGCCATGGTAACCGTCGCCATGGCAATGACATCCATATCGAGTATCAGGGCCGACTTCCAAATAAGGAGTCGATGATTGGTATGTCACGGGACAGTGGTGTGAACTGTGTAGGATTGGATAACCAACAAAAACAAAAAGCTAAGCGTACAGCTGCCAACCACATGCTCAACAATGATCTTCACCTTGGCAACCAGGGTCGCCATAGCAAAACAATATCATCTGCCAATCAGGAAGGCAATGCAGTGACTAATTCCACAATTGAAAAAGACTCGCCCAGGTTAGTGGTGGGTGAAAAGTCTAAGCCTGATACGTCGAGCAGTAGCTATGGAGATAGTGGTATTTGTTCTCCTCATGCTACCGATGTTTCTGACAACAAATACAGCAGCTTGTCCACAAATGATAGTACCGATCTAGAACAAAATCCTGCCAGGGGTTATCTAGATATGGCCCGTAGAGGGCAGCACAGACTGAGTGATATCTCCGATGTTTCGGGCATGGAGAGAAACGACAGCATTCCTGGCTGCTCATTGGAGGAAGTGAAGGAAGAGAACCTGGACAGCTGTGAAAGGTACCCTGCCTACATGGAGGACTTCCAGGCTAACACGATTCCCACATTAGCTATGCCTGAGGAGGACGATATACCATCACAGTCTGATAATGAACTAGCAGAAAACTGTGCTCCCCAGCCTAGCGTTGTGCGCCCAAATGTTGTACAGGCAGCTGTGGAGGTCCATGCCCAGAATGAATCCCGGCAGTCCTCAAGCGAGCGATCCAAAAACATGTCCCTTGAGAGGAGGATTCGGGACCATAAACGCGAGAAGTCTCGGGATCCATCTGCCACACGAGGAGGACGCAACAAAGAGTCCTCCCTGCAGAGGGAGCCACCGTTGCAGCAGGAACCTGTTAGCGAAAATATCTCCAAGCGCAAACAGAATGAGCAGTCGCCGAAGAAGGACAAGAAGAACCGGGAGACTTCGCCTGATAAAAAGAATCGTGACAAATCTACCGATAAAAAGAACAGAGAAAAATCGCCAGACAAAAAGACCAAGAAGGAGAAAGACAAGCACCGGGAAAAATCTCCTGATAAAAAGAACAATAAGAAAGAGAAAGAATCAAAAGATGGATCACATAAAAATGATGGCAAGGAGAACTCCAAAGTTCCCTCTAAAGGACTCAAGAATAATCAGAAACATAAAGCATGGTATAAATGTATAGGGCCAGGAACGGCCACAGACGTAGAATCCGATAAGGACCTCATTGGTGACTATTCAGGCTCTAAGAGCAACAATTACAAACGCAGGGATTTGTCAAAAGAATATGAAGTGGTGGGTGTGGTATAGACAGGAGTACTTCTGTAAGCTTAATATTCATGAAGATTAAATGGCTCAAGGTATGTGTGTAGGAGTGAGTGGGTAATGGAATTGGTGGCAAATAGTTCATATGGAAGCACACCATTTCAACCATTCATGCCTGTAGCACCCATAAATTGCCTGGCAATTTGATAATAAATATCTGAAAAGGCATATTTTGGAATATATCTTAAAGATAAATGTTCATCAGAACTACAACTCCTCTTAATACTTTTAGAAACTTATTTTCATAAGAAATATTGTCAGGCAGTAATTTTAACCCATTAATGCTCACAGCAGCCTGACAGTTTTGATGAGATCTTGCTGGCAAAAGCATTTAATTGGAAAATATTTGAAAGAGAAACATTAATCAGAACCTTAACAACTCTCCTCCAAATATTTTGTAAAATCATTCCCATTTCCAAAGTTATCAAACGTATCAACGATCCAGACAACAATATCAAGAGTATTTTTTGAATGCATTAATGAATTAAGACGGAAGCTCTGGCATGAATGAGTTAATGCCCATTTCATTTATGAGGTGCTGCCCACTCCATATCATCATGTCAAACATTATTGTAACTATGATATTAAAATTAAGACGAAATGTTCCATGTATGCTTTGATTCTGTATATATGCAATTAAGACATAGTGTCAGATTTTAACAAAGGCACTTGATTTGTACATTTTATATTGAAGTTAGAACAACACAGTGTAGTGGGAGTTTCTGGAACAGTGGGAATACTTGCATGAAGGGCTTCCACTAATACCCATTGCAGAAACAACACAGATGTTCCCAACATTTTAGTGTAAAACATCAAAACCCTAGCTCACCTGCACACATCTAAAACAGAGCTCAGAAAGGGACACTTTTGACTTGAGAAAAATATTTAAAACAGTGTAGTATCCTAAATATGAAGGTTTTTCTCATATCAACTCTTCCTGGTTAATATGTATGAAAACATATAAGCCTTTAAAACTGGCATCAAATATAAAAGCATTTTCTGATCATGTAATTCGATGATAATTCTGTCAGTAAATGTACCTGCAACATTATCTGCTGTTTTACTAAAACTTGATTCCCAGAACGACGTTTAAAGACTAAGGTTTTTAAAGAAATTGTAAATAAATATCCTGTTAACTTTAATCAGTGGCTTATTTGTATGGAGGTGTACTTAATTAATCCTTTATTTTATGATGTGTTATTTTAATATACTGAAGTACATGTAACCAATTTGTTTTATATTTTAATTTATTTATGCTTTTGGTTACTAAATTCTTGCTGTAACAGAATGTTTTTCTTGTTAACAGATGATTTTAATTGGTAAAGTGATATGTGTTAGAATTTACCCAAGAGTTGACCTGGTGGGTTGCTGGAAGATGAATGTTTAGGGAAGGTATTGTTAGGTATTTAATCTGAGGCTATCTGCTGATCTGAAGTTATTAATTTTTTTATAGAAAAATACAGTTATGGTAATTTATAATAATTTTTGCAGCAGTTAACCAAGTACATACTAGGGACAAGTTGGTTAGTTGCTCAAGTGTCACTGACTGTCCAACCAAGAAAATTAGGCATGCATATGAATTACACACATAGCTAGCTACTAAAGCTATCTGCAGCTGTGATGTTGGGTATATCGGCCTGTGGTCTTATCTATTTCAAGGCAAATGCATTTTATGCAGAAATTATACGTTAGCAACATATTTGTGGTTAACCATCGTTTTTCATGACTGGCGAAGGTGACTCAATTTGAAATTTGAGTTTAAAACTCCTGCATTTTAGATATACATGCATTGGACTACACCTTATAACAATAGTTTTGAAGAGGCAGGCTGGTGCATGTAACTCGTGCCTTGGTTTTATGACTTTTAATTTGGAGAAGACTTTCAATTATTCAGCTTGTAACTTAAAGATGTATTGACATTTAAATCCATCATGCTTAGAGCTGCCCTTCGTAATGTTGTGTGATTGTATTTGTCTATTATGCTAAAGGACAAGGCATGAATTCACATAACTAGAAAAAGAGTTAAACGTTTTTATCAACATTTAAACTATTTGTTTATTGCTTTGAGCAGAAAGATATCACCAACATAGCCAGGCCTTTTCAAAATGCTACAGGCATTAGATATCTTCTGAATGTAAAATTCAAGCTTTGTGTTGAGTGAGTCTCTAACATCATCAAAGAATGTTTTAGGAGTCTTCTGTTCTTGCTATCCATTGAAAAAGCCATTTTTATACAAAATTTCTTTTAGATAAAAATGGTCTGAGTTTTTTTAAAAAGGCAATTGAGTATTTTTACTGACTATATCACTTAATTATGCTATGTTTGGGACTTCTTCATCCATGCCTGTCGTTTATGAAAAAGGCACAACAACTTTAGGTATATCAGCAGAGTAAAGTAAAAGATTGAAATGGAAAATGTTAATTGGATAGTTTCCTTCAAACCTTCAAATATCTTGTGAATTCATGATTCACATCTAAGATATGACATCTAGACATTGCTTCTTAATTATCTCAACTGGTTCTCTGAGAAGGACTAGAGTATGTGCTCAGCCAATGGGATGCCAGGACCAACACCTGTATGGATGTGTGCTTGTAGGGTAGCCTAACACATGAAAAAAATAATTCCCTGAGCCAGAAAATGCTCAGATCAGCTTATCAAATATATCATTGATTAAAATTATATACAACAATTTTATTAGTGGTAAATGCAACACGAATAATTCTCTAGGAATCAGATGGTCTATCCATTTTTTTTGGTTCACAGTGCTCTATGAAATAAAGCTTTGATTTCAAGTAATAAGGCCATTGCAATTGACTTGAACAAAAGCCTGAAATAGAAAGTGGGTTGGACACTTATCTACTGGACATATATATAAACTAGCATTCACCATGTTTTCGTAATTCTAATGACAGCAAAACTAACTGTACTCTCTCTGAAGCACTTTAACCTTGTTTGTTAATTTAAGGAATCTTAATAATCTGTTCAGAATATATGAAAATCAATGCGAATGATTTGATGTATTATAATATTTCATACCCAAATGTTTAAACAACTGATATTTAATGGTTTGTATATGCTTATTTTTGGACAAGCACACTTTTTATGAGGCTAGCCATGAACAATTTGGTTTTGATTGTTGTGTGTGACTTAACAAGAAAAGAACCCATATCTCTGCTGAAATTTGAATTGATTTGTTGTTTATACCCTGACCAGGAATCTGTATATATATTTTCAAACCTTGCCCCTTTGTGACAAATGCCATCCAAAGCAAACAGACACCTAACTATTTTAATTTGTATTTGCTCACTTGGTATTGCAGATATTATGGGAAAAATTCATTTCAAAGTTTAACTTTATTTACCTCCATCTCAACCCAGCAAGAGGTATGAAAAAGTTATGGGAAACCAACTAGCAATGAGTACATGAAGTTGTCTTACAGAATATTGTACAAGTTAGACCTTAATGAAAATATCTTTCCTATCCAAAACATAATACATAAAATTGCTGTGATTGTTGTTTTGCACAATTGTTGATAAAGATATAAACATTTTTGTGTTTCAATAATAAAGAGAAATGTTTGCCTCCTAGGATAATCTATAATCAATAATCCCAGGCCTGGTCACCAAAACCTAAACTACAAAATGCTACAAGAAAACGTTTCTGAAAATTTGAAAGGTGTCTATTGCAATTAAGGAACTAAGATCCAAAGTGATTATGCACATCATTCCAATTAGGTTGTACATCATGAGACATTTATAAATCACAGCACACATGAGCGTGTGTCTATGTGTGTACGTATGGTTATCTACTGACCATGTGTAATTGTGACTAGAAATTAGATATGCAATTTGAATACAAAATAGAACATATTAATGGATCGTAATATTAGCGAATCGGACACACTTGTTTAAGTCGCTTATATTAATTCCATGTTAATATTTCAAACTTTACAGTAATAGGATAAACTGAAAATCCCCATCACGTCAATTTCGTGTTTTTTTTCATCATAAATTTTTAAAAACAGATGAATCTCCCATTCAGATTGGACCTTACATAGGATAAATTAATCTGCTTATAAGATGAAACGTTAAAAAGAACTTGCAACACAACTATATCCACTAGAATGTTCAACTACAGTTCTGGATCTAGACTGATATCCCCTCTCCCCTATCTTCATAATCACTGTAATCTGAAAAGTCACTGTTGTTCCGGCAAGCATGGATAGTGATGTCAGACTTGAGTGAGGTACATATCCTCCCAATCTTGGTAGGTTTCGGAAGCTCATTGATATCTGAAAACCTCCTATGCAAATGGACCACTCTTATCCAGGAAAAACACGTTCGGGTATTTTCCTTCCCTCAATTACTCCAGAGCTGGTTTCATCAAAACACAAATCGATAGCTTGTAATAAGTCATGCAGGAATAGGTACATGTACAATGTATAGGGGAAATCAATAAGCCAGTCTACAAGAGCACCTTCCATGTCTTTATCCTCACTAGGCAAAACAATGTGACTTTTAGTAGCATCTGCATGACGCTTTTGGTGCTTACCAATTCTCATATTTCACTGAGTGCTAAGGAAATGACCATTAGATATCTAGGGGGGGGGGCGTATATAGAATTTAGGGCATTATTATCTTCCTCTATGAGATTCAGAGTTCAATTTTTTAAATTTTTCATCATTTCGGGGTTCAATTATTTATTTTTTACAGATTTTGAGGGCTCAATTTTTTTCATCACTGCAGGGAAGTGGACAAGAAATCGATTTGAATCTTCTTTTGAAGATAATATTGTGTGTTTCAGGTAGGTGGGGTTGCCAAGTCTGTATGTCATTGGCCAGGGGCCGTCTGCCAGTGGCACAGTGCCATCGCGGCCGGAGATGTTGGGCTGCACAAGGCCACCAGAAGCCAGAGGGTTCTAGATGCTCAGAGATGCATTCTCAACCTTAACTAAGGCCCAAATGAGTGATTCCAGATGAAAATGTACTACTGAAATGTACTTCAGGTTGAAATTAAACCTTAAGATTTCCATAATTGTTAATTGAACAATGTTATTACCATATGGATTTAAAACTCAAACATTTAACACAAAATAAAGGCATGTAGCCCCTGGTGGTTGTACGTTATCTACATTACCATTTCACAGTATAAGTGAGAAATACATCTCCAGTTTAGTCATCAGACTCTTGGCAGGCCAGGAACGGCTGAAGTGAAGTGGGAAAGAGTTCCCAGAACCTCTGCCTTTGTGTTGGCTCCTCAATAATGGCAAGGATGTTATACTTTGACATCCAAAGCATGTCAGCAGCTTTAGACCATTTGAACTTGGTTTTGACATCTCTGCCATGGCTGGTCATAGAAGACAATTCCACCTTATCATCATCATCAGCAGCATTCAACACTTAAGACACATATGTAACACCATCATACTTCGAGAGCACATACCCTTACCATTGCAGATCCAAGCTCTAAGCCAGAAACTGATACTTACTAGTATAAGCGAGGATGTATCAGCTAGAGTACAAGCTTTTGAGCTTGGATAAAGCTTGTTATTTCTTGAGCTAATAATACCTTGTAGGTACAAGCTTGTCCAAGCTACCTAACACATAGAGAGACTGGAATAAGCTGCACTTGCTGATACCTGCCTGGAAGCTGATACTTACTAGTATAAGCGAGGATGTATCAGCTAGAGTACAAGCTTTTGAGCTTGGACAAAGCTTGTTTTTTCTTGAGCTAATAATACCTAGTAGATACAAGCTTGTCCAAGCTACCTTACACATAGAGAGGCTGGAATAAGCTGCGCTTGCCTGATACTTGTATTTCAAAAAGTCATAGCTGCTACTAGCTGCGCTACTGGCTGCTACTAGCTGTGGTAAGCTTGAACTTAAGTTTTGGATTCTAGTTAAAGGCTAGATTGGAAAAACCAGTACTTTAATATCCATCAGTATTGTAGTAAGAAAAGGTTTTTACTTGAACATTATAAATACTGATTAAAGATAGCTGCAAAATCTAGGACTATATAATTGTGAAAAAGAACTGAGCAATCTTTAATACACAAGTTTAGCAGGCTGGGTTGGGGTTGAGGTCAAAGGATACATTTCCTAAAAAAAGTGTGTTTGCAATGGGGGACTGAGAATCGCTTTTTCATGTTAAATGAGTTCAACCTACTTTTCCTAGCCAGGAGAATTAAAAATTCTTTGTCAGGGAGCCTTTCCAGAACCATTCCATAATTTTTGAATATTCATAATTCAGTTTATTTATGAATATTTGTAAATGAATTGTGAATATTCATAAATCAATTATGAATATTTGTAAATGAATTATGAATATTCAAAATTGAATTATGAATATTCAAAAATGAATTATAAGTATTCAAAATTCATTTACAAATATTCATAAATATGTATGAATTATAAATATTCGTAATTTGTTATCAAATATTCATAATTCATTTTTGAATATTCATTATTCATTTACAAATATTCATAATTCATTTTTGAATATTCATGATTCATTTTTGAATATTCATAATTGACATTGAACTGTGAAAATCCAAAAAGAAATTATGAATATTCAAAAATGAATTAGGAATATTCATTAATGAATTAAGGATATTTGTAATTCATTCATGAATATTCATAATTAATCATGAATATTGAATTTTGAAGATTTTATAATCAATTATGAATATCAGATGCTTTTTTGACATAATTTGCTGCTTAATAAGTACAACTTTTAAATCTAGCCTTAATTTGCATGTCCACATAGCATGAAGATGTCTGTAGTGTAATGGTTAGAGTAGCTGCGCACCACCCAAGAGATCCCGGTTCAAGTCTCCGTGCCTCCACTATTTTTAACCATTTTTGAACCAGGGAAGTTCCAGCTTCTACTAGAAAGTACCAGCTAGCTTGGATATACCGGAAGCTGCGATTTCCTTGTTCTGTAAGCGCAGCTTTCTACTAGAAAGTACCAGCTAGCTTGGATATACCAGAAGCTGCGATTTCCTTGCCTTGTTAGTGCAGCTTTTCATAGCTTATTCCGTCCGAATTACCGTGTGACCTAGTTGAAGCTTCTATAAGTTTGTCCAAGCAAATATTGAAGAAAATCACAACTTTTCTGTACAAGCTTAAGCCGGTAGAAGGTGCAATAAGTCAAGCTTGTCCAAGCTACAAATGGTAGGGGTAAACACCTGATTCTATCTTACTAGTATCAATAAAGCTGTATTGATCAGGCTCATGATCCTGGGCCTGCTCAGATGGTTCTGGCTACTCCTGAGATTCCTCTGGGTGTTGTTGGTCGGGCTCGGGATCTGGGTGTTGTCGGTCGGGCTGAGGTTCCTCTGGGTGATGTTGGTCGGGCTCAGGATTCTTTGGGTGTTGTTGGTCGGGCTCAGGTTCCTCTGGGTTAGGTTGGTCGGGTTTTTCTGCCTTGAACATCTCGTTCAGAATGAAGGTGTAGTCATTGAGAATGCGAGTCTGCTTCTTCTCCCCATTAATGCTCACACAAACTTGCTTGCCAGGATTGTTTCGGGAATGGTCGTCCCGCTCCAGGAAAGTGATGACTTTGTGCTCCAGCTCTTAATGCGCTGATGCCAGGCCTTTCCGTTGGATGCACTTTACCGACTTCTCACGCATGTCACTGATGTACTTGCGCGACACGCCCAGTTTCTTGCTGACTTCAGACTTCTTCCTTTACTTCTTAAGTAGGTGTCCAATCAGCACGGATGTCACCACTTGTTTGTGTGGAGGGGTTTTCTGTGCTGCCACCTTCAACTTCTCATCACCAATGTTGGCATAATCAAGCCTCCTCTTCAGGCGACATGGAAACCTTTTGGGGTTGAATCTACTCTCTATCAGCTGACCACGAATGGCTCGTGCAACTGCCTTTCCGCTAAGAATGTGACAAACTGTATTCCCAGCAAAGATCACTTCCAGTATCTGTTGCAAACCTGTCCCTGCCATCAAATGCCCTATGCTGCCAGCAAAATGCAAGGTTGAGTTCACACATGTCATGTCACTAGAACTGATATCAATCATGGGGAGAAACATCACAGATGCCTGTCCAGGGTGATCTCCTTTGGGGACCATCTGCATGAAACCAGCCCAAGCTGGCCTTGGGGACCTATAAAGCGACAGAGATGTTTTCCACAGGAGATCTAGCATGGATTCTTTGCTTGCTGCAAATTCTGGAAGGCACTCGTATCTCAGACCATCCAGTCCATCACCATAGGCAATGAACTGTTTTATGTTGATGTGCCCTGCAGCAGCTATCTCCTCTGCACGCTTAATAGCTGAAGTCACATCCCAATTTGGTGTAGCCACTGCTATTGTCCCCATGCCATGAAATGTATCCAAGCCATCTAGTGTTCTAACATCATGGTCAACATTGTCAGCCACATACTGCATGAAATGGCCTTGGGAAAATCCAGGTATATCCAGTCCTTGGTTCACTGCCGCACATTTTTATTATTTCTGAACTTCAGAATATGAACTGCAAAACCAAAGGGCATGCAACGTATCAATCAGGAATCTTTATGAAAATTGGGAATGCATTTGAATAGCAAGAACTCGAGGATGTGCAGCTTGCATGATAGCTTGTCCCAATGAACACAATTTTCTGTCTTTGTCCTTGTCAACTAATATAGCATTCAGCAACACCACAAGGGACTTTGGAAGAAAGTTAGTTGCTTTGAGAATGGTAGACATAGAAAGGCTAGTTGAATAAATGTCCTTTGATTGGTCAACTGACTTTATATCACTCTTAATTTGCTGCAGCTTCAATAATATCTCGATCACTATCCTAGGGCTGCTTGTAAAAGTCCCTCAGTATTGTTGATGCTGTGCATCTAAAGGTTACTACATTTTGCATACTATCAAAATCTGTCACAATAAGTCTATCACCAAAGTGATCAAGAAGTTTCTTCTTCATGTATGGGAAGCTATAAGTCAGAACCCTCTAGATAGTCTTCCATTTTTTTGATGAGATCAGTGAGTGTTATCTGCTCTTCATCGTTGTTCTCCAGGAACGCAGTGACTTTTTCAAAAGCCTCTGCCCTCACTGCATCCTCTGGCCGGCCTGTGTTCTGGCTTTTTGAGGATTCATCAGAATCTATCACCTGAGGCACATTCCTACCAGTTCTAAAGTTAACACTGCAAGTCTGGTGGTACACAGCGTCAGCAGCATGGAGGTCCTGAGCAAAAGCAACTCGACCTTTACCTCTTCGGACCACTCATCATTTTGCTCATCGCAAACTTTAAGTATAGCAGTGTCAAAATGCAAAGTTCTAACAGGAATCAGTTCAAACTGTCTCTTTTTACCTCCATATCTGTCAGGCATACCACAAAACAAACAGTTGTCTTTGTATGAAAAAGATTTCTGTGAGCGCAGAGTGCATGATGAATCTGCGCAATCAGAGGTAAGTTTACGCTTTGAACTTTTTATTGCATGCGGGTGACAGTATGCCTTTCTGCATGCTGTACGGACAGCATCACCAGGCCTCACAATGATGTCAGATCCTCTTTCTTTGCTTGCTTTTGAATATGCCTTCAGTGCCTTTTAGAGTCAGTTTGACAATTTCACCACCAGCTAATGGCTTATTGCAGAATACACAGTTCTCCATGTTTTCCCTGCAAACAAATAAAATAAAATGAAACAATTATAAGCCAAATACCAAATGGCACTCCTTCATGGTCAATGACCCCAAATTTGCAGTATTTCTCAATCTGAGATAAGCATCTGAAAATAGTAACCTTTAAACATATGAAGTGCAGCATATTAGGTTGAATGAGGTAAGTAATGGACATCTCACTAAAACGCATATTTTGAGTTTTATTTTTGATAAATACAACCCACAAATGCTCTTACCAGTCATCTTTAAACAATTATGGTGTGATTTTCATGTACAGAGTAAAGAATACATGTGACAACAGATTTTAGAGGGATACAATAGAAACTCTTAATCTATTTACAATAACTCGAAACACATGCATACCGTTATTGCATATTCCGTACCAATTTGGAACAACTCTCAAATCTGTGATTGTATATACAAAAAAAATGGTTTCACAAAGGAGTCGAGTACAGAAGAGACAGTTTTACAAATAGTTCCATAGTTACATAATATCTTCAAGAAACCAAAAAGGTGAGATATACCTTTCTAACATACAAAACTCTTAAAAAAAGATTATGTAAAGTTGTGAAAGATTGCATGATACCAAATTCAATAGGTCCATTCTTACCATTCATTTAAAAAAAATATATACATAGTAGTCCTCCTGCTGGATGAATAAGAATATATTGTAGCGGAATGAATCCCTGGCCGAAGGAATGATCCGACTGGACATACAGAATCACCTTACTTAAATAAAAGGTTTATTAGTTCTCTCGTTAAATGAAATAAAGCTCAGTTGGGTTTCTGACTCTCCAATAACGCTTAGCGAAGGTTGGGGATGGATGTGGTGTTGAAGTGAAAACGGGACAAGCAAGTACAAATATCAACAATGCAGTTTAATCATCACAGTAAACTATACATACCACCGCACTCGTTCTCTGTACAGCAACATCAACACACAATAGTTCCACTCAATGTATACGACTATCTCGACATCACAAGTCCACAAAAAGTTTTCAATCTCAGTATCTGGTCTCAATGTCTGGTAAATCTCGATGTAAATACACACTCTGCTCAGCTACAGTTTCTCTCTATCCGGTCACCATAATCCTTCTTAAGGTGGCTGTAAACGTTTCCGGTGGAGAGCAGACTTTCCCTCAAATAATGGCTGATTTCTCATTATTTGTACACTAAACCCCTAGCAAACTATATATTTTTAGAAAGCTGAGATTCTAAGGAATACATAGGATATGGATAGGTTGTATGTGCTCCAAACATTTTGAAGAAATTGGGGTCAAAACTTTGACTAATCAATTTTCAGTATATATGTCACGGCTGACGCAAATCTAAGAGCAGGATCTAAGATAATAACCTGATTTTTTAAAACATTGAAAAAAAACTTTGTCTCTACAAATCTAGACAAGGGTTTTGTAAAATATGGCCCCTAACTTTTTTTATGGCCATTTATCTAACAACATTTTAGGAAAAAAATGCTTTTTTGGTTTCTTGATTTTTGACTCACTATAAAAAATTAACCAGATAAGATATTGCAATATCCCCGTCTAGATTTGTAGAGAACATGTTTTAGAATCTATATACAAAGTTTGAAGCTAATTGATTAAGATTTGTGTCTAAATTCACGTCAGCCGTGAGAGTAAAACTATAGAAATCTAAGCTGAGAAAATGGCAGTTTTGCGTTTTACACAATAATTGTAACTGTGCAATAACTTGCTACTACTTTAATGTGTTTATTTTAGTCCAAGTGGAAAGATAAAGTAACCTTCCATTGTATTTCACAACTGTCAACATTTTTTTCCTCTGAATTACCTCAAAAATAAGTATAAATAAGCACATTTCTGCTACTGCCTGTAGCCTGTCAAAATAGTTGGTATGCTAATTTTGAGTCCCTTCCATATATGGGCATCATGTGACCTCACCCTGGAATCTTGTTTGCATGCTTATGTAATCCATCATAGCTCTAGATTTCTTAATCATTCAAAGAACTGTGCCATCAAAATCAATTTTCGGCTATCTAGTTTGTTATGCTAGCAGCCTATTTGACTGCAAGTTTACTGATTTTGCAAATAAAAGCTTGAAATACTTTATCATTTATCTAAAATAAGCATTTTGCAGGGCCAAAAGCTTAATACTTTGAAGCTATCACAAGCATAGTTCTCTAACAAAGTGGCTTGTTTTTGATCATATTTTTGGGCCTTATTCGTTGAAGGGGATATGTACCTCTTTCAATATTCCACTTGGTACCTGAGTAAATCAATCTATCTGTTTATGTGGGTGCTGCTATTGAGAACAACTTAATGCTATGGAGTCATGAAGTAAAATAATTTCACAAACCTATTTTGCTGTATCTGCTTCTACTCTAGAGACAATCCAGTGATCCAAGTTGAATAATCCTGAATCAGATAGCTGCATAGTTTCTTAGATGAGCAACTTATGATCCAAGATAGTTTACAGAAGAATGGGCACTTTCCTTAATGTCCCACACAATATATTCCTGTGTCTTTACTGCTTGAAGTGCTCAGGGCAAATGACCTGTTCTACCCAAACAGCAGTAAGCCCAATTGTTTGGTACTTCCTCTCAACCCCCAAAACCCTTGAGGGGATTATGTGTGACACTACACACTGAGCGGAGACCTGAGGGGATTATGTCCAATTGACACAACACAGATACCTGTATCTATTTCCACAGAACTGAAGCCACAGTGCTAATCAATCACCTAACCCAATTGTTCACCTGTAATTCCAATCTTTTTTGTTTCTCTAACTGACTGACAACATTGTTGTGAAAAATACAATCCAGGCTTCAATTAGTTGATAGCTGAATTATATGGATGTAATTGTACACAAAAGCCCTAGATGTCAACATCAGTTTGGCCAGGTTCCAAGGCGTTCACATCTCAGAAGTTTCAGTCTACATCTTTCCTACCTATCTCACCAGTCATTCCGGCCCTCTTCTTATTCTATGTTTACCTCCAGTGACCTAGTTTCTAGCCTTCCGCGGCTGGTTGCAGTAGGCTAACTAGACTCGCTCCTATAGTCAAGTCAATATAGCATATGTATGCCGCCGGCGGATCCACGTCGGTGGTTCCGGTGACAAGTCACCGCTCAGTTCAAAAACTGGATGTTTGGCACCGGTCAAATTCGCGGTCTGATTCCTGCCTGTTCACACCACCAATTTAGACAGGCAGTAAAGGGCATCATGCCCCGGATAGATTTCCTTAACCCCCCCCCCCCCCCCCCTCCCTGGGACAGGTGGATTTAGGAAGAGGAAGACGGTTGTTGTCGTCGACGGCCGGCTGTCTGACACAATTATCGAAAGTCTCCATGGGGAATATTGATAAGAAATTGGCATGGGGAGATAGAGATTAGTGTGGAGATAAGTCAGATAACTAGTTATCATTCACGGCAGCGTGATTACACTCGCCGCTATGAGCGCTGTTAAGCAACCCTCGTTGAAGTCATCTCTTCACTTTTAAGTGGAAGATGACTTTGAAAACTTGATATAGAAGTATAATTATTCAAGCAACAGATTTTTAGGAAATCATAAACTAGTAGGTAGTATTATAACATTAAAGGTAGATTATACTGGTCAACTTTTTTTTGCTGTTGCAGTTAGATACTCTAAAAGAAAACTCAATCTGTAGATAGATAAACTTGTTTTAAACAACATAAAACAAGAGTTTAGTTATAATTGTTACCAAAACTGGTTTTACTAAGAAAACATCACAGAAAGTCTTATTAAGTTGTTATAGAGTCACAGTCACCAAATGTTACGGAGTCACATATTCATATTAATGCACAACACTCTATCAAATGTAGTTTTATTTGGCTCAATTATCATATAAAACTTTATTTTTAGGAAGATATACACACACCCACACATATATATATATATATATATATATATATATATATATATATATATATATATATATATATATATATTTATATATATATATAAATATATATATATAAATATATATATATATATATATATATATATATATATATATATATATATACATATATATATATATACATATATATATATATATATATATATATATATATATATATATATATATATATATATATATATATATATATATATATATATATACATATATATATATATGACTCGCACCGTCTCTTAGAACCCGGGTGCGTGTTGCGTGTGTAGGGGTGTATTTATAACTGTATACTGGTAGCCCGGCGCTCTTTTGCCAGTTTTTGATGGAGTGTACTAAGGATTAACCAGGTAAATGCACCAGTTAATTGAATCCCTGGGAGGGAGCAGGGATAGCGTTCTCACCTTTCGCATAGTGCACATTTTGTGAACCATATTTTGGGCATTCAAAAATTGAAAAATTAATTTGAAAATAAACTTTTATTGTGTTGATTTGCACACTGACAAGATCTACTTTACTTGTTTGTCCACTGGCCGATCGGGCACGTCAAAAACCTGTAAATGGGATATCTGTTAAGGAGAATTTGGAGGTATTCACTACCCCGCCCTGTGGGGATAGTGAATGTGAAGTGTAATATGTAAGCAATTATTATAGTTTCAGAAATAAAGAAATATTTTACCCATAAATTAGTATTATGAAAAATCCATTGCAAAAATAAGTAGTGAGTAATGAGTGGTTCAGTATATGGCTAAGAAATACTAGAAATAAAATGAAATTTCTTGAAAAGTAAGTCCATAAAATTCATAATTTTAAGTGCCAGGAATGGCTGATAATGCATCTCAGAGCATCAATAACCCTTTGGCTTCTGGGGGCCTTGAGCGGCCCCTAGACCCCCGGCCGCTAGTGCGCACCAGTCAAATTTAGGGCTGGATCCGCTCCCATTATTGACTGCTCTGAGGTCATTATACATGTTCCCAAAAAATATACATCCTTCCTGAGCTGTATGATATATTTATAAAAGTTGTACCATATTTTGAAAGCTGCACGATATATTTAACAAAGTTGAACGATATTTTGAATGTTGCATGATATTTTGAGAGTTGAATAAATATCATTTTGGCATGCCATACATATGACCCAAAACAAATTGCAACAGGAACGAAACTTATTTTATCAGGTAGAGTTAGGACAGGTCTACCCCAGAAAAAAGTCCCCCCCAAAAACACCAGTGGAACCTTGTTTTTTGGGTCATTTTACCCAAAATTGTATGCAAAACATGAGATTTTTGTGATTTTCTTATAAAATGACAACATTTAATCATGACTTCACAGACAGATGTTTATCAAATGGCCTTTACATCTACATGATGCTCTTTGTTTTAAAAGTCAATTTGGCCAATTTTGTGGAATTTTCAGCCAAAAAAGTGCAAAAACATGCAATTTTTGGGATTTGGCACTGATTAAATACTGTCATAATTGTTATTGTTATTATTATTACTATCATTATCAATATCATTATTATTATCATTAGTAGTAGTATTATCATTATTATTATTATAATAAAAATAATAATGTTGATTATAATAATAACCATGATAACTATATTTTATTTTATTTTATTTTATTTTATTCGGTCTAGTAAGATTTGATTACATAGCATTTGGCACACAAAAAATCACATATAACGGTGACTAGATGGAGATTCATTTACTGCTATGCAATAGAATTCTAACCAGACACAGGATATTTACACTTAAAGTTAGAAACGTATTTCCATAGTGGTCCTAGTCTGCCTAGAGTCCAATGGCATCACATGTAATGATCAAATCCACTGCTCAAGATTGACATAACAACAATATCATATAGTATAATACAAACGTTCGGACTAGAATTGATGAATTTCTTCTTATGACTGAGAGAAGACTGACATGAAATGTTTTTTGCATCTTACTTTAAAAAGAGATTTACTGAACGTGGTCTGGATCTCGTCTGGCAAAGAGTTCCAGATTTTGGCACCTATGTAGTGGAAGGACTTTATACCATATGAACCAACCTTTGGTAAAATCAGAGCATTAACACCGTGTCTGGTGTCATAGTGGTGGGATTCATGTACTCTTCCAAAAACTTGAAGGTACTCTGGAGCCTGTTCATCAATGCATTTAAATACATGGCTTGCGGCCAGATATTTTATTGTTTTCAATGCTCATCCACTTAACCTCATTAAAGTCAATGGCTACCAAGTGTGTTCTGTCTGAGTAGTTTAAAACATATCTAATCATTTTGTTTTGTACGGCCTGAAGGCGACTCTAAGAATTTTGGTAGACCGTGGTAATAAAAATTGCTGGCGTAGTCCATTCTCGACTGAATCATTGCCATGCAGACAGTTTTCCTGCAGTACTGATTTAGGAACATTTTCTTTCTGTAAAGGAATTTGAGACTGGCATTAGCCTTATGGATGATTTTCTGAGCCATAGATTTTCCTGACAGGGTTTGGTCTAGTCGACCGCCCAGGTATGTTACAACCTCTTTCCCTCCCACTTTGGGTTCTAGGACAATATCCCCCCGAACAATATCCCTCCAGGACAAAATCCCCCCGTTCCAATATCCCCCCGGACGAATACATGTTTTAGGATAATTTAAAACACTGGAATCTAAAAAAAAAAATTCATTTATTACTAACACATTTTTAGGGATAATTTAAAGCACTGGATTTTAAAAATATATATATATTTTTACCAACACATGTTTTAGGATAATTTGAAACACTGGAATTTTTTTTTAATTTAAAAAAAATAAATTTACTAACACATTTTTTAGGAGAATTTAAAACACTTGGTTTTTTTTTAATTAAAAAAAAAATGACGAACACATGTTTTGGGATAATTTAAAACACTGGAATTAAAAATATTTTTTTAAACTAACACATGTTTTACTAGGGGGGATTTTGTCCGGGGGGGGTTTTTGTCCTGGGGGGATATTGTCCGGGGGGATATTGTCCTGATACCCCCACTTTGATACCATCACATGAGATTCTTAGAAATTTCTGTTGTTTTAACTTCCTAGTTGAGGCAAATAGGAGAGACTCTGTCTTTCCCAAATGGAGTGAAAGTTTGTTGTCTATCAACCACACATTTAATTTGGCGAGTTCCTCGCTGAGTTTTTGATCAATATCAATGATGTTTTTCCCTCTGATCAAAAGAGCTGAATCATCAGCATACAACAAAAGATCACAGTCAACAGCTGATTCCATATCGTTCACATAGATTAAAAACAATAAAGGTCCCAATATGAATATAGAGCCCTGGGGCACGCCACAAGTAACTTCCCCTCAGTCTGATAAAGTGCCCTTTATGTCTATGAATTGAGATCTGTTGGATAGGTAGGAGTTAAACAAGTTCACTGACCTATCATCACATCCAATAGCACCAAGTTTATCAGACATTATGGCATGGTTGACTACGTATCAAAAGCTTTTTACAGGTCAATCATAACCACTCCTGTATATAGTCCCTTGTCCATGCTAAACCTGATTCTGTCAGAGAGATCGATGAGAGCAGTCTCTGTGGAGTATGACCTTCTGAAACAACCTGACTGATATTTATAGAGAATATTATGTTTGTCTAAATGCTTACTTAGCTGATCATACACAATCCTTTCAAATATCTTTGACACTACAGGGAGGATTGAAACTGGGCGGTAATTCCCAACTTCACCCCTGCCCCACTTTTTATAGAGGGGAACAACCCTTGCTTCTTTAAAAGCTTTAGGTACGGTCGACTGAGATATAATGAGAGATTAAGTATGTGGGTGATGGGAGAAGCTATGACAGAGCACCCATCCCTAATAAACTTGGCAGAAATACCGTTGATAATTATAACAAATGTAATAATAATAATGATAATACAAAAATAATAATGATTTTAATCATAAATATTAGAATATAGTACTGAAGGCCGCTGATCTAAGTTAAATCAGAAAATGGCACTGAGGTAAAAGTAGCATAGTCTAGGCCTGAGGGTGCCTATTTTATGGTTGTAATATGAGTATATTGTGTTTCCGCTTGAGAAAAAGGATGCCCCAAAAAATTTAAACTGGCAATTTCGGGCACTCAGTTTCTAAATCCTGGCTAAAACCCTTTAAAGTGGTTAACTTGGTACAAGTTTGCTTCATATTTTAGTCTCCATCATGAACAGCAGTGTTCTCTCGTACAACAAGCAATCAGGTCACCGTGTTACTCAGCATGCAGGTTTTCGTTCCGCTTTACCACTCACATGTCTAACATATAGAATAGATCGAGCCACTCTATCGTCAGGTATGCCTTCGTTTACATTGAGGTTGACTGGCCATACCCACGATAGAGAAAGCCCCATACAAAACTTTTCCACTGCGCCCAAAAAACTGGGCGCTCACATTTCTAGCCCAGTCTGGCCACCCATACCAACTGAATTCGTTTCCTACCTTGGTAATTTACGTTGTGACGCCTTTACAGCACTCAAATCCGTCCAGAGTGCGAGAAATGAGAGCTTTTTGGCTGGAAGCGATAATTTTCACCGTGTCCGTTCCGTCATTGAATTTGAGGCATGACTAGTCGAGCAGCACACGTGTGAAAAGGTGATAGGTTTGATACAGGAAATGATGGACAGTGCTGCTCGACTTAGTCATAAACATTCTTAGGGAGTCTTCAGAAATTATCGGCGGGGGGGGGGGGGGCCTGGGTTGAAACAGGGGGGGCCGGTGAAAATTTTTCAAGACTCAAGGGGGGGGCCGGTGAAAATTTTTTGATGGTCTAGGGGGGGCCGGTGAAATATGTTTTACCCGATAAGATGGGTAATATGAATTAAATACCAATTCTCATCTTTAAACAACCAAACTAAAGGGCATTCTGATTTAAAATGCAATAACCACTTTAAACATGTTTCACATCTTTATTTTGCAATCATTTTCATAAATTATTGAACAACAATTGTTATTCATGTATTGCATAACCTGCCCGTTGGGACAGACGTGCTTTGACCCTCCAGGGTCTGACACTTAGATTTCAGGCTAGGGGCCCAAAAAGGTCTTTTTGACAAAAATTAGTGGTCAAAAACAGAATTTCTGGGTATTATAATACTATTTTGGGCCCTTAGTTTGAAAGATCTAGGAGCCCACAGTAGAATAACGCGGATCTATATTTGCCAAGTATCCCTTAATGTGAGTGTTAACCCTTTTCTTATGTATACATTTTTTGTATCAACTTGGAGTTTCCACAAAATTGATTTTGCTCATTATGTGACTGGTCTCATTGTAAAATTTGCCCATTGCCAATAATCAAAGGTAGATCAGTAGTACTAGTTATCTGCCTCTGCAATAATACAAACACTCAAGCATTTAGTCACAAAAAATGGAAAAAGCGGTTTCCAAAATCAGAGTCAGACAGACTATAGTCCTGAATATGGCAGAAAAAGTGACAACAATTGAAATTCTAATTTCAAAGATAATTTCAAAGGCAACAGCTTGTGTGTATGTATGTTTATGGACTATAACCTCGACTTCATAGTTACAAAAGCATACTTTGATAAGTTCGAAATTACAAATATAATCAACAGATATAATCAAAAGAAACATGATATTACAGGTAAAAATAGTACTGTAGGATAATTATCCTGTGTGGCAGACACATTATACAAATATTCCACCCCACAGGGATGTCATATTTGTTGTATCATACCAACAAACAATGGGTGCCTGACATCGGTGACCCAATTAGCAGAGCTCAATCCCATGGGGAGCCCTGGGGAGCTCAATCTCAGAGTTGAAAGTCGCCGTTTTATACAATTTAAGCACTTGTAATATACTAAAGCAAATGGGCTGCCTGCATTGATCCTCAGTAGTTTTCTTCAATGACACATTTTAAAAATGAAATTTGTCATTAGATAAACTAGTGATCTAATTCTAAATTACCAATTTTGCTTGCAGGATTGCCCTGATAATACATCTCAGAGCATATATGCCCTCTGGCTTTTGAAAATGAATAACTGCAAACAAATTGGACCTAATTTTTTCAAAACTTTTGGGCATATATATATTTAGGGAAGCATTTAACGACCCTGCAAAGAGAATAATGGCCCCTAAAAAATCAGCTTTTTTACAACTTTTCTTTGTTCTATTTCACTTGAAAGTGTCCCAAAATGCACCTCAGAGCACCTAATTTTCTAAATTTTCTGGGGGAGCATGCCCCCAGACCCCCCTACCATGGACGGCATGCTTTCGCATACCATCGCCGTAGCGGTGCTCTCAACAGAATTAATCAGCTTCTACTTTCTAAAATCCATAAATTTGGGACATATATATATTTAGGGAAGCATTTACTGACCTTGCAAAGAGAATAATGGCCCCATAAAAAATCAGCTTTTTTACAAATTTTCTTTTCCACAGAGGTGGATAGTGAATTATTACCAATAACTGTCCAGACTCAGTCTGGAAGACCTGCAGGAGCATTTGCTGCTTTACAATTCTGTTGAAATCATACTTTCAGGGTAAATACATAACAAGCATTGATGTGTAAAGTTGTAAATGGCCATGACCTTGTTAGTAGTGTGTCTGTAGTCAAATATACTTCTGAAATAAATTATGCATGAGACTCAGAATAGAAAACAGTGTTTGTCTGGTGTGCGTGTAGCGGAGGGGGGGGCGTTGAATTTTTTTGTGAGGGGGGGGCCCCTGAAAATTTTAAGCAGCCTCAGGGGGGGCCAGTGAATTTTTTTTGTAAATTGTTGAGTTTCAACCCAGGCCCCCCCCCCTGCCGATAATTTCTGAAGACTCCCTTATAAAGTATTCTGTGTTTCGATATATTTTTTTGTTTAAATCTCAGTTTTAATTCTAGACGTAATTACGCCACAAAGCCAAGACATCCTAAAATTAGAGTGGCTAGCTATTGAATTCGAGGCATGACTAAGTCGAGCAGCACTGTCCATCATTTCCTGTATCAAACCTATCACCTTTTCACACGTGTGCTGCTCGACTAGTCATGCCTCAAATTCAATGACGGAACGGACACGGTGAAAATTATCGCTTCCAGCCAAAAAGCTCTCATTTCTCGCACTCTGGACGGATTTGAGTGCTGTAAAGGCGTCACAACGTAAATTACCAAGGTAGGAAACGAATTCAGTTGGTATGGGTGGCCAGACTGGGCTAGAAATGTGAGCGCCCAGTTTTTTGGGCGCAGTGGAAAAGTTTTGTATGGGGCTTTCTCTATCGTGGGTATGGCCAGTCAACCTCAATGTAAACGAAGGCATACCTGACGATAGAGTGGCTCGATCTATTCTATATGTTAGACATGTGAGTGGTAAAGCGGAACGAAAACCTGCATGCTGAGTAACACGGTGACCTGATTGCTTGTTGTACGAGAGAACACTGCTGTTCATGATGGAGACTAAAATATGAAGCAAACTTGTACCAAGTTAACCACTTTAAAGGGTTTTAGCCAGGATTTAGAAACTGAGTGCCCGAAATTGCCAGTTTAAATTTTTTGGGGCATCCTTTTTCTCAAGCGGAAACACAATATACTCATATTACAACCATAAAATAGGCACCCTCAGGCCTAGACTATGCTACTTTTACCTCAGTGCCATTTTCTGATTTAACTTAGATCAGCGGCCTTCAGTACTATATTCTAATATTTATGATTAAAATCATTATTATTTTTGTATTATCATTATTATTATTACATTTGTTATAATTATCAACGGTATTTCTGCCAAGTTTATTAGGGATGGGTGCTCTGTCATAGCTTCTCCCATCACCCACATACTTAATCTCTCATTATATCTCAGTCGACCGTACCTAAAGCTTTTAAAGAAGCAAGGGTTGTTCCCCTCTATAAAAAGTGGGGCAGGGGTGAAGTTGGGAATTACCGCCCAGTTTCAATCCTCCCTGTAGTGTCAAAGATATTTGAAAGGATTGTGTATGATCAGCTAAGTAAGCATTTAGACAAACATAATATTCTCTATAAATATCAGTCAGGTTGTTTCAGAAGGTCATACTCCACAGAGACTGCTCTCATCGATCTCTCTGACAGAATCAGGTTTAGCATGGACAAGGGACTATATACAGGAGTGGTTATGATTGACCTGTAAAAAGCTTTTGATACGTAGTCAACCATGCCATAATGTCTGATAAACTTGGTGCTATTGGATGTGATGATAGGTCAGTGAACTTGTTTAACTCCTACCTATCCAACAGATCTCAATTTATAGACATAAAGGGCACTTTATCAGACTGAGGGGAAGTTACTTGTGGCGTGCCCCAGGGCTCTATATTCATATCTTTATTGTTTTTAATCTATGTGAACGATATGGAATCAGCTGTTGACTGTGATCTTTTGTTGTATGCTGATGATTCAGCTCTTTTGATCAGAGGGAAAAACATCATTGATATTGATCAAAAACTCAGCGAGGAACTCGCCAAATTAAATGTGTGGTTGATAGACAACAAACTTTCACTCCATTTGGGAAAGACAGAGTCTCTCCTATTTGCCTCAACTAGGAAGTTAAAACAACAGAAATTTCTAAGAATCTCATGTGATGGTATCAAAGTGGGGGTATCAGGACAATATCCCCCCGGACAATATCCCCCCAGGACAAACCCCCCCCCCCCGGACAAAATCCCCCCTAGTAAAACATGTGTTAGTTTAAAAAAATATTTTTAATTCCAGTGTTTTAAATTATCCCAAAACATGTGTTCGTCATTTTTTTTTTAATTAAAAAAAAACCAAGTGTTTTAAATTCTCCTAAAAAATGTGTTAGTAAATTTATTTTTTTTAAATTAAAAAAAAATTCCAGTGTTTCAAATTATCCTAAAACATGTGTTGGTAAAAATATATATATATTTTTAAAATCCAGTGCTTTAAATTATCCTTAAAAATGTGTTAGTAATAAATGAATTTTTTTTTTAGATTCCAGTGTTTTAAATTATCCTAAAACATGTATTCGTCCGGGGGGATATTGGAACGGGGGGATTTTGTCCTGGAGGGATATTGTCCGGGGGGATATTGTTCGGGGGGATATTGTCCTAGAACCCAAAGTGGGAGGGAAAGAGGTTGTAACATACCTGGGCGGTTGACTAGACCAAAACCTGTCAGGAAAATCTATGGCTCAGAAAATCATCCATAAGGCTAATGCCAGTCTCAAATTCCTTTACAGAAAGAAAATGTTCCTAAATCAGTACTGCAGGAAAACTGTCTGCATGGCAATGATTCAGTCGAGAATGGACTACGCCAGCAATTTCTATTACCACGGTCTACCAAAATTCTTAGAGTTGCCTTCAGGCCGTACAAAACAAAATGATTAGATATGTTTTAAACTACTCAAACAGAACACACTTGGTAGCCATTGACTTTAATGAGGTTAAGTGGATGAGCATTGAAAACAATAAAATATCTGGCCGCAAGCCATGTATTTAAATGCATTGATGAACAGGCTCCAGAGTACCTTCAAGTTTTTGGAAGAGTACATGAATCCCACCACTATGACACCAGACACGGTGTTAATGCTCTGATTTTACCAAAGGTTGGTTCATATGGTATAAAGTCCTTCCACTACATAGGTGCCAAAATCTGGAACTCTTTGCCAGACGAGATCCAGACCACGTTCAGTAAATCTCTTTTTAAAGTAAGATGCAAAAAACATTTCATGTCAGTCTTCTCTCAGTCATAAGAAGAAATTCATCAATTCTAGTCCGAACGTTTGTATTATACTATATGATATTGTTGTTATGTCAATCTTGAGCAGTGGATTTGATCATTACATGTGATGCCATTGGACTCTAGGCAGACTAGGACCACTATGGAAATACGTTTCTAACTTTAAGTGTATATATCCTGTGTCTGGTTAGAATTCTATTGCATAGCAGTTAATGAATCTCCATCTAGTCACCGTTATATGTGATTTTTTGTGTGCCAAATGCTATGTAATCAAATCTTACTAGACCGAATAAAATAAAATAAAATAAAATAAAATATAGTTATCATGGTTATTATTATAATCAACATTATTATTTTTATTATAATAATAATAATGATAATACTACTACTAATGATAATAATAATGATATTGATAATGATAGTAATAATAATAACAATAACAATTATGACAGTATTTAATCAGTGCCAAATCCCAAAAATTGCATGTTTTTGCACTTTTTTGGCTGAAAATTCCCCAAAATTGGCCAAATTGACTTTTAAAACAAAGAGCATCATGTAGATGTAAAGGCCATTTGATAAACATCTGTCTGTGAAGTCAAAATCTCCTAGGATTAAATGTTGTCATTTTATAAGAAAATCACAAAAATCTCATGTTTTGCATACAATTTTGGGTAAAATGACCCAAAAAACAAGGTTCCACTGGTGTTTTTGGGGGGGGACTTTTTTCTGGGGTAGACCTGTCCTAACTCTACCTGATAAAATAAGTTTCGTTCCTGTTGCAATTTGTTTTGGGTCATATGTATGGCATGCCAAAATGATATTTATTCAACTCTCAAAATATCATGCAACTTTCAAAATATCGTTCAACTTTGTTAAATATATCGTGCAGCTTTCAAAATATGGTACAACTTTTATAAATATATCATACAGCTCAGGAAGGATGAATATTTTTTGGGAACATGTATAATGACCTCAGAGCAGTCAATAATGGGAGCGGATCCAGCCCTAAATTTGACTGGTGCGCACTAGCGGCCGGGGGTCTAGGGGCCGCTCAAGGCCCCCAGAAGCCAAAGGGTTATTGATGCTCTGAGATGCATTATCAGCCATTCCTGGCACTTAAAATTATGAATTTTATGGACTTACTTTTCAAGAAATTTCATTTTATTTCTAGTATTTCTTAGCCATATACTGAACCACTCATTACTCACTACTTATTTTTGCAATGGATTTTTCATAATACTAATTTATGGGTAAAATATTTCTTTATTTCTGAAACTATAATAATTGCTTACATATTACACTTCACATTCACTATCCCCACAGGGCGGGGTAGTGAATACCTCCAAATTCTCCTTAACAGATATCCCATTTACAGGTTTTTGACGTGCCCGATCGGCCAGTGGACAAACAAGTAAAGTAGATCTTGTCAGTGTGCAAATCAACACAATAAAAGTTTATTTTCAAATTAATTTTTCAATTTTTGAATGCCCAAAATATGGTTCACAAAATGTGCACTATGCGAAAGGTGAGAACGCTATCCCTGCTCCCTCCCAGGGATTCAATTAACTGGTGCATTTACCTGGTTAATCCTTAGTACACTCCATCAAAAACTGGCAAAAGAGCGCCGGGCTACCAGTATACAGTTATAAATACACCCCTACACACGCAACACGCACCCGGGTTCTAAGAGACGGTGCGAGTCATATATATATATATGTATATATATATATATATATATATATATATATATATATATATATATATATATATATATATATATATATGTATATATATATATATGTATATATATATATATATATATATATATATATATATATATATATATATATATTTATATATATATATTTATATATATATATAAATATATATATATATATATATATATATATATATATATATATATATATATATATATATATATATATATATATATATATATATATATATATATATATATGTGTGGGTGTGTGGATATCTTCCTAAAAATAAAGTTTTATATGATAATTGAGCCAAATAAAACTACATTTGATAGAGTGTTGTGCATTAATATGAATATGTGACTCCGTAACATTTGGTGACTGTGACTCTATAACAACTTAATAAGACTTTCTGTGATGTTTTCTTAGTAAAACCAGTTTTGGTAACAATTATAACTAAACTCTTGTTTTATGTTGTTTAAAACAAGTTTATCTATCTACAGATTGAGTTTTCTTTTAGAGTATCTAACTGCAACAGCAAAAAAAAGTTGACCAGTATAATCTACCTTTAATGTTATAATACTACCTACTAGTTTATGATTTCCTAAAAATCTGTTGCTTGAATAATTATACTTCTATATCAAGTTTTCAAAGTCATCTTCCACTTAAAAGTGAAGAGATGACTTCAACGAGGGTTGCTTAACAGCGCTCATAGCGGCGAGTGTAATCACGCTGCCGTGAATGATAACTAGTTATCTGACTTATCTCCACACTAATCTCTATCTCCCCATGCCAATTTCTTATCAATATTCCCCATGGAGACTTTCGATAATTGTGTCAGACAGCCGGCCGTCGACGACAACAACCGTCTTCCTCTTCCTAAATCCACCTGTCCCAGGGAGGGGGGGGGGGGGGGGTTAAGGAAATCTATCCGGGGCATGATGCCCTTTACTGCTTGTCTAAACTGGTGGTGTGAACAGGCAGGAATCAGACCGCGAATTTGACCGGTGCCAAACATCCAGTTTTTGAACTGAGCGGTGACTTGTCACCGGAACCACCGACGTGGATCCGCCGGCGGCATACATATGCTATATTGACTTGACTATAGGAGCGAGTCTAGTTAGCCTACTGCAACCAGCCGCGGTAGGCTAGAAACTAGGTCACTGGAAGTAAACATAGAATAAGAAGAGGGCCGGAATGACTGGTGAGATAGGTAGGAAAGATGTAGACTGAAACTTCTGAGATGTGAACGCCTTGGGCTTGGAACCTGGCCAAACTGATGTTGACATCTAGGGGTTTTGTGTATTGGACCACAGGCACTTGCTCCAGAAGTGAAGAACTAGCTAGTAGTCCTAATAGACTGACCTTATAGATTGATTTGTTGATGATCATGATGAACTCACTAGCCTAGATGAAGTGATTACAGGGGGCCAGAAACTGAATCCTGCCCAAAGAGTGAAATACCTATGAAAAACAAAAGGAAAAAGTAAGGATGATAAATTAAGTAAATTCTAAATTATATAAAGAGACTGCTACGTTATTATCTTTGCTTTTTCCTTTGTTTTTCATGGGTATTTCAGTCCTTGGGAAGGATTTCTGGCCCCCTCAGCCATCACTCCATCATTATAAACACACCAATCATACTATAGGACTACTAGCTAGTTTTTCACTTCTGGAGCAAGTGCCTGTGGTTGGACTAGTAGATAAACATGACATAAAACATTTCTGCACTTATATAGATACGAAGAACTTTATGTCTCTTCATCTTTTGATTTCATAATAGGCACCAATGAAAATATGATCTGATATTTATGGAGCACTACCCTCACGAAAAAATAGACGATAATTAACCATTATCTTAATTAACCTAGTGCTTACTCCCCCTCAACTGTCTGCTTACTCTGGCTCAACCCTTTGTTACTCCTGCTCAAACTCTGCTTACTCTGGCTCAACCCTTTGCTTACTCCTGCTCAACTCTCTGCTTACTCTGGCTCAACCCTTAGCTTACTCCCGCTTAACTCTCTGCTTACTCTGGCTCAACCCTTTGCTTACTCCCGCTTAACTCTCTGCTTACTCTGGCTCAACCCTTTGCTTACTCCCGCTTAACTCTCTGCTTACTCTGGCTCAACCCTTTGCTTACCTCCGCTTAACTCTCTGCTTACTCTGGCTCAACCCTTTGCTTACTCCTGCTCAACTCTCTGCTTACTCTGGCTCAACCCTTTGCTTACTCCCGCTCAACTCTCTGCTTACTCTGGCTCAACCCTTTGCTTACTCCCGCTTAACTCTCTGCTTACTCTGGCTCAACCCTTTGCTTACTCCCGCTCAACTCTCTGTTTACTCTGGCTCAACCCTTTGCTTACTCCCGCTTAACTCTCTGCTTACTCTGGCTCAACCCTTTGCTTACCTCCGCTTAACTCTCTGCTTACTCTGGCTCAACCCTTTGCTTACTCCTGCTCAACTCTCTGCTTACTCTGGCTCAACCCTTTGCTTACTCCCGCTCAACTCTCTGTTTACTCTGGCTCAACCCTTTGCTTACTCCCGCTTAACTCTCTGCTTACTCTGGCTCAACCCTTTGCTTACCTCCGCTTAACTCTCTGCTTACTCTGGCTCAACCCTTTGCTTACTCCTGCTCAACTCTCTGCTTACTCTGGCTCAACCCTTTGCTTACTCCCGCTCAACTCTCTGCTTACTCTGGCTCAACCCTTTGCTTACTCCCGCTCAACTCTCTGCTTACTCTGGCTCAACCCTTTGCTTACTCCCGCTTGACTCTCTGCTTACTCTGCCTCAACCCTTTTCTTACTCCCGCTTAACTCTCTGCTTACTCTGGCTCAACCCTTTGCTTACCTCCGCTTAACTCTCTGCTTACTCTGGCTCACCCTTTGCTTACTCCCGCTCAACTCTCTGCTTACTCTGGCTCAACCCTTTGCTTACTCCCGCTTAACTCTCTGCTTACTCTGGCTCAACCCTTTGCTTACTCCCGCTCAACTCTCTGTTTACTCTGGCTCAACCCTTTGCTTACTCCCGCTTAACTCTCTGCTTACTCTGGCTCAACCCTTTGCTTACTCCCGCTCAACTCTCTGCTTACTCTGGCTCAACCCTTTGCTTACTCCCGCTCAACTCTCTTAACTTCTGCTTACTCTTGTCAACTCCTGCTCACCCTTTATGCATAGCGGAGTCAATCCAAGCTATAGCTGCAATTCTCTCTTTCAGT
This sequence comes from Maea johnstoni, assembly GCA_963942565.1. Classification (NCBI taxonomy): domain Eukaryota; kingdom Metazoa; phylum Annelida; class Polychaeta; order Spionida; family Magelonidae; genus Maea; species Maea johnstoni. The sequence goes on along the minus strand of OZ012685.1, from coordinate 11,167,733 downwards.
TGAATATGATATACCTAAAAAGCATCTCTGAAGTTGCTTGACATATTCATTTAAAGATCTATCATATGCCCAGCCTTGTATGAGTCCCTTAAAGCATAAAATTTAAGAGAAATTACCTGATTTGGAGAAGCAGTGCCTCAGTCATGTGAATGGCTGTTAAAAAGGGTAATAGTTGAGCCAGTTCATCTGACAATTTTCAACCAGTTATGTTACGCAGATTTCACTCCCCGCTAACTCTAAAATTTCTCTTCTAAGTCCACTTCTCAACCCTTGGCTAACTCAAAAATCTATCTAAGTCCTGATCGATCTAAATTGCTGGCTTACTCAAAAATCTTTCGAAGTTGAGATCTCAACCGTTGTCTTACTCACAAGTCCATTTCTGAACTGTTGGCTAACTCTTCCTGAACTAGAGCTCAACTGTCACATTAATCAATATCAAAATCTCAACTGTTTGCTTACTGTTTGCTTACTAATGCTCAACTAGAACTCAGCGCTCAACTCTGGTTAACTCCACTCCTCAACTGTTTTATGTGGTTTCGGTTGAGCGCCAGCTAGCACTCAACCATTTCATTTCATGTGGGACCCCGCTGAAATGAAGTTCATCACTTGATGAACGTTCATGCATGTTCATGTACAATTCATGAACATGCATTAATAATTCATTAAATAAGTTCATGTACCAAAGTGCATTAAAAGTGCATCAAAATAGTTCATGTATTTTTTATGAACTTTTGAGGAACCTCTCAAAATATAATGAATTATTAAAGAACACTTGATGCACTACTCACAGGTTCTTCAAAATTCCTTAAATGTTCATTTATACGTAATAATGAACTTTTGAATAATTTTGATGAAATACTCAAATATTCCGTTTTTGATGGATGTTTAATTCTTTTTGATGAATGTCACTTAGTTCATAAAAATGCATCAAAGATTTTTTATCTGATTTGAACGTATTATGCACATTAATGCATTTGGGGTTCCATGAATATTTAATTTCATTCATAATTTCATCTGAGAGGTATTCATTGTTTAATGAATATGTGTGGAAATACATTTTCATATTTCACAATAATGACAAAAACATTGAGTCAAAGTATCTTGTTTATAAAAATACATCCATAAAGTGGAGGGAATATCTCATTTTCCAACATATCCATCGTTTTCCAGTAACCAGATATTATTTTGCAAACTTGCCCAATGGGTATTCTTTATTTGATTACTTGTAGGGAATGTTAAAAGATATTCCTATACCCAATTCACTGTCTAAATATACATGATCAGTTTTAATGAACTTTTAATGCATTTTGATGAACTTAATTCACAAAACTGTCACTAGATGGCAAAAATTCCAGGTGGCAGCACATTCCATCTTCAAAACTAACTGATTTCAAGATGGCGGCCGTCTACAAGAACCAAAAGTTAGTACCACAAATATCTTTGGATTTTAAGGTAATGCTCAATTTCCCAGGTTGATCTTTCTGCCCAGATGGTTACTTAGGATAAGTAGATTATGGACACAATGTATTAAAGTGTAACTCCACCTTCAAAATTAAAAAAGATATGTTGTAGAGCTCAATCTCACCTTTCATAGGACACCTTGATTACAATTGTACTCAGCAGATAAACTGAGATAATACCATTTAAAGGTAACTTTATGGGGGCTGCCATGTTTGCTCAGAGGGAACCTTATTAGTGATGTTAATTAGATGCGTGTGATGACATGCTGTGACTTCCTGGAGAGAGTGAGGGAGCTTAGGGGCTAGCTCTGAATGCCAGAAAAGGATGTTCACTGACTTCCCCCTCCAACTATCGGAAGAATACACTTATAATAATAATAGTTTTCTGTCATACAATAACAAAATTAAAAATATGTTATATTTTCTGTATTTCTGTTTAACTTGTAGGTATTAGTTTAGAAGTAATATATAGCTAACATGAACTAAACATCATCACAATATAATTGGAAGATGGTTTATAGGCTATCTGGTTTCACAATTGTACTTCAAATACTTGTGTTTTCCTAACAGTAACTAGTCTGACTGCAATTGGAAATAATTGTGCCCAGAGGATGTTTATTGCTGTTAACCTCCTGGGTAAAGCATGAGACTATAGAGCAGACGCAATTCCTTTGAGATAAATGTGTATTGCAGTCAATTCCTGAGCAGCCGACACACTGTACATGACAATACACACACAGCTTACTAATTGTAAACTTCCTTTCATCACAAGATAACAGTGTCCGGACTGTCAGGACATTGTAAGAGTACTAAATACCAGGCTAATTTGTAAACTGGTAGAATCTCTAGAGCCCTAAAGCTCATCCATAACCCCTTTACTGCAGGTCTCTTTTCCCTCATTGCTTTTGCCACACAGAACCTGGTATACCTCTAGAAAATAAAATTGCACCATATAGGTATACACTGAGACACAGTGCCTCTGTTTGCTGAGTCTGATACACCACTATCCTCTTTGCAAGTCATTTACTAATGACAGAATGTGTTAGGGTGTTCAGTTCTGAATGGCCCTGAGCAGCCTGGATGTAGCAGTATGATGTCACTTCCTGTTTCTGATAAGCTCCAAGATGGTGCCCCCATGGACCAGCTGAGGCAGTAAATTTGCTGTATTTTTTAAGATACAAACTTAAATATCTCAGTCAATTTGCGGAGTACAATTGTAATCAAGGTGTCCTGAGAAAGGTGACACTGAGCTCTAAAACATATCTTTTTTAATTTTAAAGGTGGAGTTACACTTTAATTAAGAAAAGTGGAATGATACTTTAGATTTTGACTAATAATTGACCAGTAAGCTGATGGATAGGGAATTTCTGGTTATGGTATTCTGTGTCTATTCAGTTAGACTTATTTGATGGCTTAATTCTCATTGTGGGGCACAATTCACATGGATTAAAAATATTTGGATGTCCAAATTTCAATTAACTTAAGTTTATTAAAAATAATTGAAGCAGAGATCAATAAGGTTGCTGATTGAGCATAAAAATTAGGCAAAGGGAATATGAGTGCATTTACTTAGCTATACCTAGTCAGTTCCAGTGACAAGTATTTTTCTGCATACTTGCCTGAATGGGTATTCCACATTACTGAACTTGTTATAGGGTATGTGAAACAGTATTTACATACTGAATTCAGTGTTTAAATGAGATGTGTTATCGTGAAACTTTAAGGAAATCTGATGAATTTATGATGAACCTTTGATGAATTTGATTAATGAACCGTTCAAGAATTTTTGTGAACAATTTTCAAGCATTTTAAAGAACTATTGAAGAACCTTAGTCCATCAAAAGTTCATTGAAGTTCATTAACATTAAATGAGACAAGTTGATGAAATTTTAAAGAATTATGAGGAACTTTTTATATCTCAATGATGCACTTTTGATGAATTTTATTTGTGAACAATTAATGCACTTTTAATGAAAGTTAGTTCATCAAATGTTCATTAAAGTTTCATTAACATTAAATGAGACAAATTGATGAACTTTTAAAGAATTATGAGGAACTTTTGATGGCTCAATGATGCACTTTTGATGAATATAATTTGTGAACAATGATGCACTTTTAATGATTTTTTATTCATCAAAGGTGCATCAAGAGCTGGCATGAACCTTTAATGAACCTTTGATGAACCAAAAAGTTCTTCAAGGTTCATCATCTCATTTTGTCTCATTTAATGTTAGTGAATAGTTCATGTTGTTTCATGAACTTAACATGATCTAATAAGGAATGTTTATGGTCAATGGTTCATGAACCACTCATGAATAGTTCATGAACAGTGCATGAACAATTCATCATCATTTCAGCAGGGGTAGTTGCTATATATATTCTATAATTCATTAGTAACTCAAATAAGCACACATTCATAGATAATCAGTTATCTAAAAGTATACCTTTACTATTACTAATATCATATCTCTTTCTACATTTAGGGTTAGCTTTTGTTCATTAATTGATATTTCTAACTTGCCCCATTCACTCACTGTACAGTATCTTTGTCATCCCTTCATAACAGGGATATAAATCACTTGTCTCAAGCAAGCCACAATACAAACCACCACTGATGCTAAAGAATACATGCCCTGCTCAATAACAAAAGAAGTAATTATAGACTATAGTGTAAGCAATAGGAAATCCTCACATTTGTTAATTGCTTTTGACCTTCATGTGCAGATGGTGTTCATTATATAGGAGGTTCTCAGGACCATTTTCCCTCAAAAAAGTGTTCACTACATGATGTTCACATCTCATAATTTTATGAGATATGAAGTTTTAACTGTAATATATCAGGGCTGGGGTGGTCACATTGAGAGGTTTTTCTGAAATGATATAAGATGCTGTAAATTTAAACACTGAAAAGAATGGTTATATGAGTTTAGAATTTTGTTTGTCTTCAGTTTTTCTGCCACAGTTTATGCATTTTATGCACACAGTTTATGCATTTTTTTCTGAATGGAGTTTATGCATTGTCTGAATACAATCTGTATCTTTAAATGCAATTAAAGCATCCAATAGATTCATTTGGCTATGCATATCGAAAATGTCCTGAGTTAAACCATGATTAAAGGCTTTTTCTTGCGCCACGTGTTGATGCCTCTGTTGCTTGCTGGTGCGATAATGCGACAGTTTGGACAACCCTGAACTGATGACTCTGTTTACTGATATTACCATGGATCTGTGTTGTCAGTTCAGGTTAAACAGAGACATTGATCAGTTAAAAGAGAAGTTGGCCTGGGTTTAATGTGTGTCATGATAGGCATCGACATAATTTTCAAAACTATTTTTGACTTGCTCGAAATAAGTTATACAGGTGAACTTGGATATGACGGACCACTGTAAGACGGACTTTCGTCTATGACGGACAAGATGCTTGTTCCCAGTCCCATGCATATCAAGTATTTGTCATATGTGTATGACGGATTTTGCATATGACAGACCAATTTCCTGGTCCCATTGAGTCTGTCATATCCAAGTTCACCTGTAACATATGCTAGAAAGACATTTATTGTTTATCATGGATTTAATGATTTGAAATCCATTTTATTGAAAACTATTTTGTTACATTGCTAGCATATTTCTGGATTTTTGGGCCATATACTATATAAAAAATCAGCTTACCCATACGGGCAAGTAAAAACTTAAATGTATGTGGCCGAAAGCCCTTTTTAAAAAGAATTAACTTGCCGGGGCAAGTGGGCAAGTACCGGTACTTATGTCGGTGCCTGCATGATAGAAACTCGCAATATCACAGGCTTTTCTAGTTTTGAATAGAGGAGCAATGAGAGACAGTCAGTCGACAGTCCCTATAAAGCCTAAAATGCCTACTCTCTTTATTACTGACATGAGTGACATCAGTCCATGAGACAAAACAAATGCCTCAATGGCTTTTTAATGGCATCTGTCGTATATAAAGACTCACGCAGCCTATATTTAATGTCTTTATTACTTACAATCTCTTCCTAGCATGAACAGTACAGCAGTTCAACTTATAAAGCAATTGCTCTTTGTATCTTCTTCAGTTTGAGCCACAACTTGTCTTAGGACCATGCTCTCCCGAAGCAGAAAATGTGTCTACCAGGCCCTCCTCCTAGCAACAAGAACCCGGAGACAATGGAGACCCCCAGCAGCGGCTCCTTGTATGAAGCAGTGCCACAGGACCCTGTCCAGGGAGGGCAGGGGCCTGAGTACAGTGGCGCCCTCTGCCATTGGCTTTGATGACTATGACTCAATGAGAAAGCAGTTCAGCATAGAGGTTCCACAGCACTATAATTTTGCCACAGATGTTATAGATGAGTGGGCCAAGAAAGAGAGGGTGAGAGTTCCGATAAGTATTTCATAGTATTTTACAGGGCTAGAAAAAAAATGAAAAATGAATTTTTTTGAATATTCAAAGGAAATTTGTTCATATTTAGATTAACATTTTTATTGCAAATTATCCTTATGGCACTTTTATAAGTAAAAAATATCCAAAAATGATCAGGCTTCTTTTGGACACTCTGGGCCCCAGAGTCTGGGGAAAGTTTACTTTTTTATGATAAAAATTGCAATTCTTGATTTCAGGCGGGCAAGAGAGCTAGCCCTCATCCTGCCTTCTGGTGGGTCAGCGAGGATGAGAAGACAGAGGTGAAATGGACATTCCAGCAAATATCAGACTATTCAAAAAGGTATATTTACTTATAAGTGAGTCTTTACCTTTTTTTTCACAATACACTTAACAATTTTATTTCTGTTTTCCCATCTTGTTTTGTTTTCCCCTCCTTATAACTTGTAAAGGGGAGGCATGTATTTTTATTCTTCAAGTTCAAACAGGAAATACATTTCATAACCTTAATTTTTTAGCTATGTAGGGGGTCTTTTTGATTGGCAAGCCAGGCTCTTCTCTAAAAGGATTTGATTGCCTTGTATGCATATATGGGCGCAGAATTCTCTCCGTTATGTTACCAGAAATGCATAATTATGTGCGTATGTGGCATTGGAAGGGTTAACCCACACTCCAATATGTTCGCTAATTTACCATGCCAACAATGTTGAATTAGTCTTCTTTTAACAAAGTTGACGAATTTTATTTAGAAACAACCTGCCAGGGCTCATCATTTCCTATTTTCTAGGGTGGCTAATATATTGGTTGGAGGGTGCAATCTCCAGAGGGGCGATAGGGTCCTGGCTGTACTACCCAAGGTACCAGAGTGGTGGCTTCTCAACATTGCAGCCATACGCGCAGGTAAGACCCTCTGCATATGGTTAATTAAGGTAGCCTACGGGTTATTTTTCGACTCTGTTTTTCCTCTGCCTTGCATTTATTTTACGGTTCAGCCTTTACAAAGTATGTATTACCTGAAGGATGTTCTCATTAGGAATACATCACATACTCTCTAAACATGGTGAAGATGTGAGGAATGAAAAACTTAAAAAAACATGCATAGTATTTTCAAATGGAGCACCTATTGATAATTAACAGTCACAGTTAGTCATATTATGAGGAAAGGGTGTAGGCATATATATGAAACCATAAAAATGACTATATATTTACAAATTAACCCTATAAACCTCTGAAAAAGGTGTACAGTATATTTATTTGTCAATTGTGACTATGAGAAAAGTCAAGAGCTTGCTTTCCCTTACTGGAAATAGGGCATTTCAGTGGTTCTGCCATATTTTCTTATTGGTTTTTCAAGGCGTGGTTCTTATTCCCGGCACGGTCATGTTGCGAGAAGGAGATATCAAGCACCGTCTTGAGGCCTCGGGGGCGAAATGTATCATAGTAAATGAGGAGGTATCCCACCTGGTGGACAAGGTGAGAACTACTGTTAACCCCTGCTTGCCTGTAGCACCACAAAAAGGTCTCTGCTTTTGGTGATATCTTTGTTAACCCATTAATGCCTGTAGTACCCAAAACGGTAAGACTCCCCCTAAGTGCTTTTGGTGATTTGAAAGCACCAATTGGAAATTAGAAATGTTCAATCAGGCACAATTCCCTTGCCATCAAGTATTCTGTCAATAACTGCTTCATGCCCTAGTTTGATTTTGAATGTATCAAGTGCCTAGACAATTCATATGAATTTATGTACTGATTTTATCTTAGTTTAAAAGGTGGCAGCACTTCATGAATATTTGTCTATATGGCTGAGACTGAGTATTTTGGTATATATCTTTCTATGAAGGATGTTTGACTGGTGCCTAGATATTTTTGATGAAATATGTAGAAATTCTTTTCAGCACCTACCTTTGATTATATCTTATTCTTGAAAAGCATGTATCTAAAATGAAATATTTTGTAACTCCCCATTGCAACACTGTTGCCAACTTATGATACAATGTTCACAAAATGTATGAAGGACGTTTGTTGGTTGATGTATAAGCACACCTCAATGCTTTAGTCAGAACGATGTTGCTGAAACATTTGGGCCCTAATTAGGTGTTGCAGGTTTTAATAGGTTAATTGCTTTATATCAATTGATTACATTTCTACTCTAGTGGTGATTATGTTGTTATGCCTTTTTCTGTGAAGTCTATCAAAGATTGCCTGCTTTCTTTTTTTCAATACTCCCAAGCAAACCCTAGAAGTGTTTACTTGCCTCCTATTGGCACTCTATTCACCTCCCCCCCCCCCCCCCCCCCCTAAAGAAAAAAGCACACACAAATGTCTCTGCAAAGAAATAGGCAGCTCTATTGAAAAATAATGCCTAAATCAGTATCAAGTGTCTTCGGATGCATTAGAATAATATAAACCTGCTCAAGAATTCACTAGTGTATAGACCACTTGTTTCTGTAGGCTATTCCCTAAGTCAACCTGCTGAATTTGTATTTGGGTTTGGAATATCATTTATTATCACATTTCTCTGCCATAAAGAGGATAACTTTTAACTAGACAGTTGTTAAGTATGTTGGAAAATTGAACTTGAATTTTCTGGGGAAAACCTCAGCGTAATCCCAAGTCACTGCCAGCTTTCTCAACAGATGAAAGAAAATATATTTCATCTTACAGATAAGACCAACTCTGCTTATAGGTCATCCCCTGAGTGGCCTTCCTTGCAAGTGTGGTGGTTGGAGAATGGCATCCTAAATTTTGTTGTGATCTGATTCAATATCAGTATTTTGTCAACCTATTAATGCTCCTAGCAGCCAACACAAACCTGACATTTTTGATAAAATCTTTCAGGCTTAAGCACATATGGCAAAATATATGAAGGAGAAATGTTGATCAGAACATTACCAAAAATTCTCATTCAAATATATTTTGTAAAATAATTCTCCATTCAAAAGTTATTGGCATAGGTTTCATCGATCCAGGCGACAATTTCTGGATGAACTCTTAAGTATCATTAAATGGGTTATAAATGAAGTTGTATTTACAATAGTTCTAACTTCCCATGTGCCTTATTATGTTAAATTTTGCAGTGTTGACTTAAATTATTTCGCTAATAAATAGTGAACTGCCTTCGTGCTGAGACATCCGGACTGCAAATAAGATATAAGTCAATTTCATAACCTTAAGCAGCACCATATACAGATCTTAACTGATGAGGTACTTTTCCCCATTGGAAATTGGTATGATATTCTTACTATTCACTGGTGGTTTTATTATGTTATTAAGTGGCTTTGCATGTTTTCTTGGTGTGTCTTTTATGATTTTTGTTGCTTGCCTTGCATGTTGCTAGGTCGTAGCAGAGACCGGTTCTGAGCACCTGGCCAAAATTGTTGTGACAGACAACAACTTGGAAAGGTAAGTTGACCCAATCAGGCAATGGCTACAAAAATAAATCAGTTTTTTAAATGATTTCACCACACTTTTTAAAGGTAGCTCATCTGAAGGTGGCTCAGAAATATAAGAAGGTTCAGATTTTTTGTATATATAGAAAACACAGATGTAGCATGGAAATCGATACAAGATGCATACAAAACCCTTTAAATTAATATCTCAGATTACCAGGCGACTGGTGATAATGAATCAGTCTGTTCTAATTTTTTTCAGTTCTCTTGTTTTGAGTTATTCCACTACATACTATGTTTACTCTATTTAACCCATGCATGCCTAGAATGTTACGTGAAAATTATTGTCTGAAGCTGTGATACATTAAATGATTTATAAGTATAGCAGAAATTCACAAACTATCTAAAGTATGTTTGGGGCTGGGTTGCGAAAGACATTTCTCTGTAAATTATTTTTTCAAGGGCAGTTTTGTTGGGCAGATATTTACGAAAAGTTCCCCCTTTTTTGGCAGCTACATGCATGAATGGGTTAACTGTTTACTGTTCAGTGTTCTAAAAATTGCGGAAGATTTTAAATGGCTTGGAACAGGGCATTGTAGCCAAAGCATCTGATATGTTATATTGAATTGCGGGGATTTATTTGTACACTTAGTTATCATATTTCAGGCCTGGATGGCTAATCTTCAAGCAACTTTATGAAAAATCATCTGAGCACTTCAAGGTATGTATTATAATCATTTATAACAAAATTTGTGATATACAGAGGAACCTTTCTTCACAAAATGATGAAGAAATTTTACACTTGTCAGAAACACACTACAGGGAGAGATTTTTTCAAAAAGTGAATTTTAATGTCACATTTTATTCAAGATACAGGACTACAATAGACAGGAATGTCCAGAAAGTATCATTGAATCATATGTATATCCAGCATTAGGTCAAGTTATATTGAAATACATGCTTGGTTATGCTTGTTGAAAAGACCTTTTAACACATTTTTGGATCCATTTGTTGAACTTAGCTTGCCAAAAATTGCTATGCTTCAAGATAGATCACCTGCTTCAGGATTTTCGTACTTGGACACTCTTGAACAATATTCAAACCCTTTCTTTAATACTGACTCTAGATTTCATACATGATATCTAACCTGCAGAAAGTGGAGACAAGAAGTGATGAGCCGATGACTTTATTCTTCACAAGCGGAACCACAGGCGCCCCAAAAATGACAGAACATACTCATGCCAGCTACGGACTAGGACACCTAACAACAAGGTAGATTTTCTCCATCCTATTCACATCTGGAATTTACTCATGGCCTGGCACATGGACATTTCTCGATAACAATACAATTTTGAAATATTTGACTGAATTCAAGTTGTTGTATTAACGGCATTAACAATCTGTGAAAACACTGACAAACTAAAAACAAGTGACAATTAATTGCAAGAAAAACAATGTTTTGAACCGTAAAGGGGGGTTCATCAATACCTTGAGATCATTCTGTTTGCAACAGGTCCACGCTCACTGTTTGGAGGTTGTGATTAGATGTAGTCAGCCTTCTGGGTCAGATTCTGAGGAGATGAAATTCCTCATGGATAGATGGTGCTGCAGTTTGCTACAGTCATACAACTCCCTCATGTGGCAATGATATAAACTAAATAGTCAGCTAAGAAACCATGCCCTCATGAAGGTGTGATTAAATTGGATATAGATGTTGTTTATCATGACTTTTCTGCCATAATGAAGCATTGTGATAAAAAACAAGTGTTTATTTTGGTAGAGGTGTCTGGTCTGTAGCATGGTGGATATGTATTTGCAATTGATATATATTTCAAGTCATGGCTAAATGAAGCTTCTCAACGTTTGCTATTTGATATGTCAGATCCTAGGGATGGGCCTCAATGGTCGTTGAGGGGCATTTGCCCCTGGAGCATGTGACTTTGTGGACGTTGAATTATAGGAGCCAAGTTTACAAATGGACGTATCAATCATCAACTAGAGCAGTTTGAGAATGTGTTTTCTCAATTCGATTGGATGTGTGCATATACATTAGTTTTTATTTGTCTATACCAGGTGGTGACTAGGTGCAGGTCACAGAAATTTGCTGTGGAATATGTCTGGGCTAATTCAGCCTATAGTAATGTATTTTGTTGTTAGATTGATGATTATATATTTGTATGTATTGTTGTCTTTTTAGGTTGTGGCTTGATGCAGCTCCCCAACATATATTGTGGAATATGTCGGACCCAGGTTGGGCTAAGTCGGCCTATAGCAATGTGTTTGGTCCATGGCATGGTGGATCCTGTGTATTCATACATGAGGCAGCAAAATTTGACCCTGAGCATACTCTTTCTGTAAGCACCTTCATCTTGTATTCATGATTGCGTCATATGGTATGTACAATGTTATTTCTACTAGTTACCTCTACTACTCAGTGGAGGAACCAGGATTCTGTGATGGGGTTCACTTGTTTTAACAGAGGTTGATTTACTACTTGATGCAAAACTAAAGAAATTAAGTAACAATATTTAGCAAGTACACCAGTAGTACTACTAGTACTACTACTATTACTATAATTACTACTGTTACTCCAACTATTACTGCTGCTGTTACTGCTACTATGTAACTATACCACTACTACATCTGCTACTACTATAAGACAATATCTTTCATATTTTCTAGGTGCTTGAGAAGTACCCTATTAGGACATTCTGCAGTGCCCCTACAGCTTACAGGATGATGGTCCTGGCTAACCTGGACAAATACAAGTTCCCAGCCTTAGAACACTGTATGAGTGCAGGAGAACCCCTGGTGGGTATATTTGCAACTACTCTGGGATACATGATGTTGTATTTTCTTTTGGTATCTCAAGTTTTCACATATTAATTTTATTTATGAGAATGTGTGCACAGCCTTGTCATCCTCATCATTGTCATCATCATCATCATTGTTGTTGTCATCCTCATCATTGTTGTCATCAGCATCATCATTATCATCATTATGCACTATAGTCTAAGTACAGATTTCATTTAAACAGCAAATAAATTAAAAAGCTGATGGATGTTTTTTTCCCAATTACCATGTTGCCAAATCAGTTGTTTGTTTTATCTGTTTCAGAACCCTGAGATCACTGATGTGTGGAAATCAGGCACTGGTCAAGTAATAAGAGAGGGATATGGACAGACTGAAACGGTAGGCAATTTACTGCTTTCATTTTAACACTGTTTTCAATTTTGCTCACTTTGTCCTCTGGGTAATTGAGCAAATATTTTTGACATTGAAGCAAGTGCATGGATCTAACTTGTATACAGAAGTGCGAGGTACAATTATAACGAATGAAATCAATATACATGTATAGGGATATGTCTCTGAATTGATATTGATATCAATAAATTAAAAACAAAGATTTACATTTAAGGACTCCTGGACTAACAGTAATGAGCATTTTTTCACAACTTGCATGGTAGCACAGCAAGCTGCTTGTGTTTGTGGCCCTGTCAGCCTTTAAGTGTGCCATAATGGAGTATTTCTCATTTATATATGTATTAGCGGTACTGGTGTTTGCAGATTTCAGGTATGAAAAGAAGTTTCTATCACTCATATTGAATTCAAAATTTGTCTACCTGTATGATATATTCATGTGTTATCTCATTTCAATTATGGGTTGCACACAGAATATTCCAAAGATGCCCCAATTTAATTAGTGTGAAACCATCTGATTTCTAAAGTGAATGACTATTGCATTTGATATTGAATTTCATCCAGTTGCACAAACCTGACATGGAATGTTTTCACTGTCATTTTCAGACTCTTCTTGCTTGTTCATTCCGCTGTCTAGAAAATAAGCCTGGTTCAATGGGAAAACCATCCCCTGGTTATGATATTCAGGTAAGTCCATCATTTCCTTATACCCTTAATATACTTGTGTTGCCATTTACTGATTTGTCACATATAGCTGTTTTGGGCCTAACCTCCCAGTTTGGTATTGAAAGACTTGTTGCAAAGATGCATTTGGGGGTTTTGCCTTGGAAGCACCAAGTAAATCGGTATCAAAATAGCCAATAAGTGAATTAAGGAATTCTATTTGGCGCTTGGCAGCAAAAATTAACTGGGGTACAGGGTAGGACGTCTTTTTTTCTCCTCTGGAACAACAGTAATCTGGAGCAACGATAGTCACTCCCTTTACTGAAAGGGTCAACTTAGAACCAATGATTAAAAATACCTTGATGCTCAGAACTTACTGTACTTTCTGTACTTTGCACTGGCAATCTACAAAGCTATATGGTCGTGATATATAATTTCTTTAAGATATTCTACTATTCAAGATGGTCACACATCAAAGATACTTTCCAGCCAGCCTTAGTAGTTAAACATGTATGCTTGTCAGGAATAAGAATTGGTTTAGATTTCATCTGTCATCCCAGCTGTATAGAATTGGTGACATTCACTCCAAAAATCACCTTCACTTCACTGTAGTAGACAATATATATATATATATATATATATATATATATATATATATATATATATATATATATATATATATATATATATATATATATATATATATATATATATGTGTGTGTGTGTGTGTGTGTGTGTGTGTCTGTGTGTGTGTGTGTCTGTGTGTGTGTGTGTCTGTGTGTGTATCGGTCTTAATTAATGAAATTGGTATTTGACAATAAACTTCTAGCAAGTCTAATGTTGAAATGATTGGGTTGACAAGGATCCTGAAAGGGCAGGCCAGGATGGGATCGGTGTAATTTTATAATGATTGTCTAAATTAGTTCCTGATTTGTGTCGTTAACATGCTGGGACTGTGTGTCATATTGACATTGCTTGTGACATAATATAGATATTACAACATTGGGGATTATATATAGCATGGAAGGAGTAGTGTCTGGTTTGGGTGATTCATACACAGTCCAGCATGGTCATACATGGTTTGAATGTGGTCAGTGATGATTTGACAGTGGAGTCTGGCTGTGGTCACAGTCCAGGGTATGCATATGGGAGTCACCTTGGCCCCTGCTTTAGTTAAAGTATGCTCTTTCTAACTGTGACAGTTCTCTAGCTGTGGCATGGATATATTATCAAATCACAGTTGATCATCTGATTGGCCAATGTGGTAATATTATACCATTTCTGTGGTGTAGCCAAATATTGGTAAATGTTTTACTGTGGTTTAGGAGTATTTTTGATAATGTATGGTATAGTCATCTGGCTGAAATAATTTATCCATGGTCAAACAAATGGTATTTTAGAAAATGAAAAGGTCTACCATTGCTAAGTTTTAATAAAGCTGCATTGTCATCTTGGACATGGATGACCATACTATGGTTTTCTGGAACATGGTTCAATATGATTTGAAGAGAAATTTTGGCAGTGGTTTGACCAATAAGCAACTGATACCATTTAATGTCCGTGACCAAAATAAGCTTATTTTGTCTGTATCAAACTATCATAAGATTGGACATGGACCAACTTGATTAAATCATGGTCAGACTTATGTAGTCAGTAATATGACCATGGACTGGTAAAGTTCGACAGGGCTTTGACCAAGGGTCACATACAATCTATGCTCAAACCATTTATGGCAAATGGTTGGATTTATTATCAAAGCAGCTGTCGACCGTGTTTTTTGACCATGGATGACCTGTTGCCCATTCTGGCAGGGTGTTGCAGGTAAAAATGATTGGCTTTAAAGTATTTCAACCTATTTATTCCTGTAGGGCCCAACAATGGCCAGACAGTTTTAGCCATAACTCTCTGACAAAAGCATCATATTAGGAAATATTTCAAGTAGAAATGTTCAGCAGAACTTAACCTGCAACTCTCCTTCAAATAGTTTGAGAAACCATATATCTTTCCTAAGTTAATTTTCAAAAGTATCTTAGTTCCAGATGACACTTTCACAAGGAAGGAGTAGGCATGTGTGGGTTAAACTATGTCTAACATATGGGCAGTATTGAGCCCGGAAATGTGTGAAACCTGCTAACTTACAGCGGGGAAAAATCCTCTGATGCAGCAAATAATTTACCTAACATATGCTCTGAGTTTCCCATGGTAAGTGCTGTCTTTATGCTATAAAGATGCTTATGAAAAGTATTAAGTAATAAGGTAATAAAGATACCTTGAAGTAAACTGCTAAAAGAAAGTTTTTGGGTGATTCAGAAAGGTATCTACCTCAGGAGAAATCTTTAGAGGGTATGGATCAAATAAAGAGTCACGTTTGTGGAATATATCAATTAATTTAGTTTTATTTGCATATAACAAGCAGTATGGCCATGCACAAAAATATATTTTCTGATATAGAATGTCTCTCATTTTTATGGCAGTGTAGTTATAACAATCAATTAAAGCTGTAATCCCAGAAACTGTGGTTGAACACAATACTAGGATACCAGTCCCAACGTTAACCATTTCTGGGTATGCAAATTATCACACAGTATCACATAAAATTTACAAGCTCGAATCAAAATGGTGAAAAACTTTCATAGTCTACACAGAAAGATTAATCCGTTCATGATCGGTTCATCTGAAAGTCATGATATTATTGGAAATAATTTTAGAATATTTGAATTAGAATTTATTAAATTATGAATGCTATTTCTCTTGAAGTAAACTTTGAAAATTGAAGGCGTAGAAGATGTCCCCTCAATAGTTATGCAGTTTTAATTCATTGCGTGTATGAATGTGTTATATAATGATCTGAGCAATATATTACAATGAAAAATGATCTAGATGCAATAAATTAAGCTTTTTGATAAGCTTGTCCTATTTACAAGATATGTATTCATTCTCACAACCATCCATTCAAATCTTTCATTTTGTCTACAAATATGTGCAAAGGGAATGATCGTGTTTTTTTCAGAAAACTTTTTCGAAGTTTTCGCAATTTCTCAAAACCGTCATGAAAGTCTGTACCCTGGGCATAGATATAGGCAACCTCTATTCCGTCACATCCTTCTTCTGGTTTCAAGTCCTCATCAACACTGACCCTCAAGCTGATCTCTGGCAAGGTCATCCCAAGCTCAACATTCACAAAGTCCGTCGCCAAGCCGACCTCGTTGGTCCAGATCCAATGCCCGACTGCTAGAAAACCATTCAGCTTAGGTGTGGGGGGTGGGGTTGCCTCGTAGAGCATTTTCAAGTTGGCAATGCAGTTATCTCCAGCACTGTCCGCACATTTCGCATAGAGCCCATTGGCCGCTACGCACATTCTGGGATTCATATCCATAAGCTGGACGTCACCATTCTCATACACAAAATACTCTCCGTGGGCGAAGGAATAGTCAAAACCATGTGATATCATGTTTTTGAGATCGGCTTTGAAGGCTTTCATAAGGGCATCGTGCATGTGGTTTGGTAGATTGGCTGGACACTGGAAGCCCGGGAATATGGCAGTGGGCTCTTCACAACCGTAAGGAAGGTAGATCATTTTGCACACGGGCCACATAGTGATTTTACCCTCCACCACACATGCCTCTGTTCCCACCATGTACTTTCTAGGGTACTCCATGGCAAGCTGGTCCACCAACTCCTGTGCTAATACTATGGGCTTATTTGCCAATGGAAACTTATCCAGGTTAATGTATTTCTCTATGAGTTTTTTCATTGGACCGAACACATCTTGGTTTTTCTCCATACAGTTTTTGAGTCCTGTCTCAAGTTCTTTTCGGTTCTTGTACGGGTAGACCCCTTGGGCGCCAGCACCCATTGCAGGTTTCAAGATACCCGGGTAGCCAACCTCTTCTTCGACCATGAGAATATTTGAATGAAAGTCATCCTCTAAATTGATAGGTAACGTATGTATAGGTTTTGGACTGGAATCGACATAAAGTCCTGTGTAGTACTTATTATTGCACATGAATACAGATTCTAAGCTCGGACCAAGAAGATGTGGAAACTCCTTTGTCAAAATAGCCGCTATAAAGGCTGAAGTGTCCTCATTTGCATAGAGGATCTCTATGTCATTTTCCTGGATGATTTTTCTGCACTTTTCATAAATTTGCGGGAATTTCACCTGGTAGTTTTCGCAGTCCACGTCAACGAAATGAAACACATATTTTTCTTTTGCATCTTTTGGAAGGGTCTTGAACATTAGACTCGAGTGCCTCTCCCACATTTCTGGAATTACGAGGACATGCGTTTTTTCTTTTTTTGAGATTTGCGGATGTCCGTTTTGAAATGCCATCATTGGCTGGTACTTCTCTCCTCTCATCTTGGGCGTCCTGTTATATATGTCTCAGTTGCTGCACTCACTTGTTAATCTGAAAGTATAAAAAGTGGCCATAAGTAAGGAGACTAAAATATTCATTGGTGTGTACAAAGGGTTTTAATATGCAAAAGTTGAAATACAATTTCTTTTTATGAAAAAAAAATGTTTGTTCAGAAAATAAAACTAAGAAAACCCAAGCTCAGCTGATCTTGAAAGATTAACCTCTTTTTGAAATGTGCACCCTCTCCCCCTGGGATCACATACCCATCACTGCACCCTAAACATGAGTGGGCGTAGCGACCTTGGAATGGTTCACTCAACTTATAGGACTTCACCTCACAGTCGTGTTATGGATGTTATAACATCAGTGATCGGAAAGTCAAGCTATGCCAACTTTAATTAACCATCACTAAGATAGCAGGAGGTCTGCATCCATAGCGGAGTGGTCTAGGTTGTTTCCGCTAACTTCTAGCTGACTGCTTTTGACTGCTGGCTGAGTTAGAATCAAGCTTGAGGTATGTGAGAAAGTTGCCAGTAACTTGATATTTTCCCTAGTTACTCAGGTTTTCTCAAACACTTAACACTGGCTAGTCATGATTCAGCACTGATATGGCAGAAAAATGACGATAAATGAAATACCCAATTTAAGATCAATGAGTCCACTAACTGCCACTGCTTTGGAGACTGCTCAGCCAAATTGGGATGCAGATAGCCAAGTGAAGAAATTGTATTTGATCCAAACAGCTGATTACTCACTTATGCAATATGGGTTATAAATAAGCAAAGGCTCTGAATCAGTTATATTTATTGGTTGTAGGTCATTTGAATGGCTTCAGAAAAAATTGTATGGCCCATCTCTCTGTGGCTCTAGACATAACTTAGGATATGCCTTAGTTAACATTTCATGACTCAGAAATCGGTCAATGCAAAGACAAACATGAACACTCATAATTAAATGCTAATCCAGTTCACAAAAAGTGGTAGATCTTGCTAGGAAAAGTCAGTTTGAGAAGGTTGACTTGTCAAACACATCAAAATCCCTCTATACACCTTGCTTTTGCTATATACATAAACATGTGTGTGTGTGTGTGTGTGTGTGTGTGTGTGTCTGTCTGTCTCTGTGTGTTATGCTTGAAACTTCTGTTCATTATTTTGAGAAGGTGAATTGTCAAATCCCTCAAAATTAAGCCCTAATTCTATCCCTAGCTGTCTCATAAAGGGGTTTTATAAAGGGTAGCCCACAGTTACGAGAATGTAACTTCCTACTGTATCAGTATATACGTGTTGATATGCTTGAATGCATGAGGGTGGAAAATTCCATTTGATACCCAGAGACGGCACTTGTTATCACATATTGGAAATACCATTTTCATTGTCTGGACTGAAGCTCTTTATCTTGGAGAAGCAGTCAGAATGATTTTAGGTAATATCCTGGTTTTCCTTAATGATACCTGTGGCATACTTCTTATAATTGTATTAAGCTATTATAATTTTTATCATCTAGAGTGTACACACTTTTGAAAATATAACCTGTCTGATTTAGTAATATTTGAGAAATAGATAAAGAGATTGTCAAACCCAACAGGAGTATTAAAATCAGTGAATTAATTGTCAAAAAATTGCTTTATTATCACAATATTTCCATATGTGTGGAATCATATGTCAGCTCAGTTGTGAAAAGATTAACCTATTTATGCCCAGAGGTTTCCAGTAAAAGTGGCAAAATGGTTTTGTGATAAGACTTTAATTCAAAAAAATATTTGTAGGAGAGGTTCTCTCTTGGGTATATTCAATAAGGAATCTGTTCAGAAAAAAATATTTTCAAAAAGTCAGGCTCCTTTTGGCTACTTCCATAGTGTAAAAATCTCTTTGATGCATGTTCGATTGAAAACTGTTTAAAAAGCTTTACAAATTTGACCCTTGTATACAGGTGTATATATCAAAAGTATGGCATACAGATATAAGTTTTCAAGGGCATTCTCAAAAGCATGATATGGATTACCATTTACTGCAGTTTAACATCCCTGTCATAAAAATCATACATGTGAAGTAGTTCAAAGTCAGTTTTCTCTTGGTATTGATTAAAGGAAAATGACCCATATCCTTCAATTTGATAAGGGCCCTGAATAAAAGCAGGAGTAATAAAAGATACCTCTCCATTTGGGAAGAATGCAACTTCCTGGTCTTAGGGAATCAGTATGAATTTATCATGCTTGAGTGCATGCAGTTTGTAGAGCGGGTTGAAGGTGTTTAAGAAACCATCAACCGTAAAAATGAAGATTTTCATTTCTCCAGTTTTGAATATTCAAAATGACACTTGTTTTTTATTTTATAAGAATCGGAAATTCCCACACTATTAGTCAACCCCCTACCCTTAAATATATATATATATACATATTTACAAATATTGCTAACAAAATCATTCCTTGGAAATATTTAAAAGAGAAATTATAGCATGTCATAAAATATGATTGCAATTCCCCACTTTTTCCCTTTGAATGGATCTTGTAGTTTCATGGTTTTCAGAATAACTCGATTCTCACTTTTGATAAACACCAATCAAGTTTTCTTTTTCTTGTGGGTAAACCAGACGTTAAATAGTACCTCTACTCAATTATATTTTACTATATTTCATACACATGATTGTGTTTATGTAAAATTAAAGCTGAAAATTCATTTACTATTAAATTTTGATGTTTTAAGGAAATATTCCCAAAAATAGTATAACATATTTCTGAAAATAAAAAGTAACCTAACATATTTACAAAATGACATTTATCAGATTTTTCTTTTTGGAAACATAATGTGATGGTGAATGGATTTGAAATTGTAATTATATAAAAAAAATGTCTATAGATGAAATGATGGTGGATTCCCTTAAGTAAAGAGAAAACCTCAATATCATTTTCACTTAGCTCCAAGTGTAATGTTTTTTTCATCAATATTGGTACTCATCTGCTAAAACGAAAAAGGCATTGTTCTTATTTTGTTAAAGTCTGCCTTTTTGTTTAAATTTATATATTTTTCATATTAAGAAATAAATTGATTTCTTAATTGAAGAATATTTCATGTTTTAATAAACATTAGGAAAGTATTGATATAAAATCTTGATCAAACTTACTTTTTGTCCCTGCCTCCAGAATAAGAATCCTTATGCAAGCAAATGCTGCTAGCTGGTATAAAACCTATCAATGAATGAAACGCTGGAAAGCGGCACTTCCTGCTTGACCAATCCCTGACTGACTGATCTACCATGGATTCCCGCACCATTATATGAATGAATTCAGCGGGGGTCAAAGGTCATCTACGTGTGTAGGAGCAGGCCATGCTGGGACCCAGTCAGGAAGTGGGCTAGGTCGACTACAGTTTTCTTTTACGCGGCCAGCTGACTTCTCAGTTACATGGATATCGTCACTAGGTGCCTGGCTTCCCTGGTTTTGAGTAGCTGGGCTGGGTGTTTGTTGATGGTAACAGGGGAAGCCCTTTAGGGGCTCTGATGTCATGAGATATATTTATCCACCTACTATGTCGTTTGATTTGGGAGAAAAATGCGAAAATAGAATCCTGGCGATCGTAACATGATCTGCTATTTTTAAACCGTTTCCTAAAAACTTGTTTGCTTTCTGAGAAATGACCACGGCCCTTTCACTAGCCTACAGCGGATATGACGGAGATATGTTGTGGACACTTAAGGAGGGATGGGAGAACATGCTCATGGTCTTGTCTCGCTAAATTCTTGAGCAGCGAAAAGGTGAATGATTCCTGCACTATCTTAACATGCATGATCACTCCCATAGAGATCACGACCCAGCGTGCTAGAGCGTAAACACAGGAAATGATTTAACCTATCCCTGGCTTGGTGTCTCTCTAGATAGCATTGTCTGGAACTTTTAGAAAGTTTTACAATAAGTTATAAATATTTGAAGGGTAATTGTAGGTAATACATATTACCTATGTATATATATATATGTATATATATATATATATATATATATATATATATATATATATATATATATATATATATATATATGTATATATATATATATATATATAAATATATATATATATATATATATATATATATATATATATATATATATATACATATATATATATATATATATATATATATATATATATATATATATATATATATATATATATATATATATATATATATATATATATACTATACTCATACATAGATACGTATGTATATAAATATATGTGTGTGTATATATATATAAATATATATATATATATATATATATATATATATATATATATATATATATATATATATATATATATATATATATATATATATATATATATATATATATATATATGTGTGTGTGTGTGTGTATGTATAGACAAGTCTTCCGTGCTACAGAAAGATTCAAGGATAGCATGTTGTGTACTACGTATTAGTATGGATTGTGGGGAACGATTCCAATCGAGATCCTTCTCTGCTGACACTGTTTACATCTTCTTTAAACAAAGTGTCGTTGAGACACTTCTCCATTTTCTAACTTCGTAAACTAGACCATTTCAGGACATGGCCTAAGATGGCCTAATTATCAGGTCAACTGCTGTTTTAGGGTGAAACAGCCAATGTCGCTTTTAACCCACTCACATCTGGAATACATCCATGGTCTAACACATTTGGAAATATCTCAATTACAAAGCTACATTTCCAGAGTGAATTATTTTATAGAAACTTGTTTATCCTGTTGCATTTAACAATCCCTCTTTGAATTGTTTTCAAATATTCTCCCCATTGTCCATAATTAATTAAAGTTATCAGATCTAATTGTGCATACTACAGGTTCAGAATAGGTTAACTTATTAATGCTCACAGCTCAGCGAAAAGCAGTCTGTAGCCTGAGAATTTTGATGTAATATTTTAGGAAAACATAGATACATTAGAGGAAGAAATGTTGATCAGAACAAGGCCAATAACCCTCAATCAGCAGCCTTGTAAAAGCAGCCTTAATTACCAAGGTATTGTCAGAAGTATCAAAGATTCAATCAACACTATCAAGAGGAACTAATGAACAGGGTAAGGTCATTGTGAACTTGGATGAGCCTCAAAAACAATCCTCTATGGCGCGTATGACACCTGATCCAGCTGTTTTTCTGATCTTCCGGCAGGAACCGTGCCCTATTGGTGTTTACCCTCCTCGAGTGTTTACAAAGAGTATGATAGAGAGTGCATGCCTACAATGCCACTTTAGATTCTCTCGTAATGTTACAGCGCAACATACAGCATTTTTTCCTGAGTGGAGTATGTCGTTTTCTGTCAGATTCACTCAGGATACTGATGAATCATTGGCTACAGATTTTTTTAGATTTGTGGAATTTAGACTCAGAGGAAACTGACAAACTGATCATCTCTATAAGTTGCTCTCAACACCTCTAAAGGTTTGAGCACTTTTTATGACATATGAAGCTATTCCTTTTGTTGTAAAGTCCCTTTTAATTATATCTGTTGCAGCCAAAAATTGTATACTATCGTTAGGATATTTCTCTCACAAGAGCCTAATGGAAGATATTTCAGGAGAGATGGAAAACGGCATTTGGCACATATATTTCCCAAATCATTATTCAAACCTGTTTAAGAAAACCACCTCCCTTATAAGACTGATTTTTTAGTCACTGGATGGTTTAAAGCCGGCATTAGGTGTGACAACCCTTTAGCTGCTGGTGGCTAATTTGGTCAATAAAAAATAATGTGAAAAAGCTGAAAATGACTGAAACCCTGGCAAATTGGTACTCATCTGTTAGTGCTAAATGAGAGCTTTCCAATGAATGCCAGCATGACAGGATTTAGATGATCTCCAAATCTTTTTGAGTTCTTGTGCCTTAGATAACTTTTGTCTAAGCATTGAAAGGGATGAATCAAGCTCATTCAAGTTGCAAATGGTAAGGGTAGTCTCTCCTGGTAATTGGCTGTAATAGACATTGTAAAGGTATGAGTCAGAGGAAAGGCATTCCTCCAGGTGGTTATCGATAGCATCAGTTGATAAGACACACCTTTACAGGTGTGGAGGAGCTGCTTACTTCCTGCTTCCTATACACCTTTCAAGGAATTCTTCTATAAGGCACTGTGAATAGGGTTATTTGATTCCAGATCTTTTAGAGGCGTTGCCAATCATGTTAATGCTTACAGGAGGAAGTGGGCATTATAGGTTGAGCAATAGGACTGGCAGGTGTTCGTTTTAAAGCTATATTATAGACGGCTGTGTAATTTAAGCATGCACTCAGCAAATGAGCTTGACCGTGGCTCGCTTATCCTCTCAATGCTCAAGACACTGGCCAGGTGGAATGTGACTTATGCAATACTATTCGAATATAGTTGCTGTGACTCAACATTTAAGATTTCCCTGGATTCCCTTTGGCAATGAAATATGCACAACGTGTCACACGTCCTGGACAATCTATATTCAGGCTTAAAAGATAAGAATGATGGGAAGCCCATGAAATATAAGTAAATATCTGCAGCTCAGGATATTGTGGCTGTCAGATTGTTTCATATTTGGCCTAAATTGGTCAAATCTACAAAACTACAGCATCATCAAAGTTATGAAACCTATCATGTTCATTTAGAGCATATTTTGGGGGTCTGCCCAAAGAGCTGAGTGGTCTAATGCGCCATTAAAACTGCATGATTGCTTGCTGTCTCTCACCACTGACTTGGTTCAAATCCAGTTCAGGGCTTGTGAGAAAGTTACCAGTGACTTGGAGATTGGCGTTGGTACTTTGGTTTCCTCAACCATTTACAACAAGCTATTCACGACTTAGTCTGAATATGGTAATAAAATGACATTAAATGAATTCCAAATTCCAAATACAGTATTTTTGGCTTTTTTGTCTTGACCACCTACACAAAAAAGAAGGGCCCCATAAGGCAATGATTCCTTCCAGGCAAAATTTCCTAGAATATGTTTTCTCTCTGGTCCCAAACTCCCTGTAAGGCTTAGGGCACAACTTTTTAGTGCATTCATTCCTAGTATATGCCATCCAGGGTTGTAGGGTTTCTCTGTAGAATGTCGAGCTTTAACCCATACATGCCTATAATGCCCTAAACCGCCCTGACTATTTTGGTATCTTTTTGATCAGAGAATTTTTCAGAAATATTTGGAGGAGAAATATTAATCAGAACCCAACCAAGAACTCTCTCTCAATTCATTTTGTGATTTCATGGTTGATTTTAAAGTTAATATAAAAATTATCTTATATACAGACACTATGTGTTAAGACAAGAAATATTTAATCTTTACGTAGAGCTGCACTCACCACTCACAAACTCGAGTGGCTCGAGCCCTGGGGCAAACTTGCCGAGCTCGAGCTGAAATGTTCAAATCGTGAGCTTGTCTATGTTGGGAACACAAACGTACGTAACACAGAGCACCTAACACACATTATTAACATACATAACTGCTTATCGCTGTCATATCTTCTTTACATTCTCCAATGTATACATTCAAGTGGTGTTGAGTGTTATACTGACCTTTGTACCTCGTCAGTACGTTTTAAAATTAAATAAACATGGCAATGTTAATAAATCTCCGCCAATAAATATTTATTTCTTAATAGCTGGGCTGGAAAATAAGTATTTCTTTGGAAAATTGGAACGTTCGTGAGCTCATGAGCTCACGAGTCAAACGGGTGGTGAGCTCATGAGTTGATCACCCTCCGTGAGTGCAGCTCTACCTTTACATGCCTGCAGCACCCAAAATAGGCCAGACTATAAGAATTTTGCTAATATCTCTATGACAATAATTTTATAATCATTTCAAGGAAAAATGTAAATCAGATCATAACATACTGATGAACTTATTTTTGATTTTTAAGTTATTTCAGATCTGTCATAGATACAGGCAGTGTTTTTAAGGGTAGTTCTAAACATGAACTGGATTAAATAAGATGAGTATGTGCGTTAACCCATTTATCTCTGCAGCTGTCAATAAAGGCCTGAGTTTTTGGTGTTGAAAATAACTTGTTTATCAAATGAAAAATTTGCAGGAAAGTTTTGGACTAGGTACTATTTACCAATTCCTATTTAAATATTTTACCAAAAAAATGCTTTTATTTTAAAGATATCAGCTAAATGTGCAGGCCATTTGTTCTCCAGCCGGGATGAATGGGTTAATCGGTATAGAGAATATCCATTGCAGTGTAATTAATGAATGGTAGATTTATGAACAGTTTTGTTGCTATGGGAAACATAAAGTTATTCCTGAAAGAGAATTCTTTTGACGTATTGTATTTATCATTTCTCTACCAATTTGTCGGTAGCCTTTTAGGAATGTTAGCTGTGTAATGCACGACTGTGACATGTCACCATGAACTCCCCTAAAGACACCCTCTGAAATCATACCCTCACATTTAGGGGCAGCTGCACTCATGAAGTTGAGAGACTCTTATACATTTACTTCAATAGCTAGGTTTTTCGAAACTGATTAATAAAAGATAGATGACAACAAAATGTTGGATGTCTTATTTCTCTAGGAAGGCAAATGTACATGATTAAATATATAAATATATATATATATATATATATATATATATATATATATATATAGATAGATAGATATAGATATATATATAGATATAGATATATATATATATATATATATATATAATATACTTGTATTGCAAATGCTTCAGTTAGAATGACATGCTATTCTCATCATAAAAAAGTATGATCACGCGTAACGCGTAATATTAATGAAAAGGCGTAACCTTGACTATATATGTAAATAGAAGAATAAGTGATAAAGTCAACTTTGGTGCTCGAGACAGAATGGGCGGCTTTTCTTTATCGTTTTTATGGCTTCTGAAAAACAAAGAGGTTATAATAACTTACAGGGTCCTAGGGTCAGTTATGAATCCATTGGTATAAAAAAATGCTTCATACACCATGACCTCAATGTCAGTTGTATGGCCTCTTGTCACAAATTCCTAGTCTTGCAAAGTTTATTTGAATTAGACTTTTGTCTTAGCATCATTCGCAACCCATTTATATTTGGTAAAGAAGGAACCTTTTGTGTTATTCCTCCAGAAACTTTTCACCAGCTTTTCAAAATGTTGCACAAGTGTCACCTCTACATGTATTTAAGAAAAAGTTAGTTATGGTACATTGTGAGATTGTAAAAATGCTTAACAAGTTCAAGAATGCTGTGATATATTTGAAAACTTCTTTAAAATTATGAATACACTTGCAAAATATTTGGAAGTGAGTTCTAGGTTGAGTTATGACTTATGCTTTTTCTTTAAAGTATTTACCAATATATGCTCATATCAGAATAATTTCACCAAAGAATATATCTTTAAGATAGATAGGCTGTTCCTAGGATGAATAGGTTAATTTCTATATCAGGCTGGTAGACTATGTATAGTACAGTGGTTGGGTCTGGACATGTATAGATAGTCTCCATGTGCTTGCACTATAAGTATAAATGCCTATAGCTGTATGCACTTGACTTAAGGGAGGGGTACCATGGTTTTGAGAAAAAATGTGGTATTTCTTGCGGACGTCAGCCACGATATACGGCTTGGGACATTATTGTTTATTTATAGTCTCTGCACACATGTTGATCTTTCTTGCTTTATAGTCACTTAATTTGTCTCTTTTTATCGCATATTCAAAGAGAAAAAATGAAAAGTAAAAATGTCACCAAAAATATGCATTTTGCCGGTGGACAGAGTTGACATTTTAAAGTTCTAAGCTGCCTGGGTCATTCTATAAGGATATTTGAAAAATGAGATAACTCAAGGTTATGAAAATGAATTTCGAAAGGGAGAAAGGTATTTCTTAAATTTCTTAAATATTTGAACTTCCTGAGAATTTTTCTTTTTGACAAAATTGTGACGAATCTATCACCAATTTGTCTTTAAACAAGGGCGCTGTATGTGTAAAATCCATACCATGAGGCTCTGTTCTTAAGTTGCGGACACAGAGGGAGTTGGAGAGGTTCAATAAACCCCCCTATACAGCTGAAAATGTTGCTAAAAATTGTCACTTTTCTTTTGTTTTGATCTTAACCCTTATGCTGCTGGTTTCTAATTTGGTCAATAGAAAACGAAGCAAAAAGCTGAAAAAAGACAGAGACACTGGCAAATTGGTACTTATCTAAGATCACTCAGCGAGAGCTATTAAATGAATACCAACATGACAGGGTTTAGATGGCTTTCAAATATATTTGCGTCCTTGTGCTTTGAACATAAGTAGCCTCAGCATTAGAAGGGTTAAGCAATGAGGCAATCTACCTCTGTTTAAAAACCCTCGTTTAGAAAGAACCCCTTACACAGAAATCCAGGATCCATCCTTGTTCTTCATAGGTTGTAAAAAAACAGCTGATTTCAAAATTAAATTCATATATTCGAGATATTTGGACAAATATGTCTCTTAAGACACATTTGAAATAATGGAGAATCATGAGAAGGAACCAAAAGAAAATCTTCAGTTTTCAAGGAAACATTGTGCAGAAAGTGATTTATACGTACCGGACAGTTCTTGGATCAGCTCCACCTGTCGTTGAAGGGTAAGAAGCAGCCAACCAATGGATGCGCTGATTGTTTCTACTTTTCCAATGGTGTGTAGCCCGCAGGATTAAATTGGCCGGATTAAGCGATCGATGATGAATATTCCTGATTGATATGATATGATGGTAATATTATCACCACAGCTAATTGATCACAATCACTGCAAACTGTTTGGCAAAAAATGATCATCTATGACTTCAGTCAGTGTGCTTGTTAATTCACAATCCAGGGAGTCGGTGTTTAAATACTGTTCCTACCTCCTCGATTCATATATTCATATAGATGTATATATGTATGTTCCCTGTACAGCTTTTGACTGTAAATTTGTTCTTGGTGTGTGCAGCCACAAAAAAGAGGAAAGAACAGATTGGTAAATGTGTGTATGTGCAAAGCTTTATATATGCAGTCTCAAAGAAGGTGACGTTGTTGCACTATTTAGTTCTGTTAAGACCATTTGGCTTGGTGTATTACTAAATCCTGACCTCACTAATGAATGGCTATTAGTTTAAGTAGTACTAATTACACTAGGAAATTCATGAGGTCAAGCCCACCAAACAGACGTCATAGTGTTAATAAATTGATCTTATTACCATGGGCTAATGCATGAATGAATATAGGACACCATATATATGCTTATATATATATATATATATATATATATATATATATATATATATATATATATATATATATATATATATATATATATATATATATATATATATATATATATATATATATATATATATATATATATATATATTCATATAATATTATATAGGTATGTGTATATACATATTTATATTTGAAAAAATTATCAATTATACCTTTTTTGACAAAGCTCCTTATAAGTCTCAGCATTATTATATATCAATGCAGTAGGCTTGTATTACAAGCCAATCTTAGGGGGCGATGATGGCTTCCGACTGGTGGGAAATTACCAAGTTCCTCAATGAACATGACCTTAGTCTGGCTATTATAGCGTATCAGGTCTAATTGAGTAGTTTTGGCTAGTTGCTGAACTATGTGATATGAGTTCTCTCTTGGCCAATTGCAGCTGAATTGGTAAGAGGTTGACAGGTTCACTTCAATATTACCTTTAGCTTAGAATATGTCAGAATTTTTAAATGCCATACTTTTTTACATAAAAGTGCAAGAAATGTCAGGATTTTTCAATGGATAAAGTATGGAAGATTGAAGAAAAGATTCCATGATAATAGAAACGAAATCTTAAGAATTGCCTTGAATTTTCTTTGATAAAAGTTTGATATATGGTCACATATTCAGAAAATGCAGAAATAAACTTGGAAATATGATGAAAGTTTGGAAAATGTCAGGATGTTTCTATGATAAAATCTTAAAGAAAGTCAAGAGGTTTCTGTGATGAAGGTATTTTTCTTATGATTAGTAAAACATGTATTGAATTACTAAAATGCTGAGACTTTACTATGCTAAACAATGGGAAATGACAGATTTTTTTCTTTTGTTAATGTTTAAAGAATCCAGCTCTGATAATGCAAAAATATCTTAAAATATCTTCTATGTCTATACATTTTCATGAATACTTTAAGCTGTCTGTATTTTTGTCGGAGTTTTTTTTCAAGCCAAGATAATGGAATTTAATTGATATTGGAAATGACCAGAAGTTTCTATTTGAAAATGATTATTATTAATGATATTGTGATATTGTTTGTGTTGCTAGTTGGATACGTAAACCAAAGCTAGTTCTAAACTTGTTTGAACACTAGTTAATATGTTCCCACTTGTTTCAAAAGCATATAATATGCTGATATGGATCTAAAGGTATAATTTGATCCAAAAAATGTTTCTTGATATTCTTTTTATTGTCTGATCAGTCTGCAGCCATGTACTAGCACTTGACATTGGAGTAGAAACACTTCAAGGGCACTCAGAGAAAATGGTGACTTCATTCTTCATGGAACATTAACCTTAGGATGGTTCTGCGTGTCTAGACACTTTATAAACACAGACATTCACAGAATTCAAGACAATGAGTATCACCCAAAATATGGGTGAGGTTTATGAAACACTCACTATGTCTATAAATATAGACAAACATAGGATTAGGGACAATGACCATAACATTAAATTATGGGAGAAGGTTATATTATGAGCCACACTAGAGAAATACAGACATTCACAGAATTGAAAGCAATGGGTATTTCCTAAAAAATGGGAGAGGTCTATGTCATGAACCACACTTTATATATATGGATATTCACAGAATTGGACACAATAGGTATTACCTTAAATATGGGAGAGGATGATTTCATGACCCACACTTAGTAGATATGGACATTCACAGAATTTGAGACAATTAGTATTACCTAAAATATGGGAGAGGTTTATGTCATGACCCACACTTTATAAATATGGACATTCACAGAATTGGAGACAATGAGTATCATTAAATATGATAGAGTATTACATCTAGAACTAGTGGCTAGAAATGACTCACATCTTAGACCTGATTATTTACACTAAACACATTTCATACATGAGTGCCTCTGACGTTCAGATTTTGCAGGATTTCCTGATTTGACTGGGTGCATCTTTCATGCTTACCACTTGCGCTTTGTGGCCTTGTCCACCGCAGTGTTCACTAAACATTGAAGCTGTCCCTTTGATTTCATACCTTTCTGTCCAGGATGGTCGTAATGAGGGAATAGTGTCTATACCCCATACAATACCAACTAATACTGATATCTAATGGGAAAAGTATTATATTGTTTAAGATCTGTAATACCAATACTGCTTAACTGTATAATATTGACTTAATTTCTACCTGAATGCCTCTGCACAAAGGCAGTTAGCTATCTATTTATGTAATTTCTAAAGCTGAATTATGTGCTAACTTTAACAAAATTAGGTCCCTGGGAGTCAGACAGTATCATTGGACATATTGTTAAGATGTCCTATGATTAGGGAAATTGGGGTCTCATATCATATTCTAAAGGTGCTAATCCCGATAGTCATAAGATATAATCAGTGAGGCTTACTTTCTATTCCCTGGTAGCTAGAATAGCCCCCATGATTATGATTACTTTTATGCCATATTTAGTTGAGATGGCCCTTTGAAAATCCTTATCCAATAAAAGTATTTGTAGAAGCTTGTTTTCCATAGGACCTGGGGAAGTTTACCCCAATCAGTTTAACAGGTCAGGGGTGTGCGCAACTTTAGCAGCCACTTCAAAAACTCTTAAGATTTAATCTATCATTATTATTATTAATATCATTATTATTATTAATATCATTAGTATTATTATTATTATTGTTATTGTTATTATCATTATGATTAATATTATTATTATCATTATTATTATTATTATTATTATTATTATTATTATTGTTATTATCATTATTATTAATATTATTATTATTATCATTATTATTATTATCGTTATTATTATTATTATTATTTTTATTATTATTATTATTATTATTATTATTATTATTATTATTATTATTATTATTATTATTATTATTACTATTATTATTATTATTATTATTATTATTATTATTATTATTATTATTATTATTTTATTAGTAGTAGTATTAATACCATCATCATCATCCCAAAATAGCAAGAATTAAGTTCTGAGTACTTATTTTTTATTTTTGGTAAAAGATGCAGAGGAGAACTGGGGATTCATATTTGAGGAATGATCTATATCTTTAGATCTCCAGATCCCTGCATGCATGGTGGTCATGATTTTATGCATTTTGATCATATAATTACTACAAATGATAACATACTAGATGATGTATAAGTATCACCTTTCAATGTGGCTGTCAGACTATTTCAAATTCCTATTATTTCAAAAGTTATATCTCTCGACTTATATGGATATTGTGGATTGAAATTACTGCTAGCTATCCTAGACTGCTTGCGCAAGCATAGTAGCCATACAACGTCACACAACGGCGAGAAATGAACATGTTGGATCGAATTCCTTATGCTACATATGTCAAGCTAACCAGTTCCCTTCAAGTTGAGTGA
>OZ012685.1:11112828-11135516 GCA_963942565.1 Maea johnstoni | reverse complement strand
AGTGTAAATGATCTCACCAAAAGAGTCAGTATGTTTTTGGAAGTAACAGGTATATAAAAGGAAACAACTTTATTGAAACATTTCTAAGAATAAGTAATGTTTTATAAATTTTAGCATTTACGTCAAATGATTCAATCAAATCAGCATCCCAGCGATTTGATAATGTGATTATGAGATGAGGGGGTATTGCTTTCCTGTGTGTTTGTGTGTGGGGAGATCACAGGTCCTTACCGTTGTGACATGTGTCAATCCTCATATCCTGTGACACCTCGCGCAGAGTTCACGCCATAGACAGCTGCCTTCTACAGTGCACACCCTTACAACAGCTAAGGGAACAATTACACTAACATATATCCACACTACCATACAGGAGCAGGAGAGAGAGAGAGAGAGAGAGAGAGAGAGAGAGAGAGAGAGAGAGAGAGAGAGAGAGCGAGAGCGAGAGGAGAGAGAGAGAGAGAGAGAGAGAGAGAGAGAGAAATCTACCAACAAGGTCCCTAAAGTGAGAGTGAGATGGTGGGGGAAGAGAAAGGTCAACCATAGAGGTTATAAACCCTTATGCTGCTGGAGGCTAATTTAGCCAATACAAGATGATGCAAAAATCTGGCAAATGACCGAAACCATGGCACATGGGTACTCATCTGAGAGTACTCAGCGAGAGCTATTCAATTAATACCAACATGACAGGGTTTTGATCGTTTTCTAAAATCTTTGCATGATTGTGCTTTGGACAAAAGTAGCTTCAGCATTGAAGGGTTAAAGGGAGAAAGATGTGAGAGGGAGAATGAGGAGAGAGAAGTCTACCGGTTAGAGGCCTGCACTATGTGTGGATAACCCGTAAAGAGATTTTATCTTTTTACACTTAGGTGCACTGTTTAGGATAATGTGCAGGTCATGCTAAGACCTGTAAAAGTCTTAGAATAAATGTCCATGAAAAATATCACCAATGCATGTGCCGTAAAATTCAGGTGTGTTCCTCAAAGTTGATACCAAAAATGAACGATGAACATGTTTTGAAAGGTGCTTTTGAAGGCATTTAATTCTGACCTGATACATACTGAGAGATGGTGGGAGAGAGGAGTCTACCACGGAAGTCTTTAAAGGATGATGGAGATGGTGGGTGGCAAAAGGCAGGGCTCTGCAGCGCCAATATTGAATCGCTGGCCCTGGGCCAGTAAAGAAAATCCCCAAAACGGCTTCAAGCCAGTAAAAAAGACCTCTACTGGTCCTACAGGGCCAGTAAACATTTGGGGACATCCTTGTTAACAAGTTACCCTCAAGAATATCCCTATATGTTTTTTGAAATAAATGGAGATGAAATAGATAAAATATAAGTGTTGTCAGTGAATTTTATGCAATATTTCTTCTTGTTATATGTTAATAAAGATTTGTAGGACCAGTAAAAACTTTGCAAGACCGGTAGATCCTAGGGGTTACTGGACTCACAGGGCCAGTAACATTTTGAGTTTTTGAGGCCTGAAAGGTCAGGAACATAATGATATACAGCTTGGTAACCCTGCTTTAGTTGCACCATTCCAACTGCTGCTTTTCAAAGATAGGATGATCATGTCTCCTTTGACAATTATGATGCTAGTTAATTGTTTTCCTTACTAGATGCTTTAAGGAATATACTACTGCTACTATTCACATTCACAGTAATTGTACCACAAAAAATTGAGATTCTTCCTTATCCAGACCTACATTTCTTTTCCCAAACAGTCATGATAAAGCAAGAGTGTCTGTTATGTGTGCATTTTCTCTGAAGTCCAATGAGAAAGAAGGCGAGCAATGAATAGTTCAGAGCTGCATAACTTCCAGCTTTAGCGTTAATGCAGGTATACCTTTCAGCGTGGAAGAGGCATACTGCAAGTGCTGCAGCCTAGTGGAGGATGCTGAATTCAATTTAGTAACAGGAGCTTGATTCAGTGAAAAATATCTCCGGAAAATAACATATCTGAATGGCAGCTAGGAATGAAAAAATTACTCTCAAACTTTCTATTAACTCATTCATTCCTATTGGAGTGTAAAACTGACTTTATGTTGCCAAAAAATTATTATCATAAAATTCTTTTTGAAAGATTTGTAGAAGATATGTTGAGGATAAATCAAAATTAATCTTAGATTAATTTCAAGTCAATTTTCAGGTTATTTTCCATTCAATTATAATTATATGATGTTAAAGTTTGTGTTTTATAATAAGTTGTTTTTTTAAACTTTTTTTTTTAAATATCGCACATCTGGATGAGAATTTTAGGGTGAATGAGTTGTAGACACCTAAGAGACCAACTTTCAAGCCAGATCATCTGATTTCAGAGGATAATTCTACAATACACCCTGATAAACATAGTATCAGCTGACTATAGTAGAGACTACCCATCTATAAAGATCACCTTGTCTGAAACTTAATTCATGAATAGGTTTGACTGTGACAGGAAGAAATCTTAACGACGAGAGTATTATATAGGCAATGTCTTTTATTTGTTCCTTTCCTTGCCCCAGGATGAACCAGAACGCACTGCCAACTCTTACAACGGTGATTTCTACCTACCTGGCGATCGCGCAATCAAAGATGAGGATGGATACCTGTGGTTTGTTGGCAGATCTGATGATGTCATCAATTCTGCAGGGTAAGTTCTCATTTCTATGGCAACAAAACTGGGGGCACGTTGGCTTCGGAAGTTAATGAATGGTAGGCTTTGTGTATAAATGTCAGTAAAAGATATCGCACCTGAAAAATTTACCTGGAATTACCAGTTCCATCTTAGACCTGAGGAATTTGATTTGGAAAGATCTCTCTTTGCTTGTATTGTGTTTAAGTCATTTATAGCCAGTGTTCCCTTCTTTAGACTATCATCTAGAATATTTTCAACATAAGCGAATTTGCAGAATTGACTGAATTGTGAATAGAGTTTGAAATCATACATGTGCAATCAATTCTAATGAACATGTTTCTATGTTATGGCTGTGAATGGTTTAATTCATTGTTGCCTGTAGCAAATTTGCTTTACAGCATGTTTCGAAGCTATTCATAGGATAGATGTTAATGAAACCCCAGGTTACAAATCTCTTACATATGATTTGTGAATTTATGCTTCATTCCAATTATTTTCTAAAGTATTGTAACTTCAGATGATAATTTTCAATGAGAACTCTAAGCAAGATTGTATTAAACCATTTTTACACGCTTCTTCCTCATACAAGGTAGCATATTGTTATTATCATATCTAGGAGAATTATTATTTATTCAAATACCCAGAGACTTAGATAACTCAATGTATCTCTCTGAAATACCTAAACAAATATGAAATGAAATTTGATAAGAGGTGATAAAATTAATTGTTCGGCTTAAATACTGTGTCGGTCCTGTTTCATGCAAACATATAACTTGTGTGTCTTCAGATATCTTATTTGTCCATTTGAGGTGAAGAGTGTGGGTTAAGCCCTAAAAAAATTGTTTGTTTCCTGTAACCCTACCCTAACAAGTTTTTATTCAAAAAAATCCCTACCCTAAAGTTTTTTCCGCACTCCCAACTCCCAATCAACGTAAAACATTCATAAAACACACATTTTTGACCAAAAAAATATTTTTTTACCGACCTACCTACCCTATTTTTTTACAGATCGTTACAGGAAACAAACAATATTTTTTTCTTGGCCTAAGTCTGTGTCGGTTCTGTTTCATGGGTATAACTTGTGTGTCTTCAGATACTGTATTTGTCCATTTGAGGTGGAGAGTGTGGGTTAAGTCTGTGTCGGTTCTGTTTCATGCGTATAACTTGCGTGTCTTCAGGTATCGTATTGGTCCGTTTGAGGTGGAGAGTGCGTTGATAGAGCACCCTGCTGTAGCGGAGTCTGCCGTGGTCAGCTCACCAGACCACACCAGAGGAGAGGTAAGATAGAAATTTAACAATCCTAATGCTGAGGCTACTTTCGTCCAAAGCACATGGACGCAAAGATGTCTGAAAACCAGCTAAACCCTGTTGTGTTGGTATTTATTGGATAGCTTATACTGAGTACTCTCAGATGAGTATCTATGTGACAGCGTTTTACAGATTTTTTTGCATCATTTTGTATTGGCAAATTAGCCACCAGCAGCATAAGGGTTAAAACCCTTTTATCCCATCATCTCCTTCATGGCTGAGAGATCTGATACTAATGGAATAATTGATATTTGACATAGAGCTCTTTCCACCTATTATGTTCAAAAGAGCTTTATAAAGAAGTCAGTGGAGAGATGTTAGTGGTTCATATAGTTATATAAACTCTCTTTGAAATAGCAATATTTTCAGCTGTTTCTTGATGTTTTGCATGCTATCTGCAGCCTTGATGTTGTTGGGAAGCTCATTCCAAAGGCCTTTTCAAAGCCCTTTTATCCCATGATCTCTTACATGGCAGAGCGCTCTCATGTACTATGTGCAGAGCACCCCTCTGTAGAAGAGTTTGCTGCGGTTAGCTAACCAGACCAAAGCAGAGGAGAGGTGAAATAGACCTTATATAACCCTTATACCCTATGGCTGCCTCCATGGCAGAGTGTTCTGGTGTACTGTGAACGGAGGGCCCCACCATAGAATATACAATCTAAGTAATCAGGATTTATCTGTATGCTGACTATTCTTTTAAGTGCTTTTGAACATTATAGGTGGAAAGGGTGCTATATCAAATATCAGTTGTTATAACTGTTATTATTATTATTATCATTATTATTATTATTATTATTATTATTATTATTATTATTATTATTATTATTATTATTATTATTATTATTATGAATGAATCACTATAACCCATTTTAGCCTTGGGGTGGCCTTGAAAAGTGTAGCAGGGACTTATGATACTAAAACTTTGATTTATGATAATTCATGAAACGTTTGGGTTGTGCATAGGATTCTGATTAATGTTTCATCTTCAGATATTTCCCAAGAGATTCTCTGGTCAAATATTATGAAATAAATCAGGGCATCCTGTATGCTATAGGCATTAATGGGTAAAGTAACTTTTCCTCTTCTTTTGTAGGTTGTAAAAGCATTTGTGATCTTAAGGTGATGGGTACCATTGCAAGCCAGTTAAAAGCCCTGTCCTAAAACACACCTCAAAGCAGCATAATCCTATAACTAGGTGTATCTCCAGGTTCCTGAGTGTTATCAGGTAGAGAATATCATCGCCACCTGTCATTATTCAATCCATATTCTGTTTTATTTCAAAATTTACAACTTTTTTTTCGAATGACATATTCTCATCAATTACGCAGTTGATGGTTACTGTAGGTTCATAGATACCTTAGGGATGTCATTGACTATGCCCAATAAAAAGTATTTTTTTGATTTTTTACTCCTGAAGATTTTTACAGGCCATAACATTGAAAATTCTAGTGAGAAATCTCGTGTGTGGAGGCATGGGAACCCCTTTGATAGTAGTGGACATACCTCGCTGATCACTCCTGAGCACTCGAAACAAAAGAGAGCTGCACAAAGATACACATCGACGATCTCAAGACAATGGCTTGTGGTCAGGATGCTATAAATAGGTGCTAGCTATGAGCACGGGAGGTCACCAAGTGAAGTTGGTGTGGAGATTTCTAACTAAAATTTTCAACGTTATGGCCTGTAAAAATCTTCAGCAGTAAATATTCAAAAAAATACTTTTTATTGGGCATAGTCAATGATATCCCTAAAGTAACTCTGAACCTGCAGTAACCGTCACCTGCGTAATTAATGAGAATATGTCATTTGAAAAAAAAGTTGTAAATTTTGAAATAAAACAGAATATGGATTGAATAATGACAGGTGGCGATGATATTCTCTACCTGATAACACTCAGGAGCCTGGAGATACACCTAGTTATAGGATTATGCTGCTTTGAGGTGTGTTTTGGGACAGGGCTTTTAACTGGCTTGCAATGGTACCCATCACCTTAACAGAACAGCATAAGAACAAAGACAAACAGAGTCTTATTCAGGAACTACAGGCCCATGTCAAGAACACAACCGCCCCATATAAATACCCCAGAAAGGTAAGTCTGTCTGCCATGATAGTCCTTTTAAGCATTGATACAGAGAATTTCTTATGTTTTGTTCATACCAGTCAAGCTGACTAGCTGCTTCCAAATTTTGCAGGTTCACCTTTTAGCCAGTCCTGATCATAAATGGGGATTTGAGATCCAAAGAACACAGTCTGAAGTACTTGAATCATTGCCAGTCCCTCAGAAAGGCTGCATGCTATCAGAATTTAGTACCCTTGTTAGGCGTGAAATTAAACGTTGCTTCCTGAAGGAGGGGAAAGTAAACTTCTATTGATAGGTTTCATCACCTTATACTGTATACTCAGTGTTAATATTGTGGCAGTCTAATTAATGCGCACTTCTCGCACCCCTGATGTCTGCATTTATTAAATTCCGCACCATTTTTTGAACATCCGATCCCTATGCTAGTATCTTACAACTTAATAACATGATAGCTTGTCTACACGCCAAAGGCATACAGTACATGATAGATCTTGGTTAGGAAAATCTTGAGAAAGAGTCAAAATTGAGAAAAGTCATCAATGTAATAAAAGCAGGGGGTAGGAAAATGACATAGAAGCCTGTGTATTTTTCATAACATTGGGATGTGTGATCAAAGGGCCTGCTGAGGGCAGGTGTATTGATGAATACCAGTGTACACTCTCAGCAAATGGGGTGCTGACAAGTCTATGGATTGTGTTTTTCAGATCGAGTTTGTTGATGAGCTGCCAATGACAGTCAGCAGAAAAATCCGCCGAGTGGAACTTCGCGAGAGAGAATGGAAGAACAACTCCTGATTCTAGCTGCCAGTTACAAAAGTCTTATAACTCTTAGTAGGTAGTTTCCTGTAGAGATTGAGTCCATCTGCCTCAGGGAGCACCTGTTGAGTTCCCTTTAAAGCTTTTGCTTCTGTAGCGCACACATGGTATGACAACTCTGAACGTAAATCATCAAATTAAGCTTTATTTTCTAAATATTTGAAGAGAAAACGAGATCAACACTTTTCTGTCAAATACTTCTCGAAGTCTTGCTTTATATGGCATGATGGTCTATTGGATATATCATTTATGCACCAATGCTTAATGTATGTATCAAATTTGCCTTTTTGTGTATAGGGTCTAACAAATAAGTTGATTTTGTGCAAATACTGTGGTGATCTATCTAAAAGTTCAGTATGTGTAAATGCTGTGTTGGTCTATCACATATGTGGTTCATATGGAAATGTTCTTTTATTCTTTCAAAAATACTGTTGACATGTGTAAATGCCTAGGTGGTCTAGCTGCCAAAGGATCTCTTTGTGTATGAATGCCTTAGTAGTCTATCAAGCCATTTACATACTGTTGCAATTGTGCCCTTTCAAATAGTGCTGTACTCACCACTCATGAACTCGAGTGGCTCGAGCAATGAGGCAGGCGAGCTGAGCTCGAGCTGAAGTGGTGAACTTGTCCATGTTGGTAACACAAACCTAACACAGAAACCTTTCAGCGACCTTTCTTATCACTTCTTATGGCTATCATGTCTTGTTTACAATCCCCAATGTGTACAGGCACTGTTGAGCATTGTACTGACCTTTGTATTGCTATATAGAAAGCATTATGTAGATACAAATATGTATTCTTCTACGCAAGCACATTTTAAAGTGGAATACCATGTAAATGTTAGCAAATCTCAATCAGTAAGTATTTCTTTCTTAATTGGTGGACTAAATAATGAATATTCATTTTAAAAACCGCACGTCCATGAGCTCATGAGTCAAAATGGTGTTGAGCTCATGAGTTGATCTAACTCAGGAAGTGCAGCTCTACTTTCAAATATATTTTATATGTAAAATATGCTGCATTGGTCCACTGAATTTCACATTTCTGATATTTGTAGGAGCAACTGTGGTCTTTCAAATATGTCATTCATGTATAATTGCTGTGTTGGCCATCCATATGAGCTGTTCATGTAAACATGCTGTGTAGGTAATGCAAATCAAAAATGCCATTTTTGTGATAATATTCTTGGCATTCTTTTTTGTGCTGCATTCAGTTTTAAATGCAGTGGTCTCTCAAATGTTGCCATTTGTCTATTTCTGTATGTGTTTTCATAATGTGGTTTTATATGAAAGTATTTATCATGATTTATGATCTCTATTTTCAAGTGTGTTTAAAGCTGTTTTATATTTACCAGGTAAAGTAAACCCTCTGATATGTGAACACCTGTGGACCACCTGAGCAGCAGTGTTCATACCAGGTGGTGATACTATCTCAGAGGGTTTTCAAAATGTATTATAATGAGTATAGAATGGAAAAATGAGTTCACATTAGGAGGTGGTCACATCTCAGAGGTTTTCCATTATGGAATTTGATAAAGTGAGACTTAGAAAAGGAGTTCATAAAAGGGAGTGATCCCATGCCAAAAAATCCTTGTTTATGTTGAAATCTATCTGTCGATGAGTTCACAGTAGGAGGTGATCACTTTTTACAGGTTTTCCATTATTCATCAATGTGATAAAATGAGACTTGGAAAAGGAGTTCATACTAGTAGGCGATCACACATCAGAGGTTGTCCATAATATGTTATGAGTGAATTTTCACATCAACAGTTGGCCGCAAAGGGTTTTTCAAAAGTTTCCTGAGGTGTATACTTATAAGGAGAGACTGGGAAAATGAGATTACATTAGGACTTGATCACATTTCAGAGGTTTTCCGTTATATATTGTGATAACATGGGACTTGAATGGTGAGTTCATAATAGGCAGTGTTTGCATCTTAGAGGTATTCATATTTCTAGTGTTTACTGTATGTAGTATGTATCTAGATGGTTAAAGAATGTAGAATATATTAATGCTAAAGCTTAACACATTTGCATATGTAGACTGCCTTCGAGGTCTTAATTAAAAGCATGTGCATGACTCATTCCTTGCTGTATTTCATAATTGCCTTTTGTAGTATGGATGGGTTAAATTTTTGTGAAATTGGCATAAATGCCAGGGCCTAGGAAAGGCACAGAGCAGCCTTGTTGATATTTGTACTTCCAAAGACTGAAGCGTTTGCTGTCTTGTTGTAGCAACTCCTGCTAGTATTGGTAACTGTAATTAACCAGCTGAATATTCCTTCAGTTGAATACAGATACAGCAGCAGGGATACACATGAAGGAATCCAGAATAGAATTGATAGATAAATCTAAATCTTAACTAACTACTATTTCTGTATTATACAGAGGCAGCACCTTTTATGTGAATTTGTATGTTTCATATGGTGCTATGTCAGATTGCGCTTTATTGCTAGAAAACAACTAACTATGAGGATTTTGGACAGGGGGTGGGTTGCCCTTATACATAGCTAGATCAGTAGAGCACACTATAAACATTTTCTTAACATATTCAAACTCATAGTACCCTATACATGTTGTACTGTGGAAAATTGAAAAAGAAACTGAAATAAAGCATAAATTTGAAAAACATTTGATGGAGAGTTGTTGGTTGTACTTATTGATCCATTGAATATCCTCCTTAATATGATTTTGTCCAACAGATATTGAGAAAACATTCAAGCCTGTTCATATGGGTATTGCCATGAATAGGTTGATTAGCGAAACGTTGTAGAGGTCTGCGCGTTTGCAAACATTTATTTGAAGATGAAAAGGTGTTATACAAATATGTCAGTCATCAGTGTTTTTCCTCCTCTAATGAGGTTGATGGACTTGCTTTGTATTATGAAGATTCCTGAAGAAGTGAACTAATTTGCTTGAAATGTTAATCATATGTTTTTCATGTACATGTGCTTGTTTTGGCCTCAAACCACCCGGGCAAGTTTAGATTAGGTTTAGTGCCCAGAGCTTTCCATGAATGCTGAGTTATCACAAAAATCATTGAATATCAGTTGCTTCTTTATATTCTGATAGTTCTTGATTTAGTTGCCTTTGTCGCATGGAGTGTTGGTTCATGTTCGACATTTTAGGCCAGACTCCATGGCATATTGGTTACTGTGTTGGACTGAGTGCTGGGAGACAAGAGGTCCACAGTTCAATTCCTTGCCAGGGTTATTAGGGGCTTCATCCCTTTATAAACTGAGGCATCCACTGACAACCTTCATTTCTTGCTCTTTATTGTCAGTAGCCAACTATTATGGAGGGATTACTTTGAAGTGATGATACTATTAGATACACCCTGTTAGGAAGTGTATATAACCATATCTATATGTTTGTATATATTTTCCTATTTTATATTATGGGGTATATGGAAATAAGTATGCGCCCTCTACCTGGCTATATGATTGTAAGGGGGGCTGGTCTCCCATTGGCTTCACACTCATGAGATTTACCTCTCTCTCAGTGTCTCCTTTCCGGAATGTTGCCCTCAACTGGAATGTCATATTTGTATGGCACTTAATGATGGATGTTTAATTACCTAAATGTGTACTCGGCATTTCTATTAGTTTCTTCGCAGCTTTATAAGCACTGATTAAGTATTCTTCTTGTTACTTGCACTTGAAAACAATAACTCCAAAACAAACTATTTTCTCATGGTGGTTGTTTTTCGAAGTAAGAGTACAAGTGTAACAAGGGTTCAAATTAAGAGGTTGATAAGTAAGTATATTGACCCTTTCACTTTATATCTGCAGGTGAAATTTTCATCTTGCTGCTATTATTATAACTTTGGAAACAATTTGGTAATTAAGCAAAATTGTCTTTTTTCATTTGATTTGAAAGGCATTTATGATTGTTTAACTAAACCTATATTTACGCTGCTTTCTTCTGATCTACATAATGTCGCAGCCTTTATCCAATGAAGTACCCCTAACCACTTTTTAAAGTCACCTATTGTGATTCATTTCCTAGAGGTGAACTAACAACAAACATAATATACACTAAAATACACTACAAAGGATTTTGAGGGAAAAGGGTTTAGTACAATAGGATACTTGTTAGCAGGTTATTTGGAGTCTAAAATCGTCACTTTCTCTGCCACATACAGGCTAGTTCATGACTAGCCAGTTTACACTTATTGGTGACAAGGGTAAATAAGTCTATTATTGTTATAAACAGACTTCTGTGACTGTAGGGTACTGCACTGAGGGCCCAAAGGCATTACCACTGACGGCTCATTGTTTTTCACCACAGCCAGGTCATGGTGGTGATGCTAGCCTAGACTTGTCAGATATAGTAAACATCCATGGGTATGGGGTTCTGTATAGCTGTAATAATCAAATAAAAAATCATGTTATCTTGTACTTACGACCTCAATTC
The DNA here is from genome assembly GCA_963942565.1 of Maea johnstoni. Classification (NCBI taxonomy): domain Eukaryota; kingdom Metazoa; phylum Annelida; class Polychaeta; order Spionida; family Magelonidae; genus Maea; species Maea johnstoni. Next base: position 11,124,287 of record OZ012685.1, on the reverse strand, counting down.
TGGTACCAGAATTGTTCAAGGAATTTTCCTATTCTGATATTACCACAATTGTTCCATACGGACAATTCTAGACAGTAAGTACAGATTTCTGATAAGAAGAATGTACGAGAAGTGTAAACTCTTGAGTACTTGTACGCCCTGGACTGTTACGTACCCGGGGGGGAGGGGGGGGGCCGCACCTTCGTTACCTATTTCGCGGAAGAAGGGGTCTTTTTTTAAGACCTCCGCATGTCCGCGATTTTGTAAAAGAAGGGTACTTTTTCGTACCCAGGAACGAAGTATGGGGGTGAAAATCCCCTTACAATCCACGAAATATACACGGCTCTGACGCCGAGTGACTCCCGAAGTGACTGGGCTTCCGAGTTTGCTGCCGCTAAACACGCAGAGGATTATAAAATCTAAAGTTAAAATATGTGTTCCCGATCATCTAATGTCAGTGTTTTGATAAAAGAAGGGGTGTTTATCTAGTGGAAAAAGTCACCGTTTTTATCAAAATAAGGGTGCTTTTTTGGCCAGAAATCAGTGCTTTAGGGGTATTTTTTAATTTTGATAACGAACGTATGCGCCCCCCTAAATACCCAAGGGGGGGGGGGGGGGGCGGTGGTACGTACCGGAATATTAGCCATGGCCCAGCATCGGCCATGTGCCTGATTTATGCAACCAGGTGAATCCGGCCAGGACAGGGTTTCTGCGTAGCTTGTAGGAACTTCAAAGTGCGTACGTAAGCGCTAAAGACTTAGACATTTACTTGAAAGTCTTCTCCAAATCTCTATGGCGCCTCTTTATTTGTAAGTCTTGCAAGTAGTCTTATATATGTCTTGAGCGCATGTGCACTTTTAAGTTGCTACAGGTGCATTAGATGCTCTGCCCTGGCAAGATCCACCTGCTCACTCAAGTCACTCACACAGGCCGAAGCCGCCGGGCACAAGGTAACTCCGGATCGTACCAGAATTAATTGCAGCAACTTTTTCTGCTACAGATTGGTGTCCCAGAATTGTATATTCAGACAATTCTGGTAAACCAGATAACCTGTCTTATTTGAAATCATAGAGGGGGGTGGGGGGGGGGGGGGGGGTGTATAAGAATTAAAATTATAAGTAATTGATGGTTGTTGGTGGTCTTCATCATGAAAAACGTGCGTTACTGCCCCTTTATTTTTTCGGAAGGAGCCTATGCAGAAATCCCAACTATTCGGCGCTGAAACATTTGAAATCACTTGTATGTTATTGATCACTATTATCCTATTATTCTTACTACACCCACGCCACAGGATAGGTGGGGTTTCCCTACAGCTAAGTGGTATTGCACACCTGACGTAGTGTAGGGCTACTGTCCTTTTGACCTGTCAATGCATACAGGGGAAAAGGTGAGGATGCCACTCAATTCCTCTCATTGTTTAAGTGATAACGTGTCAACTGTCCTATTGCTATTTCTCTTATAGAAAAGAGGCAATTCACTGGTTACCAAGGAACAAGATAATACAATAAGACTGCCCTTTCCTCTATGGTGCTATGACTTCGCTAGAGAGGCCTCGTTTTCTAGGAAACGAGGCAGTCCAACGTTAGGTTTTGAATTCTCGTATAGGGTCGCTTTAATTGCCAAGTTGATATGGAGGTTAACTCAAGACTAGCCGCCAGTTGTTAAGGATCGAGGAACACGGAAGAAACCACCGCCTATTATCCAAACTCATAGGAATATGGAATTTCGTTTATAGGCATATTTTCCTCCATATATATGCTAATAACCAGGAGGGGTGTTAGTAATTTAGATTGAAACTTTTCCTTCACATATTTTCCCAATTTGTTTTTGCTTGAAAGATTTTGTCGATATTGTCAGGCAGCTTTTGGCCGTTGGAAGCATTAATGTGTTAAGGCTCGGATGCATAAACAGTACGACACCTTTACGATGAGTAACGTGTATAGCAATGTATCAGTATCGTATCTATATTAAAGCCTTAATATTGAAGCCTTAATGACTGTTCAGCAGGGCACTATGTGTATTTAATATTCAGCTGAAGGCGTCCTGGCCAGACTTCCAGTCGAGATGGCTGAAGGTCTGCATTAAATACACATAATGCCCTGCTGAACAGGCATTAAGATTTTTATTATTGCTCCCCTACATCAATAATATTGTATTTTTAATTTTGGTTAAACTCATAAATATAAGAGATAAGTAAAGCATTTCACAAACAGTTCCATTAGCTGGATACATGTATAACTGAAAGTATAAATCAATATTTAGGTGAAATATAATGGGGTTTTCTTCAAATATTGACCATTTTGTTGTTCACTGGGGAAAATGTCTTTAGGTAAAGTGACGTGTCACTGTCGATGCATGTCAGTGCTTGTTCTATAATGTTGGTGGAGGGCATTGTTGTGAGATTTAATGCTCTGCGGAGGGCATTATGGGAAGTTAATGACCGGTCGCATGGTACAAATCCTGATTGCTGATTGGATAAGCCAGAGAAAGCAATAATGAGTAATTGCCAGTATAGCCTAGTACGCATCAGCAACAATGAACTTTCAACAATCAGTAACGTGTGTTGCAATGTATTAGTAACGTTACATGCCTTACAAACAACCTTACATGTATAAGTAACATGACGTATTAGCACCGCGACGTTCTATCAACAACATGACGTACTTTCAACATGACACATATGCAGCGCATCAATATTACTTTTCTAGGGGCCCGTTTCTCGTATCGTAAAGTATGATTTTCATTGTTGGAAATCGTGCTTTACGAAATTCATACAGCACGTCGAATATTCAGCTGTTCTTATCACCAACTTGATTTATCTTGAAACTGACTACATGGGGTCCATAACATGACGTAAACGCAACATGTCATATCAGCAACATGGATTAATATCATTACGCCCCCTGGTGGGCAATTTGTGTGCTAGGTCATCATGACATTCTCAGCGTATCTTGAGATAGTATGCGTAATTCCTGAGCTATTGGTATTACACTCTGCTGACGTAACGTTCAATGGGGGAAGTTATGCATGGATAGGATAACGTCTTTTATTCATTCATGATTTGAGTTCCCCAGTAAGTATCATTTGAGTGCTAATAGTTAATAAACTACGCCAATAGCTTTGCAATATAGAATAAGTTGTGATACTATGGGATGGGATACACGGTCGCTGGAATATAGTATAACGGTAATACATGTATAGAAAAATCCTCTTAACTTTTTAGGGAAGTTGATGGTTGGGTGTTGCATGGGAAACCGCTCTTGAAATCTTTCCCGCAAATCCTTTTAACAGAAATGCACCACCAGCATATTCAGTCCTATTTGGCCACTGCTGCTGCTACCATTTCGTTGGATTTCTCGTGATCAACCACCTTTATTTTCATATCTTCTTGAAATTTTGCTGAATTACCGAGTTATTTTCAAAGAATTCTTACATGTAGTTCTATTTGACATTTAAGCATGGATTACTATTAAGATTAAGTTTTCTTGTAAGGATAATTCGTGAATATACGGTCATTTTCATGTTTTCATATATTATAGCTTACACAATTTTCTTCTTAATCCTACCCTATGTGGCCATCACTCGCTGGAGGGACAGTCCTAATATCAAAGAAACCACGTAATAGGCAAGCAGGAAAGATGTTTTTCTCATAAAGTACCGTCATGCTAAATCCAGTTGTCATGCTGGGTCAGCGTGACCTTTGTCCAGCACGTGGTCAGCAGGGTGACTCTGAGACAAGGCGGACTAATCAGCAGAAAACACTTACTAGCTGACAGGATAAGGAAACCCAGGGTCAATCTAATGCCAATACCTAAGTTCCTGTTTTTCAGTGCACGGCAGTCAAGCGAAAGAGATATCGCCGATAAGGCAGAATTAAGTGATTTTCATTACGTGATGTTCTAATAACGAAAACCCTGGTAAGATTTGTGGAGATTCTGTTTAATTCACTTTTTCAATTTCAATAAGTGTGAAATGGCTAGGAGTCTGAACAATTGCACAGTATGGTAAAACGAACACCTATTGAATATGAAAGGGCTGCCTCCACAAAACCGGACAGTGTGGCTATTTCGTCCTCTTCAAGAGGGATTTAAGTATTGTCGATGCAATGTAGGGTATGTCCCTTGATACATACATATATATATATATATATATATATATATATATATATATATATATATATATATATATATATATATATATATATATACATGTATATATATATATATATATATATATATATATATATATATATATATATATATATTATATATATATATATATATATATATATATATATATATATATATATATATATATATATATATATATATATATATATATATATATATATTTGTATGTGTGTAGATAGCATATGTATTGATAACAAAGACCTATTTTGTGGAACTTGGTTCAGAGGTGTTGTTCTTTGTAAGTTTAGGGCCTGTCCTGATAGTCGGGTGGTCTTGGGCGTTGCCACACCACAGACTGCTGGCTGTCTCTTACCAATTCTGGTAGGCTTAGCAAATCCTTGTACATTTTCCTATATTTCTCTATTTGAAGAGTTATGCTCTGAGTCACCAGATAATACATGCATGTGCATCATGGATGTATAAGGATAAAATATACAGCAGCAGTAGAGCACGTGTAGCAGCATTAGTAGTGTCATGAGCGAACAGCGTACTGACGTGCACCTGCTTAAGGCACACCTGACTAGACCTGAAGCTAGGCTGATTGCTCTTATTGTCATCACTGTCCATGCACAATACCGCCATGCACTCGTATCAACCCTCCCTCTTCATCGCCACAGTTACTGTAGAATAACTGTTTTCGCCGTTTCTTACTCTTTTTCCGAAGGACAAATAGATCTGGTAAGTGTACATTGGGGCATTTGGTACATTTCCACTCAGTACAATGGAAACACCTGGCGTGTATGGATTAAATTCTAGCCTTCATTTCCATAAATAAACGTTTCAGATATCGGTACCGTTCGATTCAACGATATCCATAAAATGTCTGCACCATTATAAGCACATGCCTATCTCCCCTTCACATTTCTTCTCGAAGTCATTTGATTTTGGCTTATATTCTGCAATAAAACGATGAAACTAGGAATCGGTATGTACCTATCGAGCTCTTACGATACTCTGGCAGATACTGTAAAATACCTCGAAAAAAAAACGAAATTGTATTGTATTGAATGTTTATCGACTGCACATTATATAGTACACAATCATACGTTATACAAAATCATAGCAAAAGTGAAAATGCAATTCTGTTTTCCGAATTTCACATTTTTTAGATCTTTAGAATAGGATTTTGACGAAATGTCATTTGATTCTTATCACTGATGATATATCTTTTATTAACTCATTCGCAGCTGGATCATAAAAATGGTCTAACACATTTTTTTCACGACAGGCATATGCATTCAGAGATACTAGACTGAACGTTGTCATTTTGGGCTCAACAGCCCTTTTTCATTTATTATTCGCTCAATGAAGATATCCACAATTTGACTTGTCAGCCGCTGGTTTTCTATTAAACCCATTTACAACAAGATTGAATGCATCGTATGCCAACATCGAACACGACTCTCAAAATAGAATAGTATTGGAGATATCATTTTAATTCTCTGCAAAGTACGGATGTTTTCATTGTTCAAGGGATTCATTCAATTTAAACCAACTATATACACCTTCATGTGAAACTGCTTTGGGGGCAGTCACGGAAGTAATACATTCCAGTTAATTACAATGATAGTTATCTATGGCGCGAATGTATGATACAAAGAATAGTATTCGAAATATAGATAGCGACGACGTTTTTACTTCACTAGAACAGCATCATTATTTGAAACATTCCTGAAAATATTGGTTTGTTATCAGATATATCTATTTAGCGGGCATTATGTACATTGTATGCTCCAGAAATACATGGCTTGATTTGCAATTGCTAATCGTTTTGACTATTATTAGAAACATAAAAATAATACAACAATTTCTAGGATTTGAACAGTTGGACTAACTACATCAATCATGATTCGTTGGTTGAAAACCATTGGCTGCATGCTGACACTGGTCCTATTGCTATGCCCGGCTACACGCGGATCCCTGCTATTCATAGCGCCCATACTTCTGCGAGACTTACCAATTCCTGGTAGCAGCACGTCTACGACAGCGTGCCATACAAGGACGTCCATCTTAGCTGTGTTCACATAGCAACAACAGGCTTCAAAAGCAGTTTCTTTAGTGTGATTATTTCATGCCTGACACTTAATGCGTTCCATGAGGTAAATTTGATGTATTTTCTCCGGAACTAATGTCTTCTGAGAAAATGAATGTGATAGTCTTTCTTTTAGTCACTGACATAAACAACTACGTTGACAACTTGCTTATTGAATTCATCATCAGATAGGCAATACAGAAAAAAGCAACTATCACATAGAGAATCAATACAAATGGTTGATATTTCATTAATGTACCTACACCAATATGATTGGAACATATATAAGCAAAGTGAAATGATAGAAAAACAAAAACTAATATACATGTCCTTGGTGATTGATACACGGTCAACTCTTTCAACCCCAGATTGGGTGCGAGGTAATTAAAACATTGACTGTTTCATTTTATTCTAAATTCTACAATAACATACCAAGCCATGTCAATATGGGGTTTAATACGCTAACCTATTTGTGCGTGTATATATCCCAGTTAAGTGTCCGAATGCGTGAAATGTTAAAAATAAGTATGAGATCAAGCATACAATCCTAAAATGTTTGTAAAAGAGTTGTATATTTACTTCTAAGCAACACGATTCTTTCAGTTATTTTCCAAACAATGCTGTGATGGAGTAAATCAGGACATGCTTGAGCGCTGCAGGCGTGAATTGGCTAATCCTGGTGGCTAATCCTGGGCCATCCTCAGTGTGATGCTGAGTTCCTGCCTAGCAACAGAGTGATGCCTGGGCTGCAGCACAGCAGAGGATAATGTGTCAGCCATACTGAGCATTGTCCCTATGACACCGTCTACAATGCTTTATCCTCATAGTACCTGTCACGCCCCATACTTAAACAGACATGGAGAAATGTACACACGAACAATATACAACATGCACTGTAATATATATATATATATATATATATATATATATATATATATATATATATATATATATATATATATATATATATATATATATATATATATATATATATATACACAGTCAAACTGCAAACGACCACTTCTCTTAAACGACCACTTACTGTGAACGACAACTTCAGATCCCCCAAAGGCTATTCCCTATATATTTTACCTTGATAAAACGATCACTTCCTTGACGCGACCAACGACCATGAAATTTTATCCCTAACAGTAAATGGCCCTTCATACAACGGCCACTTGAATGCCTCGAAGCCTTGTCTTTTGGAAAAGGGCACAATGACATGATGAAATAATCGGTAAAATTGAAAGAAAATATAATTTCTGAGTGTCCTCAATTAATGTTGGACTTCAACATTTATATTTCTGAATAGCTTATTCTGAAAATATTAATGAAGAAATTTCAACAAACGCAGCTTAACATAACAACCTCAATAATACCTGGGCCTGTTTCTCGTATCGTAAAGTACGAATCGTTCGTAATTTACGATTCGTAAATTTAGGAACGTTTTTACGAAGATCAATTATTGCGTTTCTCGAAGCTCTTCGTAAATGAATTCGAAATTTCGTAATTGATGACGTCATTTACGATAAAATATTGTTGTGACGTCCTTTTGTTGCGCATATAGTCCTATTGTTGCGTACATAGTCATATTGTTGCGTATGCCACTCACTATGGGAGTGGCATCAGTGACATGAACGTCAGGGATGGATAGGGCATTTATCCCGCCGTAGCGTACTATTGAAGGATACAGCGATTACCTTCAGCCCTGCGTACAAAAGCAACAAAATATTCCATAATAAAACATGGACATACTACCATATGTGTGCGTGAAAAGGGTAGATAAATTGCGTTTTTATGCAGTATTGTTCGTCGTTTAAATTAACTGCTTTAATGGTTAACGGTTTTTAATTATCGGGGAAAACCGAGGAAGTATAATTATTACTTTTTCTGAGAGGGGCTGTATTAGACAACCATTATTCAACAATAAACTCAAACCTAACATTAGCCCCCCCCCCCCCCCTTGTTCCTCTTTCTGGAATAGCCTAAGCAGAATTAGGGGTGTCCGAATATCTTAGTGGCGGAGCACAGTCAATGTATGCATGTATGTATCAATATTGTATCATGGTTGCACTACTATATTAGCCCTTAGAGTAATAGTTAAGACCATGACAAATCAATAGACATTATTTCTAAATTAAGTTTACTAGGGTTTTAAATACAATTTGCATCAAGAAAAATTCAAGTGAAATATATAAAAGCGCACATTGGTCATGTGTTTGCGAAAAATTCCCGGGTTAGATAATGCTTTTTGGCTTGTCTGCGATGGACCAAGTGTGAAAGAGCATTTATTTGTATAACCGTTTTTTTTGGGGGGGGGGGGGGGGGGGGGGGGGGGGGGGGGGGGTGTAGGAGAAATTAAAAAAACACTTCTATTTTCACGACCGTTTTAAGGGGAGGGAAAATTTAAAATATATATATATTCACGACTGTTGTTTTGGGAGAGAAAATAAAGAAATTTTTATTTTCACTACCGTTTTTTGGGCGAGAAAATAAAGAAAAAAATTTTTCACGACTTTTGGGGTGGAGAGAAAATTTAAAAAATACTTTTTATATTCACGTCCATTTTTGGGGGGAGAGAAAATAAAACGATAGATAGATATACGTGTACAGACAGACAGACAGATAGATAGATAGATAGATAGATAGATAGATAGATACATACATACATATATGCATACATACATGTACATGCATACATACATACATACATACATACATACATACAGATAGACAGATAGATAGATGTTAGATATTGATAGATATACATACGAATAAATACATGTTTCCATTATTGATATGGTCGTTTTACTTTGCATAAATGATATTCCATGATATACACGTACGTGGTCTATATTGCGAATTTCGCAAATTATTAGGCTACCTTTACTACGAAAACGAGCCAAGCAAACAGTCATTTTCACGGCCGTTTTTTTGAGGAAAAAAGTTATAACTTTATTTCTCCTCTTTTTCTCTCCCCCCCCCCTCCCCCCAAGAAAACAATGGTCGTGAAAATAAAGTTTTTGTATTTTCCCTCTCCAAAATGGTCGTGAATATAAGTAGTTTTTGTATTTTCTTCCCCCCCCCCCCCCCGACGTTAAAATATAAGTTTTTATTTGCTCATTCACACTTGATGATGCATCGTACTTGTCGCATATAAACATTTCAAAATCAAAAGTATCTATACATTATTTATGAATGATTGTATTTTTATATTGATTCGTAAATCATGGGGAGAAACCACTCAAACACTGGCTGGAGATACATAAAATACTTTAATGACACACTTTGTAATGGCACAATTACAAGCTATATCAAATAAATAGATACAATATTAAAACACTTATAGACAACACTACACAAGGTACAAACTTTCAATAAATACTACAAGAGACAATACTAAAATTTATCTAAAACTACAGACTAAAACTACTAGAGGAGACCAGCCCTACCCCTTCAAGACGTCACTCATAAAATCAAAATACATCTTCAAAGTTGGGTGGGTGGGAGGTGATGATTAAGCCTGTAGCCACAAGTTGTGTGCACTACCACTCCCCAGCCTGGAATGCTATTACCTGCCTGCACAAGCCCTATTTATACACACCCAAAAGGAGCGGGAGATTGAAAGCAGCAGTGTGGTCAGTACATGCAGGCAAGCTCTAGCAGCTCCCCCTCAATGTACGTCAGTGCCTGCAGGCGTGACCCAGTTTGTAGGCAGTCCTGACAAACCTGCAGAAGCAGCAGTGCAGTGAGGCCTATCGACCTAGAAACTGCCCACACTGAAGGTCCGAGCAGCAGCCCAGCCATGCCTGCAGTAGTGACCCAGAAAGGCCACTAATTATGCAGCCCACAAGCTGTATGTGCGAATCCTGATGTGCAGTGGGTTCTCTCCATGATCTGCAATGCTGGGTGTGACCTGCGCATTACATTGCAAATTATGAGATCTAATAATTATTCAGAAACCACTTATTTTATTATATTTAAACAATTATCCATAAATAAATGATTAATATTTATGCACGTGTATAGATTAATTAAACATATTAACATACACAGGTTATTTATAAATATTGATAAATTATATGTAAGTACTTATAATTCACGGGCCTGCTCTGATGGTCGTGTGGTCAAGTGCCCGTGTAGGTGCGTGAGATTACCCCACGTTGCCATGCAACAAGGGTCCAAAAACGTCATTCGTAAATTTACGATGACCTCTGAGGTCCTCGTAAATTTTACGCGATTTTCGTAAATATTTACGAACGGCTCAGCTTCGAGAAACAGAAAAATCGTAAATTACGATTTTCAACAATGACAATCGTAATTTACGATACGAGAAACTGGACCCAGAAATTCTTTGTTTTTTTCATATCCTCACTCAGACTCCCAACCCCTTCTGAAGTGACCACCTTAAATTACTATTACGAATGGTTCAAGATTGAATTGCTTCATTCGATAAAACAATATTAAATTATCATGCACCATTTAGATATAGATGATGTTGAAAGTGTGAGCCATACGATTTTTTTTTCGAAGGGTAAAAGTTTAGTTCTAGATCAATAAAACAAATCATACTACTGAATTAATTGACCTCTCGTATTCCTTAGAGCGAAGTTTGGCAGTGGTGAGAGGCTTAAGCGGGGCGCACAGCAAATATACATAGTCCGGCACACAAAGCTGAACCTATGGCTGAAGCTTTTTTTTCAAATATAATGGTGTTTTTCAATTTTCAATTGCTGAGAACAGGGGTCAGAAAGTAGGTCACTTAACTAACTTAACACTTAACTTATGAAACAAATTAATTTATATTTTCAGTAGTACACCTTTAGTTTCCAAAATGTACATACCACAATTATACACATTTAGCATAGACACATCACACCTACATATACTGGCAGTGAGTTCAGTGCCAACATTTAATCTCTGCACTTAATGTGTGAGATACCGGGCATAATAGACAACCGCACGTCTGATTGCCACCCAGTCTCATGGGCACGGTGCCTGGATGACCACACAACTAAACGTAGCAAGAGACGTCCGGTCGACTGGTGTAGGAATTAGATGTCTGTAACACACATGTAGCTGTCCCCGGCAGATTATTAAAATGGGTACCCTTGGTTACCAGAAACAATTGAATATATATATATATATATATATATATATATATATATATATATATATATATATATATATATATATATATATATATATTATAAAATCAGCGCATGGAGGCGAATGACCGACTACATGTAATTACATTT
>OZ012685.1:11075128-11112628 GCA_963942565.1 Maea johnstoni | reverse complement strand
CATACGCAAAGTAAATAATTTTCGAAAATGTGACCCAATCACGGTCGACGAATGACAAATGCGGAACTGTGTTCTATTAATAGCCATGAGCGGCGATAAAACAAGAACAAATACACCCACAGAGGTGTAAAAGGTACCTAATTCGGCAATGTGACAAAATTATGAATATTTCTTTCAATAGGAATATTCTAAACTACTAGTATTTACAATTTCGATAAAGTTAAAGTTGAACAGTTTTATTCAATCAAATAACTTGGAAAAGTTAAAATTTGGTCAACTACTCTAAGCACATTACTGTACTCCAATCTACCTATATAAGTAGGATCATTGGCTTAGGTAGGGTAAGCACAATCAATGATTGTTGCGCTTTCCCGTCACTCTCGATGTGTCATCAGATCGGGAGCGCGAGGGGAATGCAAATTTTTGGTGGATGGTGTGTCGGTGGTTCGCCCCGATACCCTCCACTGAACTTGACCGTGGCCTGCGGTGTGGGCTACTGCGTTGCCAATGACTGCTAGCTGTCTCTCGACCCTGTCTGAATTTGAGTCCCTGCTGGGGGCATGAAAGATTGATGCCTTAGACTTGAAACCAAGTGGCGGATTGGTTTCCCTATCATCCACACCTTCTTACATGCGCCCCAGCCGGTTGATTTTAGATCCCAGTCAGATTTGAGTGTTCCCGGCATGCTTGGCAAAAAAATGACCAAAAGTGAAAATTCCAAATTTAAGTTTAAGCGTGTTCCTGCGCGGCAGCTTACAGGGTCTACCAACTGCAAGATCGCATTATCATGCGATACCTTAACTGCCCTAACCCCGAGAATACTCATAGCATTAAGAAATTACTAACAAATATGTAAATTTAACTGAATGACCAAAGTTCGTGGAGAATAACTAGGACGAATGCAAATGACATGAGCTTCAGCCGGTTTAACATCTCATTTATCAATTCCATATCTATTAGCCGAGCTTTTTGAACTTTTGGTACATAAGTTAGGTAGCCCTAAGTGTGTGGTCATAGGGATATCTGTGTGCTCTAATATTTATTTCATTAAAAGAATTGCCAAATGAAAAAAAGGGATTTCTCTAATTCCTCCACCTTTTACAACTGCCGAAATACCCCTAGCCGCAATTTGGCAGAAAACAACTGACAAAAAATGAAAATTCTGAATTCTGGTCTCAACGTGTTCCTGAGCGGCAGCACAGGCAGGGTCTACCAACTGCAAGATCGCAGTTCGTGTAGAATGCGATACCTTCACTACCCTACCCTCGAGAATACTCGTAGTTTTATTAAAAGAATTGCCAAACGAAAAAAAAAGGATTTTTCTAATTCCTCCACCTGTTACAACTGCCCTAAATACGCCCTAGCCGCAATTTGGCAGAAAAAAAACTGACTAAAAATGAAAATTCCAAATTCTGGTCTCAACGTCAACGTGTTCCTGAGCGGCAGCACAGGCAGGGACGGTCTACCAACTGCAAGATCGCAGTTCGTGTAGAATGCGGTACCTTCACTACCCTACCCTCGAGAATACTCGTAGCGTTATGAAATTACGAACAAATATGTAAATTTTACTGAATGACCAGAGTTTGTGAAGAATAACAGGGCGGGTACTTTCCAGTTAAGTACAACTTTATAAATCAATAGCTGTTGTTTTGTTTTATTTTTGCATTTCCACCATTTGAAATTAGCCGAAAGTATGCCTTTACTAGGCAGATATTACATGCACCTGGATGGTAGGGCCTTTTTGTGAATACTGTGAAAGCTTTGACATGTCCAGAGCATCATGTTTGATTGTTAACCCACATTAACCACCTGCATTTACGAATGATTAAAGATTATTGGTTTCGCATCGTTTTTCTAGGTTGTCCTGCCACTGATGAATCAGTGATATTAATATTTCATATTTTCCTTTGAATTATAACTCCATTCTCTGAGTGCAATTTAACTGCCAGCAGACTCCCCGCAGGGCTTGTTCTAGATTCAATAAAACAAATCATACTACTGAATTAATTGAGCTCTCGTATTCCTTAGAGCGAAGTTTTGCAGTGGTGAGAGGCTTAAGCGGGGCGCACAGCAAATAAACATAGTCCGGCACACAAAGCTGAATTTTTGGCTGAAGCTTTTTTTTCAAATATAATGGTGTTTTTCAATTTTCAATTGCTGAGAACAGGGGTCAGAAAGTAGGTCACTTAACTAACTTAACACTTAACTTATGAAACAAATGAATTTATATTTTCAGTAGTACACCATTAGTTTCCAAAATGTATATACCACAATTATACACATTTAGCATAGACACATATATACCGGGCATAATAGACAACCGCACGTCTGATTGCCACCCAGTCTCATGGGCACGGATGCCTGGATGACCACACAACTGAACGTAGCAAGAGACGTACGGTCGACTAGTGTAGGAATTAGATTCTGTAATGTACATGTAGCTGTCCCTGTCGGCCAATTTCACTTACATGTAGATGTACATCTTTCCCTATAGGCCAATATCAGTCACATAAAGATGATAATAAACAAAATCCCAAATTGATCCTGATCCCTAGTTCCCTAGTCAGGTCTTATAATATGTAAGGGACTGTCTAAATCCATCCGAGTAAGGGGATATTCTCATTTATGCATGATACATCGGCTTGGGTATTCTTCAGGAAAGTATGTTCAAATTTTCTTTTTTTCTGGAAATAAGATTGGCAAAGATTGGTCAATATCTCAAATTGGCCAAGGGTGCCAACCCGGCACCCGGCAGATTCTTAAAGTGGGTACCCTTGGCTACCAGAAACAATTGAATATATATATATATATATATATATATATATATATATATATATATATATATATATATATATATATATATATATATATATATATATATATATATATATATATATATATATATATATATATATATAAATATATACATATATATATACATATATATACATACATATATATATATATATATATATATACATATATATATATACATACATATATATATATATATATATATATATATATATATATATATATATATATATATATATATATATATATATATATATATATATATATATATATATATATATATATATATATATATATATATATATATATATATATGTATGTATATATATATATGAAAAAAATGTTCAGCCCAAAATCCAGCTTTCTGTGCCGGACCTATATGTATGTGAACACCTTGGGGCACTTCAGTATTGTGATGAAATTCGCTCATGAATAGAGAATGATTATTTATCAAATAATGTGTCTACTGCTGCCTCAAAAAACACACAACATAAAAGAACAAACGCCATACGTTTTTGGTAAGCAGACATAAATTATGAACCGAAAATCTTGTTGGATTGTTACGTAAGAGTTGGGTAGCTGACATGCTAGCCACGTCTGCAAAGGCGAATCATGCCAACAAAGGGGCCATCAGCAAAATCAGCGCATGGAGGCTAATGACCGACTATATGTAATTACATTTCTGAAGTACAGTGAGAGATCGTGAAAAGAATGCCATCGTGACTGAGGACTTGGGCAGTGTTGTTGATGCAGACATTGAAAGAAAAGTATTGTTTGGTAGTTATGTAAGACGTGAGTACCTGATATGCTAAAGGGGGATCGTGTTTACTACAGCAAAGCTGCTTTCACCTGAGCCATTGTATCGTGACGACGCGAATAGAGTTACGAATATCACGACATTTTATTTTATACCTCATCATTTATTGCTAAATGCATTGAGCAATACTGGTATGTACGCGAATTGAAACATTGTGGTACGTAACAGAATTGTTGTCGTAAAGTTAAAGATGACCGAATTGAACTCAAAAATCATGGTGAGGGGAGGGCGGTAAAATCAAAATATAATTGGTGTGTGGGGGGGGGGGGGGGGGTAAAGTCGGCGAGTTCATAACCACCCCCCCCCCCCCCCCCTTTTCAGGAATATGCCGCTATTGTCGTACTGGAATGGTATGTGAACTCAAAACTCAGCTATTTGTACGTGCTCGTGAAGGAGTCAGTGGCTTTAATGCGTAATTATAACACCTTGTTCTTTATTTTGACTTATCATACAGTGTCCACATCCACACATCTTATCACAATATGTCAATATTATTATATTGTCACAATGTATAGTTTTAACGATGTGTTTTTCAGGCGAAATAGCTGAATGCTTTTTTATAGAACACAATACAATACAATATATTCACAGATTTATTTCCACCTTGGTTTGCTAATTTTTACAGTGCAATGTATACATCAAAACATTATCTGGCATAAGCGAATCCCAAATTCACAAAATAGCATTTGCACTAAATCACACTTGCGAGGAGGACAGACAGGAATGTAGTCCCTATAGACGGCACCACATTCGCCCCATGTATTAGCAGGGTATTCCCTTTACCGGTATTTCTAAACCTATCTTCAAAAAGGATTTTTGCAAGTAACTTTTAATTTGTTAAAAAATTAAGAATAGGATTAAGCCAGATACGAATGCGTCACATTGTCCTTAATTCAGAGGAAATTATAACGTTTTGCTGCCATTAACGGAACTTCACATTGTCAGAATATTAGCTTACTTGTGCATTCATCAAGACCATATCCATGACATAGTTAAATGGTTCTACAATGTCCTTATGACCATATTCTGTTGTAACCATCAAGTTGAAGGTCTTTGTGAAGTGTGACAAACGACTCTTCTGTCTCCAGCTTCCTCTTTTTAGCTCTTTGGGCTTACTGCCCCATTAATCAGAAACTAATTTTATCCTCACCTTTTTACCAGTTATCGGGGTTTATAACTAGTCAGTTGTAAATGGGGGAAAATGGAGTACCCGGCGAAAATCATCGTCTAACCTCAAGTCACCATTGTAGTTGTGAGAAATAGTGAGCAGTCAGTAGCGACGCCTTAGACCACTCGGCTATTGAGGCAGCCATCCAAATTACTCGGTATTACCCTTCCCCAATACGTATTGGTATCATATACCAATGCCACTTTGTAATAAACTCTCACTTCCATTCCACTTCACTCTTGAAGTAAAAGGTCCATACGTAGAAAGTGGACTGAAGCGTGGCTCTCTAAGAATATCAACTGAATATGCTGATCATTATTAAGCTTTGTAGAAATGTCAATCCCTAGAAGCAGGAATGAATTAATTCATTTCTAGCACTCACATAATGAATGAGTTAATTCGTAGCAATAGGAATTAATCGGTGCAGGAATTCGTGCATTTCTAGCACTCATGAAATGGGAGAGTTAATTCCTTGCACTACATGCAGGAATAGATTTGTTTATTACTAGCGACTAAGGAATTGACTGAGTGTATTCCTGGCTGTGTGCACAGCACATCACACACTAGCTCCCCATCTAATTATGGCAAGGTATAAATCACGTAGTCCTTCGAATCTAAGCCATGAATGAGCTGAAAGTCCTAGCTATAATCACAACAGATATGGCAGTCACAGAACCTTCGTATTCACAGCCGCAGACAAAGTCCATAGCCAAAATGACTTCAGATGAATCATTTAATCCCTAGTACTCGTGAGTGAATGAGTCAAACTCAAAGAAATATGAATGAATACCTCAATAATAGGAATGAATGATGTAAATCATAGTGGTGAGAATATGTGAGTTATTTCCCCGCTGTTTTCACGATGGATAACGCAGCTTCAGAACCACTGGAGTCGCGGCCACCGCATGGAATGCTCGATACAAATGTGAACATGAATATGCTACTCCTTGTTTATTATGTTTATCAGTGCTCAAATTGACTAGTAATGCATGATGTATTCGTTTCACACTGGGCCAGAAAGCCTTAAAAATGGAAACTTATCAATATGTTTAAGATGCCATAATAATTCCTTTCGATAATTGGGATATGCAGTCTATGTGAGAAAACATTTTTTTTGATAAAAGATTGACCTTAAAATGACCTTGAACTGTGAAAAAACCCAACATAATATGTTGGCCTTATTTGTCAGGCATTTAGAAAGAGAAGGTCAAAATTCTAAAATGATAGCATTGCCTTATCAATACTCAAGTTAATACTGAAAAGGTTATATGGACCATGAAAAAATAATCACATTATCTGAACAAGACAACCAATAATAGAAATTAGGTAGAACAATGTCCATTGCAAAGAGCTCTTTGAGTAGATATGATATAACAAAGACCAGGGCAATATCTTCTTTCTGGACATAGTTATGCCTGCTTTTGTAAATTCAAAATGGCCGCCAACTTTCAAATCCAAAATGGCCACCAAGGTCAGCGGCCATTTTGAATTCCTAAAATTGACCGTAACTTTGTTCAAAAAGGAGATATTGCCCTGGTCTTTTCTTAAAATCATAGTTACTTGAAAATAGTTTTGCAATGGTCATGGTAATAATTTACTGTTACTATTGGTAGTTTTGTTATTTGAGATAATGTGGTTGTCTTTTCATTCTCCATATAACTTTTATGGGAATGCCCTTTTTAAGAAATTCTTTTTGAAAATATTAATTTGAGTATTGATAAGGCAATGCTATCATTTTAGAATTTTGATTTTCACTTCCTAAATGCCTGAAAAAAGGCCAAAATATTATGTTGTGTTTTTTCATAGTTCAAGGTTATTTTAAGGTCAAATCTTTTTTAGAATATTTTCTCTCATTGACTGCATATCCCAAGTATCGAAAGGAATCATTATGGCATCTTAGACATATTGATAAGTGACCATTTTTGAGGCTCTCTGGCGAGTTTTAACTTTTAAAATGAATGAGTTAATTTCTAGCTGCTGTGTTGACGACAGATACGGCGGCCACAGCGGCACTGGCTTCACAGCCACAAACCAGCTCCTTGGCCTCGGCGCGGAAGGATGCGTTGCGTAGCGAGTAGACGATGGGGTTGCAGGCTGAGTTGAGCAGGAACAGGAGGACGGCGATGGACTGCGCGGCCGAGGAGACTGCCCCGCCCTGGAATGTCCGCACGAAGTTGACCACCATCTGCGGCAGCCAGCACACGGCGAAGATGCCTAGCACTATAAGCAGCGTGATAGCCGTGCGGCTCTCCATATCGTATTGTCTGCAAGACAGAAGAAAGGAGGAGATAAGAGTTAGCTATGTGAAGAAAGAAAGACTGAAAAGGGCAATATTAATGGTCTTAATATGCAAAAACGGGGAAATTTAAGACAAATTTTAAGAAATGATATTGATTAAATTAACTCTTCTAATACAAACAGACACTGATTAGTGAATCAATGAATCAATAAATGAATATTCATTGACCGTAGATACATCTACAAGATCATTACATCCAGTTCAGGAACATATAAAATATCAAACAAGAAAATGCGCATAGAGAGAGAGAGAGTTTTGAAGCACAACTTCTTAACGATCAATATGTATTGGTATTAACTTAAAGAAAAGTGGATATATCATTACTCTCTCATATATCTTTTGTAGGCTTAAATGATGGGTATTGACGTAAAATTCTGGTGAGTATTTGATTCTACCAGACGTGATTGAGATAGTAGGATTGGAGAATATTATTATGACACATCAATTTAAGGTTGCTGACATCAGAATACATGTATACAATTATTTCTCTACACTTAATAAATGCTTCTTTTCCCTTTCTCACCAAAGGAATATCTTTTTGTATTCAGTATGTTAAAGTGTTAATAGGGAACATCAATTGTTTTAGTCTCCGAGTAAATAGTCCGTTCGTTTTGCGTACAAGTATGCTAAATCGTACTCGCATTTATTACTCCTATGCTGACCCAAGGTAGTATTCACTGTCTTGTAAGACCATATTTAGAATAAATGTAGGCCGATATGGGCTGGCATGATATGGCTAGGGTAATGTATTATGTATTGGTCTCAGGTCGTAAACCAAGACAGAATAAATGAGCAGCTTATGTATTCTATGCTCTTATACAGGATCTAGTCAGTTACTTACTGACTGCTCAACAGCTAGAATTACCCGACATCGGTCCTGCAATTAATTACAATACGGTGCATCTTATTAATGTACATTGTTTGCTATGGTCTAAAAAAATCCGATTGAATGTTATGCTTATATCACCTTATATCATCTTGTATAACTTATTATCATTATTCAGAAGTAGTAAATTTTGGAAATACGCAAACTCTCAATGCCTCAAATAAAATAGT
This sequence comes from Maea johnstoni, assembly GCA_963942565.1. Classification (NCBI taxonomy): domain Eukaryota; kingdom Metazoa; phylum Annelida; class Polychaeta; order Spionida; family Magelonidae; genus Maea; species Maea johnstoni. The sequence goes on along the minus strand of OZ012685.1, from coordinate 11,104,474 downwards.
GTGCGGGGGGTGTAGGGTAGGATGCTGATAGTTTTGTATGATTTGGCGTATATATCTTTTTGATATTCAAGTTCATGGTATTGGTTTTGAATGTTAAAATTAGTGTACTTAATTTGAATCAATCTCGTAACCAATGTATAGAATCGATTGTCTCGTTTGCTAATATATTTGTAACGGTCCATAGATACGATAGATTCTCTTCTCTACGAAATGATGCGTTGTTTTTGCAGTGAGTACTTGCCCAACGGCACGTGCGATGAGTGCAGCCTAATGAGCATTGCTATGTACAAAAGATAAGCATCGCGTTACTACGTAACCACAATGCACACCTGGGAGAACAAATAGTGTATTCTCTGTTTCCATATGAATTCATAGTAGGTGAAGTGCTGTTACCAATTTAGCACAGACTAACATGGAGGTAATAATGCTAATAGATTTAAAATGCTATCCGGTAGGGAAGGGGTATGCCCTCATGGCCATGAGGTCTTGTGCATCAAGCAGCGACTGTTCATTGGATCTCATTACTGGTTATGATCTGTGATTTGATCCATGAGAGGCAAGCGCGAAAGTCGCCAGTGATTGAGGGTTTACCGTATGATAATTAGAATGCCATACGTATAGGTGATGGGCATGCCTCTGTGGCTGAGTGGTCTAGAGTATAGTGGAGCGAGTCTCACCACTGGATAGAAGCCGCGGTTATTACCCTATTACTTGCACGCGAGAAATGTGCCAGTGGTAATGGTTTCCCTCCCCTCTCCCCACCATTAGCAATTTAGTCACGATATTGTCCCTATGATAACAGGGAAACACAAGTACCGTGAAACACCAACGCGAAAACAATGTGAACACATTATCCGAATCCAATTTGTTCCTAATTCATTCTGGAATATGATCTAATGTAAAATCCTTCGCCTGGGCCCCAAATTGTTAAAATCTCGCAGGTTTCACTTGTAAATATCAAATGACCATAGCCATCACGCCTGTAGCCGACCGTTCATTCATTATCTTATTAATCTTATTCGCAAATATGAAAGTAGAACCAAGACGATTAACACATACGCATCTTGAGAGCGCATATTCTGACGCATGTGAGCATAAATGCAAAATTGTTGAAAGGTATCTACATGTAGTAAGATAACTTTGATAGGATAAGATAAGATAAGAATTGTTTTATTATGGTCTCAATACCCATAGTTGAATGTTACATATATGACATGATAAAAAAATGGACGGTCAACTTTGACCTATGAGAGACCATACAATATGAACAAGGAGGAATAAACAATGAAGTAAGACTCATACCCCAACACGTCAACGTCTATCACTTCATGTGACATACTTATCGTAATACTGCTTTAATGTAATACTAGTTTTAGGCCCTTTGTAAGCTCAAATAATGAATGGGTTTCCTAATTATTTTCTTTTCTCAGCTGTAGCATTTTCCGAATACGGTGATACGTAAACGATCTCTCATGCTTGTTCGAACTTTTATAATTAAGACGTTTGAGGAATTCTGAAGAGAAATTCTAAAGATCTTTAGACATTATATGAGCGAAATAAACGGAAGTAAGATTATCTGCTCTATATCGATACGGTGAAACCAGGGATAAGTGAACTACCAAGCATTGTCAAGTACTTTTTTAATATCAGAAATTAAAGCATTATTTGACTTACACATCCTATTTGTATAAATTCGCACAACCTTTTACTGTGCGTTCTACAACAAATAGTGTTATTGGTAAATCAGATTCAAACATTAAGGACTTGTGTTTAACACTTTTACATATACCTGTATTTTGAATCTTATGAATTAATAAAGTAGAAAATCACATTTAACATTTTATTTCATTATGAATCCATTTGTGTAATGATGTTGCCTTGAGGGTCCACACAGTCCTTCAATTGTATGATACCATTAGAAAACCACTGTGTTCTACAATCAACTTGAATATTGTTATTGTACCAAAGTAGCTATTAAGTAAATTAAACACATTCTGGATTAATTTGAGAAAAATCCCAAATATAGGATCCCCATAGATAAGATATTATTGCTGCCATATTTAATTTGGAAAATCCTCCATCCTTCATTGCTTGCATGTTATCTTCTACCCCTAAACATATTGAAGGCATCAACTAACTTTGCTATGTTCCGATAACCTAAATTACCTTCTGATTGCTTCACATCTCTCTCTCTCTCTCTCTCTCTCTCTCTCTCTCTCTCTCTCTCTATATACATATATATATATATATGTATATATATATATATATATATATATATATATATATATATATATATATATATATATACATATATATTTATATATATATATATATATATATATATATATATATATATATATATATATATATATATATATATATATATATATATATATATATATATATATATATATATATATATATATATATATACCTATATTTTGAAGGTTTATTATCCCAGAAGAACTATATTATCAATTTTAACTATATGGATTCCCTTTGTAGGTTTGGGAGAGACAGGTTATGTGTAGTATTTTCAGTTACATACTCTCAATCACGATTGAATTTGTCATTTCGTTTATCTTCACCTCTTGTCATATCCAGGCAAAGTCGATCCATTAGCCAGTTGCAAAGACTAACACGAAGCACTGTTAATCTCTTCACATGCCCCTAGTCATAATCAAATCAGACAGTGATGAGATAGAACAAAACGTCAGTAAAGTTAAATCACATAGATATCGATGTGGGGGGCTGGCTCCTGCAAATGTAGATACGATGAAACTTCCGATAGGTGGATCCCTGTGGGGGTTAAAGGTGTGAGAAAGTATAATCCCTCAAAGGAGCGCACAATATGTGCAGTTAACACCCTAAAACCTAAGAAAAAAAGATGCACGATATTCTCACGCAATAATAAGGCGATTATATTGAGGTGAACATATTTAACTGCTTGGAGGAAGTTTACATTTTTACAAATACCTCACAAAATATGTGGGTGTCCTAACACATGAATTGGAGGGCGTGGGTGTCCATGTGACACCTGGCCACCAGGCTGCTGCTGACAGAGCATGGTGCCAGGTCTTGGACTGGGGAGACTGGTAGAGAATGCTCCTGATGATCATTCTGGGTCGTTGTCAGGCTTCTCTGCTGTGTACACAGGAAGATAAGAAATGCATGTGCAAAGCTCAGTGGTTAACTTATGAGGACATGATTTCCTCTTCCATTGTAGATTGTGCAATCAAGGTGGCCAATAAAAAGCATGCCTGTTGCCATGGTTCTTGCTCCTAAATATAACCTGTTGGTTAATGTTAACCACGGGGTGCAATATATGGAGTCATGCGTGTATTGACTGAAATCTCTCTCTCTCTCGCTCTCTCTCTCTCTATATATATATATATATATATATTTATATATATATATATATATATATATATATATATATATATACATGTATATATAAAGCGAGAGAGAGAGAGAGAGAGAGAGAGAGAGAGAGAGAGAGAGAGAGAGAGAGAGAGAGAGAGAGAGAGAGAGAGAGAGAGGTCTTCTGATATTTCATGACGAAAGGTTTATGTGTAGGTGGAATGTTAGCAGAATACAAATGAATACTAGATCTACATGTAGCTCTATCTAGAATTGTGCAAATATTTCTTACCCACATTGTAAAGTAGCATGGCACCAACACTAATGTGTATGAGGAAACCGAAGCTTCAATGGTTTGATATGTATTGGGTTTGTGATATGTTGTACCTCTGTAATAATTAGTCCAGAGGAACCTTCATGTACATGTCACTAGTGTATATTACAATAATAAGGCATACTGGTATAGCATCAGAAGGAAACTTGTCATTTGGAAGGAAAGGCAAGGACTTTTTCCTCGAAAGTAACAGTAAAATTGAAAAGGGAAAGAAAATGGTAAGGAAAATTGAGTCACTTTTGCATACTAGAGCTAAGATTCAGAAACGGGTGATTTTCTTGATTACACTTGTTAGTACTTACTGTGCACCGCCATTGCCTGGAAACATGGATTCTTTTCTGTTTTGAAGGTAGAGACTTCCGCTGTCCTTGTTGACCGCGAACACGGCAGGTATCTGTGGCGTGCTCTGCCTTGAGGGGCCCGCATTGGCCAACTCAGGACAGGTCAACGTAGACGTTTTGTACGGATGTTTAGGACAGACCCTTCTTGACCTCATCCGTACTAATCGAAACAGGCGAAAGTAAGTTATTACCATTATGGAGATAGGTATGACGAAAGCGCAAAGCCAGACGAAAAACATGTTGCTTAGGCTCTTCGCTGACGTGTCCCAATGGGGTATACAAGCAATGTCCACACCCTGCTCGAAGCCATACTTGCCCCACCCTACAACAATGGACAAGGCTATCACAAAGCCGTGCACCCAAGAGTACAGTCCCATGCGATGACTGCGTCGTTTAGAGATGCGCTCGTGCACATTTGGCGCCAAAACCATGTAGTAGCGATTCAGTGAGATCATGCATAAAAGGTTATTGGAAGTCGTGGTAAGAAAAGTAAGAAAAAAGCCGCTTATTTTACAAAATACAGGCGGGAAAATCCAGTCCTGGGCTATGATGGACACACAAATAAACGGCATGTTCAAAAGCGCGTTTAGAAAATCCGAAAGCGCCAATAAAAACACAAGATAGTTTCCGGTCTTGGACACTGTGTTGTGCCATGATCTTTTCAGCGTTCCGATCACTATGAAATTACCAAATAATGCTCCCACAAATATCACCGCCAAGCAGACTGTGAGGAAATATATCCCCAGCGCGTCGAATCCTGTTCCGCTCGCCGTTATAGCAGGCAACTGTGGCATATAGTTGTCTAGGCTTGTGTTGTATTGGCTTGGCATGAGCGTTGCGTTGGCGGCCATGTTGGTCTGGAGGGAGAGCGGTGTTGGCGGCGTAGTTGAGGCCTCGCCGCCGCCACGCCTTCTAATGAACACACTCTGTAACGAGACACGGTGTCGTATTGTAGCACAGAGCGGCGGAGACTCCTCAAAGAAGGAGAATACGTTACGCATGTGTGTGGCTCTACATGTACAGCAGAGCAGTGATATTTGCGCTAATGATAAGACGCACTGAGGCTGTTAGGCGTTGCGCAGTGTGCGGCATCGCACGCTGGTAAGCAACGTAACAAGTGCCAGCAGCTACCTCGTAAATTAATCCTCCGCGAAGCACAGTTCGCCTAGGCTTGCCCAACGTACATTGTATTAAAACCAGATAGGGCCCCGTTGAAAGAGGTACTGGGAGGACAGTACAATTACAGAGAAGGGGGGAGGCAAGTGTTGCGGCAAGGCGCTTAAGGCCGCAGGAGGAGTAGAAGTTGTCGATGTAATAAGGATCCGTGCGCCCAAAAAGTGAGTGGCGGGCGCACGGATCCAAGCCCAAAGTGCAGGTGGAAGGTACATGGGATTGGATAGGGCACTGATCAGCACGTAGAGATGTGTGAAAGGGCAGATAGAAGGTAAATGGGTGGGAGTTGCATAAAATAATAGTCATGTGCCGCAAGTGTGCATGAAAGTGACAATACCAACGTCATAGGGAACTTAATGGAACATTTCCTTCATCAACAGATATAAATTAATACTTACACCCATTAAACTTCACAGAGCTCAATTTTTATATGAAGGCTAGGCATTACTTACATTCATTAAACTATAGATTTTCTCGAAGAAATTCCTAACTTCACAACTGTGGAAATGTTTATTATAACCAGGGAATTTCATACACTAATCAAATCGGCCCTTATAGCGAACGCCAATTCAGGCAGACCTTCTCTCTGGGATCAGTGGATTTGACCAACAATTCATTTTAGTAAAGTGAAATAAAAATAATAAAAATATAGACATCGTTATTTAGAGTAGGTAATGTTTCAAAGTGCCAGACGAAGGACTGGGCAGGAAAAGATGATGCTAGTTGCGGTCAGATGGAATCGAACCCGCAAACCTCTTGCCCTGCAGGCAGGCGCTCTAGCCACTAAGCTACGGCGCCATCTGTATGTCAGCGAGGTTTGAAAAGAGAGCTATATTGATGAAATCCCGTAACTCTATTTTGGATCTTTCCTTGCATTCCGAGTTTAGTCCTGTCATTTACGTGACTGAATACCGGAGTAAATCTTTGAAAAAGACCGCCAGGCCACTTTTATCAATGACCCCACATATTTACATACGGCCCGAAACTGATTATGACCTACCTACCTCATGCGAGCCAGTAAAATAGCCAAATCAAATCTGGTGCCTGTTATCTAACTACTCCAAACCGGCTCGGGATAGCCGGAATGACGTTAGAACCCAACAAGGAGCGCCAAAATAGCTGAAAAATTGTATTTGATCTTTTAATCTAATGCCTTTTCAAATAAATAAAAAATAATGATTATATCAATACGCCTTTACATGTCGTTAACTTTATGGCATCGCCAGTTTCGCAATCCAATTTTCCTAGTGTTATGAACTTGCTATTCTGAGGTTCAATTAGTTACATCTGCTGCCGTTTCACTTTTGGGGGCGCTACGCGCTGCATGAACATTTGCGTCTAGAATTTATATTTGGAATTTCGTTTATTGTCACCCATTCTGCCACAAGGAGATTGGTTGGTAGCTAGCCAGTCTGAAGAAACCGTGGTAACGTGGGTAAAGCGTCCCTAACCTCAAGTCACAGTTAACTTTCCCACAAGCCTCCAGCCGGATTCGAACCTCAGCTGTGCTGAGATAGGCAATACAGAAAAGCGAAAAAAACTGAGTCTTATTACCATGAACATATACGTAGTAGAAGGTTTTTGTTGATTTTTTGTAATTTCTTTAACCAATGTGCTTTGCATATACGGTCTTATAACTTCATTTAACTCATCAACATGGATTATATTTGAAAAAAACCCTGTGCATGATTAGGTAATTTAGCCATCAGGGATAATATCGTTTAGTCTTAATTTCATCACAAAAACACTTCGCTATCAAAATATTTACATACTAGATCTAGTATGTACCATGCCATGTGTACACTCAGATGTGATTGGATTAGTTAACTCCTATATGGGAGCAATTGCCGTCATTTTTGTTATACGTATCATTCGAAGTACGTTGATGGTTTAAAAGAAAAGGATGACCGTCATCATCGAGATATGATCGTTTAACTGGAATAGGCTATATTTCGACTTGAAGGAAACACATTATAAGTGTGTTATCAGCTTCTTATTGACTGCTTTTCAGGGCGCTATTATGAAAATATGACATCCCAGCGGGGGAAACATGATGGTACGGATCCTCCCGAGGAGGATGGTTTTCCCCGAAGAGGATGGGTTTCCCGGAAGAGGATGGTTTTCCCGGGGACGAAGCCCTGGTGAAACTATCCTCCCGATCTCGAGGGGATTTGTTACATCATGCTAACCCACGGGGATGTTAAATAGCCATATCAATGCTTGTTGATATATGCCATCATGCCATTTAATACTTGGATAATTCATAATACAAATGCAAAATAAATCACACCTATACTAGACAGGCTTAAGGGGATTCCTTAACCTGCTGTGTAGTTGCTCCCACGCCACGAGGTAATGGATTAACCATAGTGTCTAACATTACGCTTACTCTCAATTAAGGACAGTATAAAACCACTCTGCAAAGCAAACACATCATTCACTTACCGCAGGTAAAAACCTTCTCATTTATCACGGTTATTTTCTACTGTAAATGGCTAACAGCCGCTAGTGAATGAGTGAAGCCTTACTACATAACCATGTTTCCAAATTGCTTCTCACTCTATATTGCGAGTAAATGAAAAGCAAGTCTACCCGTAGTAATGAATTATTCAGGTATCGGAAATATATGAATTTGCACTACTATCAACCGAATGTGCTGGTTTGTTATGAATTGAGTAATTAATTAATTTTAAAGCTGAAATAATTTTTGTGTTGATTCAGTATCATAACAATTAGAATACTATAAATACATGAAAAAGCACATGCATTAGTTTCAGAGATTTATTTATCTAATTTGAAAATGTTTTTTTTCTTCATTATAGGTAATATAGTTTGTATTTGTGCAAGGGTCCATTCCTTATTCTGAGTTCCTTGTCTCAATTCACTTTTGTTTTTTCAAGAATTCAAGTTGAGAATTGAGCACATGAACCTGACAGCTCTGAGTCCAAGTGTTGGAAAGTGATATTGCACCCCAATATAAATTTTGTAATGAGGTCATGTGACCATGATCTGCCCAATCACAGCAGAGAATGAGCAGTAGGCATTTAATAATACGAAATATTAGTCACCGCTTCTCGTTTTGCCTCCTACACCCTCCTGCTCAATGTTCCACCTTTATGAAGCCACGCAAGAATCGCTGCAAGGAAGATCATAGGGAAGGAAAGATCTATTTCTGTGCTCATTCATTCTTAATTCTGTTTCAAATTCTCACTCGTTTTAATTGTGAAACACGATTTCTTACACAAAACAGAACACAAATCTGTAAGAATCACAATTTTCTGGCAATTACGTAATGATTTGCTGCTATTAGCGTGGTTCTAGTTCTCGTGTATATTCTTTACCCGAGACTTTGGAAGACGAAGTCGAGCAATCCTGAAAGAATATTACATGCTTAGCTCACACAAGGCTTCTAACACATTATGCTGACTTCCATACCAACTGTCTCCACAGCAATAATAATCTGTATTTAAAGCAAAAGCTTGGCGAGACATCAATTCGAGCTTTATGATATATATCTACAACATACTGCAATGCATTCATCGTTTGATTACCAGCGCCATCTTTTGGGCGTCTAAGTAACCATCTATCTAAATAACTCTTGCCTTTTCGATATCTTCATGTATGTCTTTGTCATGGCATCCTAACAAAATCTGTTCTGAAGAGGTGTAATATTACAAGGGTATCAGTCCTGAACAAGATTAGATTAGCTTATGTTTATGTTAAAAGTCAGAATAGAAGAGAATACTTCATGGAGGCTAATGTCCGTGGAATGTACATGTACTCAAAAATGAATCGGTGATGTAGGAATTGTATCTGGTTATACAGAGGAGTAATCAGGTTGATATAATAACATGATGTGTGCATTAGTGCCCTGGGTCCAAAGTCATTCACGCTGAAGTGTCCTTAAAGCCTCACTAATTTGGTGATAACTATAAAATAAAGCATATTCAGAAAATAAAACAGGAATGTATGTTGAAACATAAGTCTACATCAAATATTCAAATAACTTATGCATCGTTCTTGATTTCTTCAGAGTCATATATCCCGGTGAAACGTGCAAAGGGTACCCTAGAGAATTATCAAGCAACAATTTAGTTACTGTGCAACAGTAAGTCTTAAGAAGATCAATATGGGTTTATTCATGATCATACCTTGAGGTATACGACAACATGAACTCATGGTTTGGCCACAACCCCTTACACTTCATTCTTAAAATCGTCTGCCTGGTTTTAACTAACCCGACACCTTCTTGAGCCACTGGACGTCAGTGGACGACATTCCCGACCCCGCAATCGAGTTATCAATTGCATCACCAGTTACAGTTGTAGTTTGCCAATGCTTGGTTCTTTCAAGTAGATAATGAGGTAACAATCAATATATTTCGAGTTGCTTTTTGTCTGATATTGGTAAATAAAACACAATCCGAAGTTTCATCAATCTATTGTCAGCTAGGGGCCGGTTGTATTCGTGAAAGAGATCTCAAACCCAACCATGACCGTGTGTAACAACTGCTTATGTAATAACTACAGCTTATGTAATACAACCGCTTGCGTAATAAGAAATTGACTGCTTATGTAATAACACAAAACAGTTAAACGACTGTAACAACTGCTTATGTAATAACCCGTGTAATAATCACGGCTTATGTAATATTCAACCAGTCATCCATGAATAATTGATAAAAACACAACTAATTACCATTATTTTGAGTTGTGAATTAAACATGTATCAGTACCAGATTTTCATACCTGTTTTGCTGGAACATCCCCCCCCCCCCCGTTGAACATCAAATGTTCACAATGAGAACTGAACGATGATATCCATTTACCAGTCATCCACAACAACTTACAACTTATTTTTCCTGCATTCCTTAAATCACCTCTATCATGTATTAACCAGTATCGTAATACATGCATCATCCACATCATCATCATCATCCACAGTCAGTGTCATTCATCATCATCATCATCATCATCATTGATCTGGGATAAGGACCACCCCTGATCCTGTTGAAAAATGATTGGCTAAAATTCTTGCCTGTATTTACTCTTCTGTGTTTCTGATTTTAAATATATTTTTCTTTTTCTACAGTGAATTTGGCCCTACTCCGTGCAGCATTGCTGTGTTAGTTATTCTATGTCATGGATGAATAACTAACACAGCAATGCCCCACGGAGTAGGGCCAAATTCATTGTAGAAAAAGAAAAATATATTTAAAATCAGAAACACAGAAGAGTAAATACAGGCAAGAATTTTAGCCAATCATTTTTCAACAGGGTCAGGTATGTTGAGCAAAACCTTGGATTAAGAAAAGTATGGATATGTAACGAGAGACCAATTACTATATGCCCTATAGTTACATGCTGGCCTCATGCCAGAACTACCAGATAAGGCAGCAGGGCGAGGTCACGTGGGAACAAGGACCAATCAGGGCTCTTGCATCGATTACATTACAGAGAAACCTTATCTCCACCACCTGCTGGGGGTGCCCAGAGCACCTATTAGCGACTATTAGTTGACACTGGTTGAGGCTAGCATGTTCAGGTTGACCGGCTGGTTTCCATTCCATTTGTGTTTGGTCTTCTAAGGCAAAACTAAATTAAATACCCCGTATCAAATAAAATAAATACAAGCTTACCTACAACTCCTTTCCGTCTGTGCCTGCTTCCATGATACTAATACATGTATGCAGTTGAAAACGGCAGGTCCTTTATTTGTGCATTGCACACCCATAACAAAACTTATTTTCTTTCAATATTTGGTTTATTATTACATAAGCAGATTTTGTTTATTACATAAAGAAGTTGGTGCTACATAAGCGGTTAATTTTTTATTACGCAAGCGGTTGTGTTACACAAGCGGTTAATTTTTTATTACGCAAGAGGTTGTTATTACATAAGCAGTTGATTTTTTATTACGCAAGCGGTTAATATTAAAAAAAACCGTGATTATTACATAAGCAGTTGTTACAACCGTGTGTGTGGTAAGGCGTCATAATGGGGTGAAACTATCAACAAGAATGATCGCATTCAGGGAGGTAGATTTCGCTAAATGCATCATAATGATAGTCGTAGATTGCTCTAATTGGGAACCAATGGCGTCCTGGTCGTGTGGCCGCACATGGGCCATAACCACCTAGATATCTCATTATGAAAATGCAATTCATGCGAGTGAGTGTAGTAAACTACATGCAGAAGAGTCATGCTGCCACCAGCTACGAGAAACACCAATGTTGGCACCTCCCCATTTTAGCATCAGGTATTTGATTCATCATACCACCGATAGATGTCACGAGTAGTGTAGCAGTAGAGACCAGAATAGTGGCTAATTCTAAGAGTAACCACAACCGGCGGACTAGAACGAGCAGCATCATACATCAAATGAAAGCTACGAACCTCAAGATTCAGAAACAGAGTGATGCCGGAACCAAAAAGTTGTACAACTTGAGATATCGCGACGTTTCCATGGCAACCTTTTTGAAGTAGTGGAACACTGAAAAAATACTCTTCAATTGCATTTTTATTTGGTGGCCTTCAGACCAATGTTCCTCACTCAAATTACTTTTGATAACTAATACGGTCCTAATCTAGTCCATAAAAACGTGGATTAAATGTTTAAGTTGTGTTTTCACTGAGTGACCTCACATTTAGGGTACATATGCAGAAACAGGTAAAACAAGAAAAACACATTGTATTTTTGGAACTTTTTTGTTTTGATAAATGTCATATATGAGGTTGTGAAAACAAAATATATCACCAGAACGAAGGCACTATTAGCATTCATTTGATTATTATTAGACCCCTTGCACATTTATGTATTGAAAATATGGTGTCATACATAGTAGCTATAGTGAGGTATCTTCACAGCAACGTGGTAAAAACTCATCTAATGACCATCTCACTCTACCTTTGTGGCTTCTTACCATTAATTATCAATCAACTTTCTCTTGCCAGTAAATTAGGTCCTTGTGTAGTGAAAAGAAATATTAGATTTGTTTTTGCCCTGGCTGAACTCATGTTTAGATTATATATGCAAAAATGGTGTAAATCTGATATTTTTGGAATTTTCAGTTATGGTAAAAGACATTAGTTTTAATAAAGCCCCCAAATGGTACAATCTTGAAAGTAGACCCTCTGAGCTTACATTGTATATAGCATTCACCATGTTGTATTCCCTAGTGTAATTATGGCTCCACATAGGCAAATGGGGATGGGGGAGGGGGTTAAGAATTCTCTCAATATTTCACTATTCAGATTTCACTGAGATTGGGAGGTTAGGTTATGATTCGGGTTGTATTAGGGCTGTTTGGTTGACTCAGGTAGTAATTATTACAATCTCCGTGGTTCACTTGTAAGAGGGGAAGATGAGGGAAGGGGGCTAGGTTTTAGGTTAGAAGTATGAGGTTTGTTAGACGAGTAGTGGCAGTCATGTCCTTTCTGTAATCACTCAATGATTCACTTGTACTGATATGGGGTGTTTTGGTAGGAAGAAGGAAGGAAGGAGTGTGTTTTAACGTTGCTTTCAACAGCTTAGGTCATATCCATCGGGATAGAAACCCGCAACCAGGAAGATTGATACAATCTTGAAATTAGACCCTCTGAGCTACCAAACGTTGGCCAGCGTGATTGCTCTCATTAGCCCTTAGTTTCAGGGTATGTGTTTGTCAGTTACTAGTATTCAGTTTTTACTGAGCAGAGGGGGTTAGATTATGAGGCAATTTGTATCAGGGGTGTTTGGTTGACTCAGGCAGCATTAATTGTAACACTCTCTCATTGATTCACTGATCAGCTTGTACTGAGGGGAAGGGGGAAGGCTGGGCTTTTGTGATAGATGTATCATGTTAGTTAGGGGTCTAGAGGATGTGGTGACTTTCGTGTAATTACTAGATAATTCACTTGTACTGATATAGGGCGTTTTGGTAGGAAGAAGGAAGGAAGGAATGGATTTTAGTGTTGCTTTCAACAGCGCAGGTCATGTTGCGACGAGATAGAAACAGGAAGACATTCCCTTTTCTTCACAAATAGCTCCAAGGGGTCGTTTAGTTGAAGAAGGACTATAGACAGCCTCCACAACGCTGCACATTTATGTAGCAACCAGGCTAACCCGCTTGTGGTGATCCAGCAGAGACTCAAACCATGGAAGTCACGCTTGGGAGCCAGGCATCGCAACGACTAGGCCACAGAGGAGGAGCCCTCGCAGTATTGCGGTAGCTGTGGTTGTGTGTGCACAATCTGTGCTGTGATGGGTAAGTTTGGTTGAGGGTGGCCTATGATATTGTCGCTTTGTTAACTTGTACTGGGGCTGCGAGGAAGGGATGGTTGCTGTTGACCAATCTTCACTTGTCTATTTGTATGTAAAATTGCCATGAGTGGAAAATGTATGATGAGTTATAATATGAGTTTTTATCAAATTGCTGTACATAGTCCTCACTACAGCTGCAATGAATGAAGCCATAATTCTTATACAAAACAATATTGAGGGGGGGGGGGGGTAGAATAATACATCAAATCAACGCTCATAGTGTATACCTTCTACATCAAAATAGGTCCAAAAATTTACCGTTTTCACGCTTCTGCATACCGTACTTACCCTAAATGTGGGGTCAATTAGTACAAATACATCTTTGACATTTGCCTTTTCATAATTGTACATTATTACCGATCAACAGTAATTTGAATAACAGTAAATGTTAAGAATCCACCGAACTGGAATGAGATCGTCATAACGTGTTTTCACCAAGTTGCTTTATATATAGCCATCACTACAGCTACTATGTTTGAAGCTATATTCTAATACAAACATGTGCAAGGGGGTCTTATGATACATCAAATGAAAGCGTATAGTGTCTACGTTCTAAATATATATATTGCTAGCCGGAACAACTTCATATATGCCTTTAAATAAAACTTTAAAGTTCAAAAATACTCAATTCTTACCCGTTGCTGCATATGTACCATAAATGTGAGTTCAAGCAGAAAAAACAACTTAAACATTTCATTTATGATTTTCCCACTAGACAAGGACCTTATTAGTTACAAAGAGTAACTCGAATGAGTAATATTGATAGAAAGGCCACCAAATAAGAATTTGATTGAAGAGTAATATGTGAATACATTGTTTGCAGTTAATTTGTATTTGTATTCGTATATTATTTGACTGTATGCCACATATAAATATCAATAGATGTACAATACTTGTGAAACAAAAAGTTAGATTATGCCTCATAACGTAACGTTACTTTTTGGAGCAAAGATCGTCTCAGGAATCTCCATTCAAAATAAATCGACATGTTCAGAATTTGATGGGCAAAATGAACAAACCATTTACCGCACATACTTCGTGTACATGTACTTGGTAGTGGAACTGGTAAAGCTCAATCTTCCATATAAAGGGATTTCCCACATCTCTTATTAGTGATATCTGACCTGTGATAAAGATAGAAATATGTTGAAATAAAGGGTACAGTATTTCAAATCTTTAAAGGGGCTGTCTGCTACAAAAACTTATTGTGTCTCGTGCAATCGGAAGTTTTCTTTGCAGGTTTAACTGTATAGACAAGGGCTCTGTATTTGTTTGCGAAATCGACATTTCCAAATATGGAACGAGGCACGTTAATGGGCCAAAAATGGCAGGGCCGGCCCTAATAACAAGTGGCATAGGACATTGTCATTGACTGCTCGTTGACTCTTACCACTGACCGGGTTAGGCGTTCAGATCCTAATCACGATTAAATCTCAAGGCAAAAAAATGATAAATAAAGTGATAAAGATACGATGACTACCATGGTAATGGCGAGTCAAAGTATGTGATAAAGGAGTTTTCTTTGCTCCAAATATGCAGGAGAGTCAGCAGAGGCAGTAGCTAGGATTGTGTTATGAATTTATGTTTTTCGTTAATTTATCTACTATTCTGGGCTTAAGGGGGCTCGGGACCTTCGTTTTTTAAGTGTGACTTTCATGTAAAGATTGACCAATATCTTGGTCTAAGTACAAGAAAACCCCAATAAACTATATATTTTATGAAAGCTGAGATTCTGGAGAGGTCAAATATTCTAAACTTATCTTGTGAAATTTTCACAATTTCCCCAGGGTGGGGCCGAAAGACGTACATATGGATTTCTAGTACATATGTTATTGCAAACAGCCTCCTGGCTTTATAAAAAGTGTAAGACAGTTGGTATTTATACATTTTATAGAAAACATATAAAGGTACGGCTAATTTTTTTTTTTTTTAATTTTTGTTTCGAACGGAATTTAGAGCAAGTTAAAGTCATGATCAATATTTTTTTCTAGAATTTCACTTTCCTTCATTTTTGAAGTCTGATTAAGATATAACTAGAACAGATATAAAGAAAATGAAAAACCTATCCGTGCGCAAGGATGTTTTTCATTGTGTAGAAAAATTTCAGCTCTCTGGGATCAATATTGAATGAATGAGGTTGTTTTAAAAATGAGAAGTATGGTGATTTCAGAAAGCTGTCTAAAACTCAAGTCAAAGTGAATCATACATTTATACATTCTAAAATGACTTTATGCTCCATTATAAAACTTAAGGGGTTAATTTGGAATAAGAATACTATTTGTTTGCATTGGTAGAATGGTTTGAATATTTAATAGTATACTGGGTACTTCAATTACTGGAATAAAAAGGGATTTTTAGAGGAGATTCTGAGCTTTCTGAAAGGAGGCTGGCACCCCCTGGTGAGTGCTCCTCCCCCAGCTGATAAGGAAAGATAACAATCTATTAGTGACTACTAATTGCTAATTGGCTGTCTGGAGGTGAATCCAATATGAGTTAGGTGGCTAGGTACTGATCAACATTTATTCTTCAAATACCTTTATGAAAAAAGCTCTAACCATATGAATAATTAACCCTGCCCTTGCTAACACCGGATATATCTGGTGCTACAATTAGCTTGCCTGTGTGACCAAAACTAGATATATCCGTTTTTTTGGTACCCTTGCACTTAGCAAAATAAAAACTACATAGGTCCATTAAAGGGTATTGAATTATACTAGATATCAAGGTTTTGCCTTTTACTATGTTTCTATTTCAGTTTGTGAAGCACATTATTGAAACACTAATAGAAATCTATGAAATCCTTCTGATTTGGTGGGTAGACCCACAATATCCCTGGTCCCAGGGGATAGGTTCTCCCATATGGGGGTCTAGCATGACAAGGGTTAACTGAAATAGAATGATTATTGAAATAACTAAAAATTTGGAGGAGAGTTGTTAACTAGATGCTGATCAACAGAGTATAACAGTTACTGTAGGCAAAATAAATCAACATAACATTTGGGGACTTTGTAAGGATCTGATTAAAGTATCCTCTTCAAGTATTTTTCTGAAATTTCCTCTGATCACTGAGATAAAACCAAAATAGCGAAGGTGATTTGGGAAGACACAGGCATGTAGGGTTTAATTAGGGTTTCTCTGTGTTGGTTTTCTCTGATAAAAAGATATGGGGAATAGATACCTCATGCTTCTTGAAATTTTTGGGGGCAACTGGAGAAGGTAGATCCATAGCTGCACTGAACTTTTGAAGTGCATTATGTCCATTTCCACACAGGCGTCCTGCTAGAACTGATTGTATGTTTATAGCATAAAATCGTCCATTTTTGTCACTTCTAGGAAAGTCTGTTCTCTTTCCATCACAATCCTCATTTGAGTATCTCCAAAATAGGGCTTATTGAAGTCCTTGTCGCCTTCTACTGTCTTGCCATAGTTCTAACTTTCCATCAAGGCAGTATGCACACACTGCAGCTTCCTGAAGGCCCTCTTCCTCTTTCTCTTCCTTCTGGAGCTACTTCTCATTGTAAGGAAACATTCAGACTCTGCACTGTCCTGGGGTCCCCATCTGAATGTTCTCTCCTAACCCTTAATCTCTACAGGAAACCCTGTTCACCTAGGTAACATGCATCCTAAACATCCTGCCCCTACCAGACACACAACAGAATATCTCTACAGGAAACCCTGTTCACCTAGGTAACATGCATCCTAAACATCCTGCCCCTACCTGACACACACCAGAATATTTCTGGAGCATTTGATTGGTTTTACCTCACCTGTCTGACCTGCAACTGTAAAGCAGACAGCTGATGCACAAAAATCACACCTTTTATTCAATACCCTAATTGCAATGAATTGACCACTCATAGCTGCTTGGTGCCTGTTTCCTGGGTAAACAGGATACTTCCATTTGAATACACATTCTGGACCTGGCCCCCAGTCCGCGTCAATCAGCCAGTATAGCACACCTCCCAGGAGAGATCAGATAAGGAAAGGCCATTATGGGTTTAGATAAGCATCACAGCTGGTGACTCAGGATATCTGGCCTCTAGTAGAAAGCTTTTTAAAAACTCCTTTTTTTGTCATTTGTAGTTCTAGTTGAGAGTTCTAGTTCAAAGGAATAAGTAGCAAACCTTTTCAGCTATCACATATCAAAAAAACAAAAAAAAAACTTTCTAAAGGTGCGAAGGTCCCGAGCCCCCTTAAGTGTAACTTATTATTGTTATATGGGAGAAAATAAGAATAACCAGATTAAACCACTGACTGACCTGAAATCATTGTCAACACTTTTGGATGAGTCAAGCGATTTTAAAACTCCGCCTCTTTACGTGTATATCACAGGGAGCAATGGTTGCGCAATACACTATACCGCTCTGCCTTGGAGGCGGCTCCAGTTGCAGTCAGCGCTGGGTCCGAGCCAATATGTTATCAACCCGCAGTCAGCAGCCAACATGTCAATAATGTGGAAGGTTACCAAGATTTAGATGGGAAACAAGACTCCAATCATCCAAACTAATTACCTTTGGAAGATTTTCAAATGCAACAAAGCAGGCAAAAGTTGAGGCTGGTTTATATTTGTGTGTAAACATGTTTGAAAATAGATAGCGCCACCAGATCCGTTAAACACAATTTAAAAAGATACGCTGTACATGCACCAATTAAGAAAGTGAAAACCTTTTGCTCATCTACCCATGGCGAGAACATAACTCGACAGTGCCGGCAGTTTTGGGATCCGTGCCCAAATGTCTAAAAAAATCAGTATTGCTATAAAGACGTTTATATGAATGTATTATGTATTTGTGCGTATATACATTCATGTGCATTTATGTTTATTTATGTATATTTGATTAGATACATAATTTAATTCGATGTTGTTGTATGAGCGTGCATCACCATTAACAATTGGTTGAGAATACAAATTCAATCAATGGCCATTATATTTCTTCAAATTAAAAACAGACACACATAAACGAATAGAGAGGAATTTGATGATATTCTAAAGAGTGTACATGGGGTGTAGTGCTAATATTGTATTAAGATAATCAAAGCTATCGCTATGCTGATGTCTTTCATTAACACGTGGATGTGCACTGTTTATGGGGAACCTTAGATGTGCCTTTCAACAGAATCATTTACTCTGTGGTACTGTTAATAGTGGACATGTCTATTCTTGCCTTAATACAGGTCAGTCAATCTATTTTTACAGCAGCTACTGCACGATGACGATATTATCATCTGTGTATAACAATAGTTTATAGTTCAGCGTCGTGTGCTAGCCTTGGGATAATTCTTGGCGGTAGCTCGAAGGTCGTGTATCATCACACCGCCAATCAGGAACCATGGTAATCAGATGATGGACAAACTATTACTACTATAAGGTTATCTCATACATACACTCGCACACGCACATATACAACACACAGACACACACATATATATATATATATATATATATATATAAATATATATATATATATATATATATATATATATATATTATATATATATATATATATATATATATATATATATATATATATATATATATATATATATATATATACATGTATATATATATGTATATATATATATATATATATATATATATATATATATATATATATATATATATATATATATATATATATATATATATATATAAATAAATAAATATATATATATATATATATATATATATATATATATATATATATATATATATATATATATATATATACATATATATATATATATATATATATATATATATATATATATATATATATATATATATATATATATATATATATATATATATATATATATATATATATATATATATATCATGATTGCGCCTCGGGCGATACAGCCCTCTGATTGCGAGATATGAGTTGTATCATACTCCAAAACAGTTGATAACCAATAATGTTACGAAACATTGGGAGGTTGATCCTTCTTAGTAATGCTTCTTTATAGGGTAGTGGAGTTTGCAGGGTAAATGCTACTTGTTTTGAGCTTAGAAGTTGGATGTCATGCCTTGATAGTTTCAAATGGAGGATGAAACTGGAGCACTAGGCAAAAAGCACCTCTTGATCCCTGTGAACAGGTGATCCTCTTCGCAGGTCGGATGTGTGGTGTCCCTGTGAACAGGTGGTTCTCCTAGTAGGTTTGATATGTGTCCCTGTGAACAGGTGGTCTTTCTAGCAGGTTTGACGCGTGTCCCTGTGAACAGGTGGTCCTCTTTGCAGGTCTGATGTGTGTCCCTGTGAACAGGTGGTCTGCCTAGCAGGTTTGACGCGTGTCCCTGTGAACAGGTGGTCGTTCTAGCAGGTTCGATGTGTGTCCCTGTGAACAGGTGGTCCTCTTAGCTGGTTTGACGCGTGTCCCTGTGAACAGGTGGTCCTCTTCGCAGGTCTGATGTCTGTCCCTGTGAACAGGTGGTCTTCCTAGCATTTTTATACAGATTAAAAATTAAACTCAAAAACAGATGAATTCCATCTTAATTTCAATATTAGAACCGGGGGTGGTGATTCTGTTGCGATGACGACGTTTCGTATATGATAAATGTATACAAAATCATCTGTTCAAAGCTTTGCTGAAAGTTGATTTTGCCTTGTTATACGGCAACACACTATATCTATTTTCCTATTTTTCCGCGATCATTATGGTGATACTTGACTTCTAAGAATAGATACTTCCTGAATGTGAAAGGTAGAACACTGGCCTTTGTTCTCGGCTATCAACTCAAACGCACTTCGCACCTCGACCAAAATACTGACCTATCCACTACAAGCTGCTTATCACAAAAGGAAACCGTACTCTTTATGACTGCACCTTACCCTGCATCATCACCTTCAGTGGTACCCAAATAACACTGACCCCTCTCAGCAGCCCAGTCACCATAGCATGCTTCAGTACCCATGACTGCTAACCTGACTGACTCCAATAGCGGAGTTGGCCAACATGATCACCTACCCATGGCTGAAACACGACAACATCACCCCTAAATACCCCGCGAGTCGTGACTGAGCTACAAACCATCATACGCATAATCAACGGTTAGGGGAGGGCAACACAGTCCTTTCATTTTCACCTGCGAATCATCTATCTATAGTTATTCAACAGGTGGGCCATCTGATAGCACTCTAGTGCTGTTGGGATCTTGTAGGAACTTTCACACCTCGTTACATCGTTCCATTTGGATCGATTCACTTGACAATACTAAGATAGGATACGATATCAAGTAGAGATGGATCACTTTACATCTCCATCCGATGAATTGTAAGTTTGTTTACTCCCTTTTTGCAAACTGGTTATGTAAAACATTCCCATTCTTTAAACGGTGCCAACTGATACATATTTTAAAGGTCGAAATCGCTCACTGTTGTTATTGTTTTTATCATGACCATTAGTATTATCATTATCATCATCATCATTATCATCATTATTAGGTATATTATTATCATTATCATTATTATCACACGCCCGCGAGCATACACATACACACCCACATACCGAAACTAAAGCATATTCCTATGCCGAACTTTTGCAATGAGATTGTTTTTAACAAATCGACTTCGTCTTTGGAATGTGTCGTCATGGTTAAAAGCCAGCCGTAATAGATTTACTTGTATTGCTTTAGTTCTATTGAAGGCTCTCATTTTAGTCCCGAGTCAGTTTGGGATCATCCTTTGATCAAGTAATCGAACGTACATGTACTACATGTGCTACGCATCATCGTAGAACAAACAAAACAAAAAAGAACCACAAAAACAGAAGAAAAACAAAAGAACCACATTAGAATCAGGATGGCAATACACACACTCACACACACACACACACACACACACATATATATATATATATATATATATATATATATATATATATATATATATATATATATATATATATATATATATATATATATATATATATATATATATATATATAATATATACATACATACAATGATATGTATATATATATATATATATATATATATATATATATATATATATATATATATATATATATATATATATATATATATATATATATATATATATATATATATATATATATATATATATATATCATTGTCATCATCATTAATATCTTCAAAAGTCATTTCTTTTGCTTTCAAATATCACCCTCAGGTTCATGCTTTACTGGCCACCCACTCCCTGCTATACATGTAAACGTCCAAAATGAAGCAGAAAAAGGGGTGATATTCTGTGAGATAACATCCAGCCTGATCTAACCAAACATGTGTGGTTCACGGGAGAATCCCACAACTGAGTGATCACTGTTTACCCTAAAGACTGCGCAAACACTAGCCCATCTAATGAAACCTACACAGCTCCCGCAGCCAAATACACGTACAGAAAAATACCATTCGGGGTCAAGGTCATTGCAATAACGAGACACCGAGAGTGATGACACAAAGCAAAGTTATAGCTGTTGCTTATCTTTTAGACATGAAAGTAAAATATACTTTTGGTCAATGATGAAAAGATACGAAATGTCCGATTTCTGCAAATGACTAAGTAAATGAATCTGGCTCTGTACTGACTTTTATAGCTTTATGAGTGTAGAATTGGATATTTTGTTAACCGTTACATTTCTGCGGCTAAGACGTGACTAGCCATTTGTAAGTGGTGGAGGAAACCCGACAAAACCATCGCCCAACCCAAAGTCACTGTGTACCTTTTCACATGCCCTATAGCTTTATGAAAGATACTTACAACAAAAAAGGGTGAGCATGTATGTTTCTCAATTTTTTTTAAATAATTTTATTGTTCCTTATAGCATATAATTAGACAGTGTACAGAGCAATAGTTTGTAGAAAGATAACGTATGTACATATATATTTATATATTACAGTATCTATAGAGTTATTAAGCAGTGTCATAGGTTCTAAATGCAGAGATATTCAGAGGTTATGCAATTGGTTATAAATGAAGACCATTTTTCTATGGCTTTCTCGGGTTTTCCATGGATTTTGCCTAGGTATATTTCTAGGTCCATGTGACTTTTAATGGAAAATCTTTACTTGTGTAAGTTAAGTTGGTTCTTGTTCCATTTATGCTTGTAAATCTCATGTTTAACAATCAAAATTATACAATTTGTTACGATTTCATTAAGTGGATTACACAATAAAATAGAAGTTTTGTCCATGTGGACTTCAAAGTGTACCGAGTTCCTTACCCATCTTTTCACATCAACCCATATTCCATTAGCGAAAGGGCAGTCATATAAAAGGTGAGATATGGTCTCTGGAATTCCACAGATTTCACAGTTTTCATTTTCCCGTATTCCAAACGTGCAGAGTTTTTGATTTGTTACTAGAGATCTATGTGTGATCTGATATTGAAAATAAACTATTCTTGCATTCATTTTGCACAGTCTGGGAATGGTATGTATCCGTTTCCATTTAGGTTTCTCAAATGTTACCAAGATAACATAGCAATGCGCTGAACTGCGCCTCTTTAACGCGTTGGTGTTAAGGTTAATAGCTTCCAGGTATCTCTGACTATCGCCTCGTTGCACTTTATTTTCATGTCCTCTGTCAGTTAAGAAAGCGCCTCGGTATTCGTGATGGTGTCTTGTTAGACAATACTATTATTCACAAGATACGCCTCCTGGTTTTAACACTAGGAACTGACGTTTACTTCTCAAATGTGTCATTCGCAAAGGGTACTACGGTGACTATTAACATACAAAGTGGTACACTTTTGTAGGAAAACATTCAAACATAAATCACTTTTTTATTTGCTTACAATTCTGTGGTATGCGGGATGTGAGACAACACGCATTCCTCGCCATGTATCTCAAACATCTGAGTAGTTAAACTGCATTATTTTACAGGACAAAAAGTGTAGACTTTTTCATGTTGTTTGTTTCACCCACTATTTACGAGGGGTTTCATGCGTTACGAGGGCCGGTCCCGACAGCACAGTTGTCTAAAGCGTTATCAATTACTGCTTGTTGTCTATCACTACCCTACTGCTAGGGTTCTCTACTGCATGGGGGCATGTAGAAAGGTTGCTAGTGATTTAGAATGAGGTGGTGGTTCTCCCTGGGCAATCAGTATTCCTCCGCCAGTAACGACTGGCTACTCACGACAGCCTCAGTTTGGCTGAAAAGGTGACGATATACAAACATCCGGAAAACAAATTCGTGCGGTGTAACGTCATCTGCCAAGAAAAAACGTCACAAAAGGTCTCGCGAAAAGTATGACACTTTAGAAAACAATCTTCGAAAAATTCATTTGCAAAAGTATGTTTGAAATGGAGTTGCTGGTATGGGGTTTATTGATTGTTTTCAAATATATTCCCAGAGATCCTTTCATATTCCAAAGATGTTACCATACTCTAGAGACATATTTGGCAGCTAGGGGCATGAATGGGTTAACTACGAACTTTGTCAGCATTATAACTTTGGATGTATTATACTTGTTTGGCGCATCAGAAAATATTTATTTCTATTCTAGATAATGGCCCAATTTGGCTAGAATGTGCCAAAAGAGGACCTTGTATGAAAGGTTACTTCTCGCTAGTCTCAGAAGACACGTGTTTCACAATACTTTTTAGTTCGTTGACAGTCCACCAGGGGGAGATTGAGTAATGATCTTGCCCATATTTCTCCATCAGCAAGACACGAGAATGCCCTTTTCTTGATCACATACCGATGCCTTTCCTTGCCTCCCCTCATAGAGGAAGTGGCGTTTCCTCTCTGGGAAAAGCTCTCAGGAGAAGGTAAGTGCCACTTCTTACATGATTGTCATCAGCAATAGAAAACCTTTTTTTCGCTATTAATTTTCCTGCGATGATAATGCTATCTGGAAGTAAAGGCAATTAGTCTCTCTCTTAAACAAAGCATGTGTGTCTAGCCAGCAGTGGGTTAGGAATATGAATACTAATTAGCGTGTTATAGGTCTATGGGAGCGTGCTAAACCATATTATCCATTGACAGAAATGACGAATTAAAACTTTGATATTGAAAAAAACAACAAATAAAATGAATCCAATGCATTTCGTTACTGATCGAGAGGAGAAACCACATGCAGACGAGGAAGATTTCGCATTAATATGTTCATGTATACCACATCCGTACAATGCCTACTGCAACAATATGCGTTCTTTTTTCCATATTGCTCATATGATAAGAAACACATTACGTAAATCTCGAGAATACTTAAAGCCTTATTACTGATGTAATCTGTAGAAGAGTATGCAATCCTATTTATATGGCACTAGTATGTCCATCAACCCAATTGCACAGACTTCACACATACGTACGTACGTACGTACGTAAAATGTAATAAATGTATTAAAGTTCATACTTTGTAAGTTGAATGTTTTCTATCTATTTCCAATCTGTTGATTGGATAGGTGTCTTTGATTTGCAATTGTCTTGTTTGACTGTACTGTGTCTGTTAAGTCAACCATTTTGTATAAGTATGGAGGCGAAAAGAGATGGAGATGTGCCTTTACAATCAAGGGCGTCTTCGGCGATTGTGGGCGGTAATAGCGAGCCCCTAGCGCACCTGTTCATTATTGCTTTTTGAAAAAGATAAAATGAGACCAAGATGCTTTGAGAGACTCTTGGTTGTATTGTGTGTGTCACCCTTTTGTTTTGTTACAACGTAGTCAGAGGAGTTAAAACTTTGCTAATTGTTAGCCCTTTTCTGCCATATTCGGGTAGGTGTCATTTTGAATTTCTTTTGTCGTCAACTTTTCTGCCATATTGCTAATCAGTCATGCCAGGTTAGTGGTTGAGGAACACGGAGGAATGTCTTGTCTGGGATTTTAATTCGGGCCATGGCGAGAGACAGTGAGCAGTCAGTGGCGACTCATTAAGAAATCTATCTATCGCCACTTTTTCTGCCATTCTGAACTTGATGTGATTTTTGATTAAACAATCGTAAATGTCATAGGTAACCATACTAGGTATCCCGGAGAAAGCCACACATCATGTAGTTCACTGGCAAGACTTTCCCAAATGCCCCATGAGGCACCATGTGCAGTGGTGAGACACTTCTAATTATCGGGCACTCCGCGCGCAATGCGTGAGACCACTCGGCCTTGGGGGCATTCCCCAGTGCGCGATGTCACCGGGACATTGGAGTCTGAAAAAGACACTAAAATGCAACACAGCTACTAGTATATCATTCGACTTCCCACTGTGTGCTTATGGAAATATGGAGCTAATATCGTCTCATTGTGATTCCGTAGCAGTGAGTGTATCGTATGTCTAGCCAGCCCGGGACGTCCTTGCGAGGAAAGTGTTGAGAGGATCGTGAATATTTGATATATATGAAGGCTAGGGAAAGCTCGGTAGTATGTGTATAGCGATTCTTGGAAGTGGACCTGTCAAGATAAGGCCTGTCGTATGATTTTCCTGCAATAACTGGCTCAGCTGGCGGTCAGCAGATGGTTGGGAGGGAAGCCATGCCGTGATTTACAACATTGTTTTCCCGAACATTCAATTTCCTAGATTGCCCACGACTTTGGCTTGCTTCTTGAACAGATCGTTGTGGCAGTTACAAAGCGACGTGCTCGGAACAGCAATGAGATAGGCAAAAGCTACAAGGTCCGTGCGTGACCAATACATTAAATTATCATCGCATGGGGAGGCAAGAAGAATTATCTTTCATCGAATACCTCGACTATATATACATATATATATATATATATATATATATATATATATATATATATATATATATATATATATATATATATATATATATATATATATATATATATATATATATATATATATATATATATATATATATATATATATATATATTATATATGTATATATATATATGTATATATATATATATATATATATATATATATATATATATATATATATATATATATATATATATATATATATATATATATATATACCCACATATATAAATATATATATATATATATATATATATATATATATATATATATATATATATATATATATATATATATATATATATATATATATATATATATATATATATATATATATATACATATACACCCATATATATGCATATATATATATATGATATATATATATATATATATATATATATATATATATATATATATATATATATATATATATATATATATATATATATATATATATATATATAAATATATATATATATATATATAAATATATATATATATATATATATATATATATATATATATATATATATATATATATATATATATATATATATATATATATATATATATATATATATATATATATAACTTGTTCACCATATATATACATAACTTGTTCACCTAGATGGAAAGTTTATTTACAGATAATAAATCATATTGAATTCAAGAAGGTCACACATAAAACCTTACCAAATGCTTTCATGTATTTACCTCATTCATATTAATATGATAATGAGGTCATATACATCTTTCGCCAAAATTCCAGACATTCGATCCTCGCCCTTTTGATTTCAGTGCGTGGGCTTAAGTTGTTGTAAAACATAATAAAAGCTCAGGTGGGGATATACCAACTGCCGGTATTGAACCCACCGGCGCGCCCATGAGACAGCTGCAAATTAGCTTTGAATATGTTGGATGTATTTCAACTTTATTGATGAATCCTTTAATGTAAGAGACATACATTTGAACAATGTATCACAACAGACATTTGGAACCTCAATGTTCCAGTTCCATTGGCCGTACTTCCGCCACTACAGAAGACAAATGAGTTTATATGCAAACGTCATCAAGTTGTTACTTGTTTACATTTATTGTGTTGTGTATTGTTTAATTTCTATTTTGATTCTCTTTGTAAACTTATTCATTTTCCTAGGCATTTTCGTTGTTCTTTAATGAAAATGCTGTTAACGTATCCCCCATTTGTATCATTTGGCGTGGACAATAAAGATACAGGCTTCGTTTAGAAATTAAAAATGAACCAAGATTTGTAGTGGTAGTGAACCTTTCCGGTTATTACTCTCCGCCATTTAATTATGGCTTTTGACTATTGTATTAACATGAGAAACTGGATATCAATTTCAATTCCAGTCTATTTGATAATCAGTAATGGGCAGGTGCAGTGGAATAATAACCCCGGACGATACATACGGATAACTAAACAAGCACTCGTCAATGACAAGTGCAGCTAGTCTAAGCTACTGGTACCTCCGACCAATCTAGTAACTAGAGTATGCAGTTAGTATATAACCGTAGAGATAGGTATCTATTAGTGTGGGCAGGCAGCCAACTTAGTGGGTTACCTACACCGGAAGGCTTTAACAATAGCTATAAGCCTTCATCAGCTGTGTGTAAATATTAACAGGATAGGACCTTTTACATGAACAGAGCCTTATTTTCTGCGCACGAGAACGCCATTTTTTAAGTCGTTAAACGGACGAGACAACACAGAGAAAACGGTCTTACGAAAGAGAAAACTCTAGCGGCGTCGCACGGAATTTTGGGAGACACTGTGTCCGGAGCCTAACACACTAAAAATAATTATCTGCAGCGATTTCTTTATCTTAATATTAAAGTCATTCATCAAACACATATACGTGTAAGCCTCAGGCTATGACACAAACACTCCCTACTAGCATATGTCAAAGCATTATACGATAAAGTAAGAATTGCTATTAGTTAATTCTTAAATAACTACACCTTAAGCATATTATGGAATTATCAACTTTAATTTACAAAGTATAAGCATATAGTCCTGTTCTATTGAACCCCATTTGCTTAGAATGTTTGACTCCTCAATGATATTAGTACCTTTTCGTTGGGACGAACTCTCAATCCACAGCGCCGCTAATACATATACATGTATTTCAAATTTTCTGACAGCCAGTTTGACTGCTCGTTAATTATAAAACAGCCTCAAAATGGCAAAAAGGTGAAAAAAGAAAAACAATTTCTTGATTTATATTCCACAAATTTAGTTAACACTGGTTTATTTCGGTACGTCAGCTTTGAGTATGTTAACCACCCTACTCAAATAGGCAATAGTCTACAAGTTAAGTGAGCTTGGCGTAAAACTGATAACAATTAGTTGTATTTTCGTTGTATTTTCGTTTCACTTTGTTATATGCTTGTATGTTTGTTTTTGCATACATATATGGTTTTGTAATTTGCGGATTACGGTCAATCAACTTATGCATTTTCATTTTACTGGAAGAATTGGCATTTTATCCAATGTTTTGTACATCGCCATTATGCAGACATGCACTCAACAGTTCCACCATTATTTTGCATCAGTGCAAACATTAATGTATGTGGTCACCTGTTATATTTGTGGTGGCAAGGGCGATGATAGATCCTTCAAATTCCAATATATGGCTTGATTTAATGGAAACAGGAAGGGGGAAATAATGAACTAAAGTTGATTTTCGTGTTGCGTAATTAAGGTGTGTTATTTACCCAGTGTTTTATTGGCAATTGCCTGCGGCATTGGAGTTGCTAATCAATATGAGTGCAGCTTTACCTGATAAGGGTCTGGTTCATAGGAGCCAATACACACACCTTGCTAATCAATTATTTACCTCGATGAGGAGACGATGATGCAACGACAAGCATCAAAGATATGCCTCAGGTTGCCTTTTTCACTATGAACCACATATCACCATGGAATTATCAGTAGGAGGTAGTTAAGTGGGTTTTCGAGGATGAAACATTTTCCATGTATCGGTTTTATTCATACCAAGATTTAATTGGATATATTATCAATCGCATACATTTCGGAAATGTCAAAGGTATATCAATCCATCCGCCCATTTTTGTTGAATCCACAAACTTGATCTTGAGTGATATTGAATACTTT
>OZ012685.1:11035128-11070128 GCA_963942565.1 Maea johnstoni | reverse complement strand
CAGTAAAGCCACGGAAATCTATGTATAAGATATGTACAAGGGCCAGAGATGATACCATTGGTGTCTACATGTAGCTTAATATGTTTGTTACACGCATGGGTTCCATTCATATTCTTTCCACAGAGATACACGTAAGGGTGCATGGGTAATCTGGGGCATCCATGAAAATTCACGCTGTGCCAATGCATGGGCATCTACATGCCTGGATCATGCATGGTCCAATGCATATCTCCTTGTTGGAGCAATTCATGCTTTGATTTAGCATGCAATATTTTACCCGTGTACGTTAGATAGAATCACAGATCCGTGGCATTTGGCAGGGAAATGGACCATGACATAACTAGCAATAGTAAATAGCATCAGACAATAAATTATTCACATCACTTTTATGCACACTCCTCATAGACGTGACACCACATCTACATGTGCCAAGCGATAATTGCCGCTAATGTACGTGGTTGGTGGTGTCTCGATCCTCACACTCTCGAGGGAGGGATAACTCTATCATTGAGGGGTAAAGTGTATACTGATTTGTCTCTGTGTCTCGCCACTGCACATGGCCTCGTAAACTTCAGCCCCACTCGAGGGGCATTCGGGCCAAATGCTGGCTCTGACGGTCGAGTGGTCTAAGCCGTTGCCACTGACGCTTTGCTGTCTCTTACCACCACCAGTTCCTAATCAGGCTCAGCGAGGCATGTGAAAAAGGCGCCAGTGACTCAGGCTAATGAGGTGGGTACTCCGATTTTCGTCGTGCCAGAATAGAATCTTGGTATTTATGTTTCGTGGACGAGCCACGTTGCTTCAATGGCAGATAAAGAGACGATAACCACAATATTGTCTTTTCCAATTGCTATCATCAGTATAAATCAGGCGTTCAAGATTATCCTTCAATCTCTTCCCCGCCCTACGGACGAAATGACTATGTTTATCTGCAATTACCATGTTATTTAGCCCGTGCAATTGATGATTTGTAAGGCATTGAAAAAGCTCCCTGACTATATAAATACATCCACTGTGCATCCCCCCAAACTGAGATGAACATAAGACGGACTAATTGTCAGAAGATGTGGCCGCGTGTCCTGTGGTACGGGTTCTAGCCCATGAGCAGCTGATATACCCTGCTTGTAGACAATGGACGCACTTTATTTGCGAGAGAACAACCGTTAATGACCCAGGCGAGTTAGTCGCGCTGGGCAAAACACGATATGATAGTTGGCCCCTCACTGCATCTCCCTGGTATCTATTTCTCTGCCGCAAACCACCCAAAATGTACAATTTACCTAATGTCAGCAGAGCAGTTATAAGTGAGATATTGTGTTTGGCAAATGGGTATGAAGCCATAGATAGCCTGAGAATGGTCACCGTGTACCCGTATTCACCGTGTTTGTATCCTTTATAAATCAATACTAACATTTGCGAGCAAGGTCCTCTTCTCGTAGATAACAGCTAACTGCCACAGCTTGACATTCATGATTTTTGCCTTCATATGCCAAACGGTGCTAGATACGGAGTGCTGGATTTCATGATTTGCTATTACAAGGGGGCTTCTAGGAAATACGTCTGAGCGATTAAAAGGGAAAATTCTCGATGTCATCAGGGCAAAAAAAACTAGCCTCTATTGACGTTGTACATTCTGCCTAACAACGTGTTTCCCTTTATTTAGATCTACTAGTCTGATACATCGCCTACCCCACTTTACTTGCGAGGGGCTCCCCATCGACTGAGGAATCAAGCGATAGACACTTTAATTGTCATATAAACATTTTATTAGGTAACCCACTCAATTTGATTGTGACAAGCTGTATTATCCTTAACGTAAAACATGAAATTTACAAACATAAATGGAACAACAACTCCCTTAGTTTATACAAACTCAAAAAAACACGTTGAATGTCACGTGGATTTGGATATATATCTTGGTACTATCCAAAGAAGACCAGAAAAAGCTATTGGCAAATGGTCCCCTATCTTCGATAATCTACAACCCCTTTGATATACGAAAGCAATAATGACAATAATTGACAATACTATACTGTATACCCTCAAATATCACTATTACACTTACCACTCAAGTTATGATATATTCATGAATGTCAATGCTTTACGATTGTATTTTATATCTACTGTGCTGTAACTTGAGCAACATGTTATTGGAACAATAAAATTATTTAAAAAAAATGTTATTGCAGAGATAAATTTTTTTATCCGCGCTGAAATCTACCGAATTCGCCAATTTTGACCTTTAACATATGACCAGAAGTACTCCTCTGTGTAATTGGCCACATTAGGTCCCTCTAGACTCTGCCCATACTTATCACATCACGCTACTTTACCTTGGAGTGCCACTCTATATCTAGCACCATTACAGCGGCGAGCCGTAGTTACCATTATACTTTAAGGTAAACGACATTTAAACACGGCGGATGAGAGTAATTACACGTCCATAAAGCCAATTTTGGTTATAACAAGAGTGACGTAAGTGATGGGAGCAGCGTTGAGATGTCGAGACAGAAATTCTTTTTAAAAGATTGAACAAATTTAGAAGAAAGGATCACGTTAGTAGGAAAAACATCGTGGTACAACTTTGGAATCTACGTATGGAACGTAAGTATCATTTTTGCTATTTTAGACTACATGTAGTTTGAGGCTAGTACTGAACGTTTATATAATTGTGTTTCTAACATTGCTTTCAATAATTGTCAATGTTAGGCGGCCAATAAAATACT
The DNA here is from genome assembly GCA_963942565.1 of Maea johnstoni. Classification (NCBI taxonomy): domain Eukaryota; kingdom Metazoa; phylum Annelida; class Polychaeta; order Spionida; family Magelonidae; genus Maea; species Maea johnstoni. The sequence goes on along the minus strand of OZ012685.1, from coordinate 11,067,402 downwards.
TTATTGGAATCCTAACAATTCTGTTCACAAAGTTCAAGTGTTAGGACCCCAACAATACTATTCATTGCCATGGCGGCAGTAACTACATTCTCCCCCAACAGAGGTTGCTCTCTCTTAGCAACAAAGATAAATTAAGATGGCGGCCGCAACTCTTCACGCATTTAAAACACTTATGTGTGCATTATAGTCTGCCAAAATGGTGTATATCTGAAAAAGAAGATGGCATGAAGTAATTAAGATGGATTTATGTTTGTAGTTTTCTCGGATGTCCGCATCAAGAACATTGAACTTAGAACTTGTTGTGCTTATTATAATTCAAAATTTATGTCAGGATGGGAGGGAGCAGGCTGGTATTAGACGAGGCCATCACCAGACGTCTTCTTGCTGTACACCATTTTCACAACAATAACACTGTTTGATAGTATCATATTGTATAGTATTGTATTATAGTGTTTTGTAAATAGTAAAACACGAAATGAAACTATTGACAGATGCGAAATGCAGCAAACTTTCATTGCGCAACTAATCAGCGCTCGACCGGGTAGGCATACCCCTAAATGCAGAGGGAACCGGCAAAATACTCTATATCAGAAACACCCATTGGCTATCCATTGCGTCCTGTTCAGTTAGGGCCAGGTGAAAAGGTACGAGTTAAAGTGCTGGTATAGTTGGTGTAATCAAACTCATAGACCCTTTGCTCAATATCTAGTAAGCTGGAGCTCTTAATTAGGTCAGACAGCACTGTCTCACAGCTAAATGCTTGTTAAAAACGAGCGGAAATGTATTTGGTTGCACTGGCTGCTTTGGGTCATCTTTAGGTTATTTCCTGGAAATAGAACAGCTTTTTGAAAGAAGGCTTGGACTGATATCGGTATGTGACATTTTCATTGCTTGGCTTTGTGAAACAATTCACTGGAATGAAATTGTTCCATATAGAAATATGGCACACGGTCTTGGGCTGCAGCTGGTATATGCCATTATTATTGATATGATTTGTAAAAAATGGCATTGTATTGTTTTTGTTATTTACATAGTTTAGCTTTGTGCAGGAAGACCCTGGAATGGAACCAGTATGTTTACAAACTACCATTTACATTGTCAAACTTTGTGATACAATGCCCTTAACACGAATCTGGATGTGCCATTTGCATTATAAGCTTTGTGAAACAAGACCCAAGTCTAAAGATCTAGGTATAAAACAAGTCTGAAATCACTACCTGCTATTTTCATTGTTATCTTAGCGAATCATGACACCGGAGAGAGTCAATAGGAGCCTCTTGTATTTGTTGCTTTTCAACCTGATCCAGTTCTAGGAAAACGTTGCTTTGAGCTATATTGGCTACTTGCATTGATTGGCATAAGACGTGTTCTATGCCTAAGATAGCATTGTAAATACAGGCCCTTGGGTCAGCCTCCGAGGTTCGCACGTCATCCAGTACAATCGTTCATGGTAACTGACCAAAGCACTCGTATGCAATATGCACTCGTGTTAGACATAAACTGTACAGGGTACATTTACCTTGCAACAGTTTCTCAACCATTGGTTCATCGAGTAGATTATCACAACGTCTTCCATTAGGGATATCGCACCACTACGTGCACCAAACGACCCCTGGGTACCCTGGGCATTGATCTGTTGCGTTCACCTAGGTCAGGTCTTTCACCACACTATTGAGAGGGAACATTCAACAGAGGATAACTAATCGACTCTATTCAACCAAAGGCATGCTTAGCTAAGCTAAACGATGGAAAATGGTTCTTGTACATTTATCTATTTATCTATCTATTATCAGAAATCGTACGTGTTATGTACTAGGAAGAGTGGGTTACTTCTATTTTTCAGTAAGAGGTCTTTTAAATAAAGTTTATTACGGCATGTATTTAATATAAAGGACTGCATTAATTGAATGGGTTTTCCATGGCACTTGAAAAAGTTCCTGAGTTGAGTAGCTGTAACCGGATTGGGGGAGCACTGAATGTTGCTACACAAGGCTTCCATCATTGAATGAAGTGCAATATCGGCACTGAGAGTATTGACCACTAGCTGCTCCAAGAATTACTTGCATAATGATAAAACAGCATGCTATTTTGCAAACGGTTAGAAAAGGTGGTTTTGTTTGAGAGCTCAGCCGAGCTTTTCTTGAGCCATGATTAGTGAAAGGCTTCCACCTGTGGTACAAGCCACATAGAGCCCTTGGGCGATGTGGCGTTTGTGATATTCCCTCGGGTGTTACTCGGCTTCTCGTAACACATCGGGAATATCACATACGCCACAGCTCCCTTGGGGTCTAATCTCTATCACAAGTAACAATGCTGCACAGTGATTCTGTGAAAAAAAGGCGAACGCCCTTTGTAGCAAAAATGTCAAGACCCGCAGTTGTGCATCCTCCAAGGGATTTTTATCGTATTGGACGTAAGGTGCGTCTGAGGCAAATGAGATGTTCAGACCCAATGGCGCAGTGACTAGAGTGCTTGCGTTAGTGCTGGTAGGTGTGGGGATCAGAGTTCAATCCCATGCCCGAGCGAGTACGTAGGGGTTCAATCCGTATATAGACTGGGGCAATCACCAAAATACTCTCTTCCTTTATCGTCTGTCACCAATTACAGGGAGAGGTTCCTCTGAAGAGATACATCTTTGTTTCATATCAATCGTTCACGCCATCAGGCTTTTTACTTTAATCTTTAATCCTGGGATTGTATAAACATGCATTTAACTCTGTGCCAAAGTGTGGTGAGATTATCGTGGGCGCACTGTGCATTATTTACAGGCAACTGGATGTGACAATAGCGGACAACATCACCTTGGCAAGTCCCCCGAGTATTGTGTTAGTATGATGATAGACATTGTCTGTCAATTGTCTTGTAGGGGTGACAACAACATGCCTACTGAGATCTTTCAACGGATTCTAAAGTCCTCTACCCCCTCTTTGCATGTTTGTCATGACATCCCCCTTTTTTAACACGAATGAAGACACACGAATGAAGCAAATGTCAACGTCCTGTTTCATGTGTCCTCCCATCTCTACCTCTTTCCACGTCATTGTTAAAACAGGAAATTATGGGATAAGGTGCAAGCTCGAGAAGGTGAACACCTGCTGTTGAAAAAGTCAACGTACGATAGGCCTTTAATCTGTCATTGTCCTGTCGAAAATCCATGTAGTGTTGGTTGCGAGAAAATGCTGAAAAAGGAGGCACTGGAGTTACAATGCACCCTGTACACACACACACACACACACACACACACACACACACACACATATATATATATATATATATATATATATATATATATATATATATATATATAGTATATATATATATATATATATATATATCTGTATATATATATATATATATATATATATATATATATATATATATATATATATATGCATATATATATATATATATATATATATATATATATATATATATATATATATATATATATATATATATATATATATATATATATATATAATTATTTACGACATAACATTTAGTTGCAATTCATTAGAATCTCACATTCTCTTACAGTCCATAACCATAACACGGCGTTGACATCATCGATTGCCTCTTCCTGTGTTTGTACTCATCAGTGAACTATTTGCATATTTAAGATTCCTTAAGATTCACTGATATTTGCAGAGTCATCATTAGGTAAACTGTGATCGCTCATGGGTGGTTTTGCCCGCAAGCCACAGGTGTTTGGTTAGATCAGTCTGACGTTATCTCACAGAAAACCACTCATCTCTGCTTCAGCTGGCCCTCTACATAACCCATTATTAATAGGGAGTTCAGGTGGCACAATAGATATATAGCATATTTATCATCGACAGCCTTAAAATCTGGAAGAACTATTGAAGAAGGCACATGTGCTTCAGGGTTTACCCCACGCTGTGGTTGATCTGGTCGCTTTATTTAATGAGTGATAAATCTAAAGCAAGAAAACCGACATTTTCAATTGCACAGGGGGTTTGTCAAATTCCCCCTGCATCCGCAACTGCCACTGCTGCTACTACTTATGCATGTTCTCCTTCGCCTCTCCCACCTCCTCCTCATCCTCCTCCTCCTACCTCTTCTTCTACTAGCACTGGCACTAGTATTAGTACCACTACGATTACTAGGGATCTGTCGTGTTCTTGCGGTTACGAAGCTTGAATACCAAGCATGAGGTCGAATGTTTGAGTCTCCCCTAGATCCCACTGCTAAATCCCCATTAGTAGGTTTGCCTGGTCGCTTTATCAATGGGCGGCGTTGTGGAGGGCCTTTCTTTCTTTCTTTGCCTTTCTTTTACTATTCTACTACTACTACTACTACTACTACTACTACTACTACTACTACTACTACTACGAACTGGTACCAATGGGAAAGTAAAATTTTAATCAATTCATTTCTGATTTATTCCGTTTCTATAAAAGTGTATGTGAAAATGACTGTTGGTCAACCTATCAATCATCTTTACCGTCATGTGTGTCTTTTGCGGTCAAAACTACAAAGATCAGTTTGACCACATTCCCTTAACCGTTACCTAGAGACCAATTACCTAAGGAAATATGAGTCATTTAAGATGCTTCTCGAACCAATGTAGCAATCACAAGGGCCCCATGTATGCGTTTTATCTTGAAGGGATTCTTCCATCAAATTAATTCTTCCGCAACAAAATGATAGATCAGAATCGGGCCGTGTGATATCCGCGGGTAAAAGAGACACATGGGCGCACTAGCACGGCTTTCAGGAGGATGAGACGGGGAACCACCTCGAGGCAGGGAAGACGCCATTTTAACCATTTGGTGAGCGGTGTAGCCAGTTGTTTGGTCGTATACTGTAAAAGAGAGAGAGAGAGAGAGAGAGAGAGAGAGAGAGAGAGAGAGATTGCCTTTCGGTGTTATTCAAATAGTGACTCTCTCTTTGCATTTGAAATTTCTTTTGTTGAGATATTGAGAATAAATCACCACTAGTTGGTGTTAAAAGTTTAGGAAACAGGAGCTACCCTGGAAAACCACTGGATCACTCCAAGTCACCTATAACTTTCTCACATGCTGATGTCGAATCCAAACCGGCCAGTGTTGGGATTCAGTGCCTAAGCTTTTGACCATTTGGCCATCGGTGAGATTAAATTATGGTTCAAAATCATCACCCATGCGAGGTTAAATTTGAATGAAATTCTATTGATGAAAACCATGAATAACGTTTACGATGTACTTATGGACAATATACAACACTCACCACCATCTTAAAACGTTGCATACATATTTCCAGATGATAAATATCTAAGTAGCGGACACCAATATGATATTTTTGTATATGAGGTACTTGCCCACATTATAAGTTCTTAAGTGTGTCCGCCTTATACATGATAAGTAACCTGCAATTATAAACAGTTAAGTCTCACAGAGAATTACGTGTATGTCGTGCACTGATATTAATATCATATGAACATGTGGTCAATTGGAGTGTCAGCCTTGGGCTTAATGTCCTATGCAATTACATTTATGGATGTGGCGTAGTTTCATTGGGACTTTGTATTGTGAAAGACAGTAATAGCCTATAAAGCGCGTTGGGCCATCTAACAGACGACCTTGAATGAACACACTAATTCCCACAACGGCCAAAAGGAATATAGTATCATTTTCAATTCTAAAGAGTACAGATGACAATTTAGGTGGAGAACGCATACGTATTAGTATAAATTCTTTACCGTTCTACTCACCCTCGTTGTGTGTTTGAATATAGGTATTGTTACGTTTTCCTCTGTGTCAGATACAACTTGAAGACGACTTTCATTTGTAGACATATATGTATTCTTTTCATCAGTTACAATGTTACAGTTGTTTCCAATACATCACATCCAATACCAATGTCAGTCCTACGAGTACTACATAAAGGGGGCCTGGTGCAGTGGCTGGTACTGGCACCAGGTCCCAGTCTACTACAGAGCCCTACATGGCCCTCACCCTATCTGACTCCAAAACTAACTCTCTAAACCTAAGGAAACTGCTCCTTATATATGTTTGCCCATAGCATCTTTACTGGCTAAAGGGGCGGAGCTTTAACATATCCCTGTCCACTGCATAGCATTTATACTGGCTAATTACAATATTCCTGGACAACTTTCTTTGTGTTCTCCAGTATCAGTACTGTCCAACTATAGCATTTTTACTGGCTAAAGGGGCGGAGCTTTCTAGCCCAAGATGCTGGGTATACCATTTCAGTCTACCCTCAACCTCCTCGTAAAATGACCATAAAACGTCACTAATTACGCTACCAGCTTAAGGGTATACCAAAACAAATATCGCTTACTATCTAGCACCCCAAAACCATAACACTGCCCCCTTCTAACTAAAAGGTATTGTCCTCAATACAAGCTTTAGAACCAAACATTTAGTTACATTTACCAGGCATTGCTTAAACTATACCAATAATCACTCAGTAAATATTAAACTACACATCACTACCACAGTCATTATTTGCATCTTCTCTGAGTGATAGTCACTGTCCCGACCTGTCTTATTGTAGTTACATTAACCATTAACTGTTGAATTTAACCCTTTCTTTCCTAATTATAAACCTCTTGTTTTGTAGTTATCAAAGAACAAATTCATGCAACAAAATAAGATTACTTGTAAACAGATTTGCATAAATCATGGCAATATGACAATGCTTACTTAAAACACCCATGGCTGAATTTGCTATTGTCTTCAAGTGTCATTTCTCATTAGTCCTTGTATTTCAGTATTCAAATTAGCCATGTGGTAACATTCAATTGATTTACATCAGTCATTAATAACTCTTTTAAGGTCCATGTCGAATGTTCATATATTACTTCACTTGATCTTCATGTTACGGCCATCTCAAATACCTGTTGAAATAACTTCTCACACTAATTTACATGCATGCAAACCCCTTTTTTAAATAAAATTAAACCAAGTCATTCACAAATACTTTTTGTTCTTCTAAATTTCAATGTCAGTAAAAAGTCCATTCAATTAATTCAAGTTTCTTCTGGGCCTGCACAGTTCATTTCTTGATTCCTTAAATTGCATAGCATTTTTGATTCCACACAGTTATGTCAGATTTATCTTAACTTAATCAATCATCACATTATGGTGTTGTCCTTTTGCATAACTAGTAGTAAAGTTGCTTTACTTATAACTGCTCCCTAGCAATTATTCGTCTCTGGTGATCATTGAACAGCCACTCCTAAGCTCACAGCCGTCCCAATATATTAGATACATGGTGCAAGGCAGTGCTCTTTTCATGTCAGGTGTCTGTCTGTCTCTGGGCCTCCTTAAACTTGCCTCTGACCAAGTTTTGACTGCATCTTTGCTGGACATCACTGACTCTATTTTGTTTCACAGGCAGAATATTTTATTTCATATTGCCTTGACACATCTTGGCTTCACACTCTAGCATAGTCACGGCTCCTGCTCACTTCTACCTAGGAAAATATAACCATCCCCAATCCAGTCATTCTAAAAGGATTCCACATCAGTCACACCAGTGACTCTTGGCAACAACTTTGTACGACACAACCACTACCCATCGAGATGGTGCTTAAAACTGTCTATCAAGGTAAAACCCTCGCAGCCGATACTGCGGACCCAGTGCCCACGTACAGTCTACCTATAGACTTCCACCATGTTGCCACCTCCTTTTCCCCTGAATTCCGTGATTATACAATTCAGCTCACTTGGCTGAAAATTCTCTTGGCTGTTCCACCATTTTCAGGCTTCTGGTCAGCCTCATTTCCTTAAGTAAAGTTACTAACAGCCATGATTGAACTTTAGTGCCCCAATTGCACCCCACATAGAAGACATAAAATACAGTGTCCAGTCCTTCTGGCCTTCATATATACAGACTCACTTTCATTCTTTCCATAATGGTGGTACCACAGTCTGAATTACATGGTCATGGTCAGTTCAGAGATGTATATTGGCAAGTTCACGCCCTTGTACCTTCTTCTTATCACAGATCCTGGTGTTCACAGACCACTTTTCCTCTTGCCGACATACTGCTTGGTTTTCTTGCATATTCTGTTCACCATCTGTTTTCACTGCTGTTTTCTCTCCTATTCTTGACTCCCTTTTTAGTGTAGCGTGTATCTGTTGCCGCATCCCCAGTCCTGTCCATATTCTCCTGGGACCAATCTCTAATTAACGGCATGTTAAAGATCTTATCCCACCCCGCTGTCACCAGTGTTACGTTTTCCTGTGTGTCAGATACAACTTGAAGACGACTTTCATTTGTAGACATATATGTATTCTTTTCATCAGTTACAATGTTACAGTTGTTTCCAATACATCACATCCAATACCAATGTCAGTCCTACAAGTACTACATAAAGGGGGCCTGGTGCAGTGGCTGGTACTGGCACCAGGTCCCAGTCTACTACAGAGCCCTACATGGCCCTCACCCTATCTGACTCCAAAACTAACTCTCTAAACCTAAGGAAACTGCTCCTTATATATGTTTGCCCATAGCATCTTTACTGGCTAAAGGGGCGGAGCTTTAACATATCCCTGTCCACTGCATAGCATTTATACTGGCTAATTACAATATTCCTGGACAACTTTCTTTGTGTTCTCCAGTATCAGTACTGTCCAACTATAGCATTTTTACTGGCTAAAGGGGCGGAGCTTTCTAGCCCAAGATGCTGGGTATACCATTTCAGTCTACCCTCAACCTCCTCGTAAAATGACCATAAAACGTCACTAATTACGCTACCAGCTTAAGGGTATACCAAAACAAATATCGCTTACTATCTAGCACCCCAAAACCATAACAGTATGCTTGAACATGTACATGTATGTATGCAGTACATTTTATCTTGACAACTGGAACATATTTTGTGATGAACCTCCTCCTGACTAATTATCAATAAAAAAAACTCCATCACTTGAACCACTGCATACTTGTTTATCTAGATGCCTTGCATACACAAGTATACAATTCGAAGACAGAAATGTTTTGGCATGCACCACTGTGGCGGTAGGAAGGATCTTTCAAGGCGTACGTTTGCATTTACGAATACATTTGCGTTTTGCGTCATCACTATTGGCGTGGTTTGGTCGACAAACTAACACATGATTTCATGACGTTGTGCACAAACCGCAAGTGATATTGTTAATGGTGGGGTTACACAATGACACGTATATTCTATCCAGTCGGTTTTGCGCTGAGGCATATGCTGCATATTTTGCCAAAGACTTTCAGCTAGGCAGTGCTCATCCCTGAAACGTGCGTCTCTTTTACCGTTAAATACAACATATTTCAAAATATGATGGGGTATTTGATATTTCGTCCTGACGTAAAGATGCATTTGTTCCGAAATTCATTGCTTGCAAGTATGTATTTCATCTTACATGTATTCATATCTGTAGATAATCAACCATTTAACGATATCTATTTGACCTATTACGTATCTTTTTTGCATCATTATTTGATGATGAAATGTTTATCAAAATCATAGTATTAATGCTCCTTCGGATATTATAGTTGTATTCGTCAGCTAGAGTAAACAGTACCATAGAGCCTTTAACTGCACTTGTACTGTTAAGGCAATTTTGGATTAAAGAGATTCGTTAGTATATTCATTCATTCAGCAAATCTATCATACATTTCGGCGAACACCTCATTATTTGGCATCGCTTAGGAATGCTTTACATCCTGCACATGGCACTTTGTGGATTTTTTTGCGATTGATGACTCGTCTTGCGGGAAAACTAAATCAAACTAACGTTTCCGTATCGGAAACCAATCAACACGACTTGCCATTCCAATTTACAGAGCATGATATCCGATTTGCGCCACCTTAAATGTGAATTAAATCACATTAAGCAGCTAGTTCTTGTCCGCTGGGCCTCACAAAACTGCCAGAGAGTCGCCCCCACTGAGTTACACGGTGCTACTTTCCTCAGTTGGAGGCCATTTAGGTGAGAATCGCAACGCCCCTTAATCCTACCCCTAGAAATCACCCTTAATGTCCCTATCGGCCTTGATTAGGCAAATCCGCCAAATGAAAAAAAGCAAACACCAATACCCATAATGCAACGCGCGAGGAATGTCTACTAAAACGTAATTGGTGACGTCATAAGGTAGACGACGTCGTGAGTGCATATCATAATCATTATCAAAAAGTCGTTAGATGGCCTTTAGATGGCGCTCACGGTAGCAGCGGCTGCTGATGATGTTGCATGCGCGAGTTTTTAACGAGAGTTGGCCACATTTGTCGGCTGCTGGCGCTCGCTGAAGGAAGCGAGAGGCTTGCCTGCCGCCGCTAAGGTCTACTCCAGCAGCACGCGCTTCACATACACATACTACGCCACCGCTAACTGGCCACAACTATCGCATTCTAGTATATAGCGACAGCAGGAAAACATCTACATCTGTATTCTCTTCGTGCGTGCGTGCGTCTGTCCGTGTGTGTGCACGTCTGACGCGTCATTTTCTTGCTTCATCCACAGCGATGCGGTACAGGATTAAGCGAGCAGTTGATACGAGTCTGGAACCAAACGCTACGGCTAACCATACGCACAACAACAATAACAACAACAACAACAACAATAACAACAAGCACAGTAGCAGTACAACCACAGGAGTACCATCGGATATGGATAAGGGTAAGTTGATACAATTTCTACCCTTTATTTTTTATTTTTTCTATGTGTTACTTTCTAGGTCTGTTAATCATGTTTGCCGTGCGCAGTACCAATATCACCCTACATGCTTGTATACATACATGTATGCACTTTTAACAGGTATGGATGCGCATATGCAAGTTATACCAGGACATCTTTGTGGTATCAATTCGTTGATTCATATTTCGCTTTAAATAGCATGAAATAGCGATGGAAAGCTTGTGCGGCAACTCAAGATACCACATAAGGAAAGTGTTATCTCCATTGTAATCGACGTGTATGATATAATCATTATTTTAATGGGTTGGTTGATAGCAGCCACACGTTACACATATAAAAAGGTTTTACTTTTACCACAGATTAAGGTATCATAAGGAGGGGTGTTTCGTATTGTTTTGATGTAATCTTTATTTTTATTAAGTAAGCAAGAATAGCCACGTTTACACTTTTGTAAAAGGTTTTTGAGTTAGAGGACATTCCATGTACTGTACCATACAGATTTACTATACCATGTCACTTAGCTAGAAGAACTCAACACGTGGAAATCAATATTCAACTTTTAAAATTCCAAATCCTTGGAAAATCCAGAACTGCAAAGCATTATAGCGATCTTTTTCGGCAAATATTACCATAAAATCACCAAAAGGTACGGGAACATAAACTGATTAAATCAAATCGTTGCGTGTTTATGTAAAATGACCAAGCCCGCATGTCAAGAATGAAAAAATCTAATATCAGATCTTAGGTCAAATGTTTATTATGCTATCTAGTTTCTCGCATAATGCAGGGTGTGCACTAAACCAGTGCTAATGGATTATCAATGGATGTATTGCACATACACTATATATTTTGCATTGAAGATCAGTTATATTAATGCAGATGCCAATAAGTCTAAACATGATCAATTATTCATGTCAAAGAGCGGCGTATGCTATCAGAATTCATGTAACGTATACAATCTCCATTATGTGGAGTTTGGATGCAATGCATGTTCTGTTTCATCACAAATACACAATTATACAATGCAATATAGTGAAAATCCTAATTGTTAGCTGGAATTAAACATACACGAATGAAGTGTATATATATATAAATATATATATATATATATATATATATATATATATATATATATATATATATATATATATATATATATATATATATATATATGTGTGTGTGTGTGTGTGTGTGTTAATCCCATATATTACTTTATTTCTACGGTAAATATAGGTGCCAGAACATATGTACATTAATATTCACGAGCAACGTATGATGTACATATACACACTGTATATTTCCTGCTTTGTTCAAACACTGGAATCTATTTAGGGCTCGTCCTTATTGCATTGCAACTGGCACATTCTCTAAGTAGCTTTACAATCATTTTACCAATTGCGGCGTACTTGTAAGAGCCAAATAGTGCATACTAGGGAGATATTGGTCTTAACTTAACTATAGTCCAGTCCGTTTATTGGAGGAAATTCTTTAGCCAGTGACATCGGTTTTGATGCCATAGCAACTGGTAGGTACTGCTCCCCTTAGGTACTGGTTCAAAATGTATACCCTGTTTGATAATATCAAGCGGTGTCCTCTTTTGCAAGGTATCAATTCAATGACCTCAATTTTGCTGGAAATCTTACCTTCTCTAAAAGATCTTTTCAGGAAACATTCATTACTACATGTACAGTGTACAGTACATTCATTTGCGAAGTTCTTCAAAAAATAATTGTTTCATTATGTATACTTTCTCTAGTAGTTCAAGTCATGTGAGAAAGTTTCCAGTGACTAGGTCCCACGGTTTCCTCCACTATTACCAACTGACTTGCCACGCCATGACCGTATACGACATAGAAGGTGACAAACGAATAGTCATACACATAATTTCAAATTTCTTCACCAACTACGTGGCCATAACATGGCCGAAAAACCGTGCTATTAACGAAATTCCAAATTCCAAATCCCTGTAAGTTGTGTAAAATGTAACACGCAAGAGCATTATGTAGTAATGACGCCACATGGATATACAGTGAAACCTCAGAGATGTAAACAATTTCCTATCAGGGGAAACGTGTTCACATTAGTAGGTTTCACATCTCAGAGAGGTCGTTTCACAACGTATTTGGTAAAATGGTACTGGGAAATTATGTTCACAATAGGAGTTCACAGATACAGGTCTTATTTTATTGTGTTGTATTGTGTTGTAAACAAGAAAAGTTGCAATCATTCATTTTCTTTAACACATATATTAAACATACATTACAAGGGAACCAATTGATGGTGACAGCGTACCAGAAAACCAAACATTATTGATATTATATCAACACGTATCACAGAGGCAGTATTGTTACTCTGGATTTCACTGTGTTAGGAAAACGAGCAGCACCTGGCTAATCTCCTACAGGTATTGAGGCAGGTAGCGCCATGCTATGTAGTAGAGGACATGTACGTGCATGCCAGTGAAGCTACAGGTAGGCCTCAGTCGACGCAGGCAGATCATGGCAGGCTCGTTCCGCCGTGATTTATCGACATATCGGATTTCTTGACGAGAAAAAACAACAGTAGTACTGGCACGGGAAGAAAGGGGACGAATAACAATGCAAACTAGCGGGGAACTGGAGTGGGGGTCGGGGTTTTGTTATTTCGATTATCGTCACTTTTTCTGCCTGCGATATTTAGGCATGAAGTCGATTGAGATGTGCGTATGATCGTAACCATTAATGCCACGTACATCTACACATACCTACACAGCTACACACACACACACACCTTCGCATCTGCATCTACATCTATTCATAAAATGCCAATGGTACGCTGCAATACCAACAATTCAGGGGTACACTGCCGGGTTGAGATGTAACCCGAACACGTTTATTTCCAGCCCAGACTCTGTAGTTTTGTCATACATATTTTTCAGATAAGTAGACTCAGAGTATCCGCCATGTTTCCAATCGTTCTATTATACCTCTACGGATTGAAAAAGATTAATGTGGCATTCAAAACCCAATATCTATCTGTCAAATAAATTGCATTTCATTCTCTAATTTGAATATTTATTTTCTGCCATTTAACCCTTTAACATTTTGAGCGTAAATTGGGTATGAGATGTTTTAAATCAATTGGCTGAAAAATTGTTACTTACGGAATTAGCAACCTCCATTTGATAGCTATCATCTTTTTTCCGTTTATTTATACAATTTTGGAAAGCCTCCTAACCTAATAAAACTCAGGACACAGACGCTAAGCTAAATATGATGTCCTTTCGTTATTTTAATTTATCGATTATGATACAAAATCAAATAATACAGACACTGTTAAAAGCACCCTAAAATGATAAGATAAACAGAATTTCACTTCTGTTTAAATATAACGACCCTGACATATAAGCCTAACTGAATCTTATTTTCTTTCATCACTCTCATTTAGCTATTAGATGATATCAAATCAAATAATCGTAATTTGTCAGCGTTCTCCAAGGAATCATCGTCAACCGATAATGTACATGTAATGCATTTATGTGAATTGATACCAAGTGGTAAGTTGATCCCGTGTGGTGAATTATGGATGTAGGTACACAATGGCCACTCACAAGTCTAGACGTCGTGGGGAGACATGCAACATCGGTTGTGTAACGTGATTTTCACTGTTTCTAGTCAACATGTGGTCCAAATTCCACGTGCTTAGGTAATAGAGCACGCTGCTAAAAAGACATCCGGATACATTCGATTAACCAGCCCATGAGCACTTCTCTTTTAGACGAACTTGCATCGCCTGCCTCTATAGGCCATTGGACATTAACCTAAAATGAGAAAAAAATCAGTTCACAAGCATACTTGATCGATGGATGGTTGGAATTTGTTAAATAGTTCTCTTTCATATAAGTCTGCAAAAGATACCTTGGTCAGGACGAAACCTACACTATAACCAGGCAGTTAAAACACGGCTAGTGTTTGAGTTATCCGAGTGGGTTCCAGATTCAGTAGCAGGTACCATTACCAATTGAATAGTCAGGATTTAGCCTTAAAATGACAGAAAAATGTCAATAAACTAAATATCAAAGTCAAACTTATTTTAAGCATTTGAATATTTATCGGGAAGGGTTTCATATACAGCACTTAGTACATATAGAAAAAAACGGCAGAAATCCAATTGACATACAAATTTATTTTTTTGCCTAATGTAAATGATGAGACAGCTGTATTAGATATATCAATATCAACCCAACACCATGTTATTAAGATTTCACATTTTACAAGAGATACCCAAAAGGCAAACCATTTTTCTCCATTGCCTGGTATCATATCAGGCCAAGACATGATTATCTGAGAAAAGGGTTCATGTACATAGCAAGGTACATTTCATATTTCTGACTAGTATTGTATCTAACAAAGTATGGGTAAAGATTTCACATGCAACACTACATGTAGGAGCACATTTTTCAATCTGTAGCCTGATGTAAGTTACACGTTGTAAGGACCGTACTCATTTGTGAAACAGATATGTATTAAACTACATTACTCGATTTCCTATGTACCCAATATTGGCAAGGATGTGACATACATGCGCCACACTAAAGAAATCAGTCCACATACATCTTTATTTCTTGGCCGTTATACGTATGGGCTGTCAGTTATGAGACAGTTATATATGAAGATACATTACTGGCTTCACTACAGGATATTGACTCGATCTATTATCACATCAGGGGCTTCTCCTAAGAAAACACCGTGCAATAGATAATGTCAACACTTTGGATAACGCACTTGTAAGTGACTTCTATAGACGCATCATAGGCACATCTGCGCAGGGGACCATCATTATGATAGACCAGCCTCCGTCTCAACGACCGAATAGACAACCTCCCAAAGAAACATTGGGCTGGATTGGTAATTGTGTTTATCGTCACTTGTTATGCCACATCTTGCTTAATCGTAAGTAGCCCGTTGTCAGCAGGAGAGAGGCCTGGAGTAGCCCGGGGCCAAATTAAGCTGTGCCCCTTGCGCGCTTCCCTTATAGCCAAGTGGTCTAAGGCGATGCCACTTGCTGCTCGCTGTCTCTCTGAGTTCAATTCCCAGCCGGTGTACGGGCATGTTAAAAAGTTACCAGCGACTTTGGTTTAGTTTGTGATTTTCCCGGTGTACTTCGCTTTCCTTCGGCATTTACACAACTAGTCACGAATCAGTCACAGCATGGCAGGAAACATTAGGACAAATGAAAATCCAAATTCCAAAAGGGTGAGGCCCTAATAGTGGCTGATTTTACTATGGACTAGAAGATGCTCTTTCGTTCTTATATCATTAGATTAAAACTACAGCATTACACTCTGTACTCACGGTCACAATGCAATAGTGATTAAGCACGCATCTAGAGTGCATTCCAAGACCGGCATCAGCCAGATGTATACGCACACTAATTTTAGCTTCTAGATATAATGTAGTTACACAGAATTGGCAGTACTGATTATCTATCCTTAAATATTAGATCATACTGTAGTATTGCCAACGCTCATAAACATACCCTACAGAAGTAGTGCTGTGTACGTTGTTTTCTTAATTCCCATCGTGAGGCGATATGTACGTGTAGGTATAATACTATACCTCAAGTGACTAATCAATCTTCAAAGAAATTTCTTTATCATGGCATCAAGGGCTAAGTGATATTTAAGTTCGTTTTCGAAAAAATACCCCAAGACTATCTTGCTTTTTAGTAAATGATACGTAATGGAATGGGTTAGAATACATCTTGCAAGATGTCACAATAGGTGTCACAATGATTACTGTAAAATAGATTTCCCATAATAATGCAACTAACTGTTAGCATTTCCAACGCCTTTTTATGAGAGGGTTTTATCCCCAGGGGTTTATGGAGTTGATATAAAGCCTTCCTAAGAAATCTCAGCACAAATGTCTGCTTTACGATGATATATCGATGGCTTCAAAGCCGGCGAATACACATGTAACCGCATTTGCAGTTGTTCGTCTTTACAGTCTTTCTATAAGATGGACTGAACACGCCGATTGCTGAATATGTACACTTCAGATTAACACACATGCATACTATAGAAACGCACACATACACACACACGCATATATATAAATAAATGAATGTATATATATGTATATATATATATATATATATATATATATATATATATATATATATATATATATATATATATATATATATATATATATATATATATATATATATATATACACACACACACATATATATATATATATATATATATATATATATATATATATATATATATATATATATATATATATATATATATATATACACGCATGTATATATATATATATATATATATATATATTTATATATATATATATATATATATATATATATATATATATATATATATATATATATATATATATACGCATATATATATACGCATATACATAAATAAATGAATGTATATATATATATATATATATATATATATATATATATATATATATATATATATATATATATATATATATATATATATATATGCACATGTATATATATAGAGAGAGACCGTACAACAGACTTCATCACAATTACGCATGCGATTATCAGAATTCCAAGTTCCATAAGTTTGACGAATGAGACAACCGGCTAGTTAAATATGGCTTCATTATGGCAAAACTGTGACGGTAGATGGAATTCTAAATACTACTTCATAAGTAGGCTATCCCAAAGCAGTTGTCGTAGATAGAATGTGTTCGTTATATCTACTTACGACTCTAAGTTTGACTTGGAACTACAAGTAACTGAGGGATATAATTGCATCTCTAGAGCCGGCATTGATATTCGGTAATTAAATCAGTGTTTTGTACTGTGGCTTTGTTGTTCACTTAACGCTGGCGGCTGATCGTTAGCGAGTTGGCCGGCCATGCAGCAAATTATTCATTCAAAATCCATAGCCACGATATTGGTCCGTCGAGTAGTCCTTGAAAGATGTTTAATGGAGGCTTTGTTCCTGTGTATTGTTGCAACTTCACAACAGGTAATGGTACCGTGTTGCTTTGATGTCTATCGTCTTAGCTGCAGCATCAGGTAGTTTCCGATTCGCTGACGTTCTTCAGTTGTTGCAATTCTTTTTTTTTATTGTCAGCTAACCCTTTTATGTCTAGAATTCTTTTCTAAACTTTGCTGAATGACGTTTTTATGAAAGAGATATTGCCAGAAAAGTAATGCCATTTTGGCTGCTAGAAGTAATAATAGGTTAACCACTCAAACCTTTGGCGGCCAAAACCGAAGGTGTTTGAAAATAAACGGTATCTTCCAAACAAAAGCATTTTCAAAAAGAAATTGATGAAAAATTGTTAATGCGAAGCCATATTTCTCGGTTATTTTTGATATTGCCTTAGATGCTGACGGTATTATCTAGAATGACTCTGAGCATGAAGGGGTTAACCCTTGCGTACATGTCATGCCTTGAAGCACGTGAGGCATTTTCTCTTTGAAGTCTATCAGATCAAGTGGAAAGGCAGTAACCTACTCTAGATAAGCGTTTGAAGATTTCCTTTTCATAAAATCCGATTTGAAATTCAACAAATTGGACTTCTTAAAGATTTTTTCTGTTGAATATGCTAAAATCATGCTGGGAGTCATCATGTATTTTTGGTTTATAGCGCTGTGTAATATATAATGTAGCCAGTTACGTTAATGCCAAGGAATGGGACAGTGGGAGGTGGACGAGGTAATCATATTTAAAAACCATTCAAGAAACAATCTTTCGCTATAGGCCTTGTCCAAAAATATATCTTAGGCTACACGATATGAAAAAGAATTTGTGAGAGACCACTTTTGTCATTGTAAGACTTTAAATTTAATTTAAAATTTAAATTTGGTTTATAGTTCCTTTTTACATTATGTGGCAGGCCAGTTGTTAGAGGAAGAGGGAATCGGATTACCTAACCCCGAAACGCTGGACCCCAGTTCACTGGTAACTTTCAGACATGCACCGGCTGGAATGCGAACCCGACCAGTAATGAGAGACAGTGTTTAGTCAATGGCAACGCATTAAGCCACTCGGCTATCAGGACAGACCCCGGAACACTGTGAATTGAGCCAATAGTAGTAGGTGGAGGAAACTGGAGTACCCGTGGAAAAGCTCACAGTGTTTCTGCCCTTGAGTCACTTATACTATACTTCTGAATCGAGAATCGAAATCCGGACGTCGCGCTGTTATTTGCCATGCCCTTTTGCCAATTGTATGAAAGCTTTTCAAACAACAAAATCAATGACGAAGTATTGAGCTGGTAATTTAAGACTATTCGTCCCAGTTCTAAAGTATACCTAAATTAAACGTCTTACTTAAAATACTGGAAAATTTTAGCATAGTGACGATAAATTCAGATATATTTAGATAAGGAATTCATCCATCTCCTTTTTTGAAATAATTAAAATAATTTACACCTTTACAAGTCGAACGCTGGTTTGGGAGTAAGTCGTTTGGATAAGAGACCACGTTTTGAACCTTTTAGTGCTGATTAATTTGTAGATTAAATATATATTAACAATGTGAGCATCAGTTTTGTCACCTTCTAAAATACGATATTTTGAAAAGTATTAACTACTGATCTATTGAGTTATTTAGTTGTGAAGTTAATATTGCTAAATCTGCATAGATGACCAAGACGTCGATAGCGTTTTCATTTTCCTGCCCATTTAGACGGACCTCTCCAACAAGACACTCACTCATTGGTCGTAGCTGATCCGTCGACATATCCGTAGAAAATTGGCATTCTGTAACAGGAGCATATGTTCCTGAGCCTTCAAAGCACACAAGAGTCAACAATTATGTGATTACAACTTGAGATTATTGGAAGAAATGCAATACCTAAATTGAGAGGTTGACTTCTGGAACCGATTTTCTACAACAGACAGGGGCTGCCCCAATGCTGAACGGTCTGATCTGTTGTGGTATTACCGAGAGCTGTAGTCAATAAAGATACAAACATTACCATTGTCTAGGGCGCAGTGTCTGAATCCTACTAGGTTGTTGGTAATTCCCTGAAACTACGGCTTTTCCCACTACCTTTATTACTGGCTAGCAATGTTATATATATATATATATATATATATATATATGTATATATATATATATATATATATATATATATATATATATATATATATATATATATATATATATATATATATATATATATATATATATATATATATATATACTAGTATATATATATATATATATGTATATATATATATATATATATATATATATATATATATATATATATATATATATATATATATATATATATATATATATATATATATATATATATATAACTAGTTATCCTTGTTGTGAAAATAGTGTGCGGCAAGATGTCTGCGAAGAAGTAGCCATCAGGCCTAGACTGCCATTAGACCTGCCTGCTGCACGTAGACATCTTGCCGTACACCATTTCATTTTCACACTAAGGGTTACACATTTATCCTCAGCTCCCCCTAACTGACATGAATTTTGAATTACGATAAGCACAACAAGTTCTAAGTTAAAAGTTCTTGGAAGCAGACATCCGAGTAAACTCTTCATTAGACTTGCCTCACGCAGATCATCCTGCCATCTTATTTCCCAGATATATACCATGTTGGTACAGGTGAACTTGGATATGACAGACCACTGTACGACGGATTTTTGCATATGACGGACGATATGCTTGGTCCCATTGAGTCCGTCATATCCAAGTTCACCTGTATACCATAATTCGCAAAGGCAATTTCTAGCTGCAGTGTGAAGAGCAGTGGCCGCCATATTCGTTTCTATAGGAAAGCGTCCTCTACGACCTTTGTAGTGGGAGAATCAGGGATGTGTCGGATGCTTGTGCCGTGGTCAAAATAATTTCTTCTATGAAAGCCAGGACTTTTAGCTCGGCCGTGACCTCGTAAAAATCACCAACTTTCATTGGTCTATTTTCGAGAGTTATTCTGTCAATATGAAATTGAAATTTGCACTACTTGTACATATCAATTAGAAATGTTTATTTCTGTGTTTAGATTTCAAGAAAAGTATATTCTGATTTCACAATTAGAGCAATTTCTAAGGTCCTTTTTTGGTGTTGTTGTGTTTATGCTAGTTGTAGGGACGAAGCGTTCGCTTATTTGGGCGTTCCCATACATGGAAACTGCTCGCAGTATTTGTTTAGGACGTCTGCTACACTGTGGGGAAATTGATCCCCAATGATCCCCATGTTTTGAAAACATGGTATGTTGTATTCTACATGCAGAGGTCCGTCCACCTCTACAGCCATGTTCCAACTGCGCTCGGCCCGACGGCGCATTCGATAATATGCAATATTTTTGAACACGGCACAAGCATCCGAACCCCCCCCTGTGGGAGAATGTAGTTAGCTGTTTCCATAGCAATAACTGGTAATTTTGGGGTCCTAACAATGAACGTTGTGAACAGCATTGTTGGTATCCCAATAAAGGGGGTCCTAACAATGAACGTTGTGAACAGCTGATTGTTAGTATTCCAATAAAGGGGGTCCTAACAATGAACGTTGTGAACAGCATTGTTTAAGTATCCCAATAAAGGAGCTGATGATAAGTATATATACGCCTACCGTATTATCAGTTGATATTTCTAATGTCTCTAGCCTGAATATACAGATATATCTGATCGTTTGGAAATACACACAGTCGTTAAACAATTGGACATTCTAAACAATAAACAGTGTAAACTGTCCCCTGAAGACACATCTCCGTATGATCACCCGCTTGCTGATGGCCAGGCCTAGAGGATTTGCACATTGACTTATGTGCGTTGCACTCATAACTACACATAGGAAAACATATCAGGCATATTGGACGACACAAGTGGAGAGTTGATTCCATGTTCTCGTGATTGATGTAGATTACATAGATGTAATATACATGGCGCATTCCTGACATTGATGTAATATACGCGGTGCATTCTTACGTCAGATCTGGCAATATGGTGCCTGCCGCCGCGACTGCTGCGCAACGAATACAACAACACATTAGCTGCTCACTGTTCTTCTCCACTCATTACATGGGGTTAATGAGATTAGGACCAGGCGGCAATTTGATTCCGAGTGGAGCCCACTGAGAGAATGTAGAGGACAAGTGTTGTCGTGCACTGACGAGCACTGTGTGTGACATTCGCCCTTTTAGATCTAGAGCTCCGTCTGTAATTGATAAGTACAACGGTGTTTATTCACATTTGTATTATACACCTTGCTAAACTATTATATGAAACACACCGTTCCATACATTTAATACACAATTTCTCAAACCGCCTTTGATTTTCACACAACGAAGAAAAGAGAATAGAATGGAAAGGATAAGAGGGACGTGCCCATCATTCACATATTTAACCCATTATAACCATATGGCTAAGTTAGATACCAATTCTGATTGTACTATATATGTATGACAGTCTCTAGAAGCATCACGGATGTTTTCTTTTATTTGAAATGTCATCCACTTTTATGTAGAGTTCTTTCGTAACTCGTCAGCTTCAGATTAGTCGGCTGAAGCTCCTTCACATGATTTCTAAAATAAGTTAAAATCTTTTTCCTTTTTACGAAATCGTAGATTAAACACGTACCATTTATAAAGTTAACGTTTTTTTTCGATACCGAATGGATGACAAGGTCCTACACTGAATAATTTTGATACAGATTGTGTTGATCGTTTTTAGATACCGACTTTATGAACTCTTTAAACGTTTCTGTGCACCGAATGGGTGCTAAAGTAAGTACTCTCAGCGTTATGGTCGGATACCTTGATACTTGCGGAAATAATTAAACCATAGCTTGGCAATTCATTTGAAGAGGAGTTGCTTGTGGTGCTAGGATTAACATTATTTATTCAAATAATTTTTAAAACTGTATTTCATCAAAAAAGATATATCAATATATTCAGGTCTTTCCGAGGCACTACACGAATGTACAAGTTAAGGGACATTCTTATAACACAGTCTTATTCTTATTGTCCCTTACATTACTGGAGGTATTTAGTAATTCAAAAAATGAGTAAAAAGACGCCTGCACCACACTGCACTCTACGTATACGTATATTGCGAAATAGCGAAAATTAAAACATTTTTAATTACATGAAACTTTCTTTTTTATAATTCCTGAAACCATAAAACATTTTTTCATCTTAAATTTTTTCGATGACCGATGGAGGCCAAGTCTATGTAAATATCACCATTTTTGCAACACAATTTTACGGTAATTAAAGAGCAATAATTCGAAGGAGAGCTATTTGATATGATATAGTGTTTTTAGATAGCGCGTTTGCATGCTGTTGACAGTTTGAATATAAATTTAGAGGTTCTTGAATGTTAACGTCCCTCGAACACGAGATGCACACATCAGATGATTCGAATGTTAGGTCAAGTGTTAGCAAGCTTCCGGACAGAATGAACACGATAGGTCAAAACACCCCATAGGAATCGGTAGTTGATGGGAATTGTATAAATATTGTACTCAAAATTGATGCATACACGATATTCATGAAAATAAATGACGATGTAAACTGTGATTATAGATTGCTGTTTAACCATCTTTTGTACGGGATTTAAAAAGGAATGTAGGTATTGTTTATTGAAACGTGACATGATGGTGCATTTAAACAGTGTTTAGTGGTGAAATTGATGCATTATGATGAACAATTAAACGGACAAGTTTTCATATAAATGAAAAATGACGCATCAAAGCCTGCTCTTGTGAAACATCAGTTTTATTATACACCCATCGAAATAAAACAATCCTCGAAAAATGTTTCTTTGAAAGTTGTAATGACAACAGGAATCCTGTATACTCCAGGAAAACTATCCAAGTTAAGGAAAAGATTTTAACTTGCTTCTGATCGCATTCGAACCATGGCAGTGGTGATAGACATTGATCAGCCATTGGCAACGCCTTGGTCCACTTGGCTGTCGGGGTAGGCCTTGAGAGACAGTTGATCCTTTAAGGAACACCTGATATTACATAAGCGATACTTGTTGCAACACCAGCCTATCATTCTACCACCAGGTACCAAGGTCCATGACGCACCGTTCTTGCTGTTTTGCAACGAACAAAGGAAAGTGTTGAAATGCAGCTCGACCCCACACACACTTCACCTTCACATCAAAGGTGCCATAAATTAATATCACCTCACCTGAAAGAGGGGAGCCACAGGGTACGACAGTACACCTGAAGACACGCCTACACCCACCTGTGACATTTACCTGCCTGCTATATTTCACAGGACATGTACATTCTTCTTTAAGGCAGCACTCCTTGGTATTTACAAGTGTCCCGAAGGAAGACTCTAGAGGAAATGTGAAGGCCGTTATATAAAAGGAAACCGGATCTCTGTTATTTGGAAAAATCACACATGGCTTTATCATCAGAGAAGGGAATGTGCTACGTAAAAGATAAAATCTAAGCACTGGATCCTGTTTCGAAACAGTCTATGAGCATCCAACAGTTTGAAGCTTACATAATCATGATAAGCCCCCCCTTGCACACATTGATACATGTACGTAGAAACATATGAACAGACATAGATAGATAGATAGATACATACAAACATACATACATACGTAGATAGATAGATACATACATAGCTACGAACATAGTATATACATACATACATGTACATACATACATGATACGTTGTTCTTATGATCATTCTGTTAAGAATACTGATGCTGATAATCATACACACCCAAAATACTGACATTGCTAAATATATATTTAGCATGCAACCTTTAACTACAATATGAAAAATATTCTTCCTTACTTAAACTACATTTGCGAAAATAATCTAGTTATACACACGACATTCACCCGCTCACGAAATCAATTGATGACTCCCAAGAAGCTGGCGTCACTTTACCTATAAAGCACTCACTTGCTAAATCCCTTTGGAGAGATTTAAAATAACACCTTATTGGTTTGGCAGATGGCCTAAACGGCTTAAGTGGCATTGTGCAGATAGGGGGCAAATCCCATGATAGCCATCACTAAAGCATGTATCATCTAGTGACGACTCAATGCCCCTAACTGGTTTAAGAATCAAGGGTGATTGCTTGAGAGAATGCCACCCATTGGCATAGATAGTTACAATTCATTAGGCCACCTCTGCTGTGCTACACTTCGTTTACTTCAACAGAGCATGGACTGCATTTGAATATTGGAATCTAGACCCACTTCGGCATCAGACGTGCTGTAGGGTAGCACGTCGTCCGTAGGACATTCATAGATCCAGCATGCTGCCACTCGCCAAGTTGGCAATATACTAGGTGTATAGGGAAAAGTGCCAGAACAAAATTCTTCGTAATAACGGTTTATGGCAGCGAGTTTATTGGTGAAACTGAGCGGCCAAAAAATCAAGTCATGCGTGCGATTGAAACATTGTCTGAAGCTTATATATGGGAAAATTTTTGGCATATTTTCGCGCCCGTGTACTTTTCGCTAATATGTCGAAAAAGGGGAACGACTTTACGGTAATTCCGCGAATAGCGATACAGCGAAATATGTATAGGACGTACACCTACGGCATACTATTATACTACGGAGATGCCTCATTCTGAGAATATCGCTAAACTGGCCATAAGTTCTTAAATCATGGTACGTGTGTGTTATGAATTGTTCAATTGATATTGTGCACGTACGTTGGCATACCCGTCAGCATTCAACAATCCAAGCGGTTTACTATACTGCGACGTCTTTTGGTTTCACTTTGTTTAGTTCCAATTCTGGGAGGGGCCAGGTTAGTACTTTTGCTTAAGGAGCGGGCCTTTAGAGTTGGTAATCATGGAAACATATGTTAATAGGATAACTTTAATTTTAGCAGATCACAATTGCTGCATGATAATATACACACAGTTTTCAAAAACACGCAGATAGCTTTGGAACTGAAAATGTCTTCATCAACAACATTTACATTGTGTGATCTTTCCAGACATTGTGTGATCTTTCAAGATAAAATACTTACTATATTCAGCATATTATGAAATTCTTGGCTCTTGGCTAGAAAATAAATTTATTCTTGAGGAATGGTGGATGATTTTTGAAAGTTGGCAAATCAGTAGCTAATCTGAAGATTTCTGACCAAGTTATATAATTCATACCTGTTAACATTCAACCATCCAAAATCAGGAGATTTTATGCGGTTCCAATCCTGGCCACCAGGGGTCAGATTAGTTTATTAGTTTAGGAGTGGGCTATTATATTTTACAGGTGTTGGCAAATTGATAACCAAACAAGTATGATTATGAAATAACTTTAATTTTATGTAGCAGATCACACTTGCAGCATGATGACAAATTCCCAGTTATGAGATACACACAGAGATTGCTTTTGAACTGAATACATCATAATAGTCCATGACCCAGAGGTGGTCAGTATCATATTGGGGGGGGGGGGGGGGGGGGCAAATTCTGGTTAATGTTTTTGAATTCCCCATATTCTCACCTTTATGGTATTTCAGTAACAAATATTTTCCAAATCAGACCTTTATTCCCAGGTGAACTTAGCTTTAAATATGTACACGATCACTAATTTGCTTTTACTCACTACCCATATTCCTCATATTTCATAACTATTACATCTCTATCCATTCCCCTTGAGATATGGATCCGTGCGCCGGCCTACATATTTTGGCGCATGGATCCATTCCTCTACCATACCTGCCTAACCTCTGCGCTGTGTTGCGCCCATCGCCACTAGATTCATACTTCTTTCCATTCCTTTCATTTCCACTCCTATCACCTTGTATCGGACTTTCTCTGGACTTTTTGTTGCCGCCTAGCAGTAGCCAGTGGTAGAGGAAAACAATGTATCCCGCAAAACCACCGACTAACCTAAATTCAGTGGCAATTTCTCACAAGTGTCCAACGTTTGTTAAAACCCAGCCTCATTTGCAGCGGGGAGTCACAGCGGGAAGTTGCTGCACAATGCTCTACGAACCGCCCGGACATTGGAGAACCTTTCGTCTAATCTTGAGTCGACTATTTGCCATTAATAATAATATAATATGTTTATTGACTGTAACGCATATAGTTACAAAATATCACATATACAAATTCTAAATACAAAATTATATTTCTCAAGATATTGCATACCCTCCGGTACGATGGTTAGCCCAGCAGATATAATGTCACGTAAGGTGTGCGCATCAATCTGATGCCGTAATTAGTGGCTCCAGGTATACAGGTTAATATATTAATACATACTAGTGGATCTATTATCTGCGATAAAGATCGAGTTTTATACAAAACAGTTATTAAGTTATTACAATTATAGCTGCATTCGGTACATCCGAGACTATTAGGTTACCGAGTGTAGTCTCTGTCTATGCAGCATTTATATGTTTTGGGTACTCCAGTGTTAATAAATTTGGACAGGTACCATAAATACAGGTATTCAGAGTTCGCTTTCCTCCTATTCCTGTTAAGGGCCCAACGGGGTCACCAATAATTATATTAGAACAACAGCAAGATATGATGTAATACGACGCAATACAATTGATGGCAATGTCTGCTACAGAATGCAATGCAATTAAGCCATTGATGCAGCTGAACATTATACATTTTATGACTTCTTTACCACACAAAAGGAAGGAAAGGATCAACAAGAATCATCCACATACGGTGCAATAATACAGATATATTCATGCAATCAAGTCTCGTTTAAGACATAATTACATTGACGTATATTGTGACGTAGACAGTCTTTTTCTTACCAGCAGCTGGGGGGAGACAAATAGTAGATGCTTTAAGGAGATGATAGACAACTTCATTTACTCGAGCTCTTTTATCTCTTTCACCGAGCAAACTGCCTCCAATGCCAGTTGCCATAATGCAAACACTTCATGTTAAAGAATGTCAATGTGCGGCTCGTTATGATTGACGTCAGAGAATTACCTAATGGTGTGTTATGCAGCATGGAGGGGAATAGTGCATGGGCAGGGCATATTTCATTCTTTTTCTGCTTGACAAGTGCACATAGGTCATGATGTGAGTAGGTGAGGTCTAACATGTGTCAATACGAATACGCAGGAAATGGGAACTGCAACAGGCACTTAAAGGTGGTTTGTTTCTTAAAAAGAGATCTGGACAAATAGATAGCTGTGACTAAATTTTGTATGTGCTTGTGTAGTACAAAGGGGTTTCTGTGAGAAAGTAACAGTAATTCTTGCAGACATAACCGGCCCTACTCCATTCTTCCGGATGGGAATATATAAAAAAACAGATACAGTTTTGACTACAAGACTGAAAGAAGGTGACGAGACACATCATTCCAAATCAAAACCTCTCTATCGTTTGTGCTCCAAATTTGTCCTAAATAACAGAAATACTGTATGTGACGATACGTGAGCTTTCATAATCAAACCTGTGTATCGTATGCGTGGCAGATTTTCCCGATAATGACATAGAGAGGTGACGTTACAAAATTCCAAACCAAAACGATTCCACCTTTTTTCCGCTGTCTAGGTGGCAGCCAGTATTCTTCATTCATCAGGGCAGCCACTTTAGTTCTAAGCGGACATCATGTTTCTGCAATTTTCCAGGTTTTCCCGTGTGCTCTTCTCGCTCCTCATCCCGCGGGCGAGCCGAGACGCGAGATGAAAGTATCGAAGGCAACTAGTCAAATGCCAAACGGGTAATAGTATCTTGTGCCATTAGAAGGCATTAGAACTCAGCTAGGTCTGGACATGGGGGTCGACCCAGTTCATTGAGTAATCGAGACGGCTAAGGGGTTTTACCACGACGCGCGGTAATTGCTTTCGGTAATAGAGATGAAGAAGATGGTGATTCAGAACTAAAAATAAAGATGTTTTGCTGATGTTGTCTTGATCCACTTAAAACGAAAGCAGGTAAAAATATGAGAGATCTTTTTCTGTCTCGATTGATCACTCATTACCAGCTTGCTTGCATTAGGACTAAAATTAAGATGTTTTGCTGATTCGCGTACAAAGAAAGCAGGTAAAAAGATGAGAGGTTTCGTTTCAGTCGTGATTAACCACTCAATACAGGTGAGCCTGCATCAGAACTTTATTTTATTTCAAGGGGTAATGAGATAATACAAGCAGTGATGGCGAGAGGTAAGATGATTACGGTAATGATGATAGTGATAATACCAGAGGTGATGCTTGTAAAACCTATCATTACTATGATGATGTTGACGATAAGGACGATGATACTCATATATTATCATCATTATCATTATACTTAGAGCGTGTGCGCTATATGCTGCCACTTGCTCTGGAATATCCCCCGGGATTGAAATGGTTTCCGTGTGTACAGGCCTGCTAGGGGAGGAAGGTCGTGTGAGCACTTCGGTGGATACAAGACTATTATAAACCGAATACCTTTATTATTATTATTATTATTATCATCATTATTACTATCATCATCATCATCATCATTATATCCATACCTATCACAAATAGTATTACTTTTTACCATACTAATTTTAGTTTTTATCAATCTTCCTGTTTTTCGTATTATTCAATTTTTACTATCGTAATACTAGATCTAGTAATCAAAATATTACTAACGATCGGTCATGATCGCTATCATCAACATCATCTTAGTATTATCATACTTATCATTATTATTATTATTATTATTGTTGTTGTTGCAAATGAAATTGCAAATATAATTGCTGATGTTTTTCCAAAGACTATGTAATGCACAGCTAGGCAGCTTGGGAAGCGCCCTGGAATATTAAATTAATCTCAGTTTATGTCTCAATCTATGTAATAAATCATAACAACCATATTAGGACGTTGTTCTTATATTCTAAGTGAAATGGGTCCTGTTTTTGCTGTAAGACCATTATTAGGAAGAGGTGAGTTGGAAGAGCTACCTGAAGTACATTGTGTGAGCTAGATATCAGATGATGTTTTTTAGCATAACAACCATATTTGTCATCCGTTTTGGTAGAAGCTGTGGTCGTATTTTTTGTTGCAAGGCCAGCCTAACTGAGTTCGGTATGCACCATGAAGTACTAGTATGAGCTAAACCTTAAACAGTATGACTATATTCGTTAGCTGTTTCGATGGAAAAACACTGCAGTCCTGTTTTTGCAGCAGTACCATCATTTCTATGGACTGATGGGCTCGCAGAAGATGTGTGGGTGATATAAGGTCTATTAGTTGTCACTATCATGTCCGCGGCCATGAGACGGCTGACACTCCTGTTTAAGACGTGTAAACAGGATTATTCGCTCAGCACCCTTCATACATCCTTAATTAGAGTCAGTAGGAATGATCGCTTGACAAGTGCTCTGCTCGGGTCCCTGCACCATACAGGGGTGAGGCTCCCCTTTAACAACAGTAGGGGCGCTCGCTCACTCACTGTCAATGGGTATTAACTAGTTTTTTTTCTGAAAATGACCTGAGACTTTTTCTAAGGCACCAACGTCCTAGCTAAGCTCAAGGTATGGCTTCTATAGAACTGATATTGTATTATACTAACAATCAAAGTCCTTTTTCCTACTGTGTATGTCATGAATATCGAGACGTGTGGTTATGACGCCTGGCTTACATGCTTCAAGTTGCGGATCTGCGCCACCTCTGGATATTTTTTCCGGATTGACTTGTTTCCTATATAAATGTGCGGTCTCGTGAAGGGCTTTCTATGCTGTCAAAGAAGGTTTCAGTATGCAGAGCTCAAGCTTTGATATAATGATTCATTCATTAAGAATTATATTTACTTAATCACATTCTTCTCTTATTTCTTCTGGTATACATAGCGTCCATAGTATTCATGGCTTTTAAAATCGAAAAGTCTTACAGCACTGTATTACCATTGTAGACACATATGCTATACATCAGAGCACTTATTCCATCCGTTTTCTAATAGATGGGTCTTACTTTCCTAGGAGAAATGGAATACAAATTTAGAAGAATTGACTGAAACCCCCTATATCCCTCTCCTCATTAGGTCAATTGGTGGAGTGAGTTGTCCCAACCAGTTCTTTCTACATATTTCTGGACTTAAAATATACACATGGCATGGCAGCGTGGGGTAATTGGGTGACAAGGGTGACCACCTACATAAGTTAGAACCAATGGAAAAGTCTCACTGCGATTACCTGGTGAACAAGTCTACAACTTGGACCACCCTCCTCCTGTGAGCCCAGTGACATCTGCTAAGGAAAGTCATAACAGCCAGATTTTGGTTTCTGTTTCATGTTCGTGTTACCCTTTTCGCTAAAAATGGTGTTATTGTAGGCTAAGCAGTAGCTACTGTGGGCACAATTTCCCGCCAACAGCATAGACAAACCCCCCTCTATGTGCCCTGTCTCTTCATTAGGTCCTCATGTGGAGAGTCAAATCACCCTGGTCAGTGCTAGCTCCTCTCATTGCGTTTGTTTCTCCCTTTTGCTTTATATTGATATTACTATTTCGGGGAATGAGTAAAAAAGGGCACATCCCAGTTAACAAAACATATCAAACCACTCTACCCCATACTCTTTATTGTCTCTTTATCAAGCCACCTGGAGGGTAAAACACACCCTGGTCAGTGCTAGCTCCTCTCATTGTTTTTGTTTCTCCCTTTTTGTTTTATGTCAGTATTACTTTTTCGGAGAATGACTAAAAAGGGACACGACCCACTTGCTTTGTTCGCTGCACACATTTGCTACATGTTGGTATTCCTTTTTGGTTTTGGAAGAAATCAACTAAAAAGCGGCACATCCAAGTTAGCAAAAGGTTGAATTCCCCCCTACACCCCCATCTATACTCCCTATGTGTCGTGTCCCTTTCTGAAGCCGTCTGGAGGAGCAGCTTCAGCCTGCTGCCTAGTTCAGTGTTATGAGGGGCAGATATGTGGAATGACTAATTCCACGAGGTGTGGAGTATCGACACCGCAGTAAAACCCGGCATCACCGACGCGACAACTCTGCCTCTTCTCATAAAACACCCATCACTTGTAGCTGCTGCCAGAATGGTAATTGTACTCCTTATTCCCGTCAGTCTTAAACCGCATACACTAAATCTAGTTTAATCCTTCATTCGTCTGGAAATGAAATCTTACTTTTTATTTTACTTTTAAATCAGCAAAGAATCCAAATACTCAGTACATCTTATTTTTCTAGTTTACTCTTCAAGTCACTCCGAATTAGAAAACTCGTATTCTAGTCCACTCCTAAACTCAAATCTACTCATTTTCTAACCTATTCCTCAAGTCGCTTAGGGTTTCCCGTTATATTGAATTAAAATCATACTTTCAATTCCTCAAGTGGTCCATAGTTGAAATCATACGCTTATCTCACAAGACTACTCCTCGTATCCCCCCTCCAAGAATAAAATTAAACTTAGCCCTTATGCTGCTGTTGGACAATTTTGCTAATACAAAATGACACCAAAAAGCTGAAAATGACTGACACCCGGTCAAATGGGTACTCATCTGAGTCCCCGGCGAGAGCTATCCAATGAATACCAGCATGACAGGGTTTAGATGATTTTCAAAAATCTTTGGATCCTTGTGCTTTTGGTGAAAGTAGTCCTAGCATTAAAGGGGTTAACAAAGAGCATTTCCAAAATAACTAGTATGATACGTTAAAGAAATTGATGTCTGTATCTATGACACTTTTGATAATAGCTTTATAGGAAT
>OZ012685.1:11025128-11030128 GCA_963942565.1 Maea johnstoni | reverse complement strand
CAACACAGCTTCATATCATGGGCCAATTGACCAATCAAAAGCCTAGAATTTTGCCAATCATGATATAAACATATATAAATATATATATACATTATATATTTTGTTCTTGCATTTTGCTTACATAGTGTGGACAGGTTATATATGAAATCCCAGTTCAACATGTCATTTTCAAATTCTGCCTCCCATTTCGATTGACCTTTTAGTATCTCGGTATTATCCTCATTGAAAATCTTCCTGATATTGACTGTACCTTTTTCTGCATTGAGTAGCCAATTCATATGCGTTGGTAGTTCTACTTCGTATGTTTTAGGATCGTTTTTTAATTCATCAGTCCACTCTTTAGGTATTGCTTTCCTCAAGGAAAAATAGGTAGTCATCATTATCTATGTTCCAGTTAATTCTTCGAGTTGTTCTTTGGTTTTTATAATACCATTTTCTGTAAAGAGGTCTTGTAAGTACACTATCCTGTTGAGATACAGATTTCTGTTGAACGGAATGTTAATTCTGGGATTTCCCCATATATGTATTAAATTTGTGCATACTTCTACTTTTACGTTCTTGGTAAGTTTTACATACCATTGGCTATAAGCTAAGATAACACTTTTCCAGAAGGGATTGCTGGTTGAGTGTGCTAGGCTTTTATGGTACATTTCATCTGTTAGGATTAATCTGTCAATTTTGTATTTTTGATCAAACTCTAACCACTCTGGATTTCCTTTTTCAATTTTCCTTGCCCATGTAATTTTCAGACTCATGTCAAATTCAAGTAAATCTATCATTGTCATTTCTCCTTTTTTAATACTTTTGCATAAGTCTTTTGTTGATTTCGTGACGTTTGTTTTTCCAGATAAAATTCAAGCACATTTTCTCTATGGCCTTGAAATAAGTATGTTCAGGAGTTGGTAAAGCTTGTAATATATGTATTATTTTTGACATTATGAGACTTTTTTTGTGATGCATACCCGTCCCATCGGGGTGATATTTCTATATAACCACAACTGTGCTTGTTTCTTCATTGAATCTATCTTTTCCTCAATATTCTTAACTGTAATGTTCCCCATGTTAAGGACATCATATTTTATACCTAGGGCAATGAACTATTTCCTTAGAGTTAGTTTTGTTTGAAAGTTTGAACAATCCATTTATGGTGTCTGACCCTGTAGTCGAATGGTCTAAGGGGGTCAGGACTAACTACTCCACGCTCAAATCCGCACAGGACATGCGAGAAAGTTGCCAGTGACTTGAGTTTAGCTTGTGTCTATCGCCAATCTCAACTGCCTGCTCATGATTTAGCCTCAGTAAGGCAGAAACAATGATAACATATACAAATCAGCTAAAGAAGAACACTTTAACCTGAAAAATATTGAAAATTGCGCACATCAACAAACACTTCAATAATTAGCCAGGCTAGTCCAGGCAACTGCGGATATGTTGGAGTTAAAGGTAAACAAGGGCGACAATCAACTTACTCAGTATGAATACAAATTAATTCGAGGTGTTTTGTCTTTTTGGAAAAATGGGTATTGTGTATGTGTTTGGGTGGGGGGGGGGGCTTGTCCACTCTTGCCTAATATATGATTCCTCTGATTTCATACGCGATGCAATTCAGTAAATATAGTCATAAAGGGGATGCTCGCTGTGTCCCACCACTGGGGCTGGCGTGCACATGCGTGGCATGTGATAATGTTAGTCTGTCACTCCACGGATTATGTACCTAGTTGGGAACTACAATTGCCTCCATCATGCATTTACTGGCCAGATACGATTAAATCCAAAATGGTAGAAAATATTCAAATTCTATTCGCAATCTAAGCCAGGCAGCCACGGAGGGCTTTGTCTGCTTAGATATGGAACAATTCTTAAACCTCTCATCGTGAGCTGATTCAGACTCGCCTGTAAGCTGCACATTTTACCTGACATCAATAACCCGCAAAGAGTGAACGTATTTATGTGAGGGGATCCACAGAAAAGAAATACAGCTTTAAAGGTATTTCAACAAAGAACGACGCAAGCGACCCAACTGCTGTATGCTTTAGGGCCGAGGACGCACGCACAATGGCAAAACGACGCACGATTAGTCGAGAAATTAAGTGTTATTCTTCTTCCAAGGCACACATCTTCACCCTTAGCATTTGCAGCGAAAGGGCAGAGCAACGTTTGTCCTTAACCCTCTCATGGTACATGCTCCTCTGCAAATTGTCGCCTGCATCAATGACACTTTTGATAACAACATTTGAATAAAGAATGATTTCACAAAATATTTGAAGTAGATTGGTTTACAACGTTTTGAAAAACATTTCTCCCTAGAACTGTGTGAGAACACAAGAGAAAGAAAGGCGCGAGTCTAGTCTGATACCCTCATGTATCGACAGTGTATGTACTTCTTTTGTCGATTGAGCAACAAAAAATCTGTTGTGTTTACATGGGGTGCTTGAGATTTAAGATTCATACACCATTGCAATATATATATATATATATATATATATATATATATATATATATATATATATATATATATATATATATATATATATATATATATATATATATATATATATATATAATTCCATCAATAACCATGTAGCTGTTTAGGTCCTGAAGAGGTAATACAATAAGGTAATTAGAGAAGAAACTATGTAATTGGTGTAGGAAATGTACCTCTCATAGGTTGCTTATTATGACATTTAGGAGTAAAATGTGAAGGCCTTTGTCGCTTGGAGTCAAATTAGTCGATTTAAAAATTGTCTGGGATATTTAGCCATAGTTAAAATTAGAGCTATTGTATTGAGCAATTTGTTAAACGAATAAATGATCAAAGAAATAGACACCAAAAGATTGCATGACCCTTGTTGATGAAGGTAACCATATTGTAGTAGGGGATTCGTTACATGTAATATTCTAAAAAAGAATGTCTATATGTACTAAGGAAAAGAAAGGAAAAAAATATAGTCTGGTGAGGTGACCTTCTAAGAGAATCTAATAGTCATGCGGATATCAATGATGATTCACTGAATTAAAACTATTGCCCATACGTCTCTAGTTTGCTGATTGAGTGAATGCTGTCGGCACATTCCCACACTCCAACGCCATAAACAAGTCATTTATTAGGCAGAATTCGCTTCAGAGAGCCACTAAAAATCAGTTGTAGTGCTGCAAAGTGCGGCGAAAAGTGTCAATAGTTAATATAACGGGCTCGCAACCTTAGATATACTGGACAATTTCCTACCTAGAAGGCTGTTCTTCAACCGCGACTTATTATTGGTGGAAATAAGTAGGATATTGCATTTTCTACGTGCTCTGAATCCTCATGACGCCTTTTATAAATGTGCATATGGTTTGATTCTCTGAAACATGACATGAATATGCGACAAAAGATGGAAAGGCAAACAATGAAATTTCCAAACAATACAAGCAAACGCTCATGACAAGTTCACCATGTGGCACAGTTACATCTTCAGATCCAGTGCTATATTTTCATTCTAACGGCCGGTCATCCAAACTGAATTGTTTACGAATCCCACCACCCCCACCCTCTCTCTCTCTCTCTCTCTCTCTCTCTCTCTCTCTCTCTCTCTCTCTCTCTCACACACACACACACACACACAGTCACACATGCACACGCACACACACACACACACACGCCAGACACATAAAGCAGCATCCCCTAACAATTTACAATGGATAAGACATCACAAAGGCTATCCACACAGCTTTTTACACAACAGTCAATTTATTTGACAGGGGTGGACAATGGTTACTCTGAAGGTTTCGTGTATGCATATTGCGTAGAAACCTATTGCAGCAATAAAGCTAAGTAATTAGGTTGCATGTCTTTGTATATCATGTATTAAGCATATTACATAATTGTTTGTAAACACAACAGTGCCATTCCGTTATACACACAAAGGAGGTTTAGTCAATAATAGTTATGCTAACATAAGGCATCGTGAACTATGGCTGATCACAACAGAGTTGGATTAGAACTGAAAACAATCTATTCAGACTGAATCACGACCAATGTTGGCGGGCTGTGGAGGAGGATGGTAGTTAGGGTGTGGGTTAAGGAAAGGGAAGCATTCTGGACCCACTTCGGCATCAGACGTGCTGTAAGGTAGCACGTCCCGTAGGACATACATAGATTCAGCATGCTGCCACTCGCCAAGTTGGCAATATACTAGGTGTATAGGGAAAAGTGCGATAACAAAATTCT
This sequence comes from Maea johnstoni, assembly GCA_963942565.1. Lineage (NCBI taxonomy): Eukaryota > Metazoa > Annelida > Polychaeta > Spionida > Magelonidae > Maea > Maea johnstoni. The sequence continues at coordinate 11,025,918 of OZ012685.1, read as the reverse complement.
TCGTAATAACGGTTTATGGCAGCGAGTTTATTGATGAAACTGAGCGGCCAAAAAATCAAGTCATGCGTGCGATTGAAACATTGTCTGAAGCTTATATATGGGAAATTGTTTGGCATATTTTCGCGCCCGTGTACTTTTAGCTAATATGTCGAAGAAGGGGAACAACTTTACGGTAATCCGCGAATAGCGAAACAGCGAAATATGTATAGGACGTACACCTACGGCATACTATTATACTACGGAGATGCCTCATTCTGAGAATATCGCTTAACTGGCCATAAGTTCTTAAATCATGGTACGTGTGTGTTATGAATTGATCAATTGATATTGTGCACGTACGTTGGCATACCCGTCAGCATTCAACAATCCAAAATCAGGATATTTCACTTATCAGGCGGTTTACTATACTGCGACGTCTTTTGGTTTCATTTTGTTAAGTTCCAATTCTGGGAGGGGCCAGGTTAGTACTTTTGCTTAAGGAGCGGGCCTTTAGAGTTGGTAATCATGGAAACATATGTTAATAGGATAACTTTAATTTTAGCAGATTACAATTGCTGCATGATAATATACACACAGTTTTCAAAAACACGCAGATAGCTTTGGAACTGAAAATGTCTTCATCAACAACATTTACAATGTGTGATCTTTCTAGACATTGTGTGATCTTTCAAGATCAAATACTTACTATGTTCAGCATATTATGAAATTCTTGGCTCTTGGCTAGAAAATAAATTTATTCTTGAGGAATGGTAGATGATTTTTGAAAGTTGGCAAATCAGTAGCTAATCTG
>OZ012685.1:11002628-11020128 GCA_963942565.1 Maea johnstoni | reverse complement strand
TCATGTCTGATTTATATCAACCTTTTTTCTTCCCAGTAGGAGGGGGGGGGGGGGTGGTGTGGGGGGTTGTAATTATTATATCCATTTCGTCTTCTTTTCTGCCATAGTAACCTGTTGTCAATGGTGGTGGAAACCGTAGTACCCAGTAAAACCACCCATTAAGTGCAAGTCTTTGTTTCGCATGTCCCTGAAGGGGGAACCTCTTGCCTCATCACCCACATGTCTCGTCAATGAATTTGGAAACACGAAGTCACGATTTCGCCTAAAATAGCAGAAAAGTAACGCTAATAAAAGTGTTTCAATCCATATAAACTCGTTACTTTTATGAAACCAACGTGATTGCCCTATACTATGTAGCATTTAGAAAATTTCACTTTTAGTATGACTTAATTCTCATGAATACTTCCTTCAATATTTTTACGACAAAGACAAGCCTTCTTTAACATTTCCCATTTCTTTACTGTCGAAAGGGAGCATCTGCACATATTCAATCAACCTATATAATATATGAAGAGATGGATTCAGTAACCTTTTTCCTTAACACATTTGCATTTAGATAGAATACATCGCCAGAAGACTTAAAATGTAACTCGTCAGAGAAACAAGTATGTGAGGGAGGACTGTCTAAGCCAGAAGGAGAAATATTAAGTCAAATATTTCTCGGATTATTTATTTCAATAGGCGTCCAAGAGCATATGTAAGCTTTAGATGTAAATTGTTAAAAATTTTGCTTGGATGTTATAGTAACTGTGACAATAACTTCACCAACAGAGTATTTGAAGGAAGAGTAAATTGTTTAAGCTTTATCAACCTGTCGAGTATTTAGACCAACACAGATGACTTTATACTAAACAGAAATCTCTCCTACTCTTTTTGTCGTAGATAACTATTTTTGGCAGCGAGTTCATCTATAAAACAGAACGGCCAAAAACCAATGTCAGGCGTGATATTGAAAGCATGTATTAACATTATGCCTGGGAAAATTATTCAAATGTTTTCGCACTCGATCAATCCCAGCCATTGTCATTACAGGTCAAAGCTATTAACTTACGGCAGAGGTCACGACCTTCCATCTTGTCACATGTCAGATTGGCCATGGCAGCCGGACCACGCGCCGGCCGCCATTTTGGCGCACAAGTCCACTCGCTACCATGTTTGCCTTTATTGTGCTCAGCACCACTACCTTAAACTTACTTTCCACTCCCTTTATCACTGCTATCACCTAGCCTCGTATTTTCTCTGGGTCAGTGGCATCTTTCTCAAATGCCTCGAACCAGATGTGACACCTAGATCTCCGCCGTAGAGATAGCGTGGTTTTACCTGACAGTCTCACTGAATTAAATACTACATCCATCACCGCACAGGATAGCCTGTCGTGTTTTATTTTACCTCACCGGACACCTTAACAGGTGCTTAATGGTGTTTATTGACGTTTCAGCTTGTCTACTAGACGACATACGGATTAACCCATGACCAGCCTGGTTCTCAGACCGAGTCAGATATAATGCCACTACTAAAGTAGATGCTAAACAGCTACTTGTATAAAGTTATTGTTCACATATTAGTTCTGGTTGTGTACGGCCTACTTCTGTTATGTTTGTAGAGTGTGGTCTTGTGTCAAACGATTGTGGTTAATAGACAAATACACACACACAAAGTTTAACAGTTTAACAAAGCAATGTATTGGGAAAGGTTGACGAAACAGTTGTTTGTAATGTCTTTAGCAAATTTACATCAACTATCTTCAAGTTGCTAAACTCATGTGGGGTCTTCGGCTACCTCTATCAGAAGGAAAGCTGTTTAAGTCACTAGAGCACTATGTTAACTTTAAAGCTATATTAATCCCTAGGACTGATAGACTTCATTTCGTAGTAGTACGTGTAGAGCATGACAGGATAATTGTATAAAAGACAGGTTAGAAGATAATGTGAGTGTTTTAATACCGCCGATGTCCACCAGGGGCGCATTGAATAGACACCAGGGTCTTTCTCATGTATGTTTTATAACGTAACACTTAATCAAGTATAAAGTACCTGATTTTACTCCCGTGCACTCTCACATTCAAAATGTCACTATAGGGCATGACAGTGTTATAATCAGCCAGTTTGCATGTACAGTGCTGTGGTTCATATTAAAGCCAAGAACCCTAAAAAAATCTTTCCACTTTTCTTTTGCAATGAACTTCCATTCTTTCGCTAGATACATTAGCACCCTTGAGACAACATTCTACCACTGTGTATTCCGTTGGCAGCACTATGACAGGCCTTACATGGCACATCACGTAGAAAAGGCCTCTCTTGCATCAACCTGTAATACAAGACACCTAACCTTTGGCGCTTAGACCTTCACAGGGTATCATATGATGGCGCCTGATAGCGCCAAACACGTGCAGAAAATCAAGTGCGGCGATAGCCAATCACTGCTTTAAGCATTTCTAATGTACCTAGTTAATGCCCCTACAGTGAAACCTCTGAATTTAAAATAAGTTTGGACCGTTGTAAACACCAGCATTGCTAAGTGTTCAATTATATAAGAAGTTTTCCAAAAAGAATAAGGACTTTGGGATCCATGAACTATTTTCGCGAAACTACGTGTCGAACTTTGATGTGTTCCTCATTAATGTTTTCCCCCATTGGTATGAATTAATCAGCAATTCACACCATTCCTTATTCAGAATATCTAATTTAACAAAATAGTCTTTTGAATAGAACAAGCCCTGCGGGTAGTCTGCTGGCAGTAGACATTGCAACTGTAGAAAAAGCCATTCAATCAAGTTATTAAAAGTGTATGTTTGGAGATATTCCCAGCAGTTATTGCAACATACATGTCCTAACATGAAAGCATTACATGGTGAGATACCATGGGAAAACTGAGCAAAAACACCGGGAAAATACCGGTTTTATTTTTGTGTACACCCAGGAATGGGCGCCCCGTAGCAACATAGAATGACTTGACACTTTTTGCAGTTACAGTAGATTTGAAATGACAAAATAAATTGTTTATTTAAGTTCAACTGATAATTTGTGTGAGGATGATAAGAGGGTATACATTAGGAATGGCTTGTATGATAAATTTGAGGATAATATTAACAGTTATTCTATGTTTTAAGCAGTTTTCATTCTTGCTTTATAGAATTTGTAAATATATATATCATAGTTATATTAATATCATGTAATATGTAAATTGAAAAAGAAACAGGAGAGGCCTACATTGAGTGTACCGAGATAAGGTACTGAATGAAAATGTTAAATCTCTAAGTGTTATACTATAAGATATCGTGGGAGTGGTGGGGTGGATGAGGAATGCATGTGAAGTCGAAATCCAAATTTTCCCACTCGGACCTCAACATGTGCTTAGAATAAAAGTAGGTTACCTAACTGGTGTATTCTATGCAAGGAACACAGGTTTTGTAAGGGCTAATGATAGTTCTTAATGGTTGTTCTTTGATTTCTAAGTTCAAGTACAATGACCTAGGAATAGAAGTGAAAACCAGTTTGATAGCGAAAATTCTTGACGCAATGTTCGACCGTAGCGTTAAGCGGCTGGAAAAGTGAAACCTTTGCAAATGTTACAATCCGAACACACCCAGAGATGTTTTTACTAGCTAGGAAAATTTGACGGAGAAATCGCAGATGCCGTAGATTTAACGACTTGAAAACGCATATAGCTTTTTTCATTATTGTGTTTTCATCGGCAACGGGATAAAGTCGGTATATCGCCAAAGTTTTTTCAGTTGTTTCGGCGCTCGTAATCTCTTAATTGTTTTTTAACGACACTCGAGTGATCTGGCGTAAGAGCCATCTGAGTTAGCATGTACTGGACGATTTATGGATCCACATGTTGACACGGTAAGATAGGGGGGTCGAATTCATTTTGGGGACACATCTAAATTTGGGGGGTTATTAATAAAACTGGCCAAATAGTAAATAATAAGATTTTTTCGGTATGGTAGGCACGATCCCAAATAATGGATATGAATATTATTTGTTTTTATCCCCATTTATGTAGCATGACTCGATGGACTCATGGATAGCGTGGAAGCTTGGAGTGTTAAAAGTTACAAGATCGAATCCCATCCTCTCCCAAATATTTTTTTTTTGCAAAATTTTAATTCTAGCTTCCAAATGTTTCGGATGGCACTTTAATCTGTAGGTGCAGTCGGCAATTTGAGAATTTCTTCAAAAATATATATATAGTTTAATGGGTGTAGTAATGCCTAACCTTTACATAGAATATGAGATCTGTTAAGTGGTCAGCTTGTTGCTTTCAACAGAAAAAAGTATCATAAGTGATAAAGTTTAGAATTTCTTCAAGAAAATATATAGTTAAATGGATGCAAATATTAATTCAGATATGTAAATAAAGGACATGTTCCCGATGATGTTGGTATTATCACGTGCATGCACACCTGCTGCACATGTCTATTTATAACTCAATGGAACGTCCACCCATTCACCTTCTATTTGCCCTTCCATACGTCGTCACCTGTTGTTCAATGCCCTATTTATGCACCTCCCAACTGTACATATGGATATGTGCGCCCCCCACTCACATTTTGGGCGCACGGATCCTTATTACACTGTCATCTTGTACTCATCCTGCAGCCTTAATAAGCGCCCTGTCGCAACACTTGCCTTCCCCCTCTCTGTAAGTGTACTGTCCTCCCAATACCTCTTTCAACGGGGCCCTATCTGGGTTGCAATCAGCTGTAATAAATCTCCATGAGTAAGTATACATGTATATTCCTTAATAGCTGGGCTGAATAGTAAATATATATATTTTTTAATGTGGGTCCGTGAGTTCATGAGTCAAAAATAGGGATGGGGACCGCGGACCGGTTCATATGTGATACCGGCCTGAGCATTGCGGTTAACCAGTCAAAAACCGGACCTCCCTCTACACGGTTCGGTTTTCTATGAATGCACAGGGTTTCTGGAGGCGTAATAAAACTGTCAGCACCTACCTCCTCGCTGGCCTCACAATGTCTGCCAAGCGCTACGATCAAACAGCCATTTCAAAAGCTCTCAAGTCTGGTACCCTGCCCACTTTCACTATGCTCAGAAGCCTTCTGAGCGTAGACAAAGTGGCCAGGGAGCTAGTATATAGTAACTTTCCAGTTCAGGCAAGTTCAGCCACGCATTCCATTGCATAGTTTCATATCCAAGATATGTCATTAATAAACCGTGATAAAACCGAACCGTAGAAGCAAAACCGAGAACCGAACCGAACCGTAGAATTCTCAATGATCCCCATCCGTAGTCAAAAAGGTAGTGAGCTCATGAGTTGGTCTCCCTCTGATTGCAACTCTTACATATGTGCATTTCAAGCATCTATAAAAGTTGATTAGCATGCCTGTTACAGTGTAACATGTATATTGAATTTCATGGATGGCACTTAACCAAAAACGTCTTATACATGGTGTTGCATGGAATTTTGCATGTAATTCCCCCTTTTTTATTCATTTCTAGAAAAGACACTAATTCAAATAATTAAAAAAGGTAGGGTCTGAAGTGAATGTTCACCATTGTCCTGACAACATTCAGGAAAAAGCACATCTTTGAAAATAGTTGAATATTCATCATTTATGTATTTATTAGCATATAATTTGAATACTGCCAACAACTTTCCTTTCACCTATTTTGTGAAATTAAGCATAACTCCCCAATGTAACAAAAAAATAAATGTGAGTGGTTTTTTTCCTAGGTTAAAAAACATGGGGGTTGATGGGTTGATAAAAAAGAGGGGTGCTTTGCTTACTTATTAAAAAAAAAGAAAATCATAAAATTGCATGCATTTCTTCGCCCCCCTCTCCCACCTTTTTTCTGTTATAGCCCTTACTGTTATTTTAGTCTGGCCTAATGGAGGTAACAAATGTACCAGACTGTGATGATAATGACTACTCCCTATTGTTGTTTCATCCAAACACTTTATTTTGCGTCATTTTGGAATTTTCTTTTCTACTGTTTTCAATTATTTTTATTTTGCCATTTTCAAATCCTTTTCATGCTGTCAGAGAAATAGATCCCCTTGATTCGCAACCTCATAGGCACTGCACGCTAGCACCTAGGGCATGTGCGCCTCGAGTTACGCGGTGTAGCCTAGGGAAGTATTGGTCACGTGATTTTTTTCAGAATGATGCTGGTCGGATGATCTGTGCAGTAAGCATGCAGCACAGAGCCAGCAGCCTGTGGTACACAGGTTATCTATGACGCATAGTGGGAGCTGGGAGTAGAAGAGAGGGAGATGAAACTGTGCCTGCATCATCAAATTTCGCTGCCTCCCACTATGAGTCATAGATAACCTGTGCACCCCAGCTGCTGACCTCATCTCCTTGGCAACCTATCTGACCTACATACTGCACAGATCATTCCATCAGTTGTGTCAAGCTGCCTCTTGTTTTCATCCGGCCAGCCTCTTTCTGAAAAAAAATCACGTGACCAAAACTACCCCAGGCTACACCGCGTAACTCTAGGCGAACATGCCCTAGGTGTTAGCATGCAGTCTCTATGGGATTGCTGATCAAGGGGATCTATTTCTCTGGTGGGAGGCAGCGAAATTTGATGATGCAGGCACAGTGCCATCTCCCTGTCTTCTACTACCAGATGCTGTTAATCAATGATTCCAAGTCATTTCCTTCACTGCAATCTGTCCAAGTATTCAATCAATAGCAAAAAACAGAAAAAAATTCAATAAAATACTTAAGTGTTTATTAATGGATTTGATTTGATATATTAATCCAGTTTGCTGGAGATATTTGCTTTTTCGAAATAATGCATGCTCCCCTTGAACTTGAAACAGAATTCGGACCGACAAATAAAATTCTTGTTTCCACAATTATACGGAAGTTTTCATACGTTTTTTTCGCTACAAAACAATACCTTATACGTTTACTTACCTTTGCAGTATGTTGTCAGTACTCTATTCCCGATACATTCTGCCCTACGGGTCGATATTGAGCTGAAGTGGCAGCATTAAAGGAGCACCGCCATTGCTCTCAGCTATGAGGCGTTCTTAATGAGTTATCAATTCTTAAACACTACAATTTGATTGGCTTAACTTATCTGCCGACTAATCAACTAGCTTGGCCCAGTATTTCTATATCTACGCGAGACAGCTCTCAGCTATGAGGCGTTCTTAATGAGTTATCAATTCTTAAACACTACAATTTGATTGGCTTAACTTATCTGCCGACTAATCAACTAGCTTGGCCCAGTATTTCTATATCTACGCGAGACAGAAGAGTAGGTCCGACACCGCAAGCCTGTAGAAATAGCTGGTCGTTCATTACACTATAAATGGCGTGCTTTACTATAATTTTTTTCTAACTTCAACAGCACTATTAAAATAACCGGTGAATATGCTGCCAATTCGAATGTTGGACTTCATTGATAGTAATATTGCGCAAACTTTGACGAGCTGGACTTATTTTTTGCACTTCCCCGTAACTGGCAGAGTAATTCGGGCTTTTTCAGGTGTCTTTTATATAGGTAGTAACTACACAATAAACCCAAACAATTATACCACTTAAAGTTAAAAGCAAAAACGATTATATTGGAAGGTGTTCACAGCCTTTGTTCACCTATCGGATGTCTTTTGCACTTGAAAGCTTCCACGTAATTGCTTCGAATAAATCCCTTATTCGTGCAATGTCTGTTTACATAAGGGACAGTTAAAACAAACATAAATACGATATTGTTTATGAATGTCCATTCAAAATTGAACTCCTTAGTAACAAATACAAGTCGGGGGTGGCAATAATATATTTTTTCGTTGTTTTGATGGTTGGGAACAACTAGTAGAAACATAAGAAAATGGGAATATTTCACAAGTTTTGTTTGGGAAACATTGGTGATCAAGGGAGGAAATTGGTCATGAAACAAGACAGGAGCGTAAAACAAAACTACGTATAAGTTGGCCTGATGAAAGACGAGGAATAGCGTCTGCATATCACCCAGGCTCGCTCCCGATCGCGCCGACGCCAAACCGTGTTAATATTCAAATTGCTTACAGATTAGCATGATTGCACCAGCGTTTCCGATTGCGACTGCGAATTAGAAATCTACACTCTTTTCCTGGACGACACCCACACGCACTAATTGTAACGGATACCCTGATGTGATCCGACCCGCTGTCGCAAAGATCGTAGGTGAATAATCATCTTTCAGCAGTTTAGTATACATGCGTATGGCTTCGTCAAGACAAATACACGGAGAATGAAAATTGTGTTTGATTTTAATTGTTTCCCTTCAGGCTACGGTGGGACGAAAGTTCTGTAAAATTGTTTCCAGATTCCAAGAAAATGTCAATGCCTATAAGATTAGAAGTGTAAATGAAGAAACGGATTTTATACATAAGAGAAAATATGCAAAACCATTCTTGACCAATATCATTATATTTCTGTAAAATGGCTTTTAGTAGCATACTTGTTATTTCTACAACGGCACGATACGTGTGTCTGTTGTTCATCGACAACGAAGTGAAAAATCGAAAAATATATTCAGCCAAATCTGCCAACAAATTACACTGACATGATGATGATAGTGTGGTGAAATAGTCACCGGGAACGGGAGGTCAGTCTTTTGAAAAACTAGAAATATCGTGTTTGTTCCTAGAAATGGTAATATTTTGAAAATGATAAATCTTTGAAAAATCATTCTTTTGACATAGATTTGTAACTGCAGAAGCGGGATAATTAAAGTGGTCTCTTTGAAGGCTTTATGCCGGCAATAAATGGCCACTATGGAAAGAACGGGGGCAATTCTCTCCACATTCATTTCTCGACAGTTTTTCCTAATAATAGCAAATAAAACACTGAAAACTATTTGAAGTAGAATCGTTTCTTAGACGCACACTAACAACTTTCCTTCAGACATGTTGTGACTCTATGTTTTATACCTAAGTTATTTTCAAAAGTATGACAGCTACAGACGACACTTGCCAAGGAGAATTCTGGGCATGGATGGGTTAAGTAATCAGCAAGCATCACGCAGCAGTTTACGCAGGAGCTCCCCTTCCGTCCTATAGGTCATTTCAGAACAGCAAATAAAGGCTCCATTCCAGAAAATCAATATAGGGATAACTAGAGGTGAGCAATTAGAATTGTGTTTATTATCACCCTTCTGGCCTTGCGGGCTACATGCACATCTACACTGGCCAGTAATTGATGGGTTGTCAGAAACAGGAATGGTGGGACGAAAATGGCTAAAATCAGGTCTCGTTTGCCTCAAACACAACTCCCTCGTAGGTAAAATTTCTAGAAATTACTGAGTTGTGAAACATTCATTTTTCTTTGCAAAATCTCAGTAATTAATGAAATCAAAGCTAAATGAAATTATACTAAATACTTCATAAGCAGTTTATACTTATTCGTAGAATGGTGCTAACTTGTTTAAATTGCTTGAGAACTACTTATTAAGCGACCCTGTGAGAATGGAAATCAACCCAGAAGTAATCAAATCACATCGTCTAATTTCTGTTGAATGATGAAGCTAAGGTTTGCCTTTCTTCCTCATTGCCAATGTTTGTAGGCGCTTAAAAGGATCAGGCTCAGTAGACTCTGAGACGGCAGAAGACGCTCATTGACCTACTTGTATGAGAAGCGTTCGTAATTTTGCTCAGTAAATTTCGCTATTGAGGCGCACACACACACACACACACACTCACACACACACGCACGCGCGCGCAAACACACACACACACACACACACATATATATATATATATATACATATATATATACATATATATATACATGTATATATATATATATTTAAATATATATATATATATATATATATATATATATTTATATATATATATATATATATATATATATATATATATATATATATATATATATATATATATATATATATATATATATATATATATATATATATTCGAATGGTTTGAAAAGAGCATATATAAATTAATGCTAACGTATAGTATTAGGTGAGTTTGGATTACTATCTGCTCAGATGATTCATTCCCATTGTGCAAACAGAAGCATGTTTTTTATGGGGAAATGTTTCTTTTCTAATACAAAAAAACAACAACACTTAGAACGATATATAGAGAACATTTATGGAAGATAATGGCCATCTTTATATAAGACATTTTGAAATCAAGCTTTAAATACCAGTCTACCATCGTATCCGGAGGATATGAATACGGGGAACTCTGGGCATGGATGGATTAATCATGCTTGTGATCTACAAGTTAGTTGATGTCTGCAGACAAACTACGCCATAAATTCAGTAGATGTAAACTATGCGAAGGAAGTCTGGCTCTGATGTATTGATAAAGAAAGCACAAGAGTAGGAAACACTTTATATCACATAAATTCATCAACGATTTATCTTTGAACATCAGGAGACAATAAATCTCATTCCTCTGATACTAATTTTGACCGTCTGATACTCTATTTAATGAATTGCATTGCCTTGTACTGTCTCTTATTGCATTGCATTTGATTGTATCTCGGATGTAAAAACACGAAATTTACACAAGACCCAAATTTATCTATTCCTTCATTTTCGCAATGAAATTAGAAATAAAAACTACATTTCTGTAGCAGTTGAATTTAACAATAAAGGAACTTACTATTCAGGACATACTGATAGCATTGAACATTTCAGTACATCCATCAGTACGAAGTATTCTAGGTACACATCAACAAGAAAACACTGATGAAAATGACACTTAATAGAACGACACACAAGTAGTCGACTAACCTCCAAGCAATAAGTGCTTGAATGCCATTACATTTGTGTTTATTTTGAAATCTAGAACTTACACTGTGCACATTTTTATGTGCATCCGTTAATGTTCGTGCACCTCGCACGTTCGGGGAAATAAAAGGTTCAGCATGATAAACAATTTCTTATGCCTAAGTTCACGAAACATTGCCTCGTACCCTGCCTGTTCAAAAACCGATGAAAACAACAGTTGTGGCAAGATATGCTCTTGGGCGAAATTTCAAATGCGCAGAATATATTCATGAAAGGCAGTAAATGATTACCACATGGAATTAATATGCCGAATCGCAGCAGGTATGAGCGATTGCATGGATAATAGAGAAAATATTCGTAGAAGATCATTGCCAACAACTCTACTTCAGACATTTTGTAAAACGCTCCTTGATCTCCCCGTTATCGTCAAAAGCATCGAGATACAGACGACAATTTTAAGAGTGACTTCTTAGCATTAATGGGTTAATGAATAACGAAAACTACACTACCCGGAAATACCTGTACGGTGTAGTTGTCATTTGGTGACATTCTCAAATACTACCCAGCCGAGCACGCTGCCGGCTAATTACCGTACATCACCTAGCGGATCACGTGACTAACCTTTCCATGCAGTCTCAGACTGGCGTCGACGGCTGACGCTTCGCCCTCTTCCCAACTAGCTTAAGCGCACTTCACTAGCTACTAGACCACTAGACCAACAGACTAGCCCGACTTTCAGCAGATAATCTCCCTTTAAGCCCAAATAAGCCGATGAATTAGCGAGCGGTGCGTTTTTGCGGCTAGGAAGGAATTAGGTTGATAGGTAGAGCAGAAGACTAAACTGCCTTTTCGCTAGATGATCGCCATTTAAGCCCTGATTAGAAGGTGAACTCGCAGGCGGCGAGGATTCTGAAGGCCAGGAGGAAGTAACCTGTGAGTTGATTGTCTTATAGCCTGATGTCATGCTAATAGAAAAAAGTATGAAATCTCCATTTCCGGTTTACCATTTTGCTACATCCTACTCGCGCATTGGCCTAACATCGGCACACGCCATCATTTGCCTTGTATTTACGTGTACCGCATGCTGCTTATTGTCGTCTTTATTATGACAGTCGTCATCAAATCTAAATTCATCAATATAATCATCCTCGTCTTCGTCATCACCATCTCTAAAATCATCATCATCATCATCATCATCATCTTCAAAATCATCATCATTATCATCACCATGATACTAGTTATAATAGTCACTGTCATAATTACCGCGTGTGTCGGTGGGGTGTGCCCCATGGCTCAGCGGTCTAACGAAATATGCGCCGACTGCCCACTATATGTGTCACCATTACTCAGACATCTTGGCTAGAGGCATGAGATCATGTGATGACTTCGGGCTATAGGTCTCGTCTGCACGATTAATATGACAACACAGCCATTGACTACTGGCATAACGACGCATAATCACAATTCAGATAAATGTGATGACATACTACTAACGTACACAGCTCACTAATTTTGAACTTATTTTGAACTCACTATGGAGACATACCAATATCAGATCTAATTTCATGATTTATATTTATAGTTTTGGAAATAAATAGAGCAATGCTGTGCACACTTAGAAACAGTCAAAACTGCCGGAGAAATAACCGTTTGATTATTAGTTCTACTGCCACAGCTCCGGTTCAAGGAAAAATACCATACATTAACCTTTACCTGTGTACAAAATCATATCTGTCATGTTCTGTAAGTTGCCCTTATCGGTCCTAGATAATATCTGATTCATAGCGACACGTTGAGTGCATGTACGGGAACAGTACTATTGAGACTCATTCGAAAAGCTATGGAATTGACCATCGTATCATGTTTGGTATTCACAGTGCATGGAAGCAAAATCTGAAATGAGGGTCACTATTGATTTGTAATGTGTATGCGTAGTTCATGTCGTTTGGTGTTTTGACAGCCCAGCCACTAGTCCCCTTAAGCATAACATAAAAGTGGTAGCGAACCTTCCCCAATTAATATCTTGGTACACATACTGAGGCAACTTTGAGCAAAACTCCTCCAACTAGAGTAATATTTCATATTCATTTAAAAAGAACCGTATATAAGCGCAACAATAATCACAATTTTCATCGTATATCAAATTGTAGTAATTCGTGTACTTTGATGTCAAGATATTGCACATTATACAAATATGACATCCCTGTGGGGTTTCCACCAGGAATAACTTCCCCGAGAGGGGAATGTCGCTAGAGAGCGTAGCCCGAGAGCGACACTCCTCTCCGGGGGAAGTTATTCCTGGTGGAAACCCCCACATGGATGTCATATGTTTTATTATACCGAACAAAATACAAAACACAAAAGGGGGAAACATTACAAACACCAGTGATTTTGGATAAATACTCGTCGTCTGCCTTGTTGAACTAGTTTCACCGGTAGGTCACTCGGCAAACTCCGTGGGTGTTCGTGGGTATTCTTCGGGATAGCGGTAACTAGTCAACTATTTCATAGCTGTTGCTATGAACTATTCAATTATTTCATAAGCTGTTAAGGACAACAGCCTGTCACTAAGGAGTGAGGAAAACATGACGATTAATCCATGGCCCTTGACCAACCAGAATCAAGAATCGTCACGTGAGGTATAATAATATTTATTTCAAAATGCATGTACGCTGTACGTGTTAACGGGTAAAGGGTTAACTATGTAAATACTCATACAGTACCAGCCATATTGGGATTTTGGTACGTAGCACTCCGCGGCGCTTGAGAATAATGTGCGAAGCTACTGCACCACTACAGTAACCCCTTGTCACCAGAAGGGTCGTCAACTAGCCTTTTATGACACGCTTAGACTCAGCGGGCACTATTAAAGGAGGCTATATTCACCCCTGTGGGGATAATTGACCCCCGGCTAGTGATGGGCAATGGTGCAACATTTCTCGGGCTTTGCCAATTTCCTGGCGATAAAATTAGGTTGTATAAATCTCAGCTGAGCTTCATCTGCCGGTTTATGGGGTGGCAGAACATGGGACAAGACTTAGATCGACTGTTTCCGCACGCTAGCCGTTACAATGCCAATAGAAAACACATTTCTCACCCTCCTTATGGGGTTTAGTACTGAAACATTGTTAATGCGCATGCGCAGTTTGTTCAGGTCTAGCATGAGGGGAAGAAGATGCTAGCGTGTCATGTCAAAATTCATCTTAATTTGCGAATCAAATTTAAGGCATATATTGGAACAGGGTATGATATAGCGGACCAGAAATGGCATTTTGCATTTTCTGTAGATTATCATGTATTGTACATGTTTAATGGTGGCCCAATCCATACTAGCAGCACAGAGGAAACGACTAAACCTAGTTTATCGACACCTTTTTAACCAGCCTCAAGTAGACCTTGCGACACATGGCTACCACTGTTGCACAAAACATTATACCAGTCGGCCATTGAGGCAGTTCTCGATACAGTATGGTATCAATTGAGAAGTTCTCATAAACTAAATAAAACAGCGAATAGAGGAATGGCTGCAATTTTGATTATTTTTGTTTAGCTTCACTTTTCCTGACATATTTAGGCCAGCTTGTGAAGAGTCAGCTGTGAATATTTTCATAAAAAACATAAAGAAAATAATCTATAAACATCCACTTAAACTTATGAATTTGGTATTTTCAGACCTATTATGAAACTCTCAATACTACTGTATCTTATATATATTAAGCGCCTAAAGATGGGAGTCTTTATCCATAACATTCCCATATAGCTACCAGCATAGCATAGCCAACTTGAAATGGTCGCATCTAATGAATCATCCGCTGCCAATGAAACATATCGCGCTAAATAATACCACGCTAATATTAAAGCGGTGAGAGATGGTAGACACCATCCATAACATTTCCATAACTTACCAGTATCACATCAGTCCACGTAAAACGGTCGCATTCAATTAATCAACCGCCGTTCACGAAATATATCACGCTATTCTACTGCCATCGTCTCGTCATATGAAAGGCCCTCCTGCACTCAAACTGTCAAGTAGACTTTGTAACCCGTCTTCCGGGTGTGTGCTCTTGTCTCGTGCCTGTGTCACGTTAGGTTAGCGCATGTCTGTCTACTAAGTACTCCTGGCATCGCATTGAAAATTGAACACATTATGACGAATGCACCCTTTACTGTCCTAACGCTTATAATAAAATATCTCGCTCAAGGACAAGTGCTCAACATCTAGGGATGGTAGCAAAGTGGAATAAAATAATTGATAGGGTTTTGGAAGTTTAGCCTGATCCAGGTACATTATTGTGGAGGGAAGGTACATGTAGACAGGATCAATAAAGTACTAGCAAAGAGTTTTGTGGGGAGATTTTGTATGGACCATTGGCTTGTCTTAAGGGGAATAGGTGAGAGGGGTTTGGTTTGAAACAAATGCCTTCGACAAGTGTTAGGGTTAGGTATGAACCAGTATTTTGGGAAGCGCAGAGAAGGGAGGCATTGAAGATGGACCAACAGCTTTTGGAAACAGGTTGCGTTTAGTTTTAACCATCGCTTCAGTAAGGCGACAATGCAGAGAGAGGGGACTAGCCTACAGGCTTTGGGAATGGAGTTAGGGGTTTGTTTTCATCCATAGGTTTTTGGCAGGCGACGGTAGAAGGGTGTAGACCGAAGTCTTTGACAAACATCAAATAGGGGGCGTATTTGGCCTTAGAACGCCACCACTAAAACGCTATTATGAAACGACGTGGTGTACCATTTAGCGAGATGCTATAATCGTTGATTGGTTCAGACGGTGGAGAACTACTGGTTTGGATGTTGATCCATGGCAAACTATCGATTTGTGTGTTAGTGAAAAGTCATCACACGCCAGTCTAGTCGCGCGTACTGTTTACATACGCTGATGGCATCTCCCTCGACACAATAACGACCATTAATTAGACTAGCTCCATTCATTTGGATAGTATTATTGGTTTGCAAACATTGTGATTATCATTTATCTGACATCCTATACTTCATAGTCATTTTTATAGTGTTCAGCAAACAGCTGATAGATGGCACTGTGGCAAGTGGTAATATCCGAGCGAATACCGTACATGTATCCAAATGATGCTTCACAGTGACTTCCCGAATGTTTTAAATCGCAATTCGGGTTAAAACAAAATAAATTAGATACTTTGAGGAGAAAGTTTTGCTTCACCCAGTTCTGCTGTGTTTACACACTTTTCATATTTTTGTTTCTTGGAACGTGTATATCATAAGATGCAAGGACGTTTTAATTGCATATGGTCCTAACAAATAGATAAACTTGTAACGAAGCTCATACATCATTATAGAGAAAAGACATAGACTCATACTCATTTGTCTTGTTTTAAAGAATCGCGCAAATATTCATCTATTTCCTCAACCATACAAATTCATCTGTAAGAAATCTTCCAGAATTACCCCATCTAACATTTAGTTTTCTCTATTTCCAGTTAGTTCAGCATTGCATTCATCTGCGTTATTTTCCTTGTATATCAAATACAACATTCTTATAAAATACAATTAATCACTTAATTTCTTTCTCATAGATCATACAATCAGCAAATTTGTCACAAATGTTTCCTTGGTATATCATCATGGACTTCATACATTATCTGCATATGCATATGTATTTTTGAAGATCTTGAAAATTGATTTACAAGCTTCAAATGTATCTGCAAAACTTTAAATGTAAAATATAATTCATCAACACGATTACGAAGTAGTCTTAGAGGAGCACGTTTTGTTTCTGTACAGCATATTTTGTTCCTTGACACACTTTTCATTTTTTTTTCTGAAATATTGATGGTAGAAGATACAAGACGCTATATTTGGTACAAATATATGTCTCCTGGACTTTTAAAGTAGGTCTACGTGGAAAATTGGTCGACCGCTATTGGGCGAGAGGACGACTGGTGGGCCAGTGAGTCACACACACTTTAGTCATATGTAGTATTACCTGCTATATAGTTCGGCCAGCCAGCATTAGGCGAATTTCTCCAATTTGCAAACTTCCTGTAGCCCATACATTTATCATGATCTCATAGTCCTCATCCTTCCCCCGAGCAACGTTTAGTGTCTTTTGCATGATTATTTGAACACTCTATGATGTAACGGACATGAGCTGTTTGCCAATATGGCGGTGATACGTACTAGAAATAGGCAGATTCGAAAGGAGTAACGGAAGCTGGATGGGTATTGGCCTTAAAGGACAATTACACCTTCAGGCTAATATATGCTGAGAACATACTTTAGTATGTATACTTTACAGTCCCTGTTCACCTGAGTACTGTTTGACTTCCTTACCTGTGAAATTGCACTTAATTGCCACCCCCAACCAGCCATTAAGCTCAAGACCATGGGAGCCATTGTATCCCACAATGCACTGCAACTCTACATCTGACAGGCTGTCCAGGCCAGAATAGTTGCACTTCCTGTATGTACAGCACCCAGCATCACACATGAAACCATGACAGCAATGTTGTGAAAATGGTGATTTTTGCTGTTTATTGGATGCTACAACAGATCTGACAGGGGAAAAGGAAAGGGAATTTCCATTTTCTCCGTTTCAAACCCAAAGATTAACCCAGAAAAGAAGGATTTAGCAGCAAGATGGCTACTGTATTCAACATTGGGACAGAATGGGCAATGAAAAACGAATCATTTAAGTGGAGCCCAAAGAGTTTGTCATGAACACTTTGAGAAATCTTGTTTTGAGGATGAACTACAAACAAGACTTGGATTTAGGTGGTTTAAACACC
>OZ012685.1:10987628-10997628 GCA_963942565.1 Maea johnstoni | reverse complement strand
ATACATACATACATACAAACATACATACATACATACAAACACACATACATACATACATACATACACACACATATGTACAAACATGGATAGATAGATAAATAGATAGATAGATACAAACATACATACATACACCCACACACTCTATCTCTCTCTCACACACACACACACACACACACACACACACACTACGGTGAGCTAGCGATGCCGCGGCCTTCCTGCTAGATATCGTAGTGCGTCCTGCGTGTCACTGCCATGTGCAAGGGTACATTCCCCCGACCAAGGCCACATTCCCGTCCCTAGCGACTAGACTTGTACATTGTAGTACACGCCAACAAGGAGCAATCGAAACAAATAGATTTGCAAGGCAATTGCCCAGGCGATTGTCCTCGATGCTGAAGTGATCTCAGTCGCTGCCGTGGAGATAAAGTTGTCAGGGAATCTGGCTTAGTCAGCGCCGTTTCTAACATTGTATTGGTCTTATGTACGTGAACACTGTCAGCGAGTTCTACTGGGGTCTTCTTTGCTTGGCACTATTCCAATGCCGTTCATTTTGAATACATACTGCACCGTTCATTTTGCTACCGTAACGATACGACAAGACATACGTCCATATTGCTATTGTAATGAAAGGGTAAGGCATACGTCCTCCATGCTACCGTAACGCTTAAGACAAGACACTATACTATATGATCCGTGTAGGATTAGAGCCAAGTGCAAGGACCAGCGGCAGTCCTTGGACTACACGTTAAAGATGCTGTTCATTGGCAATTCAGCTCTCGGTAATAAGCCAATTTAGATTCTAACATAGAGACAAGTTAGCATGTGTTCACTGCTACTGTTGCCCTGTGTCGAGACTTCTATAACCAGAGGTGACAGACTGGTCATGTAGGTGACCAGTGGTGACCAGTGGTGAACTGCGGAGAGCGAGACAGGAATACTCTGGATACATACATATGGAGAGTGTGTAAGCGTTGGATACTGTCGTAGACTATACTGTGCTATACATAAAGCAGGATGCTCTTACCATCAGATTTACTCAAGTCGCATAAGGTTAATGGAGGCCTCAGACCACCCCCACCACGAGACACTGGTAGGTAGAAAGCATTAGTGAAAAGCTTTATAATGACATTGTGGTTCATCATACGCTTCGTATCATATTGTCATTCTCATATTTTAGTATAATGGAATATGCGTTTCAGGTACATGCTTCATTCCATAACAAAAACGACGTGATTTGTTTAATCGATTCATAGAGCGATCGGTAAAGCCATAATGACCCCTTGGAGGGTTGATAACGTAGTTTAGGGATAAGTACATTTCCCCGTTTGTCGTATCTGTATCGTAGATATGTGAGACCATGACTATACCAAAGGTCAACATATTTGATGTCTGCAATTAAATACATTAATGCCTAATATTTCCTCCAGCTTTCCTGTTCTGGTTCTATGATACTTTGGACACTAGATCTGAAATTGGCAATATTTGATCAAAATATTTGAAAGAGACTTGAAAGTAATTTCCTGATGAACATTTCTCCATCAAATATTTAACTATGCTTTGCCTGTAAGATTTGATCAAAATTGCCAGACTGCTTTTGGCTGCTGCATTCATTAATGGGTTATTGTAGCAACTCAGAATTTAACCTTCACAATGCAAATAATCTGCAAAAAAAATGCATACGAGTAAGAAATTTCGTCTAGCTAGAAATTACTAATATGACCAAACTGCCAAACAAATTAATACTAATTGAAGTCTCGGCTAACTGATAAATGACCAATGTATAATTGATTAGAGACACACAAAGGCAACTAATACTGAAGGTATTTGACTTAATGCTTTGTTGAAAGAAGTTGCCTCTCCATGCTTATTAAACCCAAAGGAGACTAGCAACAGTATTGTCCAATTTCAATCCGCAGTACTCCTGATTTCCCCATTGTGTACTTCCCTATAACAATGCATTGAAAGGTGCTGACCATTGCCTTATGTAAGTTTCTAATTAGTGGCTTTCATCCTTTGATGTGTCTACAAGCAGGGAGGTTTTGTACAGTAAGTGTACAAGTCACTCGTTTCCCATATCGACTCACTTCCTGATATCCATTGGGCATTGGGTCTACCGTACGTGATAGTTAAGGTAATCATTACCGTACGAAATTCCCTATGAATTATATGACTAGACCCACACACAATTAGGAACGGTTAGGAAGTCTAGTTGTTATTATATATGGTTACTAGCTATAGGTTTTCTGGTTCTCTAGCCCTATTCAAGAAATGGATGGATTATTTGATATAGGGCTAAAGGGAAAATTTACGCACAATTAAGGGCCATTTAGAATATACAGCTTTATTGTAATCTAGCATGGTTATTAGGTGTGACGGATCTCTAACCTTTTTCAACGCTGAAAATATATCAACTATTTCTTGACAGACTAGGGCGGAAAGTTCAGTCACATTTAAGGGTAGTTAAAGATGCACAGGCAACATGTACCTGTATATATTCATTTTGGATCTGTATACTTTTGCAAAACCTATTTAACTGCAAATAGACACAATACAATAGGGATACAACGTAACTCAGTTTGCGCGTAGTGTAATCGTATACAGTGCATGAAATGTCATTTTCCTGCAAACTCTTCTAGAAATCCACTCACAATAACCAACGGTTATGATTGTGCAGTTCTATCACAGGCAAGGTCATCGGATTTAATGCTCCTTTAACCTTATTGGGACACTGGATATATTGAATATGTCGAAATATGTCGAAAATATTTGTAGCAATGAAATATTGGAAATTATCCATATTTGCTGCAAAACAATGCAAATTCACAAGGAGTGAACATAAGACTTGAGATTGCACAGTTTCACCTCAAAGTATTTGCATTCCTTCCTAGTACAGTATTTGTTCATTTGATAACAGCGTAAACATGAATTTCATGCTGTCTATGCATATACCATATCATTATAATTTAAGTGCCGGAAATGATCGGTATTTTCTTATAAATTGGAGAGTTAATCCACACTAATTGAAGATTTAATTCTTACTTTAAAATGACACGGATTGACTATGCGTTTTCAAAGTTATGTTTTAACACATGGCATTAAAAGCACCCCTTACCGTATGCCCTGACTGACGCCGCAGGAGAATATTATGGCAGTTGCCTTTGCGCTAGCAGGGCGTGAATTGGCGCTCTTGGGAACATATAGCGACATTTAGTATCTTGCCGAGGTCTAGCACGTTCCGTATAATCTACATGTATCCATAATATCTGAATTTTCTTTCGAAATTTCTTGTGGGTGTTACATATATGGCATTTCACTAGATATAGGATAGGATATGCTAAATGGGTGCAATTTTACAGAATGTTTGTATGTCTCTTGTAACCCAATAACGATATCCAAATA
Source organism: Maea johnstoni (assembly GCA_963942565.1). Taxonomy (NCBI): domain Eukaryota; kingdom Metazoa; phylum Annelida; class Polychaeta; order Spionida; family Magelonidae; genus Maea; species Maea johnstoni. The sequence goes on along the minus strand of OZ012685.1, from coordinate 10,994,229 downwards.
TTCTCTGTTTGTTACATGTACATGTACAATATAAGATTATTTTCAAAATATAACAAACGCTTAAGGAACATGAACGAGAATATTTAAAAAAGAATTATAGGTCGGCTTCATATCAACATGTCTTCCTATGATAATTTCTAAAGAATGAATAAAAAAAATATTCACAAAAAGTCATGAAGGTCAAGAATAAATAAAAAAAAATATTCACAAAAAGTCATGAAGGCCTTTTTGCTCAGTTTTAGAGATAAAGGGGTTAAAGTTCTTCTATGCTGCTTCGGAGGCGTAATGTACAGCATATTTCTCTCCAATTGCCTCCCTGGGATGGTAGAGGCTGACATGCTCACATCAAGGACCTGTTTTATCCATATTTAAAATCATTCCATTGAATAACAAATGCCCCACGAGAGTTGTAGTCCGTTCTTGCAGACTGGTCGGCTACATGGTACCAATGCTATCACTATGCACACAAACACATGGTATTAAACAAATAGAAATATCTTGATAACAAAGGGCATCATTTGAGAAATAGATGACATAAATAAGTTATTCCAGTTCCTAGTAACACTACGCATTTTAATATCTTTCAAAATAATTATTTTATGGGATATGTCAAAAGTTTGAAAATCATGTGCGCACTCCAGATGAAAATTGATTAATACATCATCAAAATTAAAGATGTCAATATAAATAATAATTATATAGGTGAAGTAGTTGTGCCTTAAATACGTCGATACTAATTAAGTGATGTCTCCGACACGCGATATGTTTTAGGTGCATGTGTGTTACACTTGGGTACAGGTATATCTATGATGCTAACCAGTTATGACCAGCCTATTACTGATAATTGATTCAATCGATAACGACCATTTATCTATGATAACTTATTTCAGATGTAGGATACCTCTAGGCATAAGCATATCTATGAGTTTACCAGGTTGCACCGTCAATTTGTTATTATTATGTAATACAATCGATAATGACCAATTATTCATGGTATGATATATTTCAGTGCGTATTTAGTATATATTTCTCAGGTACAGACGTATTCATAAAGTTTACCAGTTTAAATCAGTGTGTATAATGGATACTGTTACCTGAAACGTGTGCATGATTACCATTTTCTATACGAGCGACTCATTCATTTGGGAAGACCGTCTAATATCAGGATAATTTCCGTGACAAATGAGTGGATGTGTGGTTTTACGGCAATCTTTCTACAGAGTGGGAATTGATCAACCATGCCTGAACAGGGATATATTTCACTGTTATCACAGCCATAACTTCTTTGATGTATATCGATCCCGAGGCCTTGGATAAAACAAACAAAGTGTCACTCGTAATTCATTTCATTTTGAAATGAAATTTCATATCGATTTTTATGGGAAAGTAGGTGTATGGATTTGTGTGAGCAGAAAGCGCAGCAACGGCCTTCTAAAGACGGTGAGGAAAAATCGATCTTAAGGTCTTTGTGAATGTTGACAGTAGTATAGAGCTTATGCAAAATTTAGGAGGGCTTCGCTCAAGCAGTTGAATATTGCCAGGATCAAGAGGTACCGATTAGATTTACACAGTCGTGCTGATCTGTAACTAAGCATAAGCCGGTCACTGAAACTACACTAGATGCCTTTTTGATTAGAAATATCTCTCTCAGATAAAGCACATGTGTCATGTTATGCTTAAAAGCCATTGTTCTACACAAACTAGATAAGTATATCTTTGCCGTCTTAAAAGGGATGGCACTCCATCCTCATAATCTTATTACAATAGAGTATTTAAAAAGAATTATATATATATATATATATATATATATATATATATATATATATATATATATATATATATATATATATTTATATATATATATATATATATATATATATATATATATATATATATATATATATATATATATATATATATATATATGTATATATATATATATGTATATATATATATATGTATATATATACTGTACACTGCCTTAATAGTCCGTGTTTAAAAACATTCCGGATTTTTCCGTTTGGAAGAATCCGGAATGTTTAAAAACGGACAAAAATGTAATGTAAAAAAAAGAAGGGGAGTTACGCTCGTCCCTTTGTCCGTTAGTTTCCCTGTCAGTCAATAGGAGGTACCACTATAAATCACCTTCACATGCAGGCGTCACATATGCAGAATTAACTCTCTAATTATCAAATCATCTCTCTAATGCCTTTTTTAACCTTTTAACTATGCTAATATAATAAAATGAAATATTTCAGCTCTTTTTTGGCCATTTTAACCTATCCTTTCCCATTCCTTTGTTTGAGGGTAAAGCCATACACATGAATGTTTGTAACGTTCATTCCTTTGTCACGGTTCACTTGACAAAAATTAGTTTGCGTCATGATCAATAGATGTCGCTGCATGAGGGGATAGAATCCGGACTATTAAAACACCGGACTTTTTTTATTTTAAGAGATCCGTACTATTTAAGCACGGAATATTAAGGCAGTGTACAGTATATATATATATATATATATATATATATATATATATATATATATATATATATATATATATATATATATATATATATATATATATATATATATATACACATATATAAATATATATATATATATATATATATATATATATATATATATATATATATATATATATATATATATATATATATATTACTGTTAATACAGGCTCCAAGCAACTTAATGTCAATGTGGTCTACAGACTTCCTCCATCGCAAAAGAATAAATTGACAAATAAGATGTTCTTTGATGAATTCTCACCATTCATGCATGACCGGATCTCTTCCACTGGCCAATTCCTGCTTCTGGGAGACCTCAATTTCCACCTTGAGGACAGGAATGACACTGAAGCACTCAAACTGAATGACTTTTTTGATACCCTGAATTACAAGCAGCATATCACAGCCAGAACCCATAAATCGGGACACACCCTTGATGTGGTCATAACCAGGGACAATGAGAATCTTATAAGTCAGTGGAAGGTTGGAGACCAGCTCTCTGACCACAACCTCATTCTGTTTGATGTGTCTCACCCTAAACCACGTCCGATCCAGGTGCCGAAGTCAGTGCATAAAATCTGCAGTGTCAACATGCCCAATTTTAGAGAGGACTTGAAGGACGCTCTACAACCTGGTAATGCTGAAGGCTGCTCTGTGGAGGATTTGACTAATCACTACAATACTGCACTAACAACGGTACTTGACAAGCATGCACCAGCAAGAGTGAAAATGGTAACAATTCGGCCAAAACAACCATGGTTCTCAGATGATTTGTATGGTGCAAAATGTGAAAAGAGGAAATGGGAAAGGAAGTGGAGAGACACCAACCTCACTATCCACTATGACCTGTTTAAAACTGCCAGGACCAAATTTAACAACATGTTATTACAAGCTAAGAAGGACTACTACAACAATCTGATAGCTGAGTCCTCCACTGATTCAAAAAACCTCAGTAACATTGTCAAAGACATATTACATCAAAGGAGTGAGATGAAACTCCCTGAGCATGCATCAACAGAAGAATTGGCAAACCGCTTCGCTGTGTTCTTTACTGACAAAGTATGTAAGATACGCGACGAGCTGCCAGATCTCTCCAGACACCAGTTAAATTTACCTACCCCGGAATTAACATGTTCACTGAATGTTTTCTCGGCCGTGACTGAAAGCGAAGTTCGCAAAATCATAGCAAAATCACCGACTAAGAGCTGCTCTCTAGATCCTGCTCCCACTTGGATGGTGAAAGACTCGGTAGATGAGCTTATTCCAATGGTTACGATTTTAGTGAATTTGTCGTTGCAGAGTGCTAACGTGCCCGACTCCATGAAACAGGCATTAGTCACTCCGTTACTGAAGAAAGATGATCTCGACCCGGAGGTGCTCAAGAACTATCGTCCTGTAAGCAACTTATCATTCTTGTCAAAAGTATTGGAAAGGGTAGTTGCAGCAAGGCTTACAAATTACATGACTATCAATCAGCTACATGAACCCATGCAGTCGGCATACAGAGCATGTCATAGCACTGAGACTGCACTTGTGCGGGTACAGAATGACATCCTTCGCACTCTCGATCAGGGTGGGGCTGCGATCCTTGTGTTACTCGATCTTAGCGCTGCTTTCGATACAATCGATCACTCCATCCTTCTATCTAGGATGGAGTCAGTTCTGGGAGTTAAAGGATCTGCTCTACAGTGGTTCAAATCGTACCTGCTAGGCAGGAAACAGAGGATTAAAATCAATGATGACTTCTCCGAAAATCAGGAAATCCTGTGGTCTGTACCACAGGGATCTGTGTTGGGTGCACTATTGTTCCTAATATACATCATACCTCTGGCACAGCTAATCCGATCCTACGGTCTGAACAATCATGGCTATGCTGATGACACCCAGCTCTGCTTATCATTCAAAAAGGCAAGTGATAACGCAATAGTCAAAAGTGAAATCCTAAATCTTGAGAAATGTTTGTGTGACATTAGTGTCTGGATGTCTCAGAACAAGCTGAAACTCAACAATGACAAGACTGAAATAATTCTATTCGGCTCTAAGAAACACCTAACTGAATTGAACATTAAGTCACTCTCTGTAGCGGGGACTGATGTGTCTGTTGCATCTGAGCCTGTGCGGAATCTGGGAGCTATGTTTGACTCTCAACTGATCATGGCACCCCATGTCAAAAGTGTTGTCAAAAAATCTAGCTTTCACCTGAGAAATATTGGAAAAGCGAGACGTGTGTTAACAGAAGATGCCACAAAAACAGTGATGCAGTCACTGGTGATGTCTCGCTTGGATTACTGCAATGCTCTCCTAATTGGAATACAACAGGAGTTGATTGCAAAGCTGCAGCGACTACAAAACAGTGCAGCAAGGATAGTATCGAGAACCAGGAAGTATGAACATATCACACCTGTTCTCATCAAGCTTCACTGGCTACCAATCAAATTCCGCATCCAATCTAAGGTCCTACTGCTGGTATACAAGGCGCTAAACGGACTTGCACCTAAGTACATCAAGGAGCTGCTCGTGCCTTATAGACCCAGACGGCATCTACGATCAGAAGCAAAGGGCCTTCTGGATGAGCCTCGGACTAGACTCAAATTTGGAGATCGCGCTTTCTCCATTAGTGCACCGAGATTATGGAATGCGCTTCCACAACACCTGAAGGATTCTACATCGTGTCAGGCCTTCAAGAAGTGTCTCAAAACACACCTTTTCAGGCTCGCCCATCGGAGGCGTTGTGGACTATGACTCAAACTATGACAATGTGCAGCGCTTTTGAACATTTTATGAATGGAAAAGGCGCTATATAAATTCCAATTATTATTATATTATTATTATATATATGTATATATATATATATATATATATATATATATATATATATATATATATATATATATATATATATATGTATATATATATATGTATATATATATATATATATATATATATATATATATATATATATGTATATATATATACATACATGTATATATATATATATATACACATATATATATATATATATATATATATATATATATATATATATATATATATATATATATATATATATATATATATATGTATATGTATATATATATATATATATATATATATATATGTATATATATATATATATATATATATATATATATATATATATATATATATATATATATATATATATATATATATTCATTATATCCTGAACTGTAAAATTTAGGTATAAACTGTTGTGTTATACATTAGCAATGCAGAAAGTAATGTGTGGAAGCGTTACCCGGCCTTCAAATAAACAGAGAATCAACTAACCACATATAAGTATAGTCACATATCCAATTCCACTGACAAATCGTGCGGAACTTAAATATGAATTGGAAAAGGAGACCTTATGGACGAGATGCATGTTTCAGCGTGTCAAGTACTTTATGAGAAATAATATTTGTACAAATCTCAAATGCTAGTAATCCTTCATAGGTGACAAGACACGCACCCTCAGAACTCTGACATTTCTACTCACTATAATGAGAAATGAGAGCTTTTATTTTGCAAGCTATGCATATTTTGCTTAAAATTACAGACAGACATGGAAGAGAACGCATTGTGGAATTAATTCATTATAGTCATTTATTGTTAATATGATAATCAAATTTGATTTTTCAGGATAACCCTTGTTTTCTTGCTCTTCACTTATGCTATGGCATTAACAGACGCACTTGGTTTGAAATATTTACTGTTTGATTTTAGTAGAAAGGTTATAATTAACTTTAAGTATACCTGTTCTGGAATAAAGACAACTCTTCAGCGTGAGGTTGCTTGCGAACCTGTATACTATCTCCCTAACTTTTTTAATAATGAGAAGATATCTATCATAAACTAAGTTGATAAGGTTGTAATTCTTGGCATTTACGGACAATCTGTCTAAATCATTTTACCTGATTACTACAGCGTTGACATTTATAGAGCATTGAAAAGTATCTGTAGCATATACGAAAGTGAAAGATACTTTCTAAGTAGACTTAATGACAGTACTTTTCATGTCATACACGGCAGTTGCTGCCATACTCACCTACTCATCTT
>OZ012685.1:10962841-10982841 GCA_963942565.1 Maea johnstoni | reverse complement strand
ATGATTTTCTTTCTATATTCTTTTTTTTTAAATTTCGCACACTGCTGTTTTTTATTTTCTAGTAGCATAACATATCTTTCTATATTCTAGTCTATGAGTAGATTGATCTCCATTGCTTGAGATGGGAAATTGCAGGAATTAAATCGACAATGAAACAAGGCAAGTACTATTTGCAAAGATCATACAATCCAGGTATATGGTGTCAATATGTAAACTCTTGATTTGATGAAAACATTATTTTTCCGCATGGGGCTTTTTGCTTATAAAGATACAGACTTTATATTGAGCTATATCTATGTCCTATCCCTCTCTTCACTAGCGAACATGAAACAGGTATGAGAAACGTGTGCATGTAATGAGAAGACACCCGAACGTGTTTTATAATGTGTTATTTATCAGGTACAGGCGATTTGGCCTAAATGGGTTAAAGCTCTTTGCCTAAAAGCTACAGCACACGTGGTCTATTTGTGAGTGCATTCCCACAACCGTCAAGCGTTTTAAAATATGGCCACCAAAACGAATTACCTCTCCTCATAGGCATTGTGTTTGTGATAAACCCACTTCTGAAAATCTGATTTAACTGCTCCATTATCCTTTCAATCTCTCATTATATGTTTTACAAGTTCAATCCGTTGTAGTATCATTAGAGTAAGTCCTAAAAACCTTCACTCCTTTATATGGAACCTATTATCACGTTAACTTTAAGCCCTTCTCGTGCATCAGAGGCCAACTATCTCATTCAGGGTTTAAAAGCTGTCTAGGAACTTCATTTAACCCTTATGCTGCTGCTGCCGAATTTTGCAAATACAAAATAATGCAAAAAGCTGAAAAAATACTAAGACTGTGGCATATGGTGTACTGACCTGAGAATACTCAGCCAGAGCTATCCAACGAATACCAACATGACAAGGTTTAGAAAATTTTCAAATGTATTTGCCTCCTTGTGCTTTAGACTAAAGAACAGGCCTCAACGCTTTATCATTGGCGGGGCCATTAGGCCCGCCTTATCTGGGAAGGTGTTTTGAGATGTACATGGGCAGACGTCACGTGATCTAAATCCTGAGGCCGGACTGAATATAATTCTCTATTCTGATTGGTTATAATATAAATGTTGCCTTTGCCGCGGAAAATCGTGCCTTCCTTATTTTAATTTAGCATTAAGTTTTCAAATATATAAAATATATTAAGCGGACATAAAGTATATTTTTCAGTATAGGAAGGAAAATTACTAAGAAAAAAAGTACTCTGTGTATAGACTAGCGCCAGTCTCACAATCACGTCACGGATTAGGGACTGGTATCGCTCACCATCTATTGTTGGCGTGAAGCGGCTTATAGGACTGCCACTCGTCTACTATGTGTATAAAATGAAATCAGGAGACTTCGTAACCAAACTGGTTCGTAACCAAACTGATGCGTACCCTAGTAGCTTCGCACCCAAGAGATTTCGAATTCTCCAGCTTGCGCCTAGAATTCCGATATTTGTTTTATTTCTACAAAAATGATACAAATCTAGTCATTATAAATTATTTTCCTCTACAATGTTAATGTTCTTTATACATCCGGTTCCCTCACAAGTTCATAAATAACTTGGCCCCGCCTTTTGACTATTGATGCTTTGCATCTACAACCGTACTTGTAATGTTGCTGGTCCCGTCTAGGACCAGTAACATGATCTACTGGTCCTGCGAAAATTTTACTAGTCCTACACACTTTTCACTAACATTAGAAGAAGAAAAAACATTGCATAAAATTCATTGACAACATTCATTGTTTTTATTTTGTCTTTACCTATTTCAAAAACATTTGGGGACAGTCTCGAGGGGAAACTTGCTAACAAGAATGTCCCCAAATGTTTACTGGCCCTGTAGGATTAGTTGATGTCCTTAATTCACTGGCACTATGCCGTTTTTGGGGAATTTTCAGTGGCCTCAGGGGCCAGTGGTTCACTGTTAGCTTCGATCTCTATAGTAGCTCTAGCATTATAAGTTTTAAACATTTCTTTTATTTCTGATTTTTTTTATTCAGTTGCATGTCAATAGACAGGGTACAAATGAATATTGAGCAGGTTTTCCGTTCAACGGACACATATATATATATATATATATATATATATATATATATATATATATATATATATATATATATATATATATATATATATATATATATATATATATATATATATATTGCGATTAAACACACTGTATATATACTTGTCAGTAGGTGGAAAGTGGAAGTTTTAAACATGTTCACGTGCTGGTGGCTATCGACTTGGTATCAGCGCCTGCCAAGATGTCACAGAAGCTAAGAATCACGTACGTTTCAGACGCTTCATCTGTTCCAATGGCTAGATATTACTTGAATTTCAATGCCCACACTACGTCACGGTCTTTAACTATTTACTCTCGCATATAACTACGTACATGTGACGAGTGCTAACTATCACGTGGATGTCAAGCCCTAGTCATGTATTTGCTGTCAAGGGTTATCTATTTACTTATTTCTATGCCCTTTCCGTCCGATACAGGCTAACTGTCACTCCTAAATTTCCAGGCCCGTACAAGTTTAAAGGGATATCTATTAATTGGATTATAAACGTTATACATGTGTTCGATATTGAATAGAGTGGCTATCAACCTCCTTTAAACCCCTGGCTATGTATAATTTTAAACTTGGTTTCAATCCCTGTTGTATGTGTCAAATACACCCTATCAACTTGGTTTCGAGTAATGCCATTTGGTCAAGGGCTAACTATCACCCCGATTCCGAACCCTGCTTACATTCAGTAGGTAAACTATCAACTTGATTTCAAACCCTGCTGATTCACAAGTTTCATCACACTGAATTAGTGTTTCTTTGATAACTCATTGAATCTGCTGTCACACTATAGGTGATGTATCCGACAGAAAATCTCCACTCCTACAGTGGCCATTTTATGTAATCTGCCCAGATAAGGATCATTCCATGAATGTATTTTTGGCGGGGCCTCGATTCTGCATAATACAGTTACTTAACCCCATATGTTTCCTTACCACTGGGCGGAGAGAGAGAGAGAGAGAGAGAGAGAGAGAGAGAGAGAGAGAGAGAGAGAGAGAGAGAGAGAGAGAGAGAGAGAGAGAGAGAGGTGGGAGTGTGTGTGCGGGAGAGAGAGAAGGACTGAACGAGTGATAGAATGACAGATTGTGAGAGAATGAGTGAGAGATTGACAGTATATGTTTGGGAGACAGAATGGGTGTGCATGTCAGAGGGAATACACGTTTGTGTGAGAATGAGTGAAGGTTTGTGGGTGAATGGGTGAATGTGTGTGCGTAGAAGAGAGTACATGGAAAGGTGTGTGAGAATAAACGAAAGCTGAAAAGAGAGTGGAAGAGAGAGAGAAAGTGATATGATAACGAATGAAAAAAAGCTGCATTAAAAGGTGTGAGAGAAGGAATAATAGAGAGATAGTGGAAGAATGAGAGGAAGTGAGAGAAAAAATGACAGTATGTATGAGAAGGTCTGTGTGTGATGTGCGAGAGGTTATGCACGGATGTGTGAGAATGAATCAATGAGTAAGAGTGAAGGAGATTGTTTGTGTGTGGAAGAAATTGAATGAAATGGTTGCGAGAATGAATGAAAGAGTAGGGGGGAGAGTGAATGAGTGTGAGAGAATATGTGAGATGAGGAGTGGACGTGTATGTATGCGAAGGTGTATGAGAGTTGGGAATGCAGGGCTGCGTGAGAATGAATGAAACACCAGGGGGGGCAGTGTGAGAATGTGACTATGTATGAGACAGTGTGTGGATATTATATGCAGGAGAAAAGAAAGGCAAGGGTGTGTAAGAATCAATGAATGAGTGAGAGAGAATGAACGAGCGAGCCTTTGCGTGCGGTAGAGAGAAAGCAAGGGTTTATGAGAATGAATGAAAGAGAGTGAGAATGAGAGTGTTTGTGGGCAGTAGAGATAGTATTCATCCTCTCTCTGCTATCAGTCAATTGGCGCCCTCTGCCTGTGGGCAATGAAATAAATGAACGAATAAAATTTACGTTTTTGGGCTCTGACGCGGGAAGACATTCAATCAAGGGTTACGTTAGCTAAATTGCCAGCTACATGTAGGTCGTGTCGAGCTGACACCAGACATATGATGAGATTTGCCAATCAGACAGCAGGATCGAGACGGATTGAAACTAAAAGCAATGAAATACCAGCTTCCGTCAATGCTCTACTAAATTTAAGCTTGGCAATATTCCTGCAAACAGTACCTCGGGCAGGAAGCGAAGGTTGGATCATATTTAGGAGGAAAGCAAAAGCGTGTCTAGTTTCTCCGCTCAGCCATGGGGTTCACCCTCCCGAACTCCAATGAATTGTTAACTATGCAGATCGCTCGTGTGCTATCAAAATTCCAAGAAAGACTCACTGGACAGAAAGAAAGCACAAGCGAAACCATCGTTCCAAGTGTATAGTATTTGGAGTGGTAACATATATAAGGAATAACATACTCTCATTCAAAACATTAATAAAAGGCATTCGTTGTAAATAAGAATTGCATTATCAAATGTAGTAATACCTGAAAGCTATGTGATGAGGGATTGGTAACCGAACAGTATAGTAATTTAGTAAAGAGCAGGTACTTTGCAAAATAGTGATTCATTTTTGAGATATTGCCATATGGCAGACGACCTATACGCTTCATATGTAAATACGTGTGCGTAGTTGCACTGGTGATTAAGGTCGTAAATGTACATGTAGTCATATTTCTGGTGTTATATATCACACCTACATCTAACGCTATACGCATATGACGCGAGAATGGATAGAAGTACAGATTCTATTATATGAAGGGATCTATCTTTAGCAGTAAAAAAAACAGTTGCAGCGCAATATTTGTACCAGTATTAGTTCACACGACTTCCGCCATGGCGCGCACCATCAGCGGCAGGATCTGCAGCGACGCTTAGTGTTCAAAATACACACTCTTATCATTGGAAAGTGCTGCGCTGGTATGTGGTCCAGATGGGGGCTGGTCTGTTGGTTGACGTAGAAATCATAGATAAATTTACCCTGGTAAAAAAGGTACAACCTAAACCTATTCTAGAATATATGAAGCGGCAATGTTACGAGGTAAAACTCAAACATTACAGATGTTACGTGCACCAAATATGTTAGACTAGAGGTCCAACTAAATCCAACTTAAGTAGAGAAACGATAAACCCATGTCATATTGAAACGGTTTAAGCATTCCCTCGCCCAACAGACAACTGTTAACTCACCGTTAAGGTGATGGGTACCATTGCAAGCCAGTTAAAAGCCCTGTCCCAAAACACACTTCAAAGCAGCATAATCCTATATCTAGGTGTAACTCCAGGTTTCTGAGTGTTATCAGGTAGAGAATATCATCGCCACCTGTCATTATTCAATCCATATTCTGTTTTATTTCAAAATTTACAACTTCTCTTTCAAATGACATTTCCTCATTAATTACGCAGGTGATGGTTACTGCAGGTTCAGAGTTACTTTAGGAATATCATTGACTATGCCCAATAAAAAGTATTCTTTTGATTTTTTACTCCTGAAGATTTTTACAGGCCATAACATTGATAATTCTAGTGAGAAATCTCGTGTGTGGAGGCATAGGAACCCCTTTGATAGTAGTGGACATACCTCGCTGATCACTCCTGAGCACTCGAAACAAAAGAGAGTTGCACAACGATACACATCGACGATCTCAAGACAATGGCTTGTGGTCAGGATGCTATAAATAGGTGCTAGCTATGAGCACGTGAGGTTAACAAGTGAAGTTGGTGTGGAGATTTCTAACTAAAATTTTCAACGTTATGGGCTGTAAAAATCTTCAGCAGTAAAAAATCAAAAAAATACTTTTTATTGGGCATAGTCAATGATATCCCTAAAGTAACTCTGAACCTGCAGTAACCATCACCTGCGTAATTAATGAGAATATGTCATTTGAAAAAAAAGTTGTAAATTTTGAAATAAAACTGAATATGGATTGAATAATGACAGGTGGCGATGGTATTCTCTACCTGATAACACTCAGGAGTTTTACCAGTGAAGTGCATGAAATGTGTCTATGAATGACACGCAGGTACTGCTATCCCCGGCCCAATCCCCGTGAAGGGCTTGTAACTAAATGGCTTTGCTTCGATTGGTTGAAGAAAGTGTAAAAACTACAAGCATGTTGCCGATGTCGAGGCTTTGATAAGCGCTGTGCCCTTTGCATACCAGTTCTAAAGGACGAAATTTCATATCATACTCGAAGTATAGATGGCGCCACATAATCTCGTAATATCTTGCCATACATTTGCGGTCATGACCACATCTGTATTCTTACAATCGTATAAGCCAAGTTTTACGATCAACCATGTGGTCAGTGGTGCATAAGTTCTTTGCATTGGATACGTAATCTCTCTCTCTCTCTCTCTCTCTCTCTCTCTCTCTCTCTCTCTCTCTCTCTCTCTCTCTCTCTCTCTCTGCACACGGCGACTAAGTGTATGTTTTCGAAATCCTAGGATCAAAAGGAATAGGAAGTTTTAACCTATTCGCACCTAGGGCTCACACTTGGTCTGACTATTAAGAGATATCACATCAATGAGAGTACTTATTGAAACATATCTAACGAGCAATAGTTAATCACATTATTTCACAAATTGTGAGACACAAAAAGCGCCATTCTTATAATATAGTAGCTACTGTATAGGAAACATCTACCCATAGAGATCGTAAAATTGTTCATGAAGTGCTTATTTTGGAGCTTGTCTTTCTCCTTGGCACATAACTACAGGTACCTTCTTCATCAGCTCCAGGCCACTGTTCTTAATGCTATACTGATGCTGCTGATATTTCAATTATAGCCAATAGGCTACTATCACCTTTTGCGTGAATGTTCTTAAGTAGTCATATTGCGTGAAAACGACTAGTTATACGTAAATCCGTTTCCTTCCCTCTCCTAATAGCGGCAGGATTATGTTCATCACTCCCCCACCTCTCGATATCTTAAGTTCATGATATAGTGTTGCGTTGCATATAGGGATGTATAAGTTTGCTTAATATTACTTTCTTTAGTATATTTAAGTACAATCGTGACTTGCCTTTCGTTATTCCAAAATTTGATAGATTCCATGATATAGTGATAAGGTACAGATATGAATTTGGAGTTTCGTTTATTGTCTTTTTTCTTCCATTGAAATTAGGTCATGCCTAGTCTGATTTTATTCTAGTTATTGATTGTGTTTCACGATAAAATGTGCATGATATCGTGCATATTTGAATTTGGACTTTTGTTTATCTTCACTCCTCTTCAGTAATCAAGATGAATGGCGTCCAGCTAGTTTTTAATTGTGGGATAAACCCGAAATGCAAGGCAGAGCCACCGCCTATCCCAGACTCAATGGCAAACTTAACGCCTCGAATCGGATTAGAACTCCAGACTAGCATGACGTATATATATATATATATATATATATATATATATATATATATATATATATATATATATATATATATATATATATATATATATATATATATATATATATATATATATATATATATATATATATATATATATATATATATATATACATATATATATATATATATATATATATATATATATATATATATATATATATATATATATATATATATATATATACATATGTGTGTGTGTGTGTGTGTGTGTGTGTGTGCGTAATTGGCATTCTTAGATAACTACCGGTACTCATAGTGCATCTTCTGACGTCAAACATGGAGTAGTCACGGTTTTGCCTAAAACTTCAAACTACGTAAGTGACGATGAGCAAAAACGAAAAGCGTCAAAGCAATTAAATTGTTTACACTGATTTGGTTGTTCTGACCACAGATCGATAATTGCTTGTAGTCACAGGCAGTACTTTATTTGACACGTTATTGATTTGCAATTATCTACAATGCGTGGCTTTCAAAAACCATTAGTGAGCCTAAATAATGCACGGATTTGGCGATGTTTTCCTCAATGTTACGCACATGTCGCGCACACAGAAGCTGATGAAAGTGGTTCTTGTTTGAGCTTACGGGTCAAAGCGGTGCAAGGCGACGCCCCAAGTGGTCAAAGATTAAATCACGCCTTTCACTTAATTTCATGAAAGGGCAATTTTTCATTGGAGTTGAAGGTCATAAAAACACATCTTTTTTTAGAATTTTTAACTGACACACTGCCCTCTATAATATGGACATGGTCTGACAATTTTGAAAATAGTTCACAAAATAAAGTTATGCATAGAACACGTCTTAATAGGTAGTCTTAAAACCAAAAGGTGTCAGTCAAATATTTCCTGAAATATTATCATGTGCCAGACCATGGGTTCTCCCCGGATGAGGATGGTTAGGTACTAGCAAACACCCGTTGGTAAAGAACACTTATAGTATACTCTATTGTTTACACTTCCTTATAGCAGGTATGCAATCAAGGCAATGCAATCAAAACTGCACAAGAGAGAACATATATTGTATTATATTGAATGCAATACAATATAGGAGTTAAACTAACTTTAAGTCATAACTGTCCAAGAAGAAACTAATAATTCAGTGGCAAGATCAATAGAACGGCTCTATTTTATGAGGTTTAAAGATCCAAGAGCTGGACAATTCACATTGAGATCATAACTCAGACTCGCACTGGGGCATCACGTCTCTTAACCAAACGCATACCAATAAAGACCACTTTATAAAAAGACCAGTTGCTGAATACCCCTAGCTCGTAGATGTCTAATATTGCAACTGCTGGGTAAGACCACTTGCATTTGTCCTGAGAGACAACATGCGGTCCTCTCAACCCATCCGTCATCATCTTTTGTAATGAGTGCATAGTCTGTATATTCTTTCCATTTAGACTTTTTCGAAAGTATTTTAGTCGGGGCAGTCCTATATAAGAGTTAAGATATGTATCGAAAGTGAGTAAAGGGTGATACATCCCGTTCAAAATAGTTCTACATCACAGATCAGAACAGGAACACGTTACATATATCATAAACTAATAAAAGGTGAACTATGATGTGCAGAAGTGTATGACATTTCAGATTGGGAAATGCACAAGTTACATTCATCAAAATGTAATAAATGGTTAGCTGTCGTATGGAAATATATTATCAGATCACAAAATGAATACATTTCATCTCCTGAATGTGGCTGCTACTAAAGCGTATTTAAGAATTATCCCTAATGCAGCCATATGGGTACGTGTACATGTATATCTAATGAAAATGGTCGAATGCTTTTAACGATAGGTCAGGTTCGTGTCACAGGGCTGTTATATTACATGGTGGTAGACTACCTAGGATGAATCGCTTTTACATCAAACCGCTGACACCATTAAACTCGATAAAAGGGGAGGAGAGATATTGGTTGCTGTAAAAGGCAGTCTGTGATTGACAATGTCAGGTATTATGAATACTCGAAAATGAACTATATCTAGTATTTAATGTCGTATATTCACAAATCATTTTTGATTATTAAGATTTCATTTCTAAATATTCCTGATAAATCACCCATGGACATATTTGAAATTGAATTAAGATTAGATGAAAATGAATAAATGGTGTTTTGAATTAAAATGAATATTAAGATATAACAATGAATATTTATCAACAATCTTTTAAGTATTTGTACATGCCTCATATTGTCGGCATGGCTTTCGTTTATTGGCATTTATATCGGTCATTTTGAGATAAGTTTGTTACTGGAAAGTCGCAAATGATAGAGGAAATTGGAGTACCAAGGAAAACAAAAGCATAACCCGAGTCAAAGGGAACTTTCTCACATGCCGCTAGTCCGATTCACACCCGAGCAGTCGGAGAGATAACGAGCGCTCATTGGCAATACCTTAGACCACTCGGCTAATGGGCCAGACCCTAAGAGAAACTCTATTGGTCTTAATGTACATGCATGATACATGGAATGCAAATGATAGCAGCTGGCCTTTATATTATGAATGGTCACCAGAAATTAATCCGGACGCAGAACATTATTGCTGGCAGGTGGCTAATTTGATGACGTCATCGCAGATATGTTATTGACATACGGCGTCTTATGGCTGGACAAATCTATTAACATGCGCCGCACTTTGCTAATACCCAATTCTTCATAGTCTGCAGAGATGGCTACCTACGCACCTTACACGGTCTCCTAGTACACTTCTCTCTTTGACCCACGTGTCGTGAGCGACACAGAAAAAAGATTGGCTTATAAAGTAAGACAAGTACTAATTAAACCGTCTCTTTTAGGGTAACGACAGCAGTTTTACTTAGGACTTCAATGTCTCGTTTTTATTTCCCAACAGAATAGAACAATGCATCCATTACTCGCAATGGGGTTATGTAATGCAATTAGACTCGGTTTCTAAGGCAGTCTGGCAATTAAAAAATGCATCAAAGAATTTTACGACAATGGTTCTTTGTAGTAGTTGTGCTATAATGGACTGCCATTGTAATTTGAAGAGTCGTTGCTGATTAGAAATCGAATCCAATCAAATCTGATAATCACGCAATTTGCTCATTTACTTGCCATTTCTTTAAAATGATTTCATACACACGAGAAATGTTCGATTAATCTAGTCATAAAATTCGTATTAAATTTCAAGAGTTATCACGGGTCAACTACGGTCATTCATCTCTCGTTCCTTATCTTTAAAATAATATTCCCCTAAAGCATCTAGGTTGGCGTATTTTCAATCACAAACAGCATTGCTTTTGCCTACACAAGGAATTGGAAAAAGTATCTAAACTGTCCTCTACCATATTGCCAACTAATATTATCAATTAAGGAATAGTATACTCTTGTTGGAATACCTTGACTAGTTAAGAATGGAGAGGTTAACCAATTACTTGATTACTAAATACTGGTAGTCGTTTATACCATGACAGTAGCAGGCTTCCTGTGCAGTTTAGATTCGGGTCATTGCAATGCGACCATTCTATGCTTATGTTCCCTTTATTACAAAAATAATAATCTATTTTGGATTTCGTAGCAGAGCTTTATTACAAAGATCTGTTGTAAAATGCTTGGTATTAGAATAGGTACATGTATATAGACAGGAGCATAAGTTCAGGACAGGCAGCACATGTACTAGTTATGGATATTCGCAAGCATAGATGGCAATTTTTGGTTTTATATTTGTACAAACTTATCAGGTAATCAATGAAAATAAATTTTGCTTACTCTGCGGCCAAAGATGTACAGCGATCAAAAGATCAAATTAATACATGTAAATGTTTGATGCATTTTTCATAATTAACTACTTGCAGAATCTTAAACAATATTTGTCACACTACAATCAAAGGAAATTCAAAATTTAAACATATTGAATGTCTGATGCATTTGTCGTGCGTTGTTATATGATGATTCTTTTAAAAAGTCATTTTTCCGCCATATATATTCACAAATAATATCTTTGTCAGGCAAAGTTCCGAATAAAGGCATGTGTGCTGATTACGCTTTAAATGATAAACAGAAATATAGGCAAGTAACGTTGCATGCTACTTTGCGTAAATGACGCTTTACGATTACCTGGTCATTAGGATAGGAAAGTTACATTTTTTCAGCCATAAATAAATAACAGGTAAATAACATTCTGCTCAACTGCTATAATTCCGTTAATCAACCGTGTTCTTCGTCATAAATATTGCCTTAATGTTATTTATCACGGATCTATCAACATGATGACCTGTAATTTGACGTGAAGTTATTTATAATTCAGTAGATGTAGTCGCCGAGTTCGAGAATGATTTCATGCCGCTCAGAGGATAATCAGAATCATTAATCAAAGAACTAAGTAGGAATATGTTTTGTTAGACCAAAGGAGGACGTCCATTGGAAGTCTAATTGAGAGGGACCTTCTGTACAGGACTATATGCAGAAAACGTTATATTTCATGGTGACATATATCTGATACTTACCCACAATAACTAAGCATGTGTGAACATATGGCAAAGCTAGCATGTAGGTCGAGCCTTCTAAAATCAAATGATTATTGACAGAAGAGTGTTATCCCTAGTCACAGAATCTGAGATAGGTGTGACTCGTCGGCTCTAAAATACATTACTCATCTAATTACACAATATCGTGCATATGAGAACTCACTCTATGTATACTGATTTACTGTATATCAGTACTCATATTATATGTGCTATTGAAGGCAATTCAGCATCCTTCTTTGAATGGTTGCTGGGTGAGGTTTTCGATGGTCTCGATTATGTCGTCATTCTGGATTGTGACCGGAAAAGTCATCAATTTGATATACAAAGATATTGTTAACAGCAGGCAAGGGATTGGATAATTCATTCTAATCCCTCTACATGTACCTGTATGGCTCTACTGGTTATGACCCTTTTTTGCAGCCGGAACCTCACCTTTCGCGCCGTTTAAGATAGTGTTGCTTTCTATCTCTCCACATAAAAAGTGGTAACTACCTCTCCGTAGTCAGTTATGTTATAGGTGTATTGTGCTATATATAAGAGGTTTATGCTAATGGGTTTCCTGATACCTTTAGTGTACTTTCAAGTTCCTTTGTTATAACCTACATGTATTTAGTATCGTTCGGGTTTTCATGACCTTTATATGTTCCTGTTTTTTCTTAATATATTCTGTATTTGTATTTTTATGTCTTTTCGATATGGCCAAATAAACAATACAATAAATTGCCAAGTTGTGTCGTACATTTGTTTTGGAATCTCGTCCTTTTTAAGAATAATATTATGAAATAATTAGAAATATACTTCTATAAGAATGTCAAATCCTACCCATCGATGAATGAATGGGTTGGATTTGAGATTCGAATAGCATCATATTTTACAGCAATTCAAGATTGGCCGAGAGTTAATGAGGGAAAGATGCAAGAGTACCTGGAAAAACTAGCCACCAATTCCTAGTCACTGGCCACCTTATCACATGCCTAACACAATTCCATCGTCATTATTAATCAGACTACTAGGTGACGGGTGCGCTAGATATTCCTTAATTCATGGGTATATGTCTATAAATAACTAGAGAGTTAAGCAATTCTCTTGGTACATTTATAATCGTGGAATGGATCTTTCAACCAGTAATAGGATTTAATGGCCATCAGCTATTACCAGAGAAAATTAATTGATAAATAGTCCTGAGTGCTACTAGAAAGGAAACGTGTCATCATACTAATGTTACTTGCGTAATATATTCTGCTGAAACATTGTTTTGTTGCAAACAAAATTTTCCATACCTTCCTCGATAGGTACAAGAAATCAAAAAGCGCCTCACAAAAGGTAACGGTTATGTGACGACCAAGCCTGAACACGCAAGTGTATGTTTGACTTTCGCAGTCTGTAGTTATCACACATGTAATAAGGCATGGTAAACAATTGCATTTTTTGGGAAAAGTCATGGACATGTTAAATGCCTGTTCCATACACGGTAGATATAATCTTCTGTTTCTTACACATTTGACCATACATGTACGCCATGCATCACATTCAGCATCAGTTCCGTGTGATATTAGTTTGAATTATTCAAAGAATTATATACAAACAAACACACACACACACACACACACACACACACACACACACACACACACATATATATATATATATATATATATATATATATATATATATATATATATATATATATATATATATATATATATATATATATATATATATTGCCTATATCAACGTTTTCTACTATTTTTCGCTTAATCCTAGCTAGCCAGACGACAAAGCTGAGGGGGATAACGCGCATCAAATGTTAATTGTCATTTCTTTTACTTTCAGGTCGCTACGACCGACTAAGAATGTATTAGGACATCCTTTTAGCTCCGCAAGTCCCCTGTAGTGAGGCCATAATGAACTGCCTTTATCTTTAATCTCCCCAAATGTGATTAGAGGGACAGCAGGGAAAGAAGACATCACTCAACGACAACGGGGGAACACTATGTCTTTGTAAGGACAAGTAGCTTGCAGATGTAGATAAAACGTTAATAGGATGTGTTGCATTCAAAGGAAAGTTTTGTCTGGAATCTATGACGAGCATCATTAGGGAATTTGTTTGGGGATATTCATTAATCAAAAGGAATGAAGACATTTCAAGGGGGTTTCAGCAGGTTATTTGTGCATTCGTACAAGTGCATCCCTTTCTTAAGTATATACAGGCAAACGTGTATTAAGAGACCATTGCAAGCGAAATGACAAACGTGGTCTCTTAAAGGATTTGGTCTTTTAAAGAAGGAGCCATTTATCTGTGGCTGGGTATTGAGGAGCGCAGTCATATTTATACAGAGACAAGTATATTTGCAAAAATCAGATTAGGATATACATGTACACACATACATTCATAGTAGGAAAATATGTAAACTGTCTGTTATTTTGGCATCTGATAAGAGGAGCTAACAGGTACACAGTCAATGAAAGGATCTAGCATTTGACTAAATTAGTCAAATCCATTAAGTCCCATGGGAGTGGTTGACTTGTACCTATGTATCCATAGTTGCTTAAGTTCAAATCTAAGTACCAAAGTTTTTTTAAATCAGGATTTTAATTCCAAATTGTAGTATGTGACGGACATTATTGAGTCCTGTATCTTCATCAGAATTAAAGTATCGGCCGATGCTTTGTTACGTTGAATAATATACCTCAAGTGCTCAAACATGCGTTACCCTAAGGTGCATTTGGTGTTGTCTATGTATTGTTTCTTGCACCTGACGGCTAAACTCACTAGTTGCATTTTGTCATGGTTACATGAAGGCATGCCAGGCATTAAAGGAATGGATGAATATGTGTTTAAACGCACACGACACACATAGGTCATTTAGTGCCATAAGATATTAGCAAAAGTGGTCCTTTGTCATTGTTGAAGAACAATGACAAAGCATAATTATTCAAAGTGAAAGAAGAAAAAGAAGGAGAGTAAGAGCAGAGCCTTCAGATCCAAAGAAGAGCAAGGGGTCTTTTAGATGCAGGGTATTCATACGCTGATCCACATATCCCCATTCCTTTATAAGGCGAGCAGGGTGCCACACCAGCTTAGGGTTCTCCTATTGCATACCATAAGGGTTGCCCTTTGCGGGTTGGCGTGACGGGCAAACATGATGACATCCATAGTGCTGTGCACGGCATTAGTTTTAAGTAATCTCCCAACACACCACCAGGACAATTTCGTGTTCAATTCCCCACCCCAATATATATATATATATATATATATATATATATATATATATATATATATATATATATATATATATATATATATATATATTGTAATGAATTAATATTTCATTTTGTACTTTTTTGTATTTTCTTTGAGTAGTTTATTGGTATGGTTGGTTACAGGTGCTGCCACCTATTTGTAAGTCACCTGTGGTCAGTTCATTGGTGGGGCCCTCAGGCCGCGCCTATCTGGGAAGCTGTTTTGAAATGTTCCTAGTCCGGACGGCAATGCTCGAAATCCTGAGGCCGGACTGAATATAATTCCCTTTTCTGATTGGTTATAATATAAATGTTGCCTTTACCACGGAAAATCGTGCCTTCCTTATTTTAATTTAGCATGAAGTTTTCAAATATATAAATATTTTAAGTGGACGTAAAGTATATTTTCAGTATAGGAAGGAAAATTACTAAAGAAAAAAATTACTACGTGTATAGACTAGCGCCAGTCTCACAATCATGTCACGGATTAGAGACTGGTATCGCCCACCATCTATTGTTGATGTGAAGCGGCTCATAGGACTGGCACTAGTCTACTATGTGTATAGAATGAAATCAGGAGACTTCGTAACCAAACTGGTTCGTAACCAAACTGATGTGTACCCAAGTAGCTTTGCACCCAAGAGATTTCGAAGTCTCCAGCTTGCGCCTAGAATTCCGATATTTGTTTCATTTATACAAAACTGATACAAATCTTGTCATTATAAATTATTTTCCTCTATAATGTTAATGTTCTTTATACATCCGGTTCCCTCACAAGTTCATTAATAACTTGGCCCCGCCTATTGACTATTGATGCTTTGCATCTACAACCGTACTTGTATCTATTCATAGTTGGTTCTTCATTAGTGGAGGTCCATTCATCAGTCACATGACCTCCACAGGGTATATCACCTAAGGTGCTTATTCATTGGCACACTCTGGTACTGTACTTTCTTCCTTATTATCATTGCTTTACCCCTATTTCCTGTGTATTTTCCACATGTAACTTAATATGTTACTGTTGCTGTATTTGGTATATATGCTATGTTTATAGTAGTTTTGCGACTGTATATACTTAATGTATCTTGAGTTATTTATGTGAAAACTTAGTATTGCGTTATATTGTTAGTACAGTTTTCACGGAACAACACTGGAATAAAGTTCCTGTCAAATCTAGAAACTTGCGTTTTGCATGTCATATTTCCCTCTGCCGTAACATATATATATATAAATATATATATATATATATATATATATATATATATATATATATATATATATATATATATATATATTTATATATATATATATATATATATATATATATATATATATATATATATATATATATATATATATATATATATATATATATATATAACCTTGACTGCTTACGTAAAAGCAACGTCAGCAATGCAACACAACCCAGAGATCAACTAGACTTATTATCCAACTACGCAAACTTAACGCAATTGACCCTGACTGCCCATAGCATACTATTAGCAGTCTTCAATAGGCCTTGATGAACTGAAAATTGGCTGGCCACGTGCATAAATGTGGCTAAAGAACACTAGTCTTTGCATTAGGTAATACTATATTGGCACAGTGCCTACATGTGATTGTTTGAACTAGGATTACATGTTTGGAAAGCCGCTCATAAGACGCCAATTACTTCAAATCGCAAAAGCTATCTTCTCATAACCAAATCACTAGAGGTTGATAAAAGTGAGTAGACATACACACGCAAACATCAAGAAACAGAAAGCCAGGACGTATCAGCGGGCGAGACTACAAGACTACATAACACATCTAGACCACGGGAGCCAAACAAGCAAAACTACAATGCATACCGCTTTTAAGTAAAACATAAATCTGTCCCTCAGATCAATGATTGTTGATGCAGTTAAGCAAATAGGATTATACATAATCCTATAAATGTCTCTCTCATCTGCCGGGGAAATTAAGAACCTCTCAAATAATCTCACTAAACGAAACCAGGTGTGATCACTCAATTAGCCTACATATGTAGTGCCTGGAAAGATTCAATAAGTTCCTAAGTGGCCCTTTATTGCCAAAAGGCTGAGGATATGTTTCATGACAGTGTCACAAGGCCAACGGAGTCTGTTTGAGCTGAACACACACACGCAATAAAGCGCCGCTATTGATTTGCTTTTAACCCAATCATGTTTGAGTCACAAGTACACATTTCAGCTGCAATTCATGCATATGAAAATCCACACGAATGTATCCCATTACTTGGCAAATATTTAAAGGAGAGAAATTCATTGACTTCTTATGAACATATTTCATAGCAAATGCCACGACATCACAACAGAGGAGTACATCTCCCTAGCAAACTCATCACACCTATGGCTTTGTAAAAATTGCGCTCTGCCTTTCTCTTTGGAACAAAATATCAGTCTAGGTGAAAGTTTCTCTAATTATCTAGACAGTGATGACAGCCTATTGGATGAAAATGCTTTCCCTGAATATTATAAGAAATTAAGGGAAATGCGTATAAATTGTCCACATAAGTTGATCATCACTCATTTGAATATCAACAGTCTAAGAAACAAGTCATATGAAATTCATGACCTACTCCAAAACAACTATATTGTTATCCTGGTTCTTTCAGAAACAAAACTTAATGAATCATTTCCTGACCCCCAATTTGCTATACCAAATTATCGACTCTTTAGACGTGACAGGAATGGGCATGGAGGAGGCCTGATAGCTTATATCAGGTCTGATATCTCATGCAGACGTCTAACCCAACTAGAGTCTAAATCTTTAGAAACCATTGTTGTGGAACTAAAACTAAAAACTGAAAACTGGATATTAATATCTTGTTATAGACCACCAAACCTTCCTGACTCTGTCTTTACAGAGAATATAACCACTATCCTGGATAAATCTTCAGTCAAAACCGACAACATACTGGTGTTGGGCGATCTCAATTATAATTTACTAGATAATCATAGGCATGGCAGAACACTATCAGATATAAATGACATATTTGATATGTCCTGTCTGCTTTCTAAGCCAACATGTTTTAAAGGTGATCAAGGCACTCTGCTTGATGTTTTTCTAACAAATAGACCAAAGAAATTCTATAAATCAACATCAGTTGAGACAGGTATTAGTGATTTTCACCACATGATTATCACTGTGATGAAGGGCTCAAACCAAAAACCATCACAGAAGTACCAAACTCCTCGCAGCTACAAAA
This sequence comes from Maea johnstoni, assembly GCA_963942565.1. Taxonomy (NCBI): domain Eukaryota; kingdom Metazoa; phylum Annelida; class Polychaeta; order Spionida; family Magelonidae; genus Maea; species Maea johnstoni. Next base: position 10,964,418 of record OZ012685.1, on the reverse strand, counting down.
AATTTGATGAAACCAAATTTCTATATGATCTTAACAATGATTTAGCTACAGTTGATATTACCCTCTCTTACTATGAGAAAAACTGCTCAATCCTGAGTAATACTATCAAAAATGTTATTGACCGTCATGCCCCTATAAAGACCAGGAAGATTAGAAACCACTCCTCCCCAACCATGAATGGTGAATGGAGAAGGGCTATTTACAAGAAAAACATGCTAAAGAACAATTTCTTTAAATTCAAATCACAATCATACTGGGAAACCTATAGAAAGCAGCGCAACTACTGCACTAGGTTAAAGAAAATCTCTATCAAAAAGTTTTTCGGTGAACGCTGCGATGGGGGTACAAAATCACAAAATTTCTGGAAAACAATTAAACCTTTCCTAAGTAAGAAATCTGGCTCCGGTGATACTGATATCATATTGTTGGAAAATGACAAAGTCATTACTGATGAAGGGAATGTATGCGAAATTCTCAATTATTATTATGTTAACATTGCAAAGAATATTGGCATTGAAAATGAAGAGGATGATATTGCACAGCACCAGGATGTTGAATATATTGCTAATAACCACCCACAAGATACTTTTCAATTTGATGTTGTCGATGAAGTCCAAGTCTATAAAAAACTTAAAGAAATTAACCCCAAAAAACCAACTGGTCCTGATGATATTCCACCAAAGCTTGTAAAGCTGGTTTCACCAGTACTCGCTCCTATTATTACCAAGGTGATAAATTATGGCATTACCACATCTAATTTCCCTTCAACTCTCAAAATGGCTAATGTTAGCCCTGTTTATAAGAAAAATGACAACATGTCAAAAGGAAACTACAGGCCTGTCAGTGTACTACCTACTATATCCAAAATATTTGAGAGCATACTGGCAGATCAACTCTCCATCTTCTTAGAAACTGTGTATAATCCATTTACAGCAGCTTTCAGAAAACAACATAGCTGTCAGTCAGTTTTGATTTGATTGAGCTATCCTGATGGACCTGTCGAAAGCTTTTGACTGCCTCCCTCACAATCTACTTCTGGCTAAATTAAAAGCTTATGGCCTAACTGATCACTCAATTAATTTGCTGAGAAATTACCTTTCAAACAGAAAGCAAAGGGTTAAGATTGGAAATAACTGTAGTGAGTGGCAAAACATCACCAACGGTGTACCCCAGGGATCTATACTCGGCCCAATTCTATTCAACATTTTCCTAAATGACATTTTTGCATCTTTAAAAGAAACAACTCTTTATAACTATGCAGATGATAATACAATCTGCAACAGTGATGAGAATATTGAAAATGTCAAGTCACACATAGTAAATATGACTAAAATTGCCATTGACTGGTTCGAAAGAAACTGCATGCAAGCAAACCCTGAAAGATTTCAGGCAATTTTTCTTGCCCCTGGTCACAAAAAGGTGCAAACAGACTTCTCCATTGACAACATCAACATCAAACTTGAAAAATCTGTAAAACTTCTAGGTGTAGAATTGGATGACAAACTGAAATTTGACATTCAAGTATCCTCAATGTGTAAGAAGGCTGCAAAACAACTTAATGCTCTTAAGAGAATTGG
>OZ012685.1:10940805-10960141 GCA_963942565.1 Maea johnstoni | reverse complement strand
GAAATATTGTCATGTGCCAGACCATGGGTTCTCCCCGGATGAGGATGGTTAGGTACTAGCAAACACCCGTTGGTAAAGAACACTTATAGTATACTGTATTGTTTACACTTCCTTATGGCAGGTATGCAATCAAGGCAATGCAATCAAAACTGCACAAGAGAGAACATATATTGTATTATATTGAATGCAATACAATATAGGATAACTGTCCAAGAAGAAACTAATAATTCAGTGGCCAGATCAATAGAACGGCTCTATTTTATGAGGTTTAAAGATCCAGGAGCTGGACAATTCACATTGAGAATCATAAATCAGACTCGCACTGGGGCATCACGTCTCTTAACCGAGAACGCATACCAATAAAGACCACTTTATAAAAAGACCAGTTGCTGAATACCCCTAGCTCGTAGATGTCTAATATTGCAGCAGCTGGGTAAGACCACTTGCATTTGTCCTGAGAGACAACATGCGGTTCTCTCATCCCATCCATCATCATCTTTTGTAATGAGTGCATAGTCTGTATATTCTTTCGATTTAGACTTTTTCAAAAGTATTTTAGTCGGGGCAGTCCTATATAAGAGTTAAGATATGTATCGAAATGCACAAGTTACATTCATCAAAATGTAATAAATGGTTAGCTGTCGTATGGAAATATATTATCAGATTACAAAATGAATACATTTCATCTCCTGAATGTGGCTGCTACTAAGCGTATTTAGGAATTATCCCTAATGCAGCCATACGGGTACGTGTACATGTATATCTAATGAAAATGGTCGAATGCTTTTAACGATAGGTCAAGTTCGTGTCACAGGGCTGTTATATTACATGGTGGTAGACTACCTAGGATGAATCGCTTTTACATCAAACCGCTGACACCATTAAACTCGATAAAAGGGGAGGAAAGATATTGGTTGCTGTAAAAGGCAGTCCGTGATTGACAATGTCAGGTATTACGAATATTCGAAAATGAACTATATCTAGTATTTAATTTCGTATATTCACAAATCATTTTTGAACGCTGACACCATTAAACTCGATAAAAGGGGACGGGAGATATTGGTTGCTGTAAAAGGCAGTCCGTGATTAACAATGTCAGGTATTACGAATATTCGAAAATGAACTATATCTAGTATTTAATTTCGTATATTCACAAATCATTTTTGAACGCTGACACCATTAAACTCGATAAAAGGGGACGGGAGATATTGGTTGCTGTAAAAGGCAGTCCGTGATTGACAATGTCAGGTATTATGAATACTCGAAAATGAACTATATCTAGTGTTAAATGTTGTATATTCACAAATCATTTTTGATTATTAAGATTACATTTCTAAATATTCCTGATAAATCACCCTTGGACATATTTGAAATTGAATTAAGATTAGATGAAAATGAATAAATGGTATTTTGAATTAAAATGAATATTAAGATATAACAACGAATATTTATCAACAATCTTTTAAGTATTTGTACATGCCTCATAGTGTCGGCATGGCTTTCGTTTATTGGCATTTACATCGGTCATATTGAGAAAAGTTTGTTACTGGAAAGTCGCAAATGATAGAGGAAATCGGAGTACCCAGGAAAACAAAAGCATAACCCGAGTCACATGCAACTTTCTCACATGCCGCTAGTCCGATTCACACCCGAGCAGTCGGAGAGATAGCGAGCGCTCATTGGCAATACCTAGGACCACTCGGCTAGTGGGCCAGACCCTAGGAGAAACTCTTTTGGACTTAATGTACATGCATGATAAATGGAATGCAAATGATAGGAGTTGGCCTTTATATTATGAATGGTCACCAGAAATTAATCCGGACGCAGAAAATTATTGCTGGCAGGTGGTTAATTTGGTGACGTCATCGCGGATATGTTATTGACATACGGCGTCTTATGGCTGGACAAGTCTATTAACATGCGCCGCACTTCGCTAATACCCAATTCTTCATAGTCTGCAAAGATGGCTACCTACGCACCTTACACGGTCTCCTAGTACACTTCCCTCTTTGACCCACGTGTCGTGAGCGACACAGAAAAAAGATTGGCTCATAAAGTGAGACAAGTACTAATTAAACCGTCTCTTTTAGGGTAACGACAGCAGTTTTACTTAGGACTTCAATGACTCGTTTTTTATTTCCCAACAGAATAGAACAATGCATCCATTACTCGCAATGGGGTTATGTAATGCAATTAGACTCGGTTTTCTCAGGCAGTCTGGCAATTAAAAAATGCATCAAAGAATTTTACGACAATGGTTCTTTGTAGTAGTTGTGCTATAATGGACTGCCATTGTAATTTGAAGAGTCGTTGCTGATTAGAAATCGAATCCAATCAAATCTGATAATCACGCAATTTGCTCATTTACTTGCCATTTCTTTAAAATGATTTCATACACACGAGAATTGTTCGATTAATCTAGTCATACAATTCGTATTACATTTTGGGTCAACTACGGCCCATTCATCTATCTTTAAAATAATATTCCCCCTAAAGCATCTAGGTTGGCGTATTTTCAATTACAAACAGCATTGCTTTTACCTACACAAGGAATTGGAAAAAGTATCTAAACTGTCCTCTACCATATTGCCAACTAATATTATCAATTAAGGAATAGTATACTCTTGTTTGAATACCTTGACTAGTTAAGAATGGAGAGGTTAACCAATTACTTGATTACTAAATACTGGTAGTCGTTTTATACCATGACAGTAGCAGGCTTCCTGTGCAGTTTAGATTCGGGTCATTGCAATGCGACCATTCTATGCTTATGTCCCCTTTATTACAAAAATAATAATCTATTTTGGATTTCGTAGCAGAGCTTTATTACAAAGATCTGTTGTAAAATGCTTGGTATTAGAATAGGTACATGTATAAGTACACGACAGGCAGCACATGTACTAGTTATGGATATTCCCAAGCATAGATGGCAATTTTTTGGTTTTATATTTGTACAGAAACTTGTCAGGTAATCAATGAAAATAAATTTTGCTTACTCTGCGGCCAAAGATGTACAGCGATCAAAAGATCAAATTAATACATTTAAATGTTTGATGCATTTTTTCATAATTAACTACTTGCAGAATCTTAAACAATATTTGTCACACTACAATCAAAGGAAATTCAAAATTTAAACATATTGAATGTGTGATGCATTTGTCGTGCTTTGTTATATGATGATTCTTTTAAAAAAGTCATTTTTTCCGCCATATATATTCACAAATAATATTTTTGTCAGGCAAAGTTCCGAACAAAGGCATGTGTGCTGATTACGCTTTAAATGATAAACAGAAATATAGGCAAGTAACGTTGCATGCTACTTTGCGTAAATGACGCTTTACGATTACCTGGTCATTTAGGATAGGAAAGTTACATTTTTTTCAGCCCTAAATAAATAACAGGTAAATAACATTCTGCTCAACTGCTATAATTCCGTTAATCATCCGTGTTCTTCATCATAAATATTGCCTTAATGTTATTTATCACGGATCTATCAACATGATGACCTGTAATTTGACGTGAAGTTATTTATAATTCAGTAGATGTAGTCGCCGAGTTCGAGAATGATTTCATGCCGCTCAGAGGATAATCAGAATCATTAATCAAAGAACTAAGTAGGAATATGTTTCGTTAGACCAAAGGAGGACGTCCATTGGAAGTCTAATTGAGAGGGACCTTCTGTGCAGGACTATATGCAGAAAACGTTATATTTCATGGTGACATATATCTGATACTTACCCACAATAACTAAGCATGTGTGAACATATGGCAAAGCTAGCATGTAGGTCGAGCCTTTTTAAAATCAAATGATTATTGACAGAAGAGTTGTATCCCTAGTCACAGAATCTGAGATAAGTGTGACTCGTCGGCTCTAGAATACATTACTCATCTAATTACACAATGTCGTGCATATGAGAACTCACTCTATGTATACTGATTTACTGTATATCAGTACTGATATTAGATGTGCTATTGAAGGCAATTCAGCATCCTTCTTTGAATGGTTGCTGGGTGAAGGTTTTCGATGGTCTCGATTATGGCGTCATTCTGGATTGTGACTGGAAAAGTCATCAATTTGATATACAAAGATATTGTTAACAGCAGACAAGGGATTGGATAATTATTCTAATCCCTCTACCTGTATGGCTCTACTGGTTATGACCCTTTTTGCAGCCGGAAACTCACTTTTCTCACCGTTTAAGATAATGTTGCTTTCTATCTCTCCATATAAAAATTGGTAACTACCTCTCTGTAGTCAGTCATGTTATATGCGAACTGTGCTATAGATTAGAGGTTTATGCTAATAGTTTTTCCTTTTACCTTTAGTGCACTTTAAATTTCCTTTGTTAAAACCTATTTAGTATCTTTCGGGTTTCATGACCCTTATATGTCATGTGTTGCTTTCTATACCTCCTCATAAAGTGGTCCATACCTCTCTGTAATCAGTCATGTTATAGGTGTACTGTGCTATACATAAGAGGTTTATGCTAATATATTTCCTATTACCTTTAGTGTACTTTAAAGTTACTTTTTTATAACTTATTTAGTATCATTCGGGTTTTCATGATCTTTATATGTTCCTGTTTTTTCTTGAAGTATTCTGTATTTGTATTTTCGTGTCTTTTTGATATCGCCAAACAATTAATACAATGAATTGCCAAGTTGTTTTGTACATTTGTTGTGAAATCTCGTCCATTTTAAGAATATATGAAATAATTAGAAATATACTATTATAAGAATGTCAAACCCTACCAATCGATGAATGAACGGATTTGGATTTGAGATTCGAATTACGTTATATTTTACAGCAATTCAAGATTGGCCGAGAGTTAATTAAGTAAAGAAGGAAGAGTATCTGGGAAACCAGCCACCAATTCCTAGTCACTGGCCACCTTATCGCATGCCTAACACAATTCCATCGTCATTATTAATCAGACTACTAGGTGACGGGTGCGCTAGATATTCCTTAATTCATGGGTATATGTCTATAAATAAAGGTAAACACTTTTCTTGGTACATTTATAATCCTGGAATGGATCCTTCAGCCAGTAAGCGGATTTAATGGCCGTCAGCTATTACCAGAGAAAATGAATTGATAAATAGGAGTGCTACTAGAAAGGAAACGTGTCAGCATACTAATGTTACTTGCGTAATATATTCTGCTGAAAGTATTGTTTTGTTGCTTGAGGTTTCCAGTGCAATTAAGCGATTAGATTATGGATAGCCAAAATACTGGACCGAAAACAAAATTGTTCATACCTTCCGCGATAGGTACAAAAAATCAAAAAGCGCCTCACAACAGGTAACGGTTATGTGACGACCAAGCCAACACGCAAGTGTATGTTTGACTTTCGTGGTAGTTATCACACATGTAATAAGGCATGGTAAACAATTGCATTTCTTGGCAAAAGTCATGGACATGTTAAATGCTTGTTCCATACATGGTAGATATAATCCTCTGTTTCTTACACATTTGACCATACGCCATGCATCACATTCAGCGTCCGTTCCGTGTAATTTTAGTTTGAAATATTCAAAGAATTATATACACACAAACATATATATATATATATATATATATATATATATATATATATATATATATATATATATATATATATATATATATATATATATATATATATATATATATATATATAGAGAGAGAGAGAGAGAGAGAGAGAGAGAGAGAGAGAGAGAGAGAGAGAGAGAGAGAGAGAGAGAGAGAGAGAGAGAGAGTACACAGACAAACACGCGCACGCACACACATATTCATATACACGTGCGTGTGTGCGTTCAATTGGTACTACTTTGGTCCTGCATTACGTTTGTCAACGTTTTCTACTATTTTACGCTTAATCCCAGCTAGCCAGACGACAAAGCTGAAGGGGGATAACGCGCATCAAATGTTAATTGTCATTTCTTTTACTTTCAGGTCGCTACGACCGACTAAGAATGTATTAGGACATCCTTTTAGCTCCGCAAGTCCCCTGTAGTGAGGCCATAATGAACTGCCTTTATCTTTAATCTCCCCAAATGTGATTAGAGGGACAGCAGGGAAAGAAGACATCACTCAACGACAGCGGGGGAACACTATGTCTTTGTAAGGACAAGTAGCTTGCAGATGTAGATAAAACGTTAATAGGATGTGTTGCATTCAAAGGAAAGTTTTGTCTGGAATCTATGATGAGCATCATTAGGGAATTCTGTTTGGGGATATTCATTAATCTAAAGGAATGAAGACATTTCAAGGGGGTTTCAGCGGGTTATTTGTGCATTCGTACAATTGCATCCCTTTTTCTTAAGTATATACAGTCAAACGTGTATTAAGAGACCATTGCAAGCGAAATGACAAACGTGGTCTCTTAAAGGATTTGGTCTTTTAAAGAAGGAGCCATTTATCTGTGGCTGGGTATTGAGGAGCGCAGTCAGATTTATACAGAGACAAGTATATTTGCAAAAATCAGATTAGGATATACATGTACACAAATACATTCATAGTAAGAAAATATGTAAACTGTCTGTTATTTTGGCATCTGATAAGAGGAGCTAACAGGTACACAGTCAGTGAAAGGATCTAGCATTTGACTAAATTAGTCAAATCCATTAAGTCCCATGGGAGTGGTGGACTTGTACCTATGCATCCATAGTTGCTTAAGTTCAAATCTAAGTACCAAAGTTTTTTAAATCAGGATTTTAATTCCAAATTGTAGTATGTGACGGACATTATTGAGTCCTGTATCTTCATCAGAATTAAAGTATCGGCCGACGCTTTGTTACGTTGAATAATATACCTCAAGTGCTCAAACATGCGTTACCCTAAGGTGCATTTGGTGTTGTCTATGTATTGTTTCTTGCACCTGACGGCTAAACTCACTAGTTGCATTTTGTCATGGTTACATGAAGGCATGCCAGGCATTAAATGAATGGATGAATAAGTGTTTAAACGCACACGACACACAGAGGTCATTTAGTGCCATAAGATATTCGCAAAAGTGGTCCTTTGTCATTGTTGAAGAACAATGACAAAGCATAATTATTCAAAGTGAAAGAAGAAAAAGAAGGAGAGTAAGAGCAGAGCCTTCAGACCCAAAGAAGACCAAGGGGTCTTTTAGATGCAGGGTATTCATACGCAGATCCACATATCCCCATTCCTTTATAAGGCGAGCAGGGTGCCACACCAGCTTAGGGTTCTCCTATTGCATACCATAAGGGTTGCCCTTTGCGGGTTGGCGTGACGGGCAAACATTATGACATCCATAGTGGTGTGCACGGCATTAGTTTTAAGTAATCTCCCAACACACCACCAGGACAATTTCGTGTTCAATTCCCCACCCCAATATATATATATATATATATATATATATATATATATATATATATATATATATATATATATATATATATATTATATATATATATATATATATATATATATATATATATATATATGTATATATATATTGTAATGAATTAGTATTTCATTTTTTACTTTTTTGTATTTTCTTTGAGTAGTTTATTGGTATGGTTGGTTACAGGTGCTGCCACCTATTTGTTATATATATTTTAATGAATTAGTATTTCATTTTGTACTTTTTTGTATTTTCTTTGAGTAGTTTATTGGTATGGTTGGTTACAGGTGCTGCCACCTATTTGTAAGTCACCTGTGGTCAGTTCATTGGTGGGGCCCTCAGGCCGCGCCTATCTGGGAAGCTGTTTTGAAATGTTCCTGGTCCGGACGGCAATGCTCGAAATCCTGAGGCCGGACTGAATATAATTCCCTATTCTGATTGGTTATAATATAAATCTTGCCTTTACCACGGAAAATCGTGCCTTCTTTATTTTAATTTAGCATGAAGTTTTCAAATATATAAAATATTTTAAGTGGACATAAAGTATATTTTTCAGTATAGGAAGGAAAATTACTGAAGAAAAAAATTACTATGTGTATAGACTAGCGCCAGTCTCACAATCATGTCACGGATTAGAGACTGGTATCACCCACCATCTATTGTTGGTGTGAAGCGGCTCATAGAAATCCTGAGGCCGGACTGAATATAATTCCCTTTTCTGATTGGTTATAATATAAATGTTGCCTTTACCACGGAAAATCGTGCCTTCCTTATTTTAATTTAGCATGAAGTTTTCAAATATATAAAATATTTTAAGTGGACATAAAGTATATTTTTCAGTATAGGAAGGAAAATTACTAAAGAAAAAAATTACTATGTGTATAGACTAGCGCCAGTCTCACAATCATGTCACGGATTAGAGACTGGTATCGCCCACCATCTATTGTTGGTGTGAAGCGGCTCATAGGACTGGCACTAGTCTACTATGTGTATAGAATGAAATCAGGAGACTTCGTAACCAAACTGGTTCGTAACCAAACTGATGCGTACCCAAGTAGCTTTGCACCCAAGAGATTTCGAAGTCTCCAGCTTGCGCCTAGAATTCCGATATTTGTTTCATTTATACAAAACTGATACAAATCTAGTCATTATAAATTATTTTCCTCTATAATGTTAATGTTCTTTATACATCCGGTTCCCTCACAAGTTCATTAATAACTTGGCCCCGCCTTTTGACTATTGATGCTTTGCATCTACAACCGTACTTGTATCTATTCATAGTTGGTTCTTCATTAGTGGAGGTCCATTCATCAGTCACATGACCTCCACAGGGTATATCACCTAAGGTGCTTATTCATTTGCACACTCTGGTACTGTACTTTCTTCCTTATTATCATTGCTTTACCCCTATTTCCTGTATATTTTCCACATGTAACTTTATATGTTACTGTTGCTGTATTTGGTATTTAGGCTATGTTTATAGTAGTTTTGCGACTGTATATACTTAATGAATCTTGAGTTATTTATGTGAAAACTTAGTATTGCGTTATATTGTTAGTACAGTTTTCACGGAACAACACTGGAATAAAGTTCCTGTCAAGTCTAGAAACTTGCGTTTTGCATGTCATATTTCCCTCTGCCGTAACATATATATATATATAAATATAAAAATATATATATATATATATATATATATATATATATATATATATATATATATATATATATATATATATATATATAACCTTAACTGCTTACGTAAAAGCAACGTCAGCAATGCAACACAACCCAGAGATCAACTAGACTTATTATCCAACTACGCAAACTTAACGCAATTGACCCTGACTGCCCATAGCATACTATTAGCAGTCTTCAATAGGCCTTGATGAACTGAAAATTGGCTGGCCACGTGCATAAATGTGGCTAAAGAACACTAGTCTTTGCATTAGGTAATACTATATTGGCACAGTGCCTACATGTGATTGCTTGAACTAGGATTACATGTTTGGAAAGCCGCTCATAAGACGCCAATTACTTCAAATCGCAAAAGCTATCTTCTCATAACCAAATCACTAGAGGTTGATAAAAGTGAGTAGACATACACACGCAATCAGCGGGCGAGACTACAAGACTACATAACACATCTAGACCACGGGAGCCAAACAAGCAAAACTACAATGCATACCGCTTTTAAGTAAAACATAAATCTGTCCCTCAGATCAATGATTGTTGATGCAGTTAAGCAAATAGGATTATACATAATCCTATAAATGTCTCTCTCTTCTGCCGAGGAAATTGAGAACCTCTCAAATAAGCTCACTAAACGAAACCAGGTGTGATCACTCAATTAGCCTACATATGTAGTGCCTGGAAAGGTTCAATAAGTTCCTAAGTGGCCCTTTATTGCCAAAAGGCTGAGGATATGTTTCATGACAGTGTCACAAGGCCAACGGAGTCTGTTTGAGCTGAACACACACACGCAATAAAGCGCCGCTATTGATTTGCTTTTAACCCAATCATGTTTGAGTCACAAGTACACATTTCAGCTGCAATTCATGCATATGAAAATCCACACGAATGTATCCCATTACTTGGCAAATATTTAAAGGAGAGAAATTCATTGACTTCTTATGAACATATTTCATAGCAAATGCCACGACATCACAACAGAGGAGTACATCTCCCTAGCAAACTCATCACACCTATGGCTTTGTAAAAATTGCGCTCTGCCTTTCTCTTTAGAACAAAATATCAGTCTAGGTGAAAGTTTCTCTAATTATCTAGACAGTGATGACAGCCTATCGGATGAAAATGCTTTCCCTGAATATTATAAGAAATTAAGGGAAATGCGTATAAATTGTCCACATAAGTTGATCATCACTCATTTGAATATCAACAGTCTAAGAAACAAGTCATATGAAATTCATGACCTACTCCAAAACAACTATATTGATATCCTGGTTCTTTCGGAAACAAAACTTAATGAATCATTTCCTGACCCCCAATTTGCTATACCAAATTATCGACTCTTTAGACGTGACAGAAATGGGCATGGAGGAGGCCTGATTGCTTATATCAGGTCTGATATCCCATGCAGACGTCTAACCCAACTAGAGTCTAAATCTTTAGAAACCATTGTTGTGGAACTAAAACTAAAAACTGAAAACTCAATATTAATATCTTGTTATAGACCACCAAACCTTCCTGACTCTGTCTTTACAGAGAATATAACAACTATCCTGGATAAATCTTCAGTCAAAACCGACAACATACTGGTGTTGGGCGATCTCAATTATAATTTACTAGATAATCATAGGCATGGCAGAACACTATCAGATATAAATGACATATTTGATATGTCCTGTCTGCTTTCTAAGCCAACATGTTTTAAAGGTGATCAAGGCACTCTGCTTGATGTTTTTCTAACAAATAGACTAAAGAAATTCTATAAATCAACATCAGTTGAGACAGGTATTAGTGATTTTCACCACATGATTATCACTGTGATGAAGGGCTCAAACCAAAAACCATCACAGAAGTACCAAACTTCCCGCAGTTACAAAAAATTTGATGAAACCAAATTTCTATATGATCTTAACAATGATTTAGCTACAGTTGATATTACCCTCTCTGACTATGAGAAAAACTGCTCAATCCTGAGTAATACTATCAAAAATGTTATTGACCGTCATGCCCCTATAAAGACCAGGAAGATTATAAACCACTCCTCCCCAGCCATGAATGGTGAATGGAGAAGGGCTATTTACAAGAGAAACATGCTAAAGAACAATTTCTTTAAATTCAAATCACAATCATACTGGGAAGCCTATAGAAAGCAGCGCAACTACTGCACTAGGTTAAAGAAAATCTCTATCAAAAAGGTTTCGCTGAACGCTGCGATGGGGGTACAAAATCACAAAATTTCTGGAAAACAATTAAACCTTTCCTAAGTAAGAAATCTGGCTCCGGTGATACTGATATCATATTGTTGGAAAATGACAATAGTGTAGCAGCACAGGCCCAAAAGGTGGCTTATTTTAGGAGTAACCCCAACCGGCGGTAGACTAAGCAGCATCATACATCAAATGAAAGCTAAGAATCTCAGGATTCAGGAACTGCGTGATGCCGGAACCAAAAAGTTGTACAAGCAGAGATATCGCACCGTTTCCATGGCAACCCTTTTGAAGTAGTGAAAACACTGACAAATTACTCTTCAATTAAATCCTTATTTGGTGGCCTTCTTACCAATATTCCTCATTCAAATTACTCCTGATAATTAATAAGGTCCTTGTCTAGTGAAAAAAAGTCAAAGAAAATGTCTAAGTAGTGTTTGTACTGAGTGACCTCACATTTAGGGTACATATGTAGAAACGGGTAAAAAATTTGTATTTTTGGACTTTAAAGTTTTCATAAAAGGGTTATATGAAATTGTTCAAGCATGCAGTATATATTTTCAGAAAGTAGACACTGTAAGCTTTCATTTGATGTATTATTACACTCCAGGCACATTTTGTTACTGACGATTTGGCTTCATAGATAGTAGCTGTAGTGGGGATTTTATACACCAATTTGGTGAAAACTCACCCAATGACTATCTAACTCTAGTTTAGTGGCTACATAGCATTATTCTTCATTCATATTACTCTTGAAAGTTAATAAGGTCCTTGTCTAGTAAAGTTAGTGAAGTTAACTGTTAAAAATGTGCTTGTACTGAGTGACCTGGCCACGTTTAGGGTAAATATGCAGAAATGGCCAAAGACATTGTATTTTTGGAACTTTTTTGTTTGAATAAAAGGCATCATACATCAAATGAAAGATAAAAATCTCAGGATTCAGAAACTGTGTGATGCCGTAACTGAAAAGTTGTACAAACGGTGATATTGCACCATTTCCATGGCAACCTCTTGAAGTAGTGAAAACCCTAAAAAATTACTCTTCAATTAAATTCTTATTTGGTGGCCTTCTTACCAATATTCCTCATTCAAATTACTCTTGATAATTAGTAACGTCCTTGTCAAGTGGGAAAAGTGGAATAAAAGTTTAAGTATTGTTTGCACTGAGTGACCTCACATTTAGGGTACATATGTAGAAACGGTTAAAAGTTTAGTATTCTTAAACTTTATAGTTGTTTAGGCATGCAACATATATTTTCGGAAAGTAGACATTGTAAGCTTTGATTTAATATGTTATTAGACTCCTTGCACATTTTCATACTGAACATTTGGCTTCATACATAGTAGCTGTGGTGGGGACTATGTACCAATTTGGTGAAAACTCAATTGCTATCTCACTGTAGTTTTCTGGCTTCATAGCATTCTTCTACATTCAAATTACTCTTGACAGTTCATAAGGTCCTTGTCTAGTGAAGTTTGTGAAGACATGTTAAAATGTGTTTATACTGAGTGACCCCATGTTTAGGGTAAATATGCAGAAATGGCCAAAAACATTGTATTTTTGATTTTTTTTTGTTTTAATGAAAGGCATATTGAGATTGTGCAGGCAAAAAATAGATATCTTCATAAAGTAGACACTATGAGCTTGCATTTGATTATTTTTAGACCCTTTGCACAATTCTGGATTGTAAATAGGACCTCAGTACATAGCTGCAGTGAGGGCTTTGTACAAAAACTTGGTCATAAAGGTACCTAATTTCCATCTCACTATACTTATGGGGCTTCCCAGCATCAATTCTCATTTAAATTACTTTTGGCAAATAATTAGATCCCTCTTTAGTGAAAGAAAACTGTTCAGTTGTGTTTGCACAAAATGACCCCATGTTTAGAGTATATATGCGAAAAGGGTGTTAATTTTATATTTTGGACCTTTTTGTTTTAATGAAAGACATAATAGTTTTAATAAGGCAACCAATGGCTGCAATCAAGAAAGTAGACCCTCCAATGCCATTGTTTGTATCATTCACCATATCATACTCCGTAGTGTAAATAAAGCTCCCTATAATAGTTTCAGAACTTGTCATAATAGGCCTTTTTACAAAAATTACCTGATTGCTTTATTCATTTCTTGTCCTAATGTTATCTAATTCTGTGATAGTCTAAACTGACTGGTGCCTTTGTTTGATAAAAAGAACAACCAAAAGTTGGCCAGCACATTTGCCCTCATTTACCCATAGCTTCAGGAGATATTTGAATAATCCCGGTAAAAACCTTGATTTCCCTTGTGTTTGTCAGTTATGAAAGGTATGCTGTTAACTAGATAGATAGTACAGAGACCTTGTGTCTAGTTTAATGATATATCTATAGGGTGTCACTTTATGTCTATTTAATTGTATCTCAGATTATGAGGAGCAATATTAATTGCATTTGATATTGGTTTTGGGGTCCAAAGAGGTTCATTCAAATTGATTGAAAGAACACCCTGGATACTGCTCTGTTAGTAGTTTCGAACTTGCTGGTGAGGTGTTCAACTAATCAAGGCCTGCAGCACCTCAAAAGGGCTGTTTTGATGTTTTCCTACTAAAAGCATATTTGGAGGAGCACTGTTAACTGTGGCATAGTTCATCACTCTCCTTAAGATATTTTTTGATGCTTTATTTCATTCATAAATTATGTTCAAGGATATCTTAGATCTAGACAATTCTCTCCGATTAGAAATTCAATTGTGGATAGGTTTGGGTAGCTTTTTTCGGACTCGGTTCTTCCTCTACGCTGCTTCTATTGAACTAGTTAGCCTATATGAAATATATATTTAGGCATCACAAATATGCCCTCCCAGCGATGTAAAAGTTTTTGGGTGAAAAATTGAAGAAACATGTATGGTATAATCAAATGGAGCTCCTATCAATAGTAATGGGCATGGACCATCAGACATCATAAATATGTAGAAAATATCAATTAGAAAAATGGATTCAGCTACATGAGAAAAAAGGGTTTTTGAAATTCTAGATTGCTTAACTTAAGAACAAGGTCAAAATAGAAGAAAGATGTTTCTCCTATTCAATGAAGGTTATTTATATCAAGAGAATCCAATAACGCTTATTGCCCAACATGCTTGTTTCAAGCACCAATTCTTATGGTGCAATTTGATATGGAGAAAAGAGACAAGATTTTCGAATTACCTCGGCTATGGATCATAGTTTTCTCAATATTTCACTATTCAGCTTCTACTGAGAGGGCTAGGTTGGAGAGTGAGGCAGGTTGTAGTGGGATTGTTTGGTTGACTCAGGTAGCAATCTCCCAATGATCCATCGATCAGCTTGTACTGAGGGGTGGGAGAGGCAAAAGTGAGGGGTGGGTTTTAGGTTGGATGTATGAGGTTGCTTAGGGGATTAGAGGAGTGGTTTGGATGACCTTTGTGCAATAACTAAACTAAATGATTCACTTGTATAAATATGGGGTGCTTGGGTAGGTGTGGTTGGGTGTGACCTGTGGTGTGATGGGTAAGCATGGTTGAAGGTGGCCTATGTTGTTGTCTGTTTCTCTGCCTCTACTGGGGTGGGGTTAAGGTATGCTTGTGGTTGACAATCCTCACTTGTCTACTTGTATGTGAATGGAGGGAAAAGGGGTCCAGGGGATGTGGTACATTTATCAGATTGTAATATGGGCTGGGGGGAGGGGGGTGGAGTAGTCCTGGTTGTGGGAGACCTGTGATGCAATCTCTCAAGGATTAGTTTTTAGCTTGCATTATGGGTTGGAGGGAGGTTAAGCTATATTTGGGGATGACTTTTGCCAAGATGTCTCCATGATGAATTTGTCAGATGGCCTACCCTGATGGCCTTGTGGTCTAAGGCATTGCCAAAGACTGCTAGGTATCTCTCAAATCCTGGCCAGGGCATGTAAGAAAGTTGTCAGTGACTTGGGGTTAGACAGTGGTTTCCGCATCAGCTGGCAAAACATGACTTACCTGCAATATTACAGAAAAGGTGACAATAATCAAAATTCCAAATTTATTTGTCAGCTTGTCTTATAGGTTGTGAGGGGAGGGAGACTAGCTATGGTTGGAGGTTGCAGCCCCAAGACTAAAAGACTATGTGCAACAACAACCTACGTTAGTACAAAATAGCTTTTAGGTTGGTCGATGATCCCTTATTACCTTCAAAAACATCACATAAAATAAGATATCAGGTATTAGGCCATAGGGCATTATCTACAAAACTCAGTTCAAATGGATATCCATATTAGTTTTATTGTATATCAGGTAGCATTGGTAAATGTTGTTCAAAGTAACATGAGTGGAAAAGAGGTTTTAAGTAAGTTTTTACCAAGTTGTCGTACATACTTCTTACTAGAGCTATACTGAATGAAGCCACATTTCTAAAACAAAAGTGCTCAAAGGGGTAGAATAACACATCAAATGAATGCTCATATTGTTTTTCTTCTATAGATAGCTATTGTTCACCTGCACAGTCTCATATATGCCTTTCATTAAAACAAAATCTCCAAAAAAAAACACCATTTTTCTCCTGTTTCATCATATTTACCCTAAACGTGGGGTCACTCAGTACTAACATATCTTTACCATTTGTCTTAGATAATTTCACTTGAAATCTGCCGCATTAACTGTCAAGAGTAATTTGAATGAAGAATAATGCTAAAAAGCCACACAACTAGAATGTGATGAGCATTAGGTGACTTCACCAAATTGCTGTGTATATTGCCCATATGTACAATCCAAAATTGTGAAAAGTGTCTAATAATTATCCCATACACGCTCATAGTGTCTACTTTATGAAGATGTATATTGTTTGCCTGCACAATCTCATATATGCCTTCATTTAAACAAAAAAGTTCCAAAAATACAATGTTTTTGGCCATTTCTGCATATTTACCCTAAACGTGGGGTCACCCAGTACAAACACATCTTTAACATTTGTCTTCATTAATTTCACTAGACAAGGACCATGTTAACTGTTAAGAGTAATTTGAATGAAGAATAATGCTATGAAGCCAGAAAACTAGAGTGAGATAGTCATTGGGTGAGTTCTCACCAAATTGGTGTATATAGTCCCGACTACAGCTACTATCTATGAAGCCAAATCGTCAGTAACAAAATGTGCCAGGAGTCTAATAATACATCAAATGAAAGCTTACAGTGTCTACTTTCTGAAAACGTATATTGTGTGCCTGAACAAGCTCATATAAGCCTTTTATAAAAACTTTAAAGTCCAAAAATACTATCTTTTTACCCGTTTCTACATATGTACCCTAAATGTGAGGTCACTCAGTGCAAACACTACTTAGACATTTCGTTTCACTTATTTTCACTAGATAAGGACTTCACTAATTACCATGAGTAATTTGAATAAGGAATATTGGTAAGAAGGCCACCAAATAAGGATTTAATTGAAGAGTAATTTGTCAGTGTTTTCACTATTTCAAAAAGGTTGCCATGGAAACGGTGCGATATCTCTGCTTGTACAACTTTTTGGTTCCGGCATCACGCAGTTTCTGAATCCTGAGATTCTTAGCTTTCATTTGATGTATGATGCCGCTTAGTCTACCGCCGGTTGGGGTCCATCCCAAAATCTGGTCCTTTGCTGCTCCACTACAAAGTCATTACTGATGAAGGGAATGTATGCGAAATTCTCAATGATTATTATGTTAACATTGCAAAGAATATTGGCATTGAAAATGAAGAGGATGATATTGCACAGCACCAGGATGTTGAATATATTGCTAATAACCACCCACAAGATAGCTTTCAATTTGATGTTGTCGATGAAGTCCAAGTCTATAAAAAACTTAAAGAAATTAACCCAAAAAAAACAACTGGTCTTGATGATATTCCACCAAAGCTTGTAAAGCTGGGTTCACCAGTACTCGCTCCTATTATTACCAAGGTGATAAATTATGGCATCACCACATCCAATTTCCCTTCAAGTCTCAAGATGGCTAATGTTAGCCCTTTTTATAAGAACAATGACAACATGTCAAAAGGAAACTACAGGCCTGTCAGTGTACTACCTACTATATCCAAAATATTTGAGAGCATACTGGCAGATCAACTCTCCATCTTCTTAGAAACTGTGTATAATCCATTTACAGCAGCTTTCAGAAAACAACATAGCTGTCAGTCATTTTTGATTAAAATTATTGAGGACTGGAAACAGGCTCTTGATCAGAACACATATGTTGGAGCTATCCTGATGGACCTGTCGAAAGCTTTTGACTGCCTCCCTCACAATCTACTTCTGGCTAAATTAAAAGCTTATGGCCTAACTGATCACTCAATTAATTTGCTGAGAAATTACCTTTCAAACAGAAAGCAAAGGGTTAAGATGGGAAATAACTGTAGTGAGTGGCAAAACATAACCAACGGTGTACCCCAGGGATCTATACTCGGCCCAATTCTATTCAACATTTTCCTAAATGACATTTTTGCATCTTTAAATGAAACAACTCTTTATAACTACGCAGATGATAATACAATCTGCAACAGTGATGAGAATATTGAAAATGTCAAGTCACACCTAGTAAATATGACTAAAATTGCCATTGACTGGTTCGAAAGAAACTGCATGCAAGCAAAACCCTGAAAGATTTCAGGCAATTTTTCTTGCCCCTGGTCACAAAAAGGTGCAAACAGACTTCTCCATTGACAACATCAACATCAAACTTGAAAAATCTATAAAACTTCTAGGTGTAGAATTGGATGACAAACTGAAATTTGACATTCAAGTATCCTCAATGTGTAAGAAGGCTGCAAAACAACTTAATGCTCTTAAGAGAATTGGTCACCTCTTAGACCAATCCAGCAGATTGACAATTTTTCGCGCCTACATAATGTCAAATTTCTACTACTGCCCCCTTGTATGGCACTTCTGCTCCAAGAAAAATCTCTCCAAACTAGAGAGGATACAGGAACGAGCCCTACGCTTTGTTTACAGGGATTACAAAAGCAGCTATGAGAAGCTACTATACCAGGCTAAACTACAAAGCTTACATCTAGGTAGACTGAGGTCCCTAGCTACAGAGATTCACAAAGCTGTCCATGGAGGGGCCCCTCCCTATGTCGGCTCTCTTTTCACAGAGAGAGAATCTGAATACAGCCTTAGAAGGAACCACTCTCTAATAGTACCTCCATATAACACCATCTCCTTTGGAAAGCAATCAAATAGATATACTAGACCTAAAGTATGGAACTCCCTACCTAACAACTTAAGACAAACAACATCACTAAAAGAGTTCAAAAACCTAATCTCAACTGGAACTAACTGTACCTGCTCTCTCTGCTGCTATAAGTAATACCAGTAGATGAGCATAAGTAATTGCTATTTTACTCAATAATCATAAACACATGTCCTGAAAGACTGAAGTTATTACTCAATATCAATTAATGTGTGCCAACTTACTTCCCCTCTACTTATCATTTATATTACTGTTAAACCCTGTATGTTATATTTTGAATTGTTATTTTGTGGTCGGCCAAGAGCCCTGGCAGCTCGTGTTTACTATGTAAAATTATTACCGACTTGAAATAAAGATTATCTATCTATCTATATATATATAATATATCTGAATGAAGAAGTTAACATGACAGAAGAATATGATCACGTTAGTAAGGCCTTTTTCGCCGGTTTAAAAGGGTCAAAGAAAAAAAGTAGGAAAGGTTTTGTTTCGTAACAAGATATAACCAAAAAAGGAGGTGTTTATCTTTTATAATATTATCGCAAATGTACACAACGATATAAACTTTTGAAAATATTGTATATACAATTAAAAAGATACATTTTGACTTAGCAGGATAATCGAATATAACTGATTATATAATCATATACATATATATGTATATATATATATATATATACATATATATATATATATATATATATATATATATATATATATATATATATATATATATATATATCTATATTATAAGAGAGGAGGCCCAATCCTTTGTAACGCATGATCTCCGTTGCCGCGTCTGTTTGCCTAATTCTGAGTTGGCAGTTTGGTGGACGAGTGTATCTAGATGGTTCTTAGCGTAAACAAATTTCAAAATGATTTACAAAAAGGTGCTTTTGA
>OZ012685.1:10927010-10935605 GCA_963942565.1 Maea johnstoni | reverse complement strand
TACAAAACATGTAAGAAAATGTACTAGTTTATATGATAGAAATGAATATCGAATACAATTTTCAAAATGCTAAATACCATCATGGAACAGTTTTGATCTCCAGAAGTGCTGGAAATTAACTCCCACAATATAAACGCACGTTGTAGCGATTATCATATTTAAGAAAACAGTTGTCTTGTATGACTGCCCGGGCATGAGACAGCATTGCCTGTGACATGGTGTTAGGCGGTGTTTTACAGGGTACTCCAGTATTCTCCACCGCTTACAAATGGCTAGCTTGACTCAACTGCAATATGGCAGAAAAAGTGGGGCTAACATAAATTCCATTCATCGCCTAATTGATATTTTCTGGGGTATTGTTTTTCTTAATTTGATATTTATCTGAAGGTAATGCATGGCAGCGTTAGGATTTGACTTAGTTATCCATGAGGGAGACAGGGCCAAGGCGTGGTAGGACGCTTGGCTCCCAAGTGGGTGGATGTGGATTCGAGTCTCCGCTAGTATGGTTTGTTTGTCGTTATACAAACGAATGTGATAATTAAACAAAAGACGAACATCAGCAAACAACGATGCGATGTGTCGAACAGGATATTTACAGGTAGCCACAAAAGGAACATAGACATATTCCAAGATATACTATGCAGTATAGACATTAAGTGTCAACTCACTGGTATCTCCACTAAATTAGTAATAACTGAAGCAACCAAACTTAGAAGAAAAATGCATCATAGAGTTGTGAATAGGACTTTCCAGTTTCCGTGATATTTCAAGTAGTATATTCACTGGTTTTGATATTTATCCTATAAACCTAAATTTGTGCGGCGCCATTGCAAGTGAAACTCCCATTGGCAGGGATTTTCCCGGTACTAGGTTCCTTACGTAAGCTAGTCGCGATATGACCTAAGCTTTTTGAAAATGATATAAAACCTTAATCCCCCTCCCTCAGCGAGTTACTTTGCTTAAGAGCCGTTCAAACATCCAGTGCAGAAAGAGATTTTCCCAAGATATCAACGTCGACTCTGTGGTTCGGGAGATTTATGGAGCGAAAACCCCACGAGCGCACATTAATCAAATACTGCTCTACCGAGAGACTCACCAGAAGACATCGATCATTGTTTAGTATACTTTAGTGCGTGTTAACTCCCAATTTCACCCATTCACCATGTTACAACTATCTGAACTAGAGGGTGAATGGAGAGCATTTGTACTCTTACTGACAATCTCTACTAGGAGGTGAATTAGGTGATGTTGTTGAATGGGGAGTATTTGTACTGAGCTCCTAGGGGTTACTCTCGCTGGTTGATTTTCTTGGCATGTGTATCATCTCGCAACATTGTGCGTTTTACTCGACTCTTCTTTAAGTACTCAATGCTCGCAGCTACCAAAACATCCCGACAATTTTACTGGAATCGTATAGGCAGATACTTTGGAAATGATTAGAGAGAAAATTAATAATCTACCAATAATTCTTCTCCAAATGTTTTGTAAAATTTCTAAAGTTATCATCTAAAGACAAGGTTCATAGGTCAGTCGACTATTTCTACAGGAACTTTGACGCATTAATGGTTTAGGATGGTATGGGTTTGTTTGTGTATTATGTAACAAACTTGCGGTATGATTTTGTACACTTATGCTAAAACAATCAATTAACATACAGTGTTCAGAGTAATATGATATACAGGTACATTACTGTATACAATCTCTCATGTCCATGACGTGGGATAAAAATGGGATAACAGTGTAATGAAGTACTCTTTTCTACTTATTTGAAGAGGCTGCAGGACGATCTGTGATATTGCTTTGCAGTTCATTCAATGTAGATTACTTAAATACGTTATTATTAGACTGGCCAGTTCCTGTATGATGTACATATGTAGGTTTTGTACCTGGTTAGAGGTGCATTGTATAGGCCGTACTGGTTAGTATGTGGCCGATGCTGAGTGGGTTTGACAACTCCACGTCCTCACAGGCGCTTCCAGGGCCTGAATTATCACTTTAATAATGCTCTGTGACATGGCTATTTCCGCAGTATACAATCTATTAGCTCACGTTGCTGAGTTCTGTGGAATAGGGGGATCTGATCACAGTTCATTGCATGGACGGAATCAGTCAGGAATTGGCTATCACGATTGGACAATCGGACAATGGATTGGACTTGGTTTTGTTCTGTATGGAGAATACTATTGATTTAGATTCTCGTTTTGGCATCCATAAGGTCTTATAAACTTGGGTAGTATGCCTTTTAAATGGCGTCCAAACAAGTGTTCAATTGTTTTTTCGATATTGCTCTCATATGCACCACTTCCCTTGTGGCCTCGCAATTATCATTCATTCATATTTTTTCTGAAGTCTGCAAAAGTATGGGTTTAGATCTTGTGAAATGAGTGAGCTTAAATGTTTGCGTACGTGATACACACACACAAACAAACAAACATATATATATATATATATATATATATATATATATATATATATATATATATATATATATATATGTATATATATATATATATATACATATATATATATATATATATATATATATAGAGAGAGAGAGAGAGAGAGAGAGAGAGAGAGAGAGAGAGAGAGAGAGAGAGAGAGACGCCGTACGTCGTGCCAGTCTTGGGAAAATTGAGAAATCAAATCTCCTATATATAGTTATTTGGTGTTTAGAAGTCGACATATGTTGTTTACCGTGCTACAGGGATGTGAATTGCTAACATCAGATTTCGTCATTGCCATCAAACCTGAGCCAACTTTCTCTGATAAATCCAATGCAGATGCACATGTAGCTTCCAATATTGGTCTTTGCACTGTCACATCAAAGGTGTTTTTCCAATCCAGCTCCTATTCGAGTGCTCGGCTGATTCGACACACATGCCTATAGTTTGATTACAAAGAAACAACGTGGTAATTTCTCATTGAACGTCTTTGTTGCTATAGTAGTATACAATCCTTTGTTGTAGATCATTTGTAATTTGCTTTGGTATGATCTTCGCATATGCCACGCCCGTCTGCCCACGCCGGAACCACAAATAACAACTCTAAGCTATGATTCCTATGGATAGAGTTTCATCAGTGCTCAGTAGGTGCCCGTGTGCATGGTACTTTTTAGCATTCTGATAAGTTTCATTGGCGTAAGGGTGTTGGTGGTATTCCCCGGCAACTTATATCTCAACATTTACCTGTATGTTTCTGATCTAAACATCTACCCATTGAGTCGTTTGATTATCTTCGGAAATCACCATTCATATGGAAGATGCTGGAATTCGGTAGATGTCACATTTCTTGCCATTATACTAAGTATAAAACGAAGTACATGTTGGCTGTACATTGTAACTAACGGATGAGGAAGCTCGACTATCCGGGGAAAGTATATATATATATATATATATATATATATATATATATATATATATATATATATATATATATATATATATATATATATATATATATATATATATATATATATATATATATATATATATATATATATATATATATATATATATATATATATATGTATATATATTTATATATATACATATATATATATATATATATATATATATATATATATATATATATATATATAGATATATATTGGCAACTTCTTCACTTCATATACCGATAAACAAATAGTTATGTCTTTAAAAACCTTGTGCAAAATCCACACAGCGAGGAGCACGAATAACTACAGTATATGCACAATGCATTGCCAACTGCGATAGACAGGTATGGCATTGGGGGAGCGCCTTTGTAGTAAAGGCACAGTGAATGCACTTAAAAGCCAAGCCATTGATGATTGGCTCCAAGGTACTGGTTATATCCTCACACGCCTTAGATGGATGTCTATTCGAACCTCAAGAGAACGAACGATTGGCATGCCAGGTGTGACCACCTGTCCATGGGGGTACACCCCTAGCCTCTCGGGAGGTTTAATACAGACTGAGTAACGATACCGGTGCACGGGACCTAGTGATCCTAAGGGGTGTAGAGATGGGAACCATTCTCTGTAATAAGCAAATTAACTGCGCTAAGACCACCCCAGTGTCACCTTAATCCATGGCCTCGCTGATTTCACTAGGACGCAATTATGACACTAATTCTCAATCTACACAAGCACTCTCCGTGTGTCAAGCTACTTCTAGTGACCTCCATCTGCCAGAAGAAAATTTTTGCTGTAGCAGACATTCTTGTCAATTTAGAACCGATTCGAGGCTTATTACCAACTAGTCGTGGTTAAGGTCTTACGATACTCTATACCGGTGACACCTATTGGGTATTGGACAAACTAAAATAATTTGTTACAATTTACCTGACATCAGTGGAAAAATTGAAAAGAAATTGATTTTTTATTGAATATGTACTAATTCTGATTATACCTGCCTATTATAAATTGTATCCTATGAGTTTTTTGTTTTTGGCTACAGTGATTTCCATATTCATTGAATTTGATGTTTTGACACGTTTTCAGGCATATTGTGTGATAATTCATATTTATAAAATGGGGTTTCCTTGCTCAACAATATCTTATATAAGCATGGGTATATATACGGTAACAATTGAGTAACTCTTTACTAACATTTTCATAAAAATTTGCCCCCAAAATTGCCCCTGTTTCACAAACTTTGACC
Source organism: Maea johnstoni (assembly GCA_963942565.1). Taxonomy (NCBI): domain Eukaryota; kingdom Metazoa; phylum Annelida; class Polychaeta; order Spionida; family Magelonidae; genus Maea; species Maea johnstoni. The sequence goes on along the minus strand of OZ012685.1, from coordinate 10,930,965 downwards.
ATCTGTGATTCGAAAACTAACACGATGACCTATCATTTCCTTCCTTCTTCTTAAGAGCAGTGTGTACATGTATATAGTGTAGACAAAAATTGGTGAAAATTAAACTAGGCAATTCTGACTTATATCAATTTTGGGTCAAAAACTTGTTTCTCGAATTCCTTGATTTTGCGCAATAATTCCTATATAACAGCAGAAAAATCATTTAAACAAGGCAGAACAGTATTTCAGGCTGTGTCAGTATCTCTGAAGGTATAAATATACCAAAGAAAGACACCAATTTTGGAGAAAGTGATGTTTGTGACATGAATTGCATTAATTTTTCAAAAATCTGTGAAAAAAACCTAAGCTGATGACCCTATGATGTTAAGTTGTTTTGATGATCACTGTGCTATGTTCTTTCCTTTGGCAAAATTTGAGGAAAATTAAACTGAGATTTCTAAAAGTGTCGTAAGACCTTAAGGCGATAGTACAACCTTACAAGTTGGAGTTTGACACGCGCCCTGTTCAGAGGAGACTCACGTTTAGTAGCGGAGTTCCTTACAACAATAATGTTGTGAAATGTTTTAATTTTGTGAAACTAGGTTTTTTGGTGTTAGAATGTGTTTAGTGATTAGACTATAACGACAAACATACCGTATAACACAGGCAATGCCACATGATTACCATATACTAACCACGAATCATGGTAGCCAAATGGCTGACCACAGGTAGGGTGATGGTAACGGACAACCACATGTCTGCCTTTGTCTACCATTATCTCGGGATGGGAACTTGGGAATTGAAACAATGGTCCGTTTCTGCCAAGGGTTTAGTGGTTTAAACGCGATAAACTCGTGGTTAAAAGGAGGATTTAATAAGGGGTAGAACAACATCATTTCGAAAATATTTGATGGAGGAATGTTAATCACAACACTTTAAATAATATTATTATTTGCCTACTGGTCATTCTCTGCTGTGATTGGTCAGATCATCGTCACATGAGCACCTTACAAAAGCGATATTGGGGTGCAATATCACTTTCCAACACCCTGACTCAGAGCTGTCAGGTTCATGTGCTCAATTTTTAACTTCAACTCTTGAAAAGGAAGCCAACAGAAGTGAATTGAGACAAGGAACTCAGAAGAGTTTGGGCTTCTTGTAAATCATGATTAGGAAGGGAATTAGTAAAACACATTATTAATAAAATAAATAAATCATTACATTTCTAAAACTAATGCATGTGAGTTCTTTGGGTATGTATAGTATTTTGATTGCGATATTACTGAATTAACACAAGAATATATTACAGCTTAGAAACGTACAATGACCCAATGGTTTGTGGTAAAACCTTGAAATGGAAAACATCAATAATACTTACATTTTCATAATTCTTTGAATTAGTAAATTATTCTATTTGAATGACCAGAAGGCATATAATAAAACAAATATGGCACTTTGGTTTCGTGCAATATCAATTTATATTGCACTCTGAAAAATGATATTGCATATTGATATATCATTTTTCAGAGTGCAATAAAAATTGATATTGCACTCACCCAAATGCCATATTTGCATAGTAGCATCTATCATCATTCTCATCATCATCATCATTATTATTATTGTTGATATCAAGATCATAATCAGTAGTTAGCAGTAGTGCATGTAGTAGTAGTAGCGAGCGCGCCAGCGCTGCTGCACGAAGTGCAGCTAGCGCAAGCGAGCATTCATGTAACGTGTGTGTGTACGTATATAGATACAATGTATATATCCAATCTGTATATGTACCAGAAAAGTTTTGAGGTGCCAACAATGTGGTCCCACGCGCGTAAACGGAAGTATTATTTTAGTACATCCGGTCACGCAGGCGCAAGTTTCTGAAGTCTGAAGGGAAGTCTGGGAAATGAACATCACCTTTTGCTTTAAGGGCACATTTTGCCGCCAGATATTTTCATGCTTTGAACTTTGCTTTGTCACGTAATAAGTATGGACTGTTCTCTTTAAATTGTATCAAAAGAGCGTTTTGATTAGGCATCACGCGAAACTACGCAACAAAGTAACAATGCTCACGCGACGTCGGGGAAAGCCGACACGATGACGGTGGTGGACGATATGTTGAACAGTAAAAATAAATTTATGAATACTCGCTTTTCCGTGGCTCAATTTTAATGCGGTTTAGAGCATTAAAACCGCCACAACTCATTCTACCTGGCGTTTAATTCTCTCTCAAATCTGTTGCAAACTGAGGATTTTGCGACAGGTTGAAATCGTTGTGGTTTTAATGCCAATTCTTTTCGCTAATTCAATGCTAGCTTTTAGTAATTTATGAACTGAAATCATACGAGGCTACGCGTTTCCGTGGCTCAATTTCAATGCGGTTTAAATCGTTAGAACCGCCACAATTTCTTCTACATGCTTCTCAATTTGCTTTCAAATCTGTTGAGAAATAAAGATTTTGCGACAGGTTGAAATCGTTGTAGAGTTAATACCAATTTTTTTTCGCTCAATCTGTTAGCTTTTGGTCAGTATAAAATGAAATCATCCGAAGCTAGTCGCCTTGCCGTGGGTCGATTTAAATGCGGTTTAAATCGTTAAAAACCGCCACAATTTCCTCTACATGCTTCTAAATTGGCTTTTAAATCTGCTGAGAAATGAAGATTTTGCGAAAGATTGAAATCGTTGTAATTTTTTATGCCAATTCTTTTCGCTCGTTCTATGCTGTCTTTTGTTCAGCATGAAATGAAAATAATCCGAGGCTACGCCTTTCCGTAGGTCAATTTTAATGCGGTTTGTATCGTTAGAACCGCCACAAGATCTTCTGCATGCTTTCCAATTTGCTTCTTAAATCTGTTTTGTGACAGGTTGAAATTGTTGTATTTTTATGCCATTTTTTTCGCTGAATCTACGCCATCTTTTGGTTAGTATGAAATGAAATCATCCGAAGCTACGCCTTTCCGTGGGTCAATTTTGATGCGCTGTAGATTGTAAGAATCGCCACAATTTCCTCTACATGCTTCTCAATTTGCTATCTAAATCTTCTGCGAAATGAATATTTTGCAAAAGGTAGCGGTAAAAGTTGCCATAGTGAACTCACGTAGTAAAGTTCACGGTAAAATGAATTACTCGCCTTTCCGTTGGTCAATTTTAATGCGGTTTAAATTATGAGAACCGCCACAACTCATTCTACTTGCTAATTAATTAATTTTATAAGAAAGATTTGGCGATAGGTTGAAATATTGGTAATTTTCATGCCATCTTTAGTAGTGCGAAAAGTTGCCACAGTGATAGACTCAATGTTTACTGCAAAAATGTATGCTATCATTTGGTCAGTATGAAATGATATCATCAGAAGCTTTCCATGAGTCAATGCAGTTTGGATTGTTAGAAACTGCCACAATTCCTTCTGCATGCTTAAAAATTGTTTTCAACTCTTAGCGAAGGAAGATTCTGGGAAAGGTTGAAATCTTAGTAAGTTTTATGACATCTCTTGTAGTGGGAAAAGTTGCCGCAATGGTGGACTCAATGTATACGGCAACAATAGATTACTCGCCAGGTTTCAAATTCACATTTCATTCTACTAGCCCTTTACTGCTATCTTAAACCTGTTACAAAATGATGATTTTGCGACAATTTGAAATCGTAGTAATTTTATGCAATTAATCTTCTGGTCAGAACAAAAAAAAAATGAAATCATCCGATGCTTCGCGCTCGCTTCCTGGCCATGCCAGCATCATATTAGTAGCGAGCGAAGCTCGAAAGGCCGTAGGCCTTTCGCGAAGCCTCGCAGTCAGTCAATTGAGCGTGAGTGTATATGAGTGTATATGACGTCACTACAAGAAATACATACAGGGACCCAGAAAGTTGTCACCGTCCAACAATATCACTCAACGTGCGGGACAACGTGCGGACGACTTCCGTTCTGGAGGATTTTTTTAGTATGTTGAGTAACGACCGATTTCATTGGTTGACAATGACGTAA
>OZ012685.1:10907010-10922010 GCA_963942565.1 Maea johnstoni | reverse complement strand
CTTTTGAGATTTGGCAAAAAATATGTACAGTGAGCGAAATGAAATCTGTCCTTACATCTCTGAGCAATTAGGTAGAAATCCTGAGAGAGTTCCTTACTGGCTATTAGGAGGGGCGATAAAGGAGTTGATGCCCAGAGCATGCTAAACTTCAGGATATTTGCTGGTATAAAAGCGATAGATAAAATATACTGTAGTTAGGCGACAGATGGAACGTGCACTAATTGTGACTTTTGCACTTTTATGATTTTGAAGGCTTCTGGTTAACATAAGAGTATAAATGATTTTATCTATGTTTACTTGACCTTTATGAAAGTACTTTCTTTGAATCGATGCATTGTACGTTTATCAGTTTCTAAATTAAATAAGCTCTTTTCTGTTTGTTAATTTATGTGTATTGTTATGTGTCGTGTATTCGTACCCTGATTTATAACGTATTTGTAATTTCATATTTCATATATCATATATCATACATTGCAATTACAATTACAATTACGAAGTTGCAATGGCCACTAGATATGTTAGATTGGTTTGAGTAACTCACATGTATTGAATAGGTGCATATCTATCATCAATTACGCGACTTACAAATGTATGTATGGGTTTTTTATTGGCTGTAACGGCAGGTTACAAACTAGCAACAGAAATAACCCCTCCAATGTCGGAACACTAGATAGAGGTGCAAGCTACAGTGAATCAATAGCATATAAATTATAACAAACCTATTGCATTCAGCATCAAGCACAGATGTCTAATGATTTACTGAAACATGATTTATACACAGGATGCTCGCCAATAAGTACGTATAAAATATGATTTATTTAGGTTTTAAAATCAGTGTGCCCGTTCTCATGGAAATTCAATATAAACATGTGGTAATGATTCAGCCGGAATCTGCAAGTCATCAGCAAACACAGTAATTCCACTTAATTGACTTTTGTACACGTCACGACCGGATGTTCTTCCTGGCCACCCTCGAGCATCCTGGGAAATCTGCAGCAGGTAAAGTTTGCCAAGGTTTCCGTTTTCCGCCCATGAAAGCCAGTAACTTCTTATGTGTCTACTTATCCTAGTCGTTTGTTTACTAGGTGTGTGACATGCTTGCGAATCTGCTGAACAGGTATTATTTTAACTGAGATCCGAATACGTACATGTACTTGAGATCTCATAATATCTAGGATAGGAATTGTATATCAAATATGCACCACCAAGTGTAAACAAACACACAAACACACACATACATACATACATACATACAAACACGTACATGCATGCATACACACATGCATATCAGGTGTATTCACAGGATATTATTATAAATCAGTCATCCCGTGGTGAAAACCAGACTTTCTAAGCACAGGCATAAGTGTTAGGTGGTGATTTGTATACCACTGATGCATTTGGCAATGTCTTCTTACAATTTCCGATCGATGCAGAGAGGATATTCTAAGTATATCTGTCCTAAGTTTAATCACTCTATCCTTGGAATGGTTCCACAAATCCTATTTCCTGCTGCTAACCCTATCTATCCGTATGTATGTTGTATGTATGTTTGTATGCATGTATGTGTGTGTATGTATGTATTTTTGCATGTATGTATGTATGTATGTATGTGCATATATATGTATGTATATATGTTTGTATGTATGTGCATGTATTTTTGTGTGTGTGTGTACGTATGTATGTATGTATTTATCTTTCTATCTAGATGTTTATCCCTTTTTTCTCAACAATCTAGCAATCCACCAGAAGAATAAGGCAAAATCTTTGAGGAAGACAAGTAGACATAATGGTGATCTTCATAGGCAGAAGGTCTTAACTAGTGGCATATACTCCTTTTACGGTTGGCAATTTAGCGGCAGGTCATTGCGACCAGGTGGTCTCCCTTAACCAATTTCCATCCTAGGTTCAGATGTGGTCTGTCAAGCTGGGGCACAGCTAATCAAATGAGTAACGTTTGAAATTCATCTGGAGATGGATTGCCAATCCAATCAGGCACAACATTTATCAGTTCATAGTTTCTCAAAATATTGCTTTTTTGTCGAGACATTTTTATGTGCGTCAGACCATGTGTGCATTCCAGATGTGAATGGGTTAATCAGTGGCCTCAGCGCATGCGCAACTGTAGTCGTGAGCAGAATCTTTCTCCAAGGTAAGATTGTGATGAAAGACGTAGAGTAACGTGACAAATGACACAGGTGCATGCCAGGGAGAAGGGACGACACCTAGTTTCGTCTCTGTAGGGCAAACTCTCGCGAGGTCATCACCTTAGACGCCTCCATTCTCCCGCAATGCTCGAGCTGTAAACATGAAATTGACGCGCATTCTGTCATTCACCCTTGCGGCGCTGAACGTTCCTACGCGAGCTTTTAACATGAACATTTGACGCGCATTCCGAAATTTATCCTTGTCGCGCTGAAGGTTCTGTGATTAATTGTCAGCTAATTGTTACCATCTCAATTCAAAGATGATCTGCCTGTGCGTTGCCACCCGGGGCTGTCTCCATGGCCGAGCGATCTGATGTACTGCAATTGCACAATGGTTGCTCGCTGTGTTCCACCACTGCACAATGGACATTATCATCTAAAATACTCGATTAAACCGAATGCTGATCTAATTACGTGGTGCCACTCGGGATTACCTCCACGGCTGAGCGGTATGATGTTTTGCAATTACGCAACGATTGCTTGGGGTGTCATACCATTGAATAAGGTCCGGGTTTCGATTCCCATTTAGGGCATACGTGCGAATGAATGTATGGGTGTCAAAATGAGTGGGTGTTTATACCCCGGCCAATTGGGTACTGTCAACTAGTGACCATTGACCTGTCCCCGTTTAACTTGGATTCGAGAAGTACTAACGTGAGAGGAAATTTTAAGATGAGAATGTCAAAGCCTTACTTGAAAACCAAGCCAAACTCAAACAAAACACTATACAATATATATATATATATATATATATATATATATATATATATATATATATATATATATATATATATATATATATATATATATATATATATATATATATGTGTGTGTGTGTTTATGTATTGAGAATCCTTTCACTGCTCTTCTGACCATCCATTAACCTGTACCTTGATTGCAACGTCTTCATCATATACAGTCAAACCTGCTTCGGAAGATCACCTGCTGAAACAAACCTCCTGTTTATAAAGACATGACTATTTGATGGAAATATAATGCTGGTACTAAGCTGAGAATCGATTCTGGTATAAAGGCCTCCTTGGTCAGTACGCATGGCTGGAAACCTCTTAGCCATCGGCTGTCGTCACTCAGCCTGTATGAATGGAAGACAGTTCCTCGTATGGCTGATTAAATATTCATGAATGCGATAGATATAGAAAGAGGCAGTGCATGTGGCTCGCTTGCTGCGGCAGAGACAATCAGTCATAGCTACAGCCTCCGCCGCGAGAACAGGTGGAGCCGCATCACCGCCACCGCACCGCAAAAAGTAGTTCCTCACCGCAACTACTTTAATCTCCGGTAGACTAGGCACAGTGTTATAGTATCAGACACCTTGTGGTGCAGACTGTACTTCTCATACACATACATACACGTGCAGTGCAGGACCAGCGCCTGCCACTGGGATAATACTACTACCTACAGACAGAGGTGTCGCTCAGGATGATCAACATGAGGAGGTGTAGCTCACTAGTTGTCTTTCCTTGCAGCATGAAGACCATTCCCTTCACCGTCCCTCCCTCGAACACGCCACCTATTGCCAAGCGTGGTGAGCGCCCCCTATTGCACGAGGACAGTACCAGCATGGGAAGTGGATCGGAGCCCTCCTCGCCAGCGCAGGTGCCAAAAATGGAGACATTTGCCGGTGAGTAATACTAGTATTCTTTACTTCATTTTTCGTTGATATTTCTTATTGTCCTCATCTTTTCAGGGAATTCATGCTTGTGCAACTCGAATCTCAACTACATGTCACTGGCACGCCCAGTCGATGGTTGCTGAATCTAGTGTCTTGATGTAAATCCACCTACAGCACACCTGCTGAGAAAACGTATGACTCTTGATACAGGTGATCACTATCAAAGTTTGAAATGCATTGCATCTTCATAGGTATCAGTTTCCACAGTAATTCTCTCCTCTGGGATTCCCTCCTACACGTTAATATCTTGAGCACATATATATATGTACGTACACGTGAGAATTCAGTATTCATAAAGTGTTACTTACTTGTGGCACACACAGTTACCTCCGTCCTACGCTTTATAGACCTAAGAAAGAGAGTGTCATATGAAGCACAGGGGCCTTAAGTTTTACAGTCTGCATACTGCTTGCAATGTGAGTGTGGCTAGGGAATGCAACAGGAGACCAACGGGGATTTTTTAACCGCAAACGCAACGTATGCCCCACGCAAATCCCTATAGTTGGGGCCAAGGGAACCCTAAACAGAGCACTCTGCGGACAGCATACACCGTAGTTGCAGTCAGAAAATCCGATGGTCCTCTTTGTATTGCCTAAGCACACTCTAAAATGTTATACTTAGGGTATCTGCTCACCTTTTATAACCATTGTTATCTAAGCTGCCAACACATCGAATGAGTTTCACACGGTTTTTGGGAGGGAGTGCTCAGCCAAGTCTCTCTTGGCAAGTGATTGGCGGAAAACAGCCCCTCTAGTACATGTTATATAGAACGCTCCTGAACTTTGGTGAATTTGGTATCCCTCGGAGATGCTCAGGTTCGCCTCGCGACACCTCGTGTAGATCAAATACCCTAGATCTTCCTTGGGGCCTCCCTATACTATGTACATATCTCTGGAATCCGATAGATTTTTACACCTATTCTGTGTATACGGAAAGATTGCCAAGTCGACATACAAGTTCAACGTTTTGTAATGAACAGAGTTAGAATTAGTTTGGGTTTACTTGAGGGAAAGTTATGTTAATCTAGTGAAAAGCGACGAGTGTAATGATCATGTGTATACCATATTTGCCATTACGAACCGAGTATTCACATCCTATCTCCTTGCTCGGTATGGATTAGTCTTTTTATCAACTTTATCATTCTTTTCGCAATACACACAGGTAAATGATGCCAAATAGAATTTACACGAATACGTAATTTATCATATCAACAATAAAACATACAATTACAATATATTTCTTATGACATAGACAAACATATTTGAAGCAGAAACAGAACTACTACACTATACGTTTCAATTCAGTACAATGGGAATTCGTTAATAAATTTTGTAACGATACTAATCAAATTGTGGCTGCTTTTGTCCGACCAAATCTTAGAGAAATCTTAAGTACCTAGGTAAGATGTCTCAGGGCACTTATCTAAGTTATGATCGATGTATTGTACTCACATGCATTGTTCAAAACTGCCGCAGTCCCATATCGATTTCCAATTTCCGTAACCCAAATACACGAGATTAGCTAATTACAATACGCTCGCAGGTCCTCACAGTCTCTGTAGTCGTACAGAAAACTGTCGTTAATGTTTTGGTAGATTAGCAGGCAGGTTAAAGGCAAGGATAATTGGGATACCGATTTTTGGCTGACATGTGTTATAGTAACCCATTCATGCCTGGAGTAACCAAAACGGCCAGACAGTCTTGATGATAATTTCCTGACTAAATCATCTTTCGAAAATTGTCTAAAAAAACTCATTGAATGAAACCAAACCTACCGTTGTCTTCAGATATTTTGTTAATTCAAACGCAATTTTCAACGCACCTGCATATCATATTAAGCTGAATTGGTTCAGACGACAATCGTTAAGAAGATATTAGAGCATGAGTTGGTTAACCCGTTTATGCATACAGTCTTCTGACAGTTTTACCTATCATGCCCAGAACTAAGTCCCATTTTACAATGTCGATGAAACGTTAAGAGAATCTTTAGTGCATCATAACCAATTGCTCCGTGTCAAGGTATGGGACCCACACTGCTAGCCTGCTCACCAGCCAAGTGGTCTAAGGCGTTGTAGCTGAGTACTCGGGTTCGAATGCTCGCCTTGGCATGTGAGAGAGATGATAATGACTGGGGTAAGCCGGGCATTCCGGTTCCCTGCACCACCAATAACTGACAAGTCATGGGTTAACCGCGATATGACAGAAAAGGTGACGATTGACGAAATTGCTAGTTTATCAAGTTGCAAATAGAACCTTAAGCTATCAAACCACCCTTCAATGGTAAAGCTGGACGCGAGGTTCCGGAACCCGCCGAAAGACGGCTTCAAACACGTCGAATGCACTTCAATGGTAACTCTGGGTATAAAATGGTTAATAGCAGAAAGTGTGCACTTAAGCAAATATCCACTGAGACGATCGACTATAGCTTGTTAATTATATATAAATGTCACACTACCATGGGTTCACCGGAAAAGTCGCAAAAGTAGCGGTATTATACATAGGCGAGTGACTGATCAAAACGCTTGGCTTCTATGAAGAGGACTTCTGTCTGCGCTCAGAAGTCCAATGGGCGATGTTCTTACTGTTGTCCGACACGTAGTGTTGATTTAAATCTAAGCAAACCTGATTTTATTTCTAAATATATAATTTTACTAGCTTCCAAATCAACCAATTGTTATAACACCACGTCTTTATTTTATATCTGTTTTCTAAATTTAATGACTAACGGTTATTGGAAAAAAGATATTTCGAAGTGTGCAGTATTGTTAATATACAAATTGCTAAAACAAATGAATTCCATTTAACACTTCTGTCGCTGAAATAGATATGATGTTGCAAATTGTTGCAGTTTTGTAGGCTTGAACAAATAAAAAACTCTAGACGTACACTTTCAACTCTGATATGTTCGTTTTTCCATTAATATTTCTGGTGGTAAGAACAGGTTATTGCTTTTCTCTGTGTGTCATTTTATCAGTTTTGCAAAATTTGACACCTTATTCAGCACGTTGTAAGGACCGGAGGTTATTAAGAACTACAGGAAACAAATTTCACTCAGTGGAAAAAAATTGCAAAAACGGCATTGTCTTGGCCGGATGTTTATTTCCATGTTTTGAGTCACGGATGGAAACAGGGATATGCGTATGCGAAGCTTCCTTGACAGGTTGAAAAACAGCGCGGGGCAAATTGTGATTTTGACGAGGAACAATGAACTGTGGAGAAAAAAACACAAGGCAAAATACCCTCGTTTGCTCTCCAAAACAAGTCATAGCGTTCGCACGACTCAAAGCTACTCTGTAAGTGCAGCCTGATGCAGTAGGATACAACCCGGCCTTTCTGCCAACAAGCAAAAACGATGTATATGGGAAATCCATGGTTAAACATCAAGTGAACAATCGGTGGGTTTCGGATTGTGTTAGTGGTAGGTATTAACCATCTTGAGGCTGAGTCGTGACTAGCCATTTATCAACGGTGGTGGGACAGGAGTGACAGGGAAGCGTATAACCTCAAGTCACTGGCAACGTTCTAAAAACATGGTCCTAGCCGGATTTGAACCCGGGTAGGGATGTGCGACAACACGCAGCCGATTGCAACGCGCTAGATCAATCGACTATCAGGGCGGCTCCTATTTTCCATATGACTGTTTCAGAAGTCAATACATCTTGCTGGTATATTTCAGTTCTAATTTGTATATTCTTATGCATCCCTTCAGACCCTTCTAGGGTGCTTTTATTAAAAATCTGATTTGTACTCTTGTTTGCCGTGATTTATGCTGCATTTTCATTAAGGCTATATCATGATAACACATTTGTTAACGGCTCAGCAAACCTTACCACGCTAGAAACACATCGCCAAAGTCACTGGCAACTTCCTGACGTGCATCGAGGCTGATTCGAACTCGGGTAGAGTTGAGGAGCGAATAGCAGTCAGCTGCAACGCCTTAAACCACTCGGCCATCAGGGCAGGCCCTTTTGGCCATATGGAAATCTCACTAGCGTTTTACTTGGAAGACGTTCTTGCTATGTTGCCTTCTTGTTATGGTGTAAATAGGCACAATTTAGAAATACACGCATAACCTGTGATTCTACTCAGGGTGTTCTGCAAGATATCCTCAGCATATTCCAACAGGAGTCTAGCTGACAGAGCTTTCAGCTGCTTGTGCCAACATGCAATCAAATGCGAGTCTGTATAACGTATTGAAATGAATTCTTACCTGTCCCATGAAAACCACATCCGTTATATCGGAAACGAGGCCTAATCTATTCTATTACAATAAATGTAGCGTTTGCCAGCCATTTGACGACCATATTGAGCTAGTCAATTCAGGACGGTTGTGCTGAAACTGACAAGCCATTATACTGCGAGAGTACGCCCCACCCACACTCCCCCACGAATTAGCCTTAGCTTATGAAACATTAAGGAACTTGTGTTAAGTTTAAATTCTTTATACAACAAATAAGTGCATTGTTTTGTGAGATCACATGATCACACGGTAATTTTTCCTTTGTAGAAAAGACAATTGATACAAGAAGTATGTGTATATATCTTCGTTCCACTCTGCCATTGGTACGACAAAAAAGACTTTATCAGGCACTATTTCCATTAATGCCGTTTGTAATAGCTTTCCATTTCTTTGGTGATCATCTAGTTTCAGTGAGCATCTGGGTCGCGTCATCATCATCCCGCCGCAAGCAAGTGAGAAACAGTATTTCGGGGGATAAGTTATGTTTATGCTAATGTGATGAAGACCGTTTCTCTCCTTTAAGACTAATCACAATTGGGCAGTGCTGTAATGAGGAACTACATCGGAAGAAAACCACAAATACTTGTTGTTTGCATGAGAAAAGAAAAGTTATGTAACAGGTGCGCCCAAAGAACAGTACAATGGTACTTTATCTAACTGAATACAGTTTGTTTATCTCCCCTTTCTGACATATATTAGGAAATCTTGACTAGTCAGTAATTGGTGGTGGAATAAACCGTGATTACTCGAGGTTAAGCCGATAAATTACCCTGCCTTTCTTAGAATATAGCTCAGGTGCGATAGATTCGAGAAATTTTACAACCGTGACACAGGTGACTCGAGGTTATGAACACATTTACTATTGTGTTTAAAGAGCAAATGTTTATATATCATCTAAGCATACGTCAAAACACATCATCATATTCAATGTTTTGCTACTGAGTTGGGTCGTTTTGCTGTTGCACGGTCTCGGTATTAAAAGTTTTTCTTATCAGGGCCTCAGGGGAATCGGTAGCTAAATTGGTAGTACATGTACTCTGCACTAGTTCCTAGCTATATCTCGCTACTTTTAGAAGCCCCGGATTTAAATACAGTCCAAGGCATCTGTGAAAGTTGTCAGTGACTTCATATAAATTGGCAACAGGGTAGTCGACATTAAAGCCGTATAACGGCTGAAACAGGTGAGCATGATCTATATTCAAGATACAGGCCATAGCTCCATCATGCAGTTTGGTGTAGATAGGCACAATGTTATTTCAATGCTTGCCCCGGGCTTGGGGTAATACTTGTATAGGTATAGGTGTATGTAACAGCATATGCCCGGAGAAAATTGGAGCTCATCCACCACTGACCATTGAAAAGAGAAAAAAGGTTTAGGTCATCTATAAATAGTGCTGCCCTCATTCGGAAGACCTCATACATCCCATTTCATTTATAACCTACTCGTGCCTGAAGAGCCTTCGTGGTCTTATGAACTTATCAATAATTTCGGATGCTATTAACGTTTTGAAAGTATTTAAAATTGTATCTACTCATTTGCTCAATATTCAAACAATGTCGATTATTGCAGATGTTTCATCTCACACTGTATTGTTCATCCGGCCATCACAGTGTCCTCGTCTTGATAGGTTTAACTTACGGTTTTGGGTTCCTGCCATCGCGACACTATTGCACGCAACCCTATCTTTTGATGACTTACATTGACCCATTCATGCTCGGATTCTACTCATAGCAGAGTGTATGTTGTATTCCATAACGTATTTGTGCGCAACTTAGACATAAAACATCAGCTCAAAAACATTTATCGGAGATTTTACTAATGAGTCTGATTATCATTTCTGCATCACATCTTTTTGCACGATACTGGTGGCTAAGAAGATACAGCGCAATGGTTTGGGTAGTTAATGGGTTAAATTATTGCGGACGTTCCTGGCTGATAAAAGTGTTGTCCTGCTATCAGCTGAGTCTGGTTGAATGGCTGACCCTCACACGAGGGTCAGCTGTTGTCCTACGATGACTTGCACTTAGAGTAAAGAGATTTGGCCCAGATAGACTAATACAACCAATCATATTTACGCTTTTCATTGAGGCCCAGAGAGGAATGTCCACTATTTCCTGTTCCTTATCTGATTTCTGTCAAATAATGACTATAATACTGGGCTTAGCTTTAATGTAATGTAATGCCTGACTTTATGTTGATGGAGAGAAATAGCGAGCAGAACAAGTGCACATTTGTAAAATGCATACACAATCTATATTTGAAACATTCCAGTTAAATGCTCTTCCCAGACAGGTGTTTTGTACCACAGGGTGGTAAAATATAAATTGATACATAATAATTACCCGAAAGTGCGGAGAGGACGCACACAGATACTCACATGTATATATGAAATATGAATATATATATATATATATATATATATATATATATATATATATATATATATATATATATATATATATATATATATATATATATATATATATATATATATATATATATATATATATATATGTACACATCATGTCACTTGTTCTGCTATGTTCTCTGCTCAGTCTGACTCGGCATCATTACCTGGTGGACGAAACCAGAGTGCCTGGGGAAACACCGATATATGACATGGCCATGATCTTGTTAGGTGTTAGAGGAAAGGATGTTACCTCCAATAGCGATCAAGAATAAAGCATCCTGTGTTACTGGAATAATGCCTTAGTCTAAAAAGGCCATTGTCTTATAGATGATGATATCTGTTGAGTTAGATATGTGGTATTACTCTTGGTACCTAAGTTTGAATACATGTTCGGCTAAGCCAATTCCTTCTTTAGGTTTGTTTATCTCCTTCATATGCTTGAAAGTGTTTCCTTTAAGCCAAGCGTGATTACTGCCCCTATATAAATCTCAATAATTAACGTGTTTCTGGGGAAAGAGCACTTTGACATTGACATGAAGTACAATGCATTACGTTTAATACATGTATGCGGATTTGTATAGAACTGTACCGATTTCTTCATCAAGGTTATAATATATCTGCCTAACACGCCTGAAAGGGTTTCCTCTGAGGCCGAGTGTGAGTGCTGTCCCTCAACGCAGCTCAATAATTAACGTGTTTCTAGGGACAACTTATCTAGCCCTTCAGCAATTGGCATGAGTGGATTCTGACAATGCTTCTCTTAGCGTGACGTTAATACCTTTCATGTGAAATGTCATACTAAAAGGACTATTCACCCTTGGGCCTTAGTTGACGTGTTCAGCATCAACGCCCACATCTCATAACATCGAGACTGACCATTCACTGACCCCTCCTGGGTACCGCCAGATGGCTACCGTATCAATATATCTTTATATTGCAATCGTGCGCCAGTGAAGAAATTGGGCTGATTGGCAGTAGTAGTCTCCATTGTAAATATGCACACGGGCCTCTCGCTATGCAATAGAACTGATGAGGAAAACATCGTTTCATCAATTGGCAGCGCCGTCCTAGGATAACCTTTCATCGCCAAGCACATTCGTGCATGAAAAGATAACAGGCGTGTCTCTTTTATAGGGCTTAAGAGTTAGCCAGGATAACTTGTGAAATCACCCATGACTCCACAAGGACAACGCATGTGTCATGTCACCATTGTAGCCAGTATAGATCATTACGTAATAGATGATTAGCCGCCAAATGGACAGGTTTCTAGTAGGTCTTTATCTAAGCTTCCATTCTCAAGTACGCTACAACCTGTCCAGGTGGCCACCTGTTAAGTAAGACCACTTGTGTCATAAGATGGGTTTACCCATTATTCGCCGACGTGCCTATAAGCATCCATTCATTCATTCATCTTACACATTCTCCAAAGGTTGGCGATCATTGCATTGTATTTTTTTAATGACCATCTTAAGGGAAAGACTACTTTTCAATCTTCCTACCATTGATATTTTCTAGATTCCTATCATATTTCTTACTTTGCCATATAGAATCCTTTCAAAATGTATAAAAGAATGTTTTATATTTTATCAGCATGATCAAAAGTGAATTTTGAAACACAAGTTATACTTATGACTGTCTAAGAAATTAGATAAGTGACTGTTTCGGGTACACATAATGCATTAAAGGGAACTGGATATCACAGCCTGATGTTAGGTTATACAAGTAGTTATGCTAAATTAAGTGCTGTAGAATGGCAGAGAGAAAGTACCCGGCGAAAACCACTAACTAACCCTAAGCCACTGGCAACTTACTTATATGAGAAAGACCGTGAGGAAGCTAGATACGTTTTCTTTGGTTTCTTAAATGCAATATAGGCTACTATAGGTTTTATAAAACTCCTCTTCATATTGTTTACGAGGAATGACCATGTAGACATATCCTGAGTCTTTGTAAGTACAATGGGGAATCGACATATCTGATTAGGAACATCAAAGAAAACGCCTCTCCATGTTTTAACAATTGATATCCAAAATCGTGACTTTATTGGAAAGAATAGCTATTAGTCCCTATTGTTTGTTGTCTTTGAAGTTCGTACTGAAGTATAGAAATTATATCTATATAAAGAAGGGGGCGTCGTGATGTCTGATATATTGGATATAATGAAATGCTAATTAGCCATTGTTTGGATAACTAGTTCTGAATACTGTTTACGATGATTTCAACAGTTAATGTATGAGATTAAAGCAAGTGCGTCATATGTATGTCATTTTTTGCATTGCACTGACTCACCGTCAGTGGCTAGTTCCAAGGGCCCCAAAAAATCTTCACCGCAAATTAACATTTTCTATTTGTTTTTATTTTTTCTATTTGCTGTTGATTTTTTAAACAGAAAGCCGCTTTGTCTAATTTAGTGCAGTCATGCACATCTTTTTATTTTTGGAAATATGAGTGTGCAACACGTATGCTATTTCCGTAGGCTAGCGAATGCGTGCTCATACCATTAAAACCCGCCAATGTGCAGCAGATAAACCTTAGGGTAGATGCCGCTCCACAAATTGCCTTAACAACGCTAATCCCCCAGCCTCCCACTGACAAACCCCTAGGCGCTCAACACTCTATTTGAACCAGCCCAAGAACTCCCTTGGCGAGCTGTTTATTGTTCCAAATTACCTAATCCCCCATACTTTCAGCGAGTGCCATTCGTCTTGTGTGCGAGAGCTGTCCTCATTGTGCTACCGCGGCGGGAGCAATTGATGGCACTATCTATGGAGGCTGGTAGCTTACCGCAAAAATCCTTTTCCAAACAGTGCCACAATTAGCGGGAAGACCAGACACATTTGTCTTTTTTTATTGTACGAAAAGATCCCACATTTCTTACTGTTAAGGCCAAGGGAGCAGAGAATATCATCTTGTCCACTGCCTGGCTGTCTGGAAGAAGAACGGACTGAGCATTTTGCCTGGCCCAACAATATACATTAATGATACAATGGGATCCGGATTGCAATGTCCATGTATTTGAAGATAAGATTATACCTCATCAAATATACAGTCCCATTTTCTTCGAATTCATTCTCGGGTTGAATGAGGTTGCTATAGGGCCAAGGAAAATATCCCATTATTTATATCACCATAAATTGAGAACTTTTGATTGCAGTATTATAGAGGGACTAGGTCTACAGTTGATATGATATTCGTATATTATCTTCGGAAACATTAAAGGTAGACTCGCTAGCTGTTTGAAATTACGTAAAAATGTGTATTGATAATATTGGAAATAGGGTAAACTAATGTAGAAAGGCCCATTTCAAACGTTTTGCAGTCTATGTTTTCGCAAAAACGGCTGTCGGGTTTAATTTGCGCTCAGGGCATACGAGAAAGTTGCTAATGACCTGACGTCATTCGATCGTTTTCATCAGGGTCTTTAGTGTCCTCCACTATTTACAACAGGCTGACTATGGCCTGAAAAAGTGAGGACTAAAGTTCCGAATTCACCTAAATGGATAAACGTGTTGATTGTTACCGTCTATAGATCACTATGGCAGGTGCCAATGGATGCACTACTTTACGAGCCATGAGTTGTTTTCTTTTATCCTCATGACTTCCTTGTGATATTGAGCAGCCACCCGTCTATAGAGGGCATCTTGGTGTGGCCTGTCAGCGGCAGGTATGACTGTATATCCCCCGTGTAGCGTTCTAGCATGTACGGCTTAATGGCCTTTACGCTGAGGGAAAGTCGTCGAAGCTAAGCGATAGATCATAATTAGAAACTCGTCCTATGACCTTTACGACCTGGGCTACATTAACCCCCTACTGCCTACCTGTCCCTTCTGCTGTCGCATATATGCAACTATTCCATTTATTAAATACAGAAATTACTCCAAAAGAACTTATCAGAGACAAAGACAATAAATAAGAAAATGTAGTAAATACTATTCTTATAGATAGTATAGTGATTTGCAATATAGGTACATGTATATAAGAACAACTGATGCTGTATCATCTGAAAGAGGGTGGGTATATATGGGTTTAACTCTAGTAACATATTCAGCATGGCCGTGTCTTCACATTGGCGTTTTGTGTATGAGTGAGTTTGGTCAATGCCCCAGGGGCAGCCTCTACATTCGAGAGGTCCTACGCATTGCGCATTGCGCAGTCGCAATTCCATCATTTTATTTTTCATTTCGTGTTTTATCTCAATTTAGCGTAGAAACGCATACAAGTGACAATACACGAGGAAATCATTCCGTCCAAGCAGGCAGACTTTGGTTAAGCGTTAACGTAAAGGGTGCCACTGGATGCACTTTGGCTATTTCTGGACTGTAGCACACACAGCGTGAACCTGAGAGGTTGATATAAGCCGATATAATACATTTAGGCATCTGTATCGGTTATCTTTATGGCTCTAAAGTCGAGTAATGATGAATTATGAGGCAAGATTATTTTAGCGTATAGT
>OZ012685.1:10899765-10906810 GCA_963942565.1 Maea johnstoni | reverse complement strand
ATATATTCCACCCATAGTTTGCTATGCCTTGTCTGCTATTCCTATAAACACTATGATACCACGAGGAAAGTATAAATGGTGTCGTTCTAATATTGAACATTTACGTTATATTAATAGGAATATATATAGGAGTATGCTGTATACACCCCCTTCTGGCAGTGCTGCGCTATGTGTATCTGTATTGTTATTATGACCATCTTATCCATTCTTGCCTAGCATATATCAGCTGGCAGCTGTGCACATAGGGCAGGAAATTTCTCCGTCAAATACCATCGACTTACGTAACATTACGACTGCATTCCTGTATGCCGTCCTTGTGGCGCGTGGCGATCACATACCTTATAATAGGTGTTGTCATATACTTCTGGACTGAATTGATTGGATTCTCACGTTGCTTATATCAATTGTGAATGTTAGGAGCCCAATATTAGTCCTGAATTGTGATCCTCACAATGGTTTTTACAACGTTCACTGTTAGGACCCCAGTGTTTTTATACTACTTCCGGTAGTACCATAGCAATCGTTGTTCGGTAAACCATGGCAAAAGGGGCATTTCAAAATTGCGGAGATTTCTAATTGCACTTACGCTATGAATGTCCGCTGACAGAACCTTGAACTTAGAACTTGTTGTGCTTATCGTAATTCAATATGGATGTGGGGTTTGAGGGATGGTGATGAATTCGTTATCATTGTTGTAAAAATGGTACACGGCCCATATTTGTGAGATGCCAGTGATATTGAACGAGGCCGTCGACCGAGTTCGATATCGCTGGCTTCTCGCAGACACCTTACAGTAAACCATTTAAACAACGAGCATAACTAATAGTATTCTTACATAGAATTTAACAAAATTCCCTACCTGTAGGTTGTCCCTAGTGCGTTGACATTGCACACATGGGTAAGGGAGGGTGCATAGTATATATTCAATATGTAATCAGGTGATTTGTGAGTATGTAGATCTAGCCAAGGTGCTGGAAAAGCCATTGATTTTTTGACAACGACACGCAGCGTGGAGTGGATGAAGATATCGACTTGTGTAATTAATACCACGAGAGCAAATACTTCAGATGATTTGCGCAAATTCCCACATACAGTACTTTGATTTTGCCTAGGGATATGACCTCGCATTTTTTCTAAAAACAGACGTTCATGTCTTGAAGATTCATAACATGTTTTTCATTTCAAGTATGTATGCCCATTATACAATGATTGCATTTTTTTGAACAAAATGGATGGAGGTTATCATTTTGTTTTGGTCAGGTATAACGTAATGTGATGCGTGAGCGTGCTGTTTTCGACATAGACTGATGCCTCGTGTACCAACTGCGTCTACGTGTACGTGGCTCACTATTGCATAAGACCTGGCGTCTTTTGATTTACGATTGTTTTATTTTATGAAATTTCTAGTTACCGGAAGTGATTGTTTATTTTTTTAAATACTGTCTAGACATGATGTCTATTATCATCTGAATATCATGAATGATCATAATATCAACCCCTATTGTAAATCATTTAGCTATCATCATTTTTATTATTGTTATCATTGTTGTTAGTAGTAATAGTAGTAGAAGTAGTAGTAGTAGTAGGGGTAGTAGTAGTTTTATTATTATTATTATCATTATTAATATCATTATTATTATTATAATTATTATTATTATTATTATTATTATTATTATTATTATTATTATTATTATTATTATTATTATCAGCATTATTATTATCAGCATCATCATCATCATCAGTAGCAGTAGCAAGTAATGTAGAATTAACAAACAAGTGGCATGCTAGGGAATGGCTATGCAAGCAAGTTGCACCTATTCGAGTGTATACCAAAACAACATTACTGCGCGAAGGAGATATCAAGTAGGTAGCAGTTTCCATGGTTTATTAGTCTTCCATCGGAGTGCAGTCGGCGAGGAGGAAATTACACACCATACCGAAGCCATACTGGCCGTTTGCACCAGTCGTCATGGTGAAACAAAAGATAATGTTCTGGAAACTGATTAGGCCATTTGATCTTAACTACTCACATAATACGAATGGCCTCTTAGTCCGCGTATCGCTATGCTGAAATAGGCCAGGCAAATACGTGAGTATGTTCTGCACAAAAACACTGCACGTCACACATCCATATAATATCAGAGACCAATGGTCGATTTCTTTCTAATATATCGTTGCACATCGCATAAAGTATTTCATTTCGTGATTTTGCCTCCGCCCTATCAAATGAAACATAAATGCATCATAACAGGGAGACTGCTCATCTAGTGGTTTTGAAAAAACCTTTCCACCCATGAAGCTATCCTTTATCTTTTCCTCTTACTCCATTAAAGACGTGATTACGATAACAATTTGAAATCATTCTTGGATGAATATTGGCCTCTAAATCATATCCGTGACAGGTAGCCCTTCTATCTTTTTCCATTAATCAACGCGATCCCAAGAAAATGCTTCGAATCGTTCATATCTCACGTTTTATGCTGATTAGTTCTTTAAGCGTGTATAGATGCACTTAGAAGAGCCAGGCTGTATATCGAGTCTAAAATAAGTATGCAGCACACTATAGGTGAATTCTAAATACAATGAATCGCAACTTAAAAATGAGTGTATTTTATATTTATAAATCAGTATTGGTAGATAATGGTTGGTACATAAATATACACCAGGGGCACACGTTTTGACATCATGTACTCAAGAAACGTTTTTGATTGGGCCGAAACATTGTTCAATATCTCGTTCGCGATCTAAAATCACTATCTCGTTCGCGATCCATACAAACTAGAAATTGCAAATATCATTACATAATGAGAAAGTATAGATCATAACTGGTCGAGAGAGATAGTTCGCTGACTAAAGGAATGGCACGTCACGGTATTTTAATTATATTTAGGTTTTGCCACTCTGCAATCGCCTAGCACGTAATCCAAATCCAAGTGTTTCTCAAGTACCCGAAGTTTGAGTCACAGCTAGGGTCCAGTCACGAATTCGGTTCAGGGCCTCTGTAATAGTTGCTAGTGACTTTATATTAAGCAATAATATTCCCCGGGTACTCCGGTAGGAACGACTATCAACAACGGGCTAGAGAAAATTTAACCGCAATATGGCAGAAGAAATGACGCTAAACGATATTCCAAATCCAATGCCCTCGTTGCGCACATGGTAGACCACTCAGCCGTGGAGGACGTCCCTACGAGAATAATTTTGTAACAGCAAATACTCTTTCATCTCTCCCTACCACGTTGATCAATCACTGCATTTGTCGCATTAACATAACTACCAACATGGTGCCGTCATATTGTCAAAGCTATTTGTCTGACGAGTTCCCCAGTGACGGCGGCCGGCGGGTTCAGGGAAGTATCAAACAGACAATTTAATCTCGATTAATACCCCTATCGGTGTGTGGATTTTGTGAATATTTGACACTAATCGTTGCCTATGTTGACTTTGGTTTGATTTCAATATTCTCTAAGACTTGTAATCATGCAAAATGTGACATTTGTTAATCCCATGATTACACATCAAACGTCCACGGATATTTTATATTAGAGGAATTCTGTTTAATGAGTTCCGATGGATTTACACAGAAGTCTGAGTCATATGGAAGTTCAACTATTCAGATACTGAACCATGTTGTAAAGGTTCCCATAGGGCTACGTGAACTATATTGCACTAAAAGGCCATGATAGCAACAATGAAACCAATTTAGGAAGTGCTATCCGCAGTTGAAACAATAGTAGCTTTACTATTTTTACACTATCCTTTTACAGTTTTTCTCTCTAACCTCCACAATGCAGTTCTCTTGGAAATAATTATGTAATTAAGCGTGCATTATGTAGACCGTTGTATAAGCTTGCCAACTAAAATTTCGGTAAAATCTTTCCCTTAAAAGGAATATCTGAAGATGCCTTTGTCGGTAAGATTTGGCTTCAGGTTTTCGTTTAACTTCGCTTCTTGTCTTTATAAAGGCTAAATCGTGAGTAAAATCGGGTTTCCGGCTCTAAACCACAAATCAACTGCAAGTTTCTTACACATCCCTTGCGGAATTCTAACTCCTCGCGCAGTAGTGAGCGACCACGTGCAGTCCGTGGCAACACCTTAGACCACGCTGCCATTGGGGCTAGCCGCCTACTGTTGGATAGAAGTTTTTGTCCGCTGCTGCAGAAACATCGAAGTAGCTGACGCGATAACTTGATTTCTTTCCAGGGCTATGAAAAGGACATTCCAGGGGTGAAAAGGGCAATCGCCCGGGTATCTCATGCGTTGTAGGTCCAAGCATGTGTCATTGCTGTATTAATTGCTGTCGGAACATGTTTGTGCTCTGATTACCAAATGGTCATTTATCAACTTGACCACTTTGGTGCCTTGATAGCTTACAGGCTATCAGGCAATTTGCCGCACGGTATGCATGCTCAATATCACTTATCTGCATAACACAGTGTATGCATTAGGAAAATGCATGAGAAGGTCTTTTATCCTTGATAAATTATCATATAAAAGCATTAAAACATACAAGTGGAAAATTCACTGGCGTTGTAGCTTGTTTCGTCTTTATGCGTGTGAAGGTTTGTTTAGATTGTATATGAACTAAAACTATGATTGTATTGCAGTTTAGAAATAGGTTTTATCGAAATATATTGCGATAAGATTTCACTAAGGAATTACTAATAGGGCAGCAAGGGCTTGTGAGAGAAGAATACTATTTGGTGCGAAGAGCATCATGCAATCACAAATCAAAGAGAAATGAAAGAAATTCTAATGTCCATATCAGAGTAGAGGGCGCAAAGTAGCACAATATAAAATTACCAAATAATACTGAAATTTAGATACGTTTCCAACAAAGTAGGGACAACAGTAAATTTTTTAAAAGATGACATTATCGAAACTGCATCACAGACAATTTATCTCTATCACTTGTCTAACCTAGATCCAGTATTGAACCGAACAATACGTGCAATTCCGTCAATACGTGCTAGACCGTCACAAGATTTGAAATGCGGTCTGAGGCTCAACACAATAAATGCACCACATCGACTGATCCAGTAACTAAACGTCTGTGATGGCTTTCCTTAGGTGGGCTTCTCTTTCTCATGAATAGCAAGCGTTCGTGCGTTACGCTAGACCGCTTGACATAGTGACCACCCCGTCATAACAGAGGAAATGCAGTTTAAGGCTTAACGCAATAACTACACAGTGCCTGCACATCGACAGCCTTGAGTGCCAAGTGTATACCCTTACGTGGGCGTGTCTCTTTCTCGAGCTCGTTCAACAATGGATCAAGACAATACCTCTTATCGAATAAGTATTGTTGAGATAAGTCGATAGAAGAACGTCTCTAAGGGATGATGTGAGAAGCTTTAAGCATACGTTGTGTTGCAAGGTGCGCAAATAAAATGCTGCAGCAGCATAATCAGATTCCATAGGACAGGAGCCATTGTGAAATAGAGACATCGCAGAAGCAAAACAACAGAATAAGGTTTTATTTATACGATTTCGTCTGAACCAATTTCCGATAAACATCTTATATTGTTGTTTCACCAATTTTCTTTGTAGAACCAGTGAGGTTTTTGCTGTCAGATATGCTGTTTTGGTGCTAGGATTAACCTGTAAACTTTGCCTGTACGTGGTTTGAACACTTGTGTAAAAAATCGCCGTGGCCTATAATCGGTTAAGACTCCAGCTCCGATAATTTGAGACAGCACATAAAATATGGGTTGTCAGATCTCACTGCTTGGCGGCTGAATATGTACGCAACGTATATATGTATGCAAGCTTAACCCATGCATGCTTAATGATTAAATTACTTCTGGAATTGTAGTCCGAATCTTTGATGATGTTGAAATTAACTTTGAAATTGAAATTATTTTTGTAAAAATATAAAGGAGAGGTGTCAGTAACATCCAGATTAACATTTCCCTATCAAATATTAACACAATCATGCATTTGCCTGAAAGATTTGATCAACATTCGTTGGCTGCTTATGGCCGCTGCTACTATAAACCACACCATAACCAGGGATATATTGATGGCGAGGTGCTTTAAGGCACTGTGCACACATTGCTCGCTGCCTAATAATACTACCAAGACTATCAGTATCGAAAAGGTCAACAGTACCGTATAGTTAATCGATGATGTTCATTGGTCAACCTCATTTCCTCAATCATGAGAATTGTCCAGTCATGATACTTAACATGTGAGAAAAGGTGATAATTAAGAAAGTTCCAAATGCAAATAACAGTTGCATGCTACAGTTTCAAGCCAATGTTGCTGCTTGGACATGATTTTCACTCCCGGTCAGAATTGACTTGCTCAATTTGGATTTGATAACACGTAATGCGATCATCTTAGGGTGAATTTTGGCATGGTGTATCTTTCTCTCGCATGTTTGCTTTGTCAACATGTCATTATGGTATTATCCGTGTATAAAGTATTCATCAGTGTTTATCTTACATAATCTATTGCGTGCGTAACATTATATGTTTTGAGAGTCAACAGGCTTTTATGTGAGTTCTCATATTAGTTTTATCAAATATTCATTGAGTGTGTACAGTAAAATCGGTTATTGTGTGGTAAATCCACAAACACCCCGGATAGGCATTTCACTAGACCGTTCAGCCAAAGAGGCAGCCGCAATCGTCGTACGTAAACTTAACTTAACACACACACACATATATATATATATATATATATATATATATATATATATATATATATATATATATATATATATATTTATATATATATATATATATATATATATATATATAATATACATATATATATATATATATATATATACATATATATATATATATATATATATATATATATATATATATATATATATATTCATATATATATATTATATATTATATATATATATATTCATATATATATATATTATATATATAATATATATATATATATATATATATATATATATATATATATATATATATATATATATATATATATATATATATATATATATATTGACTTCAATGCGTTTATGGCACACACTTGTGTGGTCAATATCAGCCAGGTATAT
>OZ012685.1:10847265-10894765 GCA_963942565.1 Maea johnstoni | reverse complement strand
GCCTGACATGCGCTCTCTATGCATCTCTGTTTAGTAGGGACCAGCAGAGCCTAACAATTCTCCCTTGCTATTCGTGGTCGTTAAGCCAATTACTTGAGCAGCGTGTATGTATCAATCTGTCTTAATCCATTAGTCAGTCCGCACTCTGTGCTGCCTTCAAATGGCTTTGTTTCGTGCGATAAAGCACGGTTAGCTCGCACACAGTTAAAGCCAAATGGACGGTAATAGGATCGAATTAAAGGCGAACCATGTTGCGCGCAGCACCGCATGGCTTTTAGTTTTTAGCAATCGGGTGTTTTAGCGGAATTGTGACGGATGCGTTGACTTAGGGGAAATGATTGAATATACCAGACCTCTATACGCGAAACGGGTCAGGTACCTGCAGCATGCCACATGCCGCCGACTACTCCACCCGGAATAGCAATTGGTCAGGTAGCATTGATTTTAAAAAGCTTTTGATTACCTGTTGCTTGAAGCCTTAATGGTTAAATCCGATTAGGAGCCCACATGGAACGCAAATGACGGATCAACTACCCCATGTTTACGTGGTGACGAATCTGATCTGACAGCTGCCAAGGTTTCTAAAAGCTTACATTTTAAGGCCAGCTGATCTCTGTCTGACTTCAATAAAAAAAAAAAAAAGACAATGAAAATTTAAAATGTTAATGGTGCACCATGTTCAAGTTTGAAAGAAGAACTACAAACACACACACACATACATGCATAAGTACATACTACACACACATACATACATATATATACACACACATATATGTATATATATATATATATATATATATATATATATATATATATATATATATATATATATATATATATATATATATATATATATATGTGTGTGTGTGTGTATATATATATATATAGAGAGAGAGACAGAGAGACATACATAGCAGAGCTTAATATTACAGCAGGGTGATAAGATTTTAGATACAAACGAGAAATATGACCACAACAAGCAATTTCCATGCAATTCGTTGAGATTAAACATTTATTTTATACACAACCACATACACGCTGGCTTCTATGCAATGCAGGTATTCATAGGTTAAAGATAATAGTTCACATTCCATTGAAGAAGAGATAGTCATTCTAGATAAAGATGATAAATAAAGAATAAAGTGAGAACCGTAACAAGGGTAAATGATAAATTGTCCTTTTAACAGTATAACGCACCTATCCTTTACAATAATACAGCCATAAACAAATAAACTGGCTTATATGCAATGCATGGAAAAGATTGCATTTGTCGGTGGAAAAATGCTGTTAACATTTCTCCCTGAGTTCTCGGAGCGTGCGCGTCCTTGACCTTGCCCCGCCTCGCGCGCTCTTCCTGTTCATCGTGTGAGGCAATATGTCATTTGGATAGCCTCCAAAGGCCTCGTCCCCGGCCTTCCCGACCAGCCTCCTTTAACCTTTGTGGGGAAGGGGATATGCACGGAAAGGCGAGAGCATGGGGAGAAAATTAGGTGCTGCGTTTGAAGGAGACAGTCATATCAACAGCTTTCATGCCTAGGCTGCGATGTTTGGATTGTCTGGACTAAACTCAATCTGCCCTGTTGATGCACTAAGCCCCAATCACAGCCATTCGCCTAACGACCAGACACGGAGCCGAAGATATGGGGACGCCCAGTGTGGCTGAAGTGAAGTGTTGGTAATAGCGTGAAACATTCCAAGGTGTACGCCGGGTAAAATGGTTATTTTTGACATTTTTTAAGAAAGCGAAAGTATACTGTTAGTTGACACAGTTACACATGCATATTAATTCGCTTCCTCATTTCTATCTGAAGGTTCATAGATAAAAGCGAATTGTAGGTATAGATGGATGATAACAATTAAACATAGACTTATATTCCGGCTGGAAAATAATGGAGAACAGGTGGTCTGAAATATACTCAAATTGACCTGCTGTACTTATATGGCCCGACATTTGCCAATCACCTGACGACTAGAATGGTAGCTTTGGACATGAACACGGTCTGTGTGGGGCTATATTACTATTTAGTATTACTATTAACGTTATTATCGTTAGTAGTAGTAGCAGTTACAGCACCGCCAGAAGCAGTATAACATATGTATGATTATTCGCACTGTAAATGCGGGTGGGTATCGCGCAGCGTTGGAGAGGGATGGCTTTGGTACCTTTGCAACTGAAATACCCCGTCCATTCAAGAATAGATGAGGCAATTTTCTTCTATCTCGTCGCAATATGACGCAAAGTTGTTGACGTAAACCTTAACAAATCGAAATCAAAGAGGAATTAAAATGAAACATGAGAACATAGGATCCTTTTTGGGGTCGTGCTTCAGTTAAACCATAATCGGATAAAGAAGAAATACAATTCTAAAGTGGCTTTTGCGTATTGGATTCCTCTTATGGCAAATGTTTACCCGTATACACAATAGGGGATGCGAGGCCTTCCTCAGCCATGCGAAAGGACCTTAAAGGAGCCAAAGAAGTGCTTAAGTATCGGAAATCTTGGCGGCGACGGTTGTTGATGACTTAACAGTTGTCTCTGCGGCACGTCGATAGCCCTCAACAGGCAACTGCCCTTTTTCCTCTCTGAGAGTCCTTGACAGAAGCCTTTGATGCCAGAGTACACATTGGTAATCCATTTGACACTACACTCGCGCATGTATTTCTTGGCGGTTATGAGTCTTACTCAGTGTCAAGGGTGGATTGTGCTTGGGTGTGTTGGCGAAGGGTCCTTTCCCAGAAAATGCTATTGTTGATGTGCTTTCTCGCGAGATGGATAATAACATAATATCTTGTATCATCCACTTATCATCTTCTTGGGTCAAAGTATCAATTGACAGCCATGGGAACTCTCTCTCTCTCTCTCTCTCTCTCTCTCTCTCTCTCTCTCTCTCTCTCTCTCTCTCTCTATATATATATATATATATATATATATATATATATATATATATATATATATATATATATATATATATATATATATATATATATATATATATATATATATATATACACACACATGTAGATAGATAGATAGGATGCGTATTCATTTATGTTTGACTCTAAGTTCAATGTTGATATATCAAACGATACATACTCAGGAATGTGTCTTTATCGCAGGATAATAAGATGTTATGCACTGATAGCTTGTAGTGCTATCGACATACAGCGGTAATTTTTAACCACCCTCATGGAATTGTAGCATAGAGAAAGGGACTATTAGTACGAACCACACTCTCCCCTAAGATCAGACAGTAAAGGTTATTCTCTGTGCCCCGTGTTCCCCAGGGCGTTATTGGTGCTGCAATAGAATTCTCCTTTATCGCACTCAATATGTTCCATGACACATGTTGAGTTATGTGAGTGCAACATACGCTGATACACAGTGAGGAAAACGCTCTCACAATGGAAATATGACTTTCATGGCGCAGCTTGAAATACAGATGTCAAGGTAAACTACTTAAAGTGACTATGTTATACAAAGAAAACTGAAATTTCTTATGGGTTTGTTTACTTATTCTTGACTCTATAACAATATAGTATGCCCCTGACTTATAAACCCACTATATATCTAAGGTGGGAAACTTTTGCAAGTTCTTTATCGGTGTGAGCCTTCTCAAAATCAACATTTTGATTGCAGAAGAAAGAAGTTCTCAAATTAGGTAGCAGTAATAGTATGTTTATTTGCTGGAATATATGCTTACACAATTCAAAGTATGGATAAATATATTATGATAAAAATGCATATCCATGCAAATGAACAATAGATATGTTTAAGGCCCTTCTTATAATTTGCAGTAAACATTTGCAGAAAGTGCACATTGCGATAAAAATGAATTTTTGTTTAGCAATGGCCAGAGAGAATTGGCAGATGTACAGAGATGTACAGAGATATTGATCTACCAGAAAATAGGTACGAAAGTGTATGCTATGCTTGCTTGTTTGTTTGTTTTGTACGTCGTGAGACGTCACATCCTATACATCAGCATTGTGCAAGCCTCCGCAGTACAGGTGTTCAAATACTAACAGAATCTGTGCAAAGAAAAGCAAGTTTCAGCGTTAGAGCCATCGATATAACTACATGTTCCTCACATCACTGGCTGTGGCATGTGCACCTCGTAAGAGGCAGGCTGTCAGTGGCAGGCTAATTCAACTCTAAGCACCCATCTATCATAGCTACCTGTGGATGATGAGTACAAATGTGCTCACTAATCAATCACTGGAGCTGGCCCCCTCACGGCACGGATACACTTACCTTTCACACCTAGCTAGGCCAAGGCACGAAGACCCACTCTGAGATATCCCTATATCTATATAACCATACATGTATCTCTCTCTCTCTCTCTCTCTCTCTCTCTCTCTCTCTCTCTCTCTCTCTCTCTCTCTCTCTCTCTCTCTCTCTCTCTCTCTCTCCATATATATATATATATATATATATATATATATATATATATATATATATATATATATATATATATATATATATATATAGATAGATAGATAGATATAGATATAGATATGTATATATATATATATATATATATATATATATATATATATATATATATATATATATATATATATATAAGGTATATATGTCTGTTTGACCGTCCGTCTGTCTGTCTATCAATCTATCAATACATCTATCTATCCATCCATCTGGGATATCTGTACATTTATCTATCTATATATCTATCATTTCATATATCGTTCTTTCTATTCATCTATCTGTCTGTCTGTCCGTCCGTCCTTCCGTCTAGTATCTATCTATCTATCTATCTATCTATATGTTTCTCTATCCATTTATATAACCATCCATCTGGGATATCTGTATTTCTATCTATAAATCTATATATATCTATCCATCTATCTTTCCTTCTATCTATCTATCTGTCTGTCCGTCTGTCTGCCTGTCTGTCTATCTTTCTACCTTTCTATCCATCCATTCATCAATCCCTCCATTTCCAACCTTTCGCGGAAAAATACGGTTTCAGTTCAGAAGGGCACTAACTATATTTCTTGTGTGGTAAGATAAATGGGGAGAACATACCGGCCAGGATAAAATATAGCAGGTCCAGTGACGTCACTCGAGCATCGTGACGTCATTGTTTTGCTTGCAGCATTCTGGTCACATATCTCATTCCATGCTGCAACAAGACAGAGATGGACTAGGTGAACGAATCCTGTTTTATCAACGCAAAAACGCGGCCTTTGTGACGCATCCAAATCAGCATTGTCAAGAACTGTATGCTTCGTCCCTCTCCGTTTTTCCGAAAACATTTGATTGAATCACGACCTTCTTCAGGTATCACCACTGTATTAATGAAAGTAAGTCGAAGCTGTTCATAGGAAAATGGCATGACGCATATCGTTATGTGCGTTTGGTGTCAGTTTCATGGTGCGCTTCTTCTCTTTAATATTGTCATTGCGGCAAGTAGCATATCTGATTTCACGCATGCGCAAATAAATAGGTTGCGTGCAAGAGCGTCTGTGCATTGTATATTGTTACTTAAAGATACGCCTCAGACAAATAGATGAAAATGAATTTTGTAGCATGAGATCATGCTAGATTTTGTGCTTTGAACCCGAATACAGGATCCGGCATTATAAGTATGTATAACCTTCCCTGAAGCCAGGTGAGGCAAAAAAGGGAAATGTTTCTTTTCCTCTGCTTGGTCACTCTGTATTTACCTGTTTATCCAATACAAATAACACCATATATTCTTGTCCATAGTGTTAAAGGGTTTTACTAAAACAAATATGACATTTTCCCTTTTTAATTCATCTTAATTCATTTTCTATTTGGAATATGATAACATTGACTTAAAGACATACAATCAAGTACATGTAAGAATTCTGTTAAAAGCCATGTCCTCCACTTATATGCTCATTGAACACAAACATTGATATCATTTAAAGAGGCAAGAAGACAAAAAAAACGATTATGCCTGGAAAGTGAAATTTTAGTTTTTGCCACTTGTTTTTGACATTTTATACTAGATCGTCACAAGCCAGTTTTAAGTAATAGGGAACAGCCATCGCCTAACACCAAGCCTCATTGTCTTTTAAGAACACAGGGACACCAGCTTTGTCTTGCCATTGTCTTTAGTAGTCGCTGCAATACTGAATATTTTTTATGTCACATGGCATGTTCAAGTACCACAAATGCATATTCAAGAAGGTGCATATAAACAAGTGTAATTATATACCAAGTGTAATTATATACTCTTCTCTTAATATGTAAATGGTACATGCACATTTTATTTCATTTTATCTGTTGCTGTATTCTGTTGGTAGGTGGTTCGCCTTACCAGGTGGTCTCTAGGGCAGGTAGTATCATATAAGTACCGGTACACTTGTGTATGTGTGTCTACCTACCAATATAAGCCCCCGAGGCTCAAAGAGGGGGCTATTAGTGTAGGCCCGCGTCGACTAATCCGATGCTAATCTGATGCATCCATTTCAAATCCAATTAAGCGGTTTAAGTATCCATTATGAGGCCACCCAGGATGGTTCCACTAGTCTAATGTGGCGCCAACAACAAGTCCTTCGCCTGAATTAGGCTTAGGATCAATGATGTCATTTGTGGACAAGTACAGTATACGAGAGCTTTCCCAGGAGTCCTATTGGATATTGTAAATCGGATAGTATTCGGGGTAGCATCGTTTTGGGAAATGTAACAAAGGGAATTGTGTGGTATAAAGGTTTACAGTTAAGATAATATACTATGCACGAGTCGACCAGTCGTCTGCTAGCGACCGGTAGAGTGATTGCCCGGACAAGCCCGACTAAGCTGTCTCTGAGCGGAATGGATATAAAGTCAGTTTGGTATGAAGTTATTGATGTTTCTATAATAGGTTTAATTGTGTTAGCTATTATGAAGGAGAAGAGTGTGTGTGTACTCTTTAATAGGGTAGAAGGTTGACAGTTATTCAAGTCATTTCTCAATTTGCCTGTTTTAGGTACATGCATACATGTAATAGTACCTTATAGAATACTGTCTAATTTGCCTTTTGCTATACTGTCTCTGTAAGCCCAACATGACCAGAACTTTAGTTTTTTTATTACATTAAAATCTCATTTTTAAAGCCATCAGGCTGTAGGAAGTCTAATACTATCGTCCAATTGGATCTTTTACTACTGAGAAGATCAGAATAATGGTCCTTTTGTATGTTTGAGATTTTTATAGTCGTTTACTATAGTGTCAGTGTCCATAAGTTACAATATGTTTTTCGCTCAAGATTTTTTTCTCGAGATTAGAAAAATATTTTGAAGTTTTCTCCATGACATCGAAGTTTGCTCTTTGGAACTGTTTCGATGCCCCTTATTGTGTATTCTTTAATTTTATAGTTCCTCTCTATAAGAATCTGGAAGCTTCTGGTTGTCTTGATAAAGTCCTGAACGATTTTCGATATCTATTTCAGTTATTTTATATGTTCTTCCATTAGCACTTCTGCTTCTTTCTAGCGTTTTCTGCGGTTTTAGGAAATTTCATTGGTAAACGTCTTAATTGACACAGCATCGTATCCAAGAAGAGACTTTCATTTATATTCATTTTCAATGTTTCTCCTTTATTAAACATTTCGTTGGATATTTTAAGTGCCCTGAGTAAAGTTGATGGTACACTTTTTGGCTTTGAAATATAGGTCAATGTCTGCTATTGAGTATTTTGGAATCCGTGTGTAAATGTGCACTTCACTCTTCATCTTGATGCTGCACATTCTACATCAAAACCTATCGTTGACTTCAACTATGCCAGGAACGCAATGGATGCATAGATGCAATAAAGCTAATAGCAGTCAAGTCATAACCCCCATACGGTATGTACAAATCTATTTGGGAAGCCCTACATAATATCCTCTTGTGGTAGCGCTGCAAACATGATACATGCAATATTATATTATGTTTACATGGTATATGATCTCGCTGAAATCTGCGTCCCATGTAATCCCCAGAGAGAGAGAAGGGGGGGGGGGGAGATTTCGTATATATATATATATATATATATATATATATATATATATATATATATATATATATATATATATATATATATATATACATATATATATATATATATATATATATATATATATATATATATATATATATATATATATATATATATATATATATATATATATATATATATATATAATATATACCAGCCAAAAAGAGTAGGCAGGAAATTATGCAATCAAAAGTATTTTCCCCATTGTAACATCGTGTTCAACTTTGGGTTACCACCGATTGACATGTGGTATTTGATAACATTAAGTTAAAGCTTAAAACCTCATTAAAGACACTTATACTTTGACAAATGCCTAGGTAAAGAAATGTTCAAAGGAAAGGTAGCCTACATGTACGTACACCATTCACACTTTCTTCTTGTGACAGACACTCATAAGGTGCAAGGCCGATAGAAATAAAACTATTTCATAGCACTAATACTGCTCAGATTTTGAACTGTGAAAACACACTTTTCGAAAATTATGTAAAGCATATTGGAAAAGGCCACTTAACACTAATAGTCTAGCGGCCAAACCCCGTAGGGGCTCTAAATAAGGAGTTTGTTGCACCCCCCTGTAAGTAAAAGTTTGACACTGTGGGATGATAGGTACATATATGTACTTCAAGAAAATACTTTGTCGCGGGCCTGCGTCATGGTCAGTAAGGAGATACTGGACATCAAACTGACCACTCTCTGGATAAATGCTTTGCTATTATGAGGAGCAAGGGGATAAGTAAATCATGCACAGATCTTGATAGGAGTTGTCAAATCTATAATGTGACCCCTCATTTTGAAGCCCACATATTTCTCTTTAAGATGGCATAAACTTTGTTGTCCCTGGTGACCTTGGTCCAAAGGTCAAGGTCATGAAATCAGATTTTTTTTATGAAATTGGCATGGCAGGAATGAAATGGATGGAAAAAGTTTTTTTATATACTACTAAAGTTTCTGAATATTCATTCTAGGTGTTTGTTTGTGTACAAGAATATCTTATCAATAGAATTTACATGTACAATAAACATTTATTTGTCAAATTAACCTTTGGTGCACTATTGACCATAGGAGTACAGTTAAAATGGCGAAGCTAGTTCAATATGTACACTGCTTAACACAGTCAATTCTGCTGTGCGTGAGTGATTATTAATCAGGTAGGTATTTCGGTCAGTGTAGATGATGTTAAGTTGGCAGGAAATATGTTGTCCCTGGTGACCTTGGTCCAAAGGTCAAGGTCATGAAATCAGAAATTTGTAATAAATTGGCATGCTTGGATGAAATCAATACAGAAACTTCTTATTTTGATAAGTACACTTTCTGATTTTTAATTCTAGGTGTTCATTTATGTACAACTGTATAACAGAAATAGAACTGACATGTTTTATAAACAATTAATTGTGTTTTTGAACTTTTGTCAACTCTAAACTTAGGGGCCTGTTCAAATTTGTTGCACTTACAAAATGCTTACCAAAGCCAATCCATCTGTTATATACTATGATGATGTTCAGTCATGTCCAATTTCATGTAACCTTGAACCAGATGATTCGTGACCTTCAGCCAAAGGTCAAGGTCACAGAAAAAAACAGTTATTAGGTTGTATAACTGGGAAAATCTTTGCTGCTGGGCCTGAAATATGCCATTTTCTTAAATTTAAGTTTAAATTGATGGCTAGGGACAAAAATGAAAATTCTTTTGGTAGAATGGTAAACAGCAATATGTAGTTAAAA
This sequence comes from Maea johnstoni, assembly GCA_963942565.1. NCBI lineage: Eukaryota > Metazoa > Annelida > Polychaeta > Spionida > Magelonidae > Maea > Maea johnstoni. The sequence goes on along the minus strand of OZ012685.1, from coordinate 10,885,036 downwards.
CCTTACTAGGCTTTAAGGATGACTATAGTCTTGAAACCCTACTCATCTGAGTCCTCGTCACTGGACACACTGTCACTTTCATCTGAATCGTCACCAGTATTGACACACTGGTCCACATCTCCACCACACAGACAAGCAGGTGTGCATTTCAATCCACGCTGTGCACACTTGCACTTCCTTTTTGCACATTTGGAGGTTTTGCATCGACAGGTGGTAAGCTCTACAACCTCCTTTGGTGCAGATTCTTGAGTCATCAGTTCTGGAAGAAACCCATCTTCTGTTCCAATCCATCCATGTCCGCCAGGGGTTGGAATATAAGGTTTTGGAATATCAGGTTTTGCTACCAGTGCAGATTTCCACACGACACACTGATAATTGCATCGTTTAACATGCTGAGTAAGGCTGTCTCTGCATGGTGGCAAACACTCATTCTGCTTGGCATGTTTGCAGAATAGATTATACCTTACTTTTTTGATATCCGTAGTAACAGGGTCTTATTGGTATAGCTGACAGACAAAGTGTTCACATACTTTCATCACCTCTTGTGGGATCTGCAAGGAATCACCAAGACTGCGCAGACTCTGATATCTTTCTTGGTTTCCTCTTAGGACATCTAGTCCCTTTTTCTTCCCTTTGCCCTTGAAACAGCTGGTACTGACACTCAGTCAGGGCGTGGTATGGAAGAAGGAGGGTACACAGGTCAGCACCTATCTTTTGCCCTATGCTGTGCAAGGGAATGTAGCGAGTCGATTGCTTGGTCCCAGTCTTGAAACAAATGTTGATATCAAATTGACATGAGAAGTGGATTCCCAGGATAAAAAACATCGGTATCAGGAGACCATATAATGGCAGTGTTGATCCCGAACCTGGTACATGCATCATGGATATGAAGCATGAGTCTATTATCAGCCTCTTCCTGGCTTGAATATAGGTCATACAGTTCTTTAACACTGTCTTTGGACAAAGCTATGACTCGCTCATGATCAACAAATCCTCCTGAGAGCACGAGGGTCTGGGAGGAGTCAAGCTTACATGGCATTAAGGTCTCCAATTCACTGAGGACAAAGGCATTTAAGTTATCTTTGTTATTTGGGTTGGCAAGGTAAGCCTTCATATTTCTGGGAAGGACCTGGTCTTTAGAATAAATGCACACTTCTGGTGAATTGGCTGTATGGCCTCTGCGTTTCCGCTTTCCTGCCTTAATGGACAAGGTACTGTCATATCGGTCTGATACCACTTGGACAATGTTGCCCTCCAGAAAGCCAAGCCTGATAAACTTTTCAAGACCAGCCAAGAGATCTCCAAATGTGCTGATCCCTGCTCTGGACGACAATTTCTGTACACAGGCCGCAGTTTGGGTTGTTGCCCCTGCTGATGTAGCAAATGCAAAAGACAGGCACGTGGATCTTGAGAAGCTGTTTGTCTATGAGCAATTTCCAATGTAGATGGCTCTCTCATGAAAACAAACAAAGCTCAGACGCTGAGGCAATTAGAGGAGGAAGCTAGCGCATCTCTGGATGTTGACACTTTCAAGGAGGTTGTCACAAATAGAACCCAAACTGCAGTCTTTATTGACCACATGGCCTGTGTACAGAAATTGTCGTCCAGAGCAGGGATCAGCACATTTGGAGATCTCTTGGCTGGTCTTGAAAAGTTTATCAGGCTTGGCTTTCTGGAGGGCAACATTGTCCAAGTGGTATCAGACAGATATGACAGTACCTTGTCCATTAAGGCAGGAAAGCGGAAACGCAGAGGCCATACAGCCAATTCACCAGAAGTGTGCATTTATTCTAAAGACCAGGTCCTTCCCAGAAATATGAAGGCTTACCTTGCCAACCCAAAGAACAAAGATAACTTAAATGCCTTTGTCCTCAGTGAATTGGAGACCTCAATGCCATGTAAGCTTGACTCCTCCCAGACCCTCGTGCTCTCAGGAGGATTTGTTGATCATGAGCGAGTCATAGCTTTGTCCAAAGACAGTGTTAAAGAACTGTATGACCTATATTCAAGCCAGGAAGAGGCTGATACTAGACTCATGCTTCATATCCATGATGCATGTACCAGGTTCGGGATCAACACTGCCATTATATGGTCTCCTGATACAGATGTTTTTATCCTGGGAATCCACTTCTCAGGTCAATTTGATATCAACATTTGGTTCAAGACTGGGACCAAGCAATCGACTCGCTACATTCCCTTGCACAGCATAGGGCAAAAGATAGGTGCTGACCTGTGTACCCTCCTTCTTCCATACCACGCCCTGACTGGTTGTGACAGTACCAGCTGTTTCAAGGGCAAAGGGAAGAAAAAGGGACTAGATGTCCTAAGAGGAAACCAAGAAAGATATCAGAGTCTGCGCAGTCTTGGTGATTCCTTGCAGATCCCACAAGAGGTGATAAAAGTATTTGGAAACTTTGTCTGTCAGCTATACCAATCAGACCATGTTACTACGGATATCAACAAAGTAAGGTATAATCTATTCTGCAAACATGCCAAGCAGAATGAGGGTTTGCCACCATGCAGAGACAGCCTTACTCAGCATGTTAAACGATGCAATTATCAGTGTGTCGTGTGGAAATCTGCACTGGTAGCAAAACCTGATATTCCAAAACCTGATATTCCACCCCCTGGCGGACATGGATGGATTGGAACAGAAGACGGGTTGCTTCCAGAACTGATGACTCAAGAATCTGCACCAAAGGAGGTTGTAGAGCTTACCACCTGTCAATGCAAAACCTCCAAATGTGCAAAAAGGCAGTGCAAGTGTGCACAGCGTGGATTGAAATGCACACCTGCTTGTCTGTGTGGTGGAGATGTGGACCAGTGTGTCAATACTGGTGACGATTCAGATGAAAGTGACAGAGTGTCCAGTGACGAGGACTCAGATGAGTAGTGCTTCAAGACTATAGTCATCCTTAAAGCCTAGTAAGGTTTTAACTACATATTGCTGTTTACCATTCTACCAAAAGAATTTTCATTTTTGTCCATGGACATTAATTTAAACTCAAATTTAAGAAAATGGCATATTTCAGCCCCAGCAGCAAAGATTTTTCCCGGTTATACAACCTAATAACTGTTTTTTTCTGTGACCTTGACCTTTGGCTGAAGGTTACGAATCATCTGGTTCAAGGTTACATGGAATTGGACATGACTGAACATCATCATAGTACTGTAGAACAGGTAAAGTTTGCTTGTGCGATTATTTCGCGAATACGCAAACTAGTATCGCACTCGCGAACTTAGCGCACGCGATCAATTATATACATGGTAACGCTACCCACCACTGGAGGTGGTGGCGCGTCGGTCGGTGAATTCCACTCCTAGACGGTCGAGGTTTAAACGAAGAAAAATACGTCCAATAACTTCCCAAAGCTATCATAATATGATACATTGGTAACTTGTGAATTAGTTACCAATGTATCATAACATAATTTGCATTCTTACATCTCAGATTTCTAGGATACCTGGGCCAATCTATGGATCTCTTACGAGAAACAAGATGGCTACCATCATTGTTCGATAGACTCGGACAGGTGCTGCGATGGGAACATTTGATGATTATCAACATACATACAACTGTATGTTGATAATTATCAGAATGATGGATATCATAAAGAAATAATTATCTTGTTCCTACTCGAATTGAATTGTTGCCAATTTACTGTTTACGGCAATACGTGTATTTGCAGTTGATCAGTATATATCAGCAAAGCAGTCCGAGGCTGAAACGAAACAAAATACGTCCAATAACTACCCAAAGCTATCATAATGTGATACATTGGTAACTTATGAATAAGTTACCAATGTATCATAACATAATTCGCATTCTTACATGTGAAATTTCTAGGATACTTGGGCCAATTTATGGATCTCTTACGAGAAACAAGATGGCTGCCACCATTGTTCGATAGACTCGGACAGGTGATGCGGTGGAAACATTTGATAATTATCAACATACATACATGTGTATGTTGATAATTATCAGAATAATGGATATTATAAAGAAATAATGATATTGTTCCTGACTTGAATTGAATCGTTGCCAATTTACTGTTTACGGCAATACGTGTATTTGCAGTTGACGAATATATACCAGCATAGCGTGATTCTCACTCGTAGCCGGTACTAGGCTGAAACGAAGGGGAATACATGCAACAACTTCACAAACTCATTATAATATGACACATTGGTAACTTATGAAAAAGTTACCAAGGTATCATATTATAAATGGCATGTTTACCAGTCCAATTTTGTTGAAACTTCTGCCAGATTATAGCTGCAAGATGGCCGCCGAATGTTTACATTTTTAAGATTACTGTTTGGTTCAATAGATGGCGCTGAAGAACATGCTCACACGCGAAATAAAGTACACGCGAAAAACCGAAAAATCGGCTTTTCACGAATTTTTTGTAGCGCGATATATACCTATTCTACAGTATATAACAGATGGATTGGCTTTGGTAAGCATTTTGTAAGTGCAACAAATTTGAACAGGCCCCTAAGTTTAGAGTTGACAAAAGGTCAAAAACACAATTAATTGTTTATAAAACATGTCAGTTCTATTTCTGTTATACAGTTGTACATAAATGAACACCTAGAATTAAAAATCAGAAAGCGTACTTATCAAAATAAGAAGTTTCTGTATTGATTTCATCCAAGCATGCCAATTTATTTACAAATTTCTGATTTCATGACCTTGACCTTTGGACCAAGGTCACCAGGGACAACATATTTCCTGCCAACTTAACATCATCTACACTGACCGAAATACCTACCTGATTAATAATCACTCACGCACAGCAGAATTGACTGTGTTAAGCAGTGTACATATTGAACTAGCTTCGCCATTTTAACTGTACTCCTATGGTCAATAGTGCACCAAAGGTTAATTTGACAAATAAATGTTTATTGTACATGTAAATTCTATTGATAAGATATTCTTGTACACAAACAAACACCTAGAATGAATATTCAGAAACTTTAGTAGTATATAAAAAAACTTTTTTCATCAATTTCATTCCTGCCATGCCAATTTCATAAAAAAATCTGATTTCATGACCTTGACCTTTGGACCAAGGTCACCAGGGACAACAAAGTTTATGCCATCTTAAAGAGAAATATGTGGGCTTCAAAATGAGGGGTCACATTATAGATTTGACCACTCCTATCAAGATCTGTGCATGATTTACTTATCCCCTTGCTCCTCATAATAGCAAAGCATTAATCCAGAGAGTGGTCAGTTTGATGTCCAGTATCTCCTTACTGACCATGACCCAGGCCCGCGACAAAGTATTTTCCTGAAGTACATATATGTACCTATCAGCCTACAGTGTCAAACCTTTACTTACAGGGGGGTGCAACAGAATCCAAAATTTTGGGTTTTGGCCGCTAGCCTATAATGTTTGGAAAATACTGATTTTGACGCACATTTGGAATACATTTTCCACCAACCCTATCCGAGTGAAGGAGCACTTTGTATATAAGAAGTATTGTCTATATGGATGTATTTCGCATATATGCAAGTTTGACTTAGATCGCATGTGGGGATTCTGTAGAGGTTTTCTCTGAAATGGGTGTGGCTTTATCATGATCGGATATCAAGTCAGAGAATGGCTTTAATCGCTTGAGCTGCGGAACTGCTGTCTGAGCCTCGTATAGACTACACGTCCGTCTAATCTACTGCTCCTTATGAGCACCGCCTCACTCAAGGTTAAGACTGGCAGAGAAAGAATGGGCACGTCTGGCGAGAATCCTCCCATATCATAATTGCCTTTATAACTTAACCTTCAACAATTGCGCATACAGAGTGCTCTTACATTGACCCGCGAGTTTCATATTCTTGTTTGCCAGCCTATTTATCCCAAGCGTTATTCCTTGTAAACTTCTCGTTATGGCATTTTACCGGCTCTAGTTATTATGGTGCTAGTGGATTTGATTGCGCGCTTGCGTTTTACGCTCTTCTAAATAGTTGTTTTTCTCTGCTCGCTCAATATTAATAGAAAGAGCGTAAGGTGATTATGGACAATAAGCAAGGCAGAATTTACCTCTATGAAAACACAGAGGCTTCCACGGTCATGAGCTCAAACTGTCTATTACCGATCCATTGGTGCCGAGGCTGAACGCACCCTGCTTCTGGCGCTACTTCCGGGTACTTCCAAACTTAGAGACATGTTCGTCTGTCTTTCCTAGAATTATGTCTTCGGCCTTGCAATTACTTCGACTGTTCTATACTCTATATGGCCAGGGAAGCTCTCATTTTTATCAAAATTGTTATATGACTTAGTTCTACATGTATCTTATACTCTGTAATGCAAAATACAGTCTATATATATATACATTTACATTTACTATCAGTGTTTTTTTTTTAATTTAAACACATAATTCGTCAATGAAAAAGGGCGTTTTTCATTTTATTTACTAGCTTTGTATGCAACTGCAGGGTAAATAGATTTTTCCTGAAAATATATATATATATGAAAGTACTTTAGCTTTTTGGGTAGCTGCTTGCACTCTAGGGATAGCCCATCATATGATAGTCTCAAGGTATCTCTCGTCCGTGATCATATCATAATATACTGTGTTGTACTGTATGCTTATTGACGATGCTATTGGTGAGAGGAATCGGAACTGGATAGACACATTAACAGTGATTAAGGCCGCCCTGAGGGGTCTTCGTAGGATTCGAGAATAAAATGAATGCACAGCTGAAGTAAGTAAGAATAGCCAAGGGGAGAGCAGGGCTTGGGATTGGAAGGAAAGGTTGGCATCTATAGCATATCTTAACGTTTACATAGGGCGCACACTGATAAGTCACTTGTCATTTCGGAATGAGACCTACGTACACGGGGTAAATCAATGACTAACTTGTAGTATATATACATCGCTGTCAATATTCCGTGTGCCTTGTTGACCCCAGGTCTAATTCAGTGGTTACATGTACACACTAAAACCAGTTGTTTGACAATGCGTTATTCCACTCTGCCATGGAGGTAGCCCTTTCGGTAATTGAAACCATATGGTACATCGACAAATGCCATGAGGCAGTTTTGATTAATTCTCGTACTGGATTTAATATGGCTATTGAAAATGTGTATAACGTTCAATACAATATGCATGCATTATGTAATTCCACACACACTTATTCAAGACACTGCAGGTTTTGAATCTTAATTAGGGTGATTTAGGTGAATGTTAAGACGCCAGGAATATCAATGATAAGTAAGTATCACAATCTATGCCACTGATTACAGTGGAAATCGTGCGCATCATATTACCTTACATCATATATCCAGGAATAAGTTATGTAACCTCTTCACCTCTGGAGCGTACTCATGGTCTATTTGTTCTGCCCTTTCTGCGGACTGATGGCCTAGATACAAGACAGTTGATTATGAGAAAAGTTGTGTAGACTATAACATGTGTGAAAATAACACAAGGGGGCTACATTCACGATACAACCTCATGGGCCACATTAGATGTTGAAGTATAAAACTACATAAAAGCGCTTGACTGGAGTACCTATAATGACAATGACTATGTGGAGATCTTAATAACATACATGTCACTTATATGAATATATACATGTAGCAACCATTATCACACGAAAGATTTACCGCAGGAATAATGATAATTGATTCCTTGATATTAGCGAAATTCGTTGTCTCTTTCTAGGAAATGTCAATTTTCTTCTAACCAAATTTCTGATAAGAATCGAGATACTAATGACAAATATGACATTTGGATGCATGCCACCAAAACGACGACCATAGGAGATGGAACGAGGAATAAAGCATTCTTGCTAATTCTAGGAATTACCATCATTATGATTTAGCATGTAGGTAAGTTAAACGTGGAAGTACGTATAAAGGATGATAAATGCAATGATTGCAGACAGCGTGATCATATTTCATTACAAAAAATGACCTATTGAGTAATAGGTAATTACAAAGATAATAAAGATTTCTTTAGAATCAAACACAATGTTCTATTTCATCCAGGACGTTTGGGCATCCAAACAGGTGACTTAAGATTTACTTGAGGTACCTCTGCAAAAGAAATCCTTTTGGATCATCTGTTTTTAATTTAATCGCGTAGACTTCGCTTAGACTATTATCTAAAGCATTTCGGTAATTCAAACAGAGCAGGGTAGGTGTCATGATTCCATCTACGACATAGGACCGATTTGCAGGATTATGCGTTTGAACATATTATTTAAGATTATGTTTTTTTTAAGTTTTTGTTATTGTTTTGAACTTATAGTTGTATATTTCAGGGTCACCGTATATTTGGTCTCTGAGATAAATGAGCCATATTGAATTATACATGTATATTGTACACCCATTCAGAAATTGTCCGAGGCCTACCCCTCCTCCCATTACCCATTCCTACACCACCGTACAAAACCCCACCCCCTTACCATATAGAGACCATAGAGTGCATCTTCCTGGCATGTAATTACTCCTACATCGCCTCAGTGCTGACTTCTTCAGATAATGGTCCTTCATATCTTGACGAGGGCCCCGCAGGCATTGACATGCGGACCTGAAGGATATGGATTGACCAGCATGCCATCGCCATGACTCTAGTTAATGCTGGTCAATGAGGGACTCGTAGGATCCATGCTCACCACTCACGCATGCGCCATGGCCCGGGAAAGAGCATATCTATTGCCTTGATTAACCCATTCATACCCGTTTTGCACCAAATGGTCAGACTATTCTGATCATATAAATCTGACAAAAGGACATTTTGAAAACGAATACAAAAGAGAATTGCTCACCAAAACTCAATATAGAACTCTCCTTCAAATAACTCGTGAATTCATTTGTTATTCCTAAGTTTTCTTAGTATCATAAACCCAGACGATACGATACACAGGGAACTCCAGGTGTTCATGGGTTAAGGTTTATTAATCGTGTATGTATTGTGAGTCATTTCCTGCATATGACTTTTGCATTCATTTTAATTCAACACCGGCCCTGTAAATGCAATTACTATATGTCATTCAAGAGTGGTCAGTTACGTGAAGTACATGTTATGCTAATAGTTTCGAGAAATATATATGTAAATGTCCTATGTAAATGTATTGGGATTAAATACATTTGTCTGTGTGGTATTCAGATAGTCAGCATCCTATGTCAGACATAGTCGCTTCCAGTTTATCACCATCTTCTAGGAAAATTACATTTATCTTTATTTTTGGTGCGTAGTCAATAAACATACAATACTTAGGGGCGTTTCATCAGCATCTTGTTTTCGACCTACAGATATGTTGCCATTTCCATTGTAGCATGAATATCCATATCTTATGGTTTACGTCATGCAGTTCCACGTAATCAGTGTCTGCCTCTTCAGACATACATGTAGCAGCTAGTTAATACGATAATACGAGGTTACCCTGCCCCGTGAAATAAGCTGACCCTTTTCTTATTACAATAATGGATTGTTGTAATCATCTTAACACTGCATTGGCCTTACCAGCTTAACCTGACCTTGCCTCAATAGCCGAGTGATTAAAGGCACTGCCGATGCCTGCTTAAAAATGTTTCAAAGTATACTTCATGCACAGAGTTCATTACCACTTCAAATGTAACGAATTATATAGTTTAGATAATAAGCTTCTAATTGAAGAATTTTGTTTTGATTACCATGTGTACAATACTCAGTGGCGTGTTTCATTATTACATCATGTCTACGAGCTTCTAATTTTTATAATATATTTCTAACACTACCATTGGACCCTTTGCCATTGTGGCAATACACATCGGTAGCTCTAAACATTTTTTTTGTAATAGATGATCTGTTGTTTATCTACAATATCCTTAACAGTTAGTCCATTTTGTAAATATAGTGATTACATATCGATTTGATATCCCCTATCCTTATATTTGTAAAGGTTTTGAATACTGGCCGGGCCTGTAAGAGAGTTGTCAGTGACTTGGGGTTGGACGGTAGTTTTCACCTGTCACTCCGGTACCATTCAGACTTACAACTGGCTTGCCACAATACAGGCGCAACATGGCAGAAAGTGACGATGGACGAAATTGCAATTGGTAGAAGTATCAATAGCGAAATAGAAGCACTTTTAATAACAATTCCAATGCATTTCGAGTAGCCCTTGGGTATTTGCTGATGGGTAGACTGGGGAGGTTCTCAGGAAGACCATTCATATTCTCGTATGACGGTCGAAGCTCATAAACAATGGCTACGTCTGTGGCCTATATCGCCATGATATTTACAGCCCGATAAACAATCTCTTATGTTCCTCCGCAGGCCGACATTGGTTTAGAAAATGAAAGTGCAGCCATGAAAATAATAATAGCTATAAATATGATATATGTTCAGTAAATTCTGTTAGAAAATACATGATGAATTATAATCGATTATCAAAAGCATATTGACGACAAGCTGTTCAAAGTAAATCAAGAATTTAAGCCTAATGCTGGAGGATACCAGAATAAAACATCATATATATATATATATATATATATATATATATATATATATATATATATATATATATATATATATATATATATATATATATATATATATATATATATATATATATATATATATATATATATATATATATAACTTGTTGGTAATCCATCCACTCAGTAGTGGTGCACTTTGAAGCCTATATTAACACCTCATTAGTTTTAGGTAGCCAATGTAGAAATGTGTTAAGCCAGTTAAATAGTTGACAATGACATTGTTCACTATAGTCCATTAGCAGGTCGAATAGTGTTAGCACTACCTGAAATAGCCACGTACATTCATTCCTTTATAACGAAGCGTTAATCTGTGATCGTGAAACGTGACCAGAGAGCCACATGGTGAATTGACTACGAACAAACTTCGTTTGTTGGTAGATTACACATACTACTCGGATCTGTGATAACTGGATTAGACATCAACCAAATGGTTGATATTTGGCTTATGAGTGCTTACTACATATGAATTATGTATAAGCAAAGGTTAAAGTCTAAAAAAGGGGTGGGCTAGTTGCCACTGTCCTCTTAGAACGCCTATCCCGGATTATGACCTCATTTAAATAAATCGGATTATCCCCTCTTCTACTCTTTTCATATGCATGCAGGCTTATCCTGTCATGTACTTGCATTATATATTTGTGTTTTTGCATATGCATTTATACTTACGTATTTAATATTTTGATTGTATTCAATGTGAAAGATTCTTGTAACTGTGTATGCAACTTTTATGATGGAAATCATAGTCAATAAATATACATACATACACTGTGTCAACACAAGTATGCGACAGACTGCAATCTAAGTTTTAAAAAACAACGTTTCTGTGGTCACGATTCTTACAGACCAATTTATAAGGATTTATATGAATAGGAGTTGAAGGACAAATTTGATATAGAATAATCTATAGTACATGCTGCAGAAAAGTTAATGTTGGTAATATCCTTAGATATATGAGTAAAGGTTAACTATATTTTTAAAGTAGGATTACTCTGATTTAACTACATAGTCTAGATATTCCCCTACGAGTGAGTGGTCCACCCAAATGTGATTGGAAATGCTCGCCGTACGTGACTCACTACTGCGGCATGGCAATGTGTTTGATTCTCTCGTGTGTTATATAACTGTGGCTGCTATGGACTCGATCTTTCGCCACTGCCCCGGTGAGAATCCTGGCGAGGGCATGTGAGAAAGTTGTCAGTGACTTGGAGAACGGCAGTGTTTTCGTCACCTACAGCTGGCTATTCACGACTTAGTCTCAAAAAGACAGAAAAAAGTGACGACAAACAGAATTCCAAATTTAAAAGTAATGACTCGAGTACATTTATTGGAAACTGGTGGATTTTTCTATGTCTTCTCGAGCATCACTCAGATTGATAGGGAAAAGTGACGATAATCAAAAACCCATGCTATTCTATACAATTTAGTAGTCTGCTGTGATTTTTCATTCTCGCCTGGTGAGTCAAACCTGACAGAAACGAAGGGGCGATCAAGCGTGCTGCTTACAAAGCCTATATCCGACTATTCACAGTAGACCAATCTCCATTCAGACCAAAGATACGGTGTCCTAATACTGATCAAAAAAGTTACAAAGTAGGCCCTCTGGACTCTCCCTACGCGTAGCAAGTACGTGATGGAATAATTTAATGTCCCCTACCGGAGGCCTGTGAGGAAGCACATAGATCACACTGCTCAGCCCAGCTGGTGCATCTTTTCTGGCGATCGAACTCCCAGCATGGTGGCACATAAACTATCACTTATTCATGCCCTGAGTGATCTAATGAAAATGCAGATGACTTGATAAATATGCAAACGGTGAGGAACGAGTTGATGATGTTTACTTTACTCTGGAGAACGTTTGTCCTTTACGTTATTTTGATGATATATATTTCATTAAAGAGGTGTTTTCAACTGTCTTGAATCAAGTGATCTCCCTTTGGTAGCAGTTTGGATTGCATGTTGTTGTTTGTATCGTGTGCCTTTTAACTTATAGCTATTCCAGGCAGTAATTAATTGTACATGTAAATAGAAAACGGGTACAAAGCTGCCGACTAAGTTTGAGTTACTGTGACTTCCTCATGGTCCATGTGGTAGGGGCCTGTCCCGATGGCCGAGTGGTGTTAAGCGTTGCCACTGACTGCTCGCTGTCTCTCACAAATACCACCGGGGTTCGTATCCAGCCCAAAGCACACGAGAAAGCTGGTTTTCCCCGGCTACCCCGGCTACCTCGGCCTCTAACACGTATAACTGACTGGTCACGATGTAGTATGAATATGGCAGAAAACATGAAAATCCAACTTCAATCCATGTGTGCTATCGTGGCATTATTACAAAGGGCAAGCAGGGTAATTTGCGATCCCCCGACTACAAATTGGCAAGAGAGTTTTTAGCTGATGACCAGATCAAATAGCGTTTAACTGACTTGATACCATTAATGTGATGCGTGCACGGGATTGCTTGTGCGTGTATGTTGAATATGGCTACCACATCAGTATTAGCCATTGCTGTATCTTTGACTTCGCTATTCGAATTCTTCCATTTTTTTTGGCAAGTAACTCAATTTATGACAGAAAATATAAACATAACACATGTTAACACTTCTTAGCAGGCCCTGCTGATATGAAAGCCTTGTCCTATCAAATCTAGTGTATGTAAGCAATACGTTATAAATCACATTGAACTTAAATGGGGCAGATGTATGTGTAGTGTATTGCAGTGCATTCCAATGAAGCTATTTCAACTTAAATGCCATAGCTTTGAGATGAGTATGGGAACATATAACCGTGAGCCTGGTCCAGGACCTTTCAGCGTGGTAACCTGTAAGTGTAACTCAAAAATGTGTGGTGATGTGTAGTGTAAGTATTAATTATTATTATTATAATTAGTATTTTTATTACTATTATAATTATTACTATCTTATTTATTTTTGTTGTTATTATTATAAACATTATTATTGTTATTATTATTATTATTATTATCATTATTATTATTATTATTACTATTATTGATATCATTATTATTATTTGTTGTTTTATCGTGGTTGTTGTATTACTAGAATAATTTTCGTCATTAATCTAACGTTTACTTGTCCCGCCTGTAGAGCTAGCACAGGCTTTGTCCGCCTCCTTAGGGAGAACGTCCTATGGTTATTCATGATCCATTCAGCTCCCCGTGGCTTCTGCAATAGCAGGTCTGTCAGTGGGACAAAGATGTGAGTACGCCTTAACAAGACCACTTTGTTGGAAATGCCTCTTCAAGTCTAAAGTGCAGATGGGTAAAGTTTTTTTATTGACGGAGTTGCTCAGAGATTTGCCTACGGAAGCTTTTAGCATTAGAATAGGGCATGATTTGATTGGACGAATTCCTTCTCAGCTGTGTCCCCAGCAGACTGGGTGATTGTTATGACTAGGTGTGCCCTCTTAACGCCATCATATCTGGGGCACAGCCTTGTTATGACATTGATGCCAACGGGTAAACAGTATATGTTCCATTTATTCACAAAACGTAACCCATCTGTATCAAGTTCACTCGTATTAAATACATGTATTTATTACATCTGAATATCTTCTAGACATTTAATTCATCAGACATTAATGACTTATTTTTCGTGTAGTGAAACATGTATTGAGATTATGTGGACTGGAATTTCGCCCAGAAATGGACAAAAAAGTGACGATGAAAATATATGCATACAAAATGAATTATACATGTGCGACAGCGTTATCCTGGTGTACTATCGTCCCCGGTTTCCCTTTTCATATAAAAACAGCTCAACCTTTACAAAAACATTATATTACTAGCCATTTGCAATTAAAACAAAATAGCAAATTATGAGTCTATAGTATCAATTGCTCTTTCTGGCTAATTCCTCATTTCCATTAATCTCTGAAAGAACCTCGGACTGAGACACCCATTTATAAAACAGTCAGATGTTTACTGGGGGAGATACATATATAAATATACGTGGAATAGGTGCATGGTACATGTACTTTTTGACCCAAGATGGTTTCCGTTCCTTTATAGTGGTACTATTGAGTGCTATAATCACCCCCCTGACGTCAGGAAGTAACGAGTTAGCGAATAAGTGAAATGGGTGCATGTTTGGAGGATGCATCGTTGATTTCATTCCTAATTACAGTGATAGTCATTATGAAGATGGAAATGTATCACAGGAAATAAATGTGAAATGAGTGCATGTGTGTAGGTAATAATTAAATGTGAAGATGATTTCTAATCGTAATGGGTACGGTTGTTATGATAATGAATATCAGTTGTAAGACAAGATCCATTAGATCAACTGTTTCCTTAAAAGATGATGATTGTATTCAACATTTCCTTTTGTTACAGGGCATATTATTATTTTAGAATGCATTGGAATGCATCGGAAATAGATAGAGAAGCCCTGTGTCTGATTTATTAAGTACTAATGCTAGCACTGGGTTGCTTGAAATGGTTAAAAGCAATTCAAATGATGGCTGCAATATATCTAAAATGCTTGGCGTGAACTGATGTGGCATAGAACCTGTGGGCTAGAGTCAATCTAATGGAATATCCAGTCAGAATCCCATTCAAGTCTGAACCTATTAGATAAAATATGTCATACTCCCAGGTATCTTATATAGTTGCAACTCTCTGATGCACATTCGAAACAAACGGGTAATGTGAAGTTATAGCAAAGATCACTTGTCGGCGTAGCCTTTTCTTAAAAGTGACGACGTTATGCTGAAAAGGATGCCAAATTCGTCAAGCTTCTGTGATGTATGTGACTTATCGGAAGAAGAAAATGTTAATCATTTTATAATGCAATGTCCAGACATACAACATGCCAGAGAATTAATGGAATGTATGTGGCTTACCGCAGCTCTACACATTAGTGATATGTATAATGTGCGCATATCGTCTAGGAAGGAAATAGGTTGAGTTTTATAGTGGTTATCCCTATTGTCGGCTATTGGATATTGGTTCTAAGCTTGAACATTGGACACTGACCTTATCGGTATATTGTATATATTCATTTTTTGAATCCAACCTCAATTATATAATGATGTAATTTCATCAATGTATCTAGTGTATTCAATGTTTGTTTTTGTTAGAGCATTTCTTTGTAATGGAGATTGCAGTCAATACATATACACACTTAATACCCAACCATCAACAATGTTAGTTTGCATAACTAAGATTGCATTTCTCTTTTTCTTCTTCTGTTTTCTTCTTCTCAACAGTATTATCATTATCGTTACCATTAACATTATCATTATTATTTTTATTATTACTATAATTATTATTATTATTATTATTATTATTATTATTATTATTATTATTATTATCATTATTATTAGTACTATTATCATTGTCATCACCATCGTAAGCTTTGCTATCATCACCATTAATATCCTCATCGTTATCTTCACATTCATCATCATCGTCGTCATCATCGCGGTAATCATCAGTATCACTTTTCTTATTGATCCCACGTACATGTACATGTACTACACATTCTAACATGGGCCAAGCCAACCAAAGAAACAACTTTGCTTCAATGCATTGCAGGACTTCCTCGCAAACCCTACTGCGAGGTGAGTGTGCAATCTGAGAGCAAACACGATTGCTGACGAATATAGGAATCAAACAGCACTGAGAAATTCATGTATTCTCTCTAGTCGAACCTATCAATGTTCACTGGGCAAGTCGTATGAATACAGATTTTATGAGGCATTAGGATGATAGATATGTTATGCCGGGCTCAATTGCTCCAATCTCTGGCTTCGTGCTGTGAAGTTTACTAATTGATGGAAATGGCCGAACGTGGCTACAGCATGATATTTCTTGTAGTGTTAGCTTTGGCTAGATTTACATAATAGTTGCCTGCCGTTTTAACTGTTTATAGCTGGTAGCAGGCGTCATAAAAGGTTTGACTATCGTGGTGATATCCTGCATGAAATGCATATTTTGGAAACATTCTAGGTACAAATGATTGAAATACCACGGACTAATTTTTAAAAGAAAATCTGTTGAAATACATTTAGCAGAGCCTATAACCCATTATTGCGAATATAGGCCGAAAGCAGCCTAACAAACTTGGAGAACCCTCGCAGGAAAAGTTGAGAAAATATTTGAAGGAGTAATGAATATCATCAACAACTCTCCTTCAAACATAAAGTTTGTAAATTCCATTCTTATTTTTATGTCATATTCATAAGTATCAGGGATCGAATCGACAATTTCATGAGTAACTATTACGCATAAATGTCTTAAGCACGAATGAGTTAAATACAAAAATACCATCTAAGAACGCGTCTGTTATCGCCATTAGTGGCTGCTTGCTGCTCGGCTTTGCTCGGGTAATATCATTGTTTGTGCTGTGACAAATGCCCGTTCAATGTCTCTTGTGCCTCGGCAGCAAGGCGCACGGTGTAAACGACAAAAGAATGAATAATTACATTGCGATAGCGCGTTGAGATCTCATGCATAAACTGTTCGCAATGGAGCCACTTCGAGATTAATTGTGCCTTAATAGCTACAGCATCGAGTCAGAAAGGACACCTAACATATGACATATGAAAACTCATTCTAACAGACATTTGAGTGCAAGAGAGATTAGCATAATCGACTTACAAGGATAAGCCCATGAAATCTGCTCGTACGGGCAAGTACTTGGGAGGAAATTACTCGTCCAGGGCAAAAGTACTCGCATATGCAAGTGGGCTATTGGCAGATTGTCGCACTGCGAAAACAATAAGTCGGGGACTTCCCCCATAGCGGAGCAGTCCTATGTATTGCGTGGGACTTGCCCAGTACGCTTCACAGCAGGACTCGGTCACTGAATTTGAATTTGAATTTCGATAAATGTCACTTCTGCAACAGTCAGGGTAACTCATGACTAGCTATTTGGAAGTGGTGGGAAAAATAGGACAATTTCAAAGCCTCACTCCAAGTAACTGATAACTCTCTCACATGCCCTGAGTCGGATTCGGATTCGGTCCTTCAAGCTGTTGTGTTAATTTGTCTGATAGACGCTGCATCGCCTATAACTGCTAGGCCATGACAGAAGCGTATTGCGGGCCGAGAAACAGACCGCTTATTATACTCAGGTAATGGCGGATGATGGGATTATGTAATAGTAGTAATGAATGATAGGGTACTTCAAATGACTGCTAGTACCCTTTAACCGCCAGGTGACTCATCCAATTACCTCTGCCAATACAATCTGACTAGTATTGTCCGAAAGTGTCGCTCAATTGACCATATACAGGCAAAATGTTTCAACATTTTTATCTATCAATATATGTGTTTTCCTGTCGCTTTTATCATGAGGGGTTTGTCCATCCTCACTGTCGAGCGGTCTAGTGAACATGTGCTGCGAACTTGTTTCTCTAAGCATTACAATAGTTAAGGGTGTATGAGTATAACTGTGTCCTTTTACTGCTTCTAGTCCATAAGCAACTATGCCCAATCTCTTTACTTGTTACTTTACTGCGGGACTGCCCTTGTATTTTAGCAGATTAGTTTCCAATGACTGCTAGCGGTCTCTCACCACTGCCCGGCTACGAATCGCGGCCGGGGCATGTGAGAAAGCTGCCAGTGACGTGTGGTTAGGTGGTGGCTTTCACCGGAAACTCCGATTTCTTTGACCAACCACAACTGGCTAGTCCCTTCTTAGTAGCAATATGGCAAAAAGTGACGAAAATCGAAATTCTAAATTCCAAATTGATCGGTTTAGTATACATGTTTTGCATATCACATGCTACTCGCTGTTAACCATTAGTCGGTATTGAATTTCTGTGTTCCCGTGGACACTTAATTATTTTTCTAGCTTAAAGGCAACTGTCGTCCAGACTCTTTACTGCCGGGTGCAGGGTTGCCTCCATGGTCGAGTGGTCCAGTGCAGCATTTGCTCTCTCCTTCTTACTAATGAACAACTGCATAAGGTCCAGGGTTCGAGGACCGTATCAAGCATTAAAATTTCATGCTAGATATGGTCCTAGATTTTGAAATTTATCTGTGACTTTTGGTCCTCAATTTTGCTATTTACTATTGACTTTTGGTTAATCAGTTGTCTTCCTCCGTTTATTTAGGTTCCCCAACCACTATCCACTGTTAGGCCTGCTATGAGTTAACCTATACAGTAAAATAGCGGCGACCAACTACAATATACTACATTAATGGGTTGGCCTGGTCGCTATATAAAGTTATGCGGAGGGCTGTCTGTAGCGTTTCTGCAACTGAATGACCCCTTGGAACCATTCATAAAGAGAAAGGATCTCTACTCAGTTCCGGGTTTCTATCTCGTCGTGGTATGACCTTAACATTGAAAGCGACGTAAAACCATACCTTCCTTCCTTCTAAGTGTGTATAAATCTTGCTACAATGAAAGTTCTAATAGGAATATAGCTCCATTTGACAGTTTAGGTATTTTGTTTACGATTATGCGTGGATACGTGTAGTATTTTGGCCCTCGACAAGTTGTTTATGAGAAGATGTTGCCTTAAGGCATTCTAGTGTAGGTGAGCGTATCTGTTGCGATGACAAGATGGTTCAGGTGATCTTTCAAGTCTCGAAAATACTTATTAAGATATACTTATAAACTAAAAAATTGTAACACATTACAACTGTTAATACTAGTATTACTACTACTACTACTACTACTACTACTACTACTACTACTACTACTACTACTACTACTACTACTACTTCTTCGCGTATGGTCGCCCATTTTACGAATTAGGAGACAATGTTAGAATAAGAACGAGTGTCGCATCCTCCCTGAACATTCCCCGCTGTTCGCAGTGCATGTCGATTACCGGATGTTTCGGAAGTTAGCAAAGGCAACGAAACAAAGACGCGCACATAACCACTCTTTAATAAGTCTTGCTAATTAGCGCTTAATATCGATGGCAAGCAAGTAATTACCCAATGCTTTATTGAACATATTCTGCAGGGAATAAAACATCTTGATTTCAGTTTTTCAAGCTCCAGACGTAATTGCAGCTAATTAGTGCTAATGGTTGTCTATAGCTAACACTACACACATCAAGATAATTGCCGTCGAAAAAGAGGTAAAAGCTGATTTCTCGATATGAACTCATTTCTCTGCGTTTATACAGAGAGAGAGAGAGAGAGGGGGGGGGGGGTGTTTCACGCCTTCCAACTTCTTAATGAAATGTTGTATTAGCCCTATGTCTTTTGTCAATATAACTGCATATGTATAGCCGTTCTTAATTCATAACAGTACTGAGGTATTCACTATGGGTTTGGAAAGTGTCGTCTAACAAGACATGACAGAGATATCATTAAAATGAAAATCTGGCCTAGTTAAGAACCAGAACGAGTCTAACGTCAGGCGCACACCAATCGAGTACTTTCCCTATATATATACATATATATATATATATATATATATATATATATATATATATATATATATATATATATATATATATATATATATATATATATATATATATATATATATATATATATATATATGTATATATATACATATATATATATATATATATATATATATATATATATACATATATATATAAATATATATATATATATATATATATATATATATATATATATATATATATATATATATATATATATATATATATATATATATATATATATATATATATATATATATATATATATATATATATATATATATATATATATATATATATATATATATATATATATATATATATATATACATATATATATATATATACATATATATATATATATATACATATATATATATACATATATATATATATACATATATATATATATATACATATATATATATATATACATATATATATATATATATATATATATATATATATATATATATATATATATATATATATATATATATATATATATATATATATATATATATATATGCGGGCAGGCATGAAGGTTTTAAGAAAGAACAGATGAGTGACTGAAGGAAAGCTGATTAGATGAACATTGATCTGCACACATGAGTTACATAATAGAGAGTTCTCAGACAGGATTAATTGGTGTTTACATAAGGTAGATGCTTACCTCATATTATGGATTCCGGGAAAATAGCATTCCATGCAAGTGGCCTTTGCCATTTTCTTGTTCAGTGACCGTAGTAGAAATTCCTTAGACACTGTGTAAGGGATAGATTCACTGTTTTTTTTGTCGTTTACAATCTACAACCCGAATTTCCATGTATCTTAAAATGTTAACATACAGTGTGCACGTATTCTGACCTATGTGGGAAATACCTTTGTACCCAAATAGTATTTAGAAAAATATTTCATCGTAAATAAGAAACAAGTACTAAGAAATATCGTATGAAAAATTAGAATTCAGATATATAGTTCATTGCAAATTAGTTTGTGCCATTGTGTGTACCTTAAATGTAAATGAATTAGATGACTCAGTAACAATTGGTTGTATTAGGTAAAGTAATAGGTGTATTATAGCATCATTATTTGAAAAATGAAGTGAAGTAACGTGTTTGTCTTCGATGGAATGATTTAATACAATATTTAGATTAATCTTTAATATTTATATTTATGTAACTAATTTTGAATCTTGGGAGTTCTTTCTCTACATAAACATACACGAGCTTTGCATGTCAAACTTCCAATGCCAGTTACAACCATATGCCAGAGTCTAGATCAATGTGATGCCTGAATGCATCTTTGGGAGGCGTATCCTTTTAAAATGTGGTGACACATCTGAAATGATATACGTGAACTTAGATTCTTCATAACCAATTTTCGAAGCCTGAGTCTAGTTTCAGCATTCAGTTTATTGACTTATGCAGGTAATACACAAAATCATACAGCTAGTAGATGTTTTTTTCTATTCCATTGATGTATCTTCCCTGGATCTGACTTCGCCTTTTTCTGACGTCGTCCAAATTCTGATGAGCCTATGTCTTAGGCTGGAAACATCCCGCTGTCAGAAAATCGAGAATCTTGATAGGGACTGCTTGTATGTGATGGAATATCGTTTCATCGACATTGCATACACATCTTTCAAAAAGACTCTTGCGTCGTTGAACATATGTTTGATGCGGTTAAGACGAGAGTTCCAGCAATCTCTCAAGTGTGGTAATCACGTACACCAACACGCACAATTCTCCAGGGTAGCTTAAGACGTTAGTGTCAAATTCATCACCAGACACATGTACGTGTGTGAACTATTGAAAACGTAGATCTACATGTGGGTGGTTATTTCCATCAGTGTCAGCCTATGCTGAATCGGCTGCAAACGTGTGCTGTTTGTTTTGTAGGGATACCTCTTTGGCCGAGCGTTAATACGCATTGCGCATGGATTATCAAAATTGCATAAAATCCGGTATTCTTATACGACTTGAATCACTAGAGTCTCGAGGTTGGAAATGTGGTTATCGTCACCTCTTTCTGTATAGAGGCTAAATCCTGACCAGGCAAATGTAGATGATAGAGGACGTACCAGGGGAAGTACACCTCGCGAATCAATGCCAATGGTAATTTTGTCACGCGGCCAGTGGTGAGATTTTCTAATCCTCATCAATTGAGAAAAGTTGTGTAAATTTGTTTGAGTTTTTGACTTTCATCGTCCTATCAAAATCGCGGATTTAAGTTCGCCTATGTCCTAACAACATGTTGCTAGTCACCTTACCTTTTTTTCTACTTTTCACTTCCCATCATTCTCAATCAAGCAGATCTCTAGAGGGAGCCAGAAACTGTTTGTGTTCTCAAACTAGATCCACATCCCAAAACATATCCCAATCCGCATCATGGATGACATAACAGGTGAGAGTGTATGATATAGCGGTCGTAATCTGCACCGTTCTGAGATTGGATTAACATGGGAGAGAAGGGGGCATTGTCTGATGTATTGGATGACAATAACATGCCCGTTTGATCTCAGCCAATCTAGGTCACGTTCACCATGTGGCGCTGATATCTATATTTTCTTATTGATCTTCTACTACCATAGTCTGGTGATTTCTCGCTGACTTGAGATGTATGGACGCGCCTAGTACCACATGCGGATATTCTCTTGTTTTACATCAGTAGCAGCATACCCGTAATATCAGCATTATCATCATCATCATCATCATTACACATCAATGGTTCATGTTCATGTGTCTGAATACATGCATAGCGTAACCGTAGCACACACACACAAACACACACACACATATATATATATATATATATATATATATATATATATATATATATATATATATATATATATATATGTGTGTGTGTGTGTGTGTGTGTGTGTGTGTGTGTGTGTGTGTGTGTGCTTTACCACTCTAAAGCATGTGAAAAGGCTTCGATGCTCGTACATTATACTTATTGCCGAAGATATCGTGGTTGACTACAAGGGTAAAAGCCGGCCAGGTTTGTCTTCAATAGAATAGACGTTTTCTCGCTTTAAACCGTCTAGACAGCGGCATTAAGAAACCAGTCCCTTGATAGAATTCCTCTTTCTTTACGAACAGCCCCGAGTGGAGCCGTCAGTTGCAGAGGTGCCACCCAGCTAATACAGGATGAGCGGAGACTCGAACTGAGACCTCACGCTCCAGCAGCTCGCCGCGTCTTACCAGTAGATCACGGCGGACCCTCTGAGAGCAGAAGCCTTTGTAGAAGATCACCAGACAGTGATATCTTGCCTGCAACGTGTAAGAATTAGGTCTCACTAATCCGGCAAACTGGGTGTCGTGCCTGCTTTGAACTGCCATCACGAGGTTCACCACACTCGATTGGCTCAAGATCGGGTCGTTGTCCGCGCTAGGCACCAACTCGGCAGCTGCATTGTCTAGCTCATTTAAGAGTTCCTAGAGATATTGTCGTCTAGATCTAAATACTTTTGACAAGAAACTTCTAAATATAGACTAATTTTACATAACATTTGAAGAAGAAAGAATTGTAGTGTACTAACTAACGTTTTTCCTCCAATTATTTCCCTAGCTATATGCTTTGGCCTAAAATATGTCATCATAATTGTCAGGCTACTTTTGGCCCCTGCGAGCATCAAGGAATTACAAAATACCTCATTAAGAGCCCACTATTTTTCTGGAATTTATCATACTAGAAACATTGTTGGAAAATATCTAGACGATGAATGTGATTCCCCCAATCTACAATCCTTCTTCAAATAATCTATGAAAGTATGTTAATGTTAATTCTTAAGTATCTCCAAAAGTATCAGACTGTATTCTCCAACGGGAACTCTTAAGAATGAATTGATCAAGAATGGGGTTGACGATCTAGTAGCGAATGTGAGAAACTCGGAGAGTAAATCACTTAAGGCAGGGAAGATTATTGTAGTTTGTTTATCGTATTCTTGCCAAATATAGCCTTAATCGTGACAGGGAAAGTAGTTAGGATAATGACAGGAAAGCGGTGTAGCTGGGTAGAATGACCGACTGACCAATCGATCCGCAGATGCATTATGTTCGTCGTCCTTAACCACAACAGACCCCCCGAAAACTCGGGCTCTGCTCCTGGGAGTGTGTATTTGTGAGTGTGAGTGAACTTAATATAGTTCATCTTACCAGCGTGGACTCCCTCGATGGCCGAGTGGTCTAAACATTCTGCACCAACCTGTCGCTGTGTCACCAGGTATGAGGCTCGCATTCAATTTTTAGGCACGTGAGAAAATAATTAGTGACCTATATGGTAAACAAACACGCTCGTCTCCTCTAACATGTACAGCATGTAGATCCATGTCGCGAGCTGACCTACTCCGACAGAACATATGAAATTAAAACAAAATTCCGTTCCAATCCTTCAGCCAGTGTTGTCACAAGCTATTCATAAGATTAATCACCAAGTCCTGTTTTGACAGAGCGAGAGAACTCTCCATCAAAACCAGGAATATATGCTAATGACAGTGAACAATGGAAAACCATATTAACACAGTCACCTACTAAGTCATCCATTTATCGAATAAACGTCATCTTTCTTGCTTGTATTTGTTCTGATAAGATTTATCGCAAAATCCATTGGAAATTACAAGCAAAGATGTTATCAATCAAAAGGTTTTTAGGAAATTTGAACGTCATGTTTTAGAGTTGTGGTCTGCTTATTGAAATATCAATTCGCGCTATTATTTTATTTTTGTATCAACTATCCGATCGACCGGTAAATTGTTCGAGGATTGCCCGGTCGACCGGATGTTCTACTGTCAACCTTGTAATTTTGTATATAATACGTCCTGCACGTCTTTCTAAATTGACATATACAGTATTTTGAAAATGGTATAAGAAGTATATATTTTTCATCTTGATAAAATTATCAGTATCAGATGGTCCAGCCGGCGCCCGCACAATATGGGTATACAGCCTCACCCCTTCTGGAACAAACTATGATGGGTCATACAGCCCATCACGAGAAAACATTATCTATTCCCATAACATTGTTCGATATGACGTATGGTTATTACGTCATGCCGTTCATGATAACACATCATCCTAAATCACTGAAAAAAGCAATTTAGTGCGTAGTTCTTTTGATGAATGGTTTCGTCTCAGCAGCAATATCTATGCCAAGCCAGATTTGCTGTATACTAGAAGAGATTTACTCGTACGTTCTAGCGCTTATTGTTAGCAGGGTATAAATCAATACTTGGTTATATGCATTTAATCTGGATAGCCGTATGATGTTCTGAAGGGAACGGATTCTACGCGGTTGAGTGGGCAGTTCTTGCGATGACATGATTGATGTCAGAATTTCTAACAAGGGGTGATACTTTAGTTTCAAGGTTCGCCATTAAACCCCATCATGTACATGTACCAATGGGTTTCTCTGGTAGCTTTACAGAAGTAGGTATTTGTTAGTTAGTTAGTATATATAGTTCATGATATGATTGGCTTCAGAAAGTACGATCGTACCAGCGGGTTGGCTCGGTCGCTTTATGAAAGTGTGCTTTAACCCTTATGCTCCTGGTGGCTAACTTGGCCAAAGAAAAATTATGCAAAAAATCTAAAAGAAATGGCACATGATAAAACTCTAGAGTTATCCAATGAATACCAACTTGACATCGACAGGATTTGAATAGTTTTCAAAAATCTTTGCGTCCTTGTGCTTTGGACGAAAGTAGCCTCAGCATTAGAATGGTTAATGTTTAGACCTTAATATGATTTCACCCTAAAATGTCAACCAACATAATTGCCGTGTTTGATAGTTGTATGCGCCTAGTCCCGTTTAACAATACGCTCAGGTGTGGACAAAATGACTTCGCAATCCAAACATACAATTCATATTACAGCAAGATCCAATATACAAAATAAACATAATGCTATTTTTCGACTCGATTGTGGATTTCTTCAAACTGAAAGACAACAAGTTACATGAATCAATTAGACACTTTTTCTAATAAAGTATTGCTGATATTCAAGTCAGAATATTATTGACATATTATGTTTTGATATTTTCAGGTGCCTACTCCCTCGGAGCAATAGACCCAAGTCTATACAAGATGAACGACGAGGATGATTTTACTGATTTCCCCGATGATCACATTGGGAGAATATGGTTTGCAGTGGAATACGAAAGGGAGTCGGAAAAATTACTAATAACTTTGATGAAAGCCAAAAATCTCCCAAGTAGGGTATTAGGAAACGTCAACGGATGCGATCCATTTGTCAGGTAGGTGTAACATTTATCATGCTATCTATATTCTTCTACTGAATATATATGTGTGTGTGTGTGAATATATTTATATATATATATACATATATATATATATATATATATATATATATATATATATATATATATATATATATATATATATATACATATATATATATATATATATATATATATATATATATATATATATATATATATATATATATATATATATATATATATATATATATATATATACATATATATATGTGTGTGTGTGTGTATAATAAGCCATCGCCAATGACAACCCTCGGTCTCGTCTCTGTGTCCCTTGGCAGTGGTTTGTATTCAATAACTGAAGCAACTTAGTCTTTGGGGCAGCCCCGTGTCAATTGGCAACGAAATCACATACATACATGCACTATTTTGCAACGGAATGGTCTTGCACATGCATTTACTATTGCCTCTACAGTACAGTATAGATTTATACAGAGACTAGTAGGTAATACCCATATGGAGTATATTATTCCTTATCTTGCTTGTCACGATATCATATTTTCCACAGATATAAATATAGAAATTCAATATGATAGTTTAGCTCAACTTACCTTGTTTGCTGTGCAATATTTCATATCACAGACCTGATTACGAAACGATCATGTTTCGTTTAGCAGTATTTCAAATTGCGTGAGAGCCTTCTCCTCGTAGTCAGTATAAAGGTAGATTTGGAATTGAGTTTTGGCCAATCGTCACTTTCTCTAACATATTTAGGCTAAGGCGTTAATCGGAAAGGGATTACTGGATTAAACTCCCTCTATCTTTCTCTCTCATTTCTCTCTAGCCGGATTGAAACATAACAGCAGGAAAAGACAGCGAACAGGCTGTGTATTTTAGATATAGATATTTACGTGAAGACGCCATTGCTTCCCATACTGTGCTCAATCTTTAACACCGCTGTAAGAGTTAATGTAATGTAACAAATGATTACAATATAGCTCTATGAATATGAGAAAGTTGTCAGTGACTTGAGGTTAGTCGTCGGTGTACCTGGGTACTCTCGTCTTCTCCACCTTCACCACTGTATGCTTTTGAAGGTATTTCATCAAGACGTCATTATCGATAATCATAACAGTTTGTATCTACTGTAGGCTTCAATTTCGAAGTGCAACTTCCCTATGTAAATTAGATTAATATAAAGACGTCCTTCGATAGTTCCCATGTTCCCAGATTGTCTAGCAAAGGGCCTCGAATATGCAAGAGCTTGGTGCCCAGGCTTGACAGAAAACTCAGAATGGCCAGGGTCAAAAACTGTTTACTTAAGAATTGATATTGACAGAAACTCTGACATTACACGAAATTCCAAATCTACATCCATAATTCTAATAATTTATTTGTAAAGCTTTGCTTGAGGTTAATTGACGGACCATTCAATAAGCACCAAACCTTTAGGCGGAGTTTGAATTTAAACCCACCCATGCCTAGAGTTCCCCGTGAAATTGTTGCCTGAGTGACACTTTTGAGGGTAACAATTAAATATTTCAATAGGGAAAATGTACAGCAGAAAGTAATGATAGTTTTTGATTTGGGTTTCTCACTCAAATAATTTGCACACAGCGCTCACAGTAAAGACATTAGTTTTTCTTTATTGTGGGACACTATAGGGATTAATGGGTTGAATGTAGAGAGGATATAGGCATAAGGCGTATGGTTATCGATGTTGTTTTCCAATAGAGCCCGAGGGCGTCTTAAGACGATGCTGCCTCGTCGCTATTCTCCACAATTGGATCAGGAAAATCCCCTCTATGGAATAAGTGTTCCTCAGATAAGTCGATAGGAGAACGTCTCTTAGGGTTACTGTGATATGCTGTTGTGATGCCTGTCTAGAGGCGATACCCCCATCGCCGAGTGGTTTAATGCTTTGCAATTGCAATGTCGATAGGAGAACGTCTCTTAGTGTTATTGTGATATGCTGTTGTGATGCCTGTCTAGAGGCGATACCCCCATCGCCGAGTGGTTTAATGCTTTGCAATTGCAATGTCGATAGGAGAACGTCTCTTAAGGCTACTATGATATGCTGTTGTGATGCCTGTCTAGAGGCGATACCCCCATCGCCGGGTGGTTCAATGCTTTGCAATTGCAATGTCGATAGGAGAACGTCTCTTAGGGATACTGTGATATGCTGTTGTGATGCCTGTCTAGAGGCGATACCCCCATCGCCGAGTGGTTTAATGCTTTGCAATTGCAATGTCGATAGGAGAACGTCTCTTAAGGCTACTATGATATGCTGTTGTGATGCCTGTCTAGAGGCGATACCCCCATCGCCGAGTGGTTTAATGCTTTGCAATTGCAATGTCGATAGGAGAACGTCTCTTAAGGCTACTATGATATGCTGTTGTGATGCCTGTCTTGAGGCGATACCCCCATCGCCGAGTGGTTTAATGCTTTGCAATTGCAATGTCGATAGGAGAACGTCTCTTAGTGTTATTGTGATATGCTGTTGTGATGCTTTTCTAGAGGCACTACCCCCATCGCCGAGTGGTGTAATGGTTTGCAATTGCAATGTCGTTAGGAGAACGTCTCTTAGGGTTGCTGTGATATGCTGTTGTGATGCCTGTCTAGAGGCGATACCACCATCGCCGAGTGGTTCAATGCTTTGCAATTGCAATGTCGATAGGAGAACGTCTCTTAGGGATACTGTGATATGCTGTTGTGATGCCTGTCTAGAGGCGCTACCCCCATCGCCGAGTGGTGTAATGCTTTGCAATTGCAATGTCGATAGGAGACCGTCTCTTAGGGATACTGTGATATGCTGTTGTGATGCCTGTCTAGAGGCGCTACCCCCATCGCCGAGTGGTTCAATGCTTTGCAATTGCAATGTCGATAGGAGAACGTCTCTTAGGGATACTGTGATATGCTGTTGTGATGCCTGTCTAGAGGCGCTACCCCCATCGCCGAGTGGTTCAATGCTTTGCAATTGCAATGTCGATAGGAGAACGTCTCTTAGGGATATTGTGATATGCTGTTGTGATGCCTGTCTAGAGGCGCTACCCCCATCGCCGAGTGGTTCAATGCTTTGCAATTGCAATGTCGATAGGAGAACGTCTCTTAGGGATACTGTGATATGCTGTTGTGATGCCTGTCTAGAGGCGCTTCCCCCATCGCCGAGTGGTTCAATGCTTTGCAATTGCAATGTCGATAGGAGAACGTCTCTTAGGGATACTGTGATATGCTGTTGTGATGCCTGTCTAGAGGCACTACCCCCATCGCCGAGTGGTGTAATGCTTTGCAATTGCAATGTCGATAGGAGAACGTCTCTTAGGGATACTGTGATATGCTGTTGTGATGCCTGTCTAGAGGCACTACCCCCATCGCCGAGTGGTGTAATGCTTTGCAATTGCAATGTCGATAGGAGAACGTCTCTTAGGGATACTGTGATATGCTGTTGTGATGCCTGTCTAGAGGCGCTACCCCCATCGCCGAGTGGTTCAATGCTTTGCAATTGCAATGTCGATAGGAGAACGTCTCTTAGGGATACTGTGATATGCTGTTGTGATGCCTGTCTAGAGGCGCTACCCCCATCGCCGAGTGGTTCAATGCTTTGCAATTGCAATGTCGATAGAAGAACGTCTCTTAGGGATACTGTGATATGCTGTTGTGATGCCTGTCTAGAGGCACTACCCCCATCGCCGAGTGGTGTAATGCTTTGCAATTGCAATGTCGATAGGAGAACGTCTCTTAGGGATACTGTGATATGCTGTTGTGATGCCTGTCTAGAGGCACTACCCCCATCGCCGAGTGGTGTAATGCTTTGCAATTGCAATGTCGATAGGAGAACGTCTCTTAGGGATACTGTGATATGCTGTTGTGATGCCTGTCTAGAGGCGCTACC
The DNA here is from genome assembly GCA_963942565.1 of Maea johnstoni. Taxonomy (NCBI): domain Eukaryota; kingdom Metazoa; phylum Annelida; class Polychaeta; order Spionida; family Magelonidae; genus Maea; species Maea johnstoni. The sequence continues at coordinate 10,855,019 of OZ012685.1, read as the reverse complement.
CCCATCGCCGAGTGGTTCAATGCTTTGCAATTGCAATGTCGATAGGAGAACGTCTCTTAGGGATACTGTGATATGCTGTTGTGATGCCTGTCTAGAGGCGCTACCCCCATCGCCGAGTGGTGTAATGCTTTGCAATTGCAATGTCGATAGGAGAACGTCTCTTAGGGATACTGTGATATGCTGTTGTGATGCCTGTCTAGAGGCGCTACCCCCATCGCCGAGTGGTTCAATGCTTTGCAATTGCAATGTCGATAGGAGAACGTCTCTTAGGGATACTGTGATATGCTGTTGTGATGCCTGTCTAGAGGCACTACCCCCACCGCCGAGTGGTGTAATGCTTTGCAATTGCAATGTCGATAGGAGAACGTCTCTTAGGGTTACTGTGATATGCTGTTGTGATACTTGTCTAGAGGCGCTACCGCCATTGCCGAGTGGTTCAATGCTTTGCAATTGCAATAGGAGTGGTGCTGGTTTCAAGAGGCATGTGAAATAGATGATTTTGCGAATGCAAGCCAAGTCCTCCAAATGTACAAATTTTAGAGTGTCTGTCCCGCCTGCGACATGTTGGAAGATGTGTAATGATTTCGACTTGGTTGGTTGGTTTCCTCGGGGCGCTCCTGTTTCACATTCCAATAAGTAATGGTAAGCACTAACATGATTTATCAGAAGGCATGCAGTATATGTACCGCCAAAGCTCCTTTGTTGAGAAAAAAAATCCATAAAGTAGAAATTACTAAAAAAAAACTGATACATGTACATATTCTAGACTATTATAATGTTATATATATTTATTACATATATGTCTAAATCTACAACTGCCTATCACTCATTTTCATAATTCAAAACAAGTATGTGGATTAAAAAATATTTAATGCTAGTACCACTGACTATTTAATATTTTGGCTTCATTATTTGCCCCCAACAATGAAATCATTGTTATTATCGTGTATTGTTCCACGTTCTGCTATTACACACACCTTTCTACATATATGTTGCAGACACCTTTTAGAACAATACATGCAATGTTGATAGTTTGCATCTCTAGTAGTAGAAGCCATTGCGACCAGAACAAGTTATGGCATAAACTGTATGTGGTAAAACATGGGTAGTTTGAGCCACTTGTTATACCCTGGATACCCAGGGAGGTTTGATATGACGTGCGGATATCAAATTACAGCCTGCAAAGTTGATCTTGCATAAAGTCTGCCAATCTACGGCGAAAACTCTAGCATTAATATTACATACATGTATCAAATACGCTTGGCCTAGGTAGTTGGAACGGATTATATTACGTAACGTATTGCCCCGTCTACAAACAATTGCTGCAAAATTAGAATCGATGTGCACATAGGGTAGTTTTGAATATCCAATCTCACTCTGCCTAATTGCAAAACAAGACGAGTTGATACGTGGGGTGATCATTACAGTACAGTGTAGAGTGACGTGCGTGATAATAAAGCCGTATTTGTTACGTGTTGATGGTAGACGGGCAGGACCTACATGTACTTGTATTGTGTTTCCCTTCACGTGTCTGATCACGTGGACACTCACCTGTCGTTGCCCTTTTCCTTTGTCTGTGGTGATGGTGCACGGGCAAGACCTACCTGCCAATGAACTATCCATTACTATGATGGTGCGGGCTGCCTCCATGACCGAGCGGTCTAATGCAATGTACAAACAGTGTTGGATGTCTGCACGATGCGAGATACGGTCATCTGGGGTTACTGATTTATTAGGAACAGCCTATAATGGCCGAAGAGGTGCCGCTAAAAACCTGCTCGATTTACCACCTACCACTGTTCCTTTTTATTGATACGACAAAAAGTGAATCGATCTTCTTAACGAATAAACAAATATCATTAAATGTTTATGAATTGTGTGGTTCGTTACAGTTTCTGTTGTTCCACTTGTCGGCTTAATCGTGACTAGTTGAAGATAAATGTTGGAAGACACTGGAATAACTTGACAAAAATGAGGAATAGAGATTTATTTGTTTTACGTTAGAAAGTTGTGCGTTCATGTACACGCAAAGTCACATATTGCGTGTAAATGAAAGGGAATTTATACTGTGTGTGTTAGAGTGTATCCGGATATTTCGATCTAAAACAAATATCAGCCATTATTGAAGAATAAGACATGCCTCCGTACGATTATTTTGTCCTTTTCTACCGACTAGTAATTGGAAGTTCCTGGCTGAGTAATATCACTGTACCTCTCATGTTGCATCAGAATTCAGAATTAGGCTATGGAATTGCATAGCTACTTTATGGACTGCACCAACTGCAGAAAAGGGACACAAGAGCATGAATTTTAAAATTAAATACAATATTGATCAAACCAAATATGTTATATTGTGTCCCAATAGTGAGATGATAAAAGGAAAATGCATCAAATGCAGCTTTTAACTCTCCAACTTGGTAGATGTATCTGATTGTTATTCATTTGAAGTTTGATTGGAGTTCAATGACACCTCATTAGGTGTCCGTTTGTATGCAGGTATGTAAGGCTTTGAGGCATCAATTCCCTTCCGCGGCGCTAATCTGATTGACCGGACATGGAAATCTCGTTGATTAACGATGGGGGGTTAGTTATATCTTTGAGGTATACAGCAAGGGTAGTCTCAGATGATGCAATTTGGCCCGGGCACAATTTTCCTAACAAGCTGCGGCCTGTTACCTGCAGAAAGGCGATCTACCTTAAAAAGTGCCACTGATTGGCCGCTTTCAACTGAACTCCCATGGGGTTGATCATCGTGCGCATGCGCAAACGCCTAAGTTTCCAAACCAATCAACGCACTTGTGAAGTCGGTGCATGCCTTTGGTATTGATTGTGGCCCATCAAAAGTGCATCACTCGAAAGAGCATCTCTTTGTATGCATCAAAAAACGACGTCATGTTCAGAAATATCAACGTCGAGACTCGAATATATGCCTACATCAAAATCTAGTTCGTATTTATAACGCGTCTCTCTTGTGCAATTTTATGATGAATCGCGAATGAGCAATAAGTGATAGTGAAACAAACCAGAGCCGACAAGTCCGAGGTTTGAGCCCGCTTTAGGCATGTTCAGATGTTGGCAGCAACGTACCTTTAATAACTTGGTTTGGCCGGGCTGACTGGCATTTTTAACTGTTATCTAATAGGTGGTCACGAACCAGCAAAAGCAGAAGAGACTTGACAATATTAAGTTCATCTCACATCATGATCAAAAATCATTTACCGGATTGCAGTACGTAACCTACATGTGTATGTACAGCCTATTTATTAAATGCCATATGAGTAATTAGGTACATATCTAACATTAAATCATAGTCCTTTTATGCTTCTGAAGTGAATGAGAGATGAAAATAGTTATACAAACTAATATTACGAAATATCGAACGATTGAAACATGATCAATCAACTTGAAAACTGAATCAAAAGGATTCCCTTAGCCAAGACAGTCAGAAGAAAGAGGAAAATGAGAAAAATTTAGTGAATGCATATCTGCGTGATGTTCAACTACAACTCGAATATTTCTAGGTATACAGGTGAACGGGATAACAATAGCGCAATATCAGCCATAAAAGGTTCTTTCATGAATATCAAATAAATCTGAATAATATCAGTCAAACCGTGCACATCTTCAAAAGCGGACTCCTTATTGCTTTCCATGAAGTTAGTTCAGTAAGTCTACACACGGGGATTTGAAACAAACATTCTATTTACGCGTTAATTGTTTGTCACTAATATGTTTAGGGAAAACATGACTGCTGTGACTTGAGGTAAAATGCTAGCATGGTGTGTTATTGTTGTTAGTTTCATTCCCCATAAACATACAGTGGCAGAGCGAATGCATCGATCCTAATTGCTGCGTTGGCATGTATTATACATATGCAAATGCATAGAATCATTTTCCCCAGAAGTGCATATGTTGCAAGACTGCAAAATCAGATTCGAATGCTATTATTCAAACTTTTGTATTTCATATCTACAAACTTTGAAAAACTATTTTTTCTAAATACATGTCAAAGTCAACATTTTTGAAATATCTTGAGACTTTTGCTAAGCAACATTGTCTTTTGACTGAATCAGCAATAGATACCGATGTTTACATGCAATGTAACAATCCATACTGCGAGGAAAGTGTGTGTCGCAAGGAAAACTACACAGTCGAAGTAAAATCCGAAAGGGGACGCTATTCCATGGTATTGAGAGAGCTCGTGTTTAGCTGACTAGATGCTTACATAACAATGTTCTCGACATAAACAAGCTAAATTCGTTTATGGTGTAGAAATATAGTACTATGCTAGATGTGGTACTACAATATAACGCTTTTGTGTGATAGAAACGTATGGTCAAATTGATGTCTCTTGAAAAAAAGCTCCATTTTTTTTTTAGAAAATTAATAATTCTTCACCAACATCTGGACTCGGCCTTAGGAAATGTTTAATCCATTTACGATTTCCCTATTAAAGGTGTTTTGATCCTATGATATTTTGAAAAGCGGTATTTAAAGGGGGTCGTATTCTGGGTACTGACCTACATTTCCCCTTCAAATATTTCATGAAAGAGACTGTAGTGTCCCCCAGAAGCCAGTGAGTAACAGTTAACGTATATGCCTACACCCGCACGGTGGCTGGCTGCAACCGGATAAGTCTCGTAAGATGGATTAGTTGAGCGCGAGATCAGCGCTTCCTCCTCCACCCGCCAGAGGGCGTGCTCACTGCTTACCTTTTAAATGGCAGGCTCGCACGATGTTTGTGAGAAAATCCACTGTTCTACTCTAGCCTTGTTTTTCATTAGTGATTGTGTGGACGGTATTTACGTGTGCGTGGGGAGGGGGTTGTTTTCGCGTCCATTAGAGATCAGCGTGAACGGGAAACCGTTTATGCTTTGTTCAAACTTTGGGAATTGTTGGAAAAACCAAGACATGTTTTCAAAGACAATGTTATGAAGTCCATTAACATTGAACTCATTAATAAGCATTTTATATAACATAAACCAGTCCATTTCTAAATGTAATATGGCTTAGGAATAGAAATCGAATGAAAATAGAATAAGAGAGCTACCAACAAAATGTCGGTTCATCTGACTGCGTGTTTTTTTATTTGTGCTAACTGTCGAGAGTTTGTATACAGGGAGTCAATTGCACCTCCTCATAATATTGTGTTACTACTTCACTTCATTATTGCAATGAATTTTTTTTTCGTGAATCTGAATTTACAGGAAAAATACATACTCACATGAGTGTGGCTACAACATAGATATACATTTATCAACCCTAATGCGTGTGTGTGTGTTCTATTTTGTCAGATGACGTCAGCATTTTACTCCAAAGAGACACCTCTACTTTATATAACAATGCCGATGTCCTTGTCCAGCAAGCAGGAATGCACAGCTTATACCACATTGCTTGATTAATGCACTGGTGTTCACCCCGAAGATGCTGTGATTACTGCCAGCTTATTATGAAACTATGGGTACATTGTGTCATCACTCTATTGTAAATGTTCCAGGAAGTTTCAAGTCAGGTGCAATAGATTATATAAGTATATTGTTAACATGGTGACTCTTGTTTTGCAGAATTTACCTGATGCCAGATGAAAGGCGATATCTCCAGTCAAAGTTCAAGAAGAAGACATGTAACCCTAAATTCGAAGAGAGTTTCGTATTCCAGGTAAGTCCGCAACACCTTTCTTTATTGTCTTACTGTCTGTTATGATCGATAGCTACTTTGTCCACATGTATTGGATCGACTAGATTGAATACGTGCGTCATTTCAGCAGGATTAGTGACGGGTACTTCTTCATAGGCTAGGTTGCAACTGATACACATTTTTCAGATGAAGCATGTAGTTGAACCACAGACTTCGCCTGTGGATGAGACACGCCGAGCAATGTGCTAGTATACGATCGTTCTGCAAAAAGGATTTACCTTACTTATATGGTGACGCACTAGCCCATTCTGGTATTGGAGTTCCTCTAGAAATTGTCTTTTGGATATATGCTCTTTTTGACAATAAACTAGGAATTAAGAATTCGAAATAGAGATGTTGGTAGCCTTATTATTGACATATCTCCTTTAGATATAATTTCCCGAACTATTATTTTGCTCCAAAGATTTCTTCAAAATTGCCAGGCTGCTTTGGCCCACCTTTGGTGAATAACATACTTTCCAAATATATGGTTGCCGTGGACAACGTTCGTTCGGCCAGGTATGTAAACCATTTTTATTTTATTAACCTCTCTAAACGTCGAGGAAGGGTGGATATCAATGAACAGATACAACAGTTTCGAGATTTGAGACGGGCATTTATGAGCCTGTTGTCAATGAAAATGTTCCGATAACACTCTGGATATATTCAGCTGAACATTAACTTGTGCTTATGCACAAGGGTTATTCGAACACTACAGTAGAGATATTTTATTCCTCCTTTGCAACATTCGACCATTCGACTACCAGCGACCGGTTGCGCGGTCGACATAATGAACCACGCATTTTAAACAGCCTCTTAGCCTCGCAGTAAAGCAATACTTAGGTGTTACGTCATGGGCATCTGATCATTTCTATGTCGAGGCAATCGGATTCTAATCGGGCTTGCGGTCGTACAAAATGCCGGAGATCTGCCCTCGTAACCAAACTGTTGTTCCAATAGTTAAGTCAATATCCGAATCATTCCGTCAGCGACACTAACGTTCCTGTTCATTTTGGTGATGTTTTATTCACAATAGCTTCAGTTGATTTTAAAGGGGATATGTTATCATAAGCAAAACACACATTTCCTTTGGATGATATTCCGAATATGCAGTCTTTCTACACAGTATTATCACACTTATCATCAGCCTCCAGACAACAATTGTAAAAGAGATCTTTCTAAGGTAGGAATGAGTCTAACCAGCCAGACGTAAAACACGCTATATTAGTAAAACACATTAGGAAATTACCGTTCGGTCGTGAAAATGTAATTGAGATTGTCGTCTTGACAATGCAATCCGAGACGTTCTCTCAGCGGTCATTGACCCCTGGCTTTCCAGGAAGCAGCAGGAAAGTGTTTAAACATGTGCATGTGATTGTAGATACGACTGTGGGTCCCACTGATATCAGACATGCAAATTGTCTGTCTGACATCCGTCATTGCTGGTTCGGCATAACGATCATGGTATCCATTTTCTTCCTTTCCGCGTAAACACGTTAGTCAATACTACATGATACAGGAAAGAGGACTCGAGCCCCAGCATCAGCTGTTCATTGAAAGCTGGCATTTTTTGCGGACTAGCACGGGAGCCTGTGCTCATATTGTTTTCGTCGTCCGTAATTGGTAACAAAATACTTTTCATATGAGATATTAATAGAGCATACAGGTTAATCCAGAAGAGTGGAGTTCTTGTGTTTCCTTTTCCCGGGACACGTGTCTGGTTCTAGTGATAACAGTCGTGGCCGTTAGTTCCTACTAAATCTTGAGGTGAAGCTTAGCTATACAGTAAAAAATGTATTGTCTGTACCAGTCGACCAGTCGTTTTTCCGTAACAAGTAGTCCATTTGCCCTGGCATGTTTGGCTATGCGCTCGAGGTAATTAGTACTCGTCACGCATATAGCTGCATTTTTAGGTATCTCTTCAAGCTCACTTGGCATCCACGCAATCGGGCGTGCGATCGAGTAAAATTCCCGGTCTACCCGCTCATATGGTACAATTATAGTAGTAGTAGTAGTAGTAGTAGTAGTAGTAGTAGTAGTAGTAGTACTGGTGGTGGTGGTGGTAGTATTAGTAGTAG
>OZ012685.1:10807265-10844765 GCA_963942565.1 Maea johnstoni | reverse complement strand
GCGCCATTGAGTTATGAGTAGGTAAACTTAGGTGGATAGATAAGAAAACATACGGAAGATTTAGGTTGGAAAATGTAAATTGTTCCCTGTACCTGACACTATCTAATGAAGAGCGCATCATTATAAGTACAAATAGTAGAACATCATCACAACCATAGTAATATAGACACCACTGTCTCGATGTTTAGATTATACTGTCAGTGGTGCTTTTTACTAGGTTTTATTGTACCTTCCCTAATGGGTTTCATTTTACCGTTTCATCGATCTACGTTAGAGGTACCAGCAAATAAAGAGAAATGCGAACTACTAAACTTGAATTTGCACTCTATCACTATCGAGTGCATACCCTGAGGTACATACATGCACAACCCATATCTTCAGTACAACCGTGAATGTTGATGAAGCTAATATTTGTGCTAAACCATGGTTTGCACTTAGAGCGACATCTTTGATCATCGATTCCCCTATGCTTAATTACCATTTCTAGCCAACTTTCCAGTACTTCAACATCTCTTCTGCCAACTCCAGTGCACCTTTGGCATTGGCAATACCATATAGCAGCCACCCATCTTGGCAAAAGGTGTTTACATTAAAATTTAAGAGGTTCTTCGCTTTACATACATGCAAATACATGGAAACCTTATTCTATCACATCATAAGGACATACTAGCGTGTGTGCGTATGTGTGTGTGTTAGCCATATTTGATTTGGTTTGTTTTCATTTGTTTTAATATATTTGGTAAATATTGTAGATTTTTGACCAATTTAAATTCAATCAACTTACTGGTGGCTTTCATTGTAAACTCAACTGATGATTAGACAATAAAAATATATACATGAAATGTTGATTCTCCTCTATTCTTAATATTCCCCACACTGTTTCTGGAGACTTTGAAAATAATAACACTCATAAAATTTGGACTTTTCTTCTATTCTTGATACTCCCCTAAAACCGTGTCTGGAGACTTTCATGAGTAACTAGTGAATAGTAAATGAAATCGCAATGCAGTTGATGCCTCTGTGATTATTTCTATTCTTTCTTTAAACATTTGCAAGTAAAAGCATCTACGTTGGCTGGTCCTACCAGGACTATACAGGTGGTGTGTATGGTCAATAGAAGTGACGGAAAAAATCTAAATCATATATCTAAACGCCTGATAACAATACAGACCCTCCGTCTCCTCAGTTTATTTTTCATTTTAAGATATAGTATTAAACAAATCCAATGTTATTCTCCTGCATATATTCTCGTAAATCGTGTCAGGATCAGTATAATGCAATTAGCTGTGTTGCCAATGTTGTTAACTGGTTCATTTGCAATGGCGCCACTAAGCAGCGAATACGAGAGTCTGGAATAATCAGGTTAGCATCATTAGGAACGAGACTTCGCGAGATTTAATTTTCGCTGCAAGACATTCATCCCATGGGGAGTGTCTTGTAATAAAACATAGGACTTGTGTTGCAATGTGTACTAGAAATAGTAATATCATCGCCATGTACAGCACTTTAATTAAATGCAAGTATGTTGCCTTTCCATTTGGCATCTCTACGGTAAATCAGGAATGTTAACACTTTTCAAACTGCATATTTGTAATACACTGCGGTAATCTTGGAGGTTACTTTCAAGAAACTAGGTCTTAGTAAACATGTTCCTAAAACCTCTCTTCACTAAGATTGTGGACTATTTGATACCAGGAAGCATATACAACCAAAACTTTAACCTGCAAATATCTAAAGTATGCTGAAATCTGACAAATTTTGAATTACACACTTAGTAGGGAAGTGTTACAAGAATGTTTGTAAAACGATTGTTACATCTTAGGTAAAAGATATTCGCATTTTTGAATAATGTTCTTCTTACCTGGGCATGTGGGAAAGTTGCCAGTGACGCGGTTTGGCATAATATTATTATAATCGCAATTCCAAATTCAAATAATGTTTTGTTGTCAATATATGCATATTTGTAACCCAATTTGCGACGCATGGCAAATATTCCAAAGTCAAACTTTGGAATGAAATAGTAAATCGTACAGGAATCATCCCAACGGATTTGTAAGAGGAGATTACCCAAATCCACAAATATTTGACTAATCGATAATGAAATGTGGAATAAGAGAAATCTTCAAGGAATTGAAATGAAGATGTAATAGAAAACTGACTACTGTAAATTCGGAAAAGATTGCGTTAGTTTAATTTTTGCGTTTATTAGCGTTTAGCCTCGGACGCAAAATTAAAATTCGCAATGATTAGTGCTGCCACTTTAAGTGTATAGCTGACACTCCATGTTGCGGCCAATTCGCAAAGTTAAAAAACGCAAAAATCGATTTTCTGTAAATTCGCAAAATGTACTCTACACAGTCTTTTGTGAATCTGCAGTATATATCTGCGTACAATGTGGAACTCTTCGTGTGAACTAGTGTCTTCTTAAATAATACCGAAGAAAATATTGTTTGCCCTCAGATCCGCCATGTTTTATACATGCGTAATGCACATCCCATGTTCTGTTAATACCGCTCACAAAATCACACGTTCTTTTGAAATGATATTGTCCAACACATAAAGCGCGATTTGCTGAAGTGATTGGCATAAAGAGTTTCCATGTCTGAGTCAGTCAGCTTTGTCGTAAGATGAAGCTATCCCTTTGGCTTCATAGTTAAGCCCTAGTAAGCCTTTGCAAAGACTTCCTAATAAGGTGCAACCACCTGACCCAGTCGGACAAATCCTTCAGCGATTGTAGTTAAAGCGAAACCATGTAAATATTAAGGGTCTGCGCCCATGGCTGAGCGTATTGACGGTCGATGTTTTTTTCTCAATTACCAAGGTCTTGGCCTGGTTGCAGAAAACAATATACGTTTAGGAATGCTTTTATATTTTAAGAATTCTTTTAAGAGCAAGGTTTCCCCTTTATGTTTTATTAAGGTAACTTTTTAGGATAAACAAAAGTGAAACCTTAGCCCTATAACAAATCAAAATAGATCTTAAGAGGATCCATGCAGTTTAAGTTCCATAAATATCTGCATAAAACATACTAGTATTTAGTTAAGGAATCCATTAGACCTTAAATTATCGTAAGGTCGAGGTCTTCCCTATATTTATCCTTAAGGTTATCTTCAAGGTAAACTAAGAGGGAATATATATAGGCCATTACAAGGGCATTTAAGGTATTCCTAATCAAGCTGTGTATACAATTGGGCTCTCGTGTTTAAGTTGCGTCTCTGACAGCTCTGTAATCAAGTTAGAAGCTTGCTCAAGGCATGTGAGAAAGCTGCTTTCATACACTGACTGATCGCTGTCTCTCACCAAAGCTTAGTTTCCAACCCAGCAAGTGAGAAAGTTGCAAATAACTTGATGTTGCGCGGATGTTTTTTTCTCGCGTACTCCGTTTCCCGCCTCCATTGACATGGCAGAAAAGGTGACGAGAAACGAAATTCCTAATTTAAATCCAAATCGATTACCGGCTGAGACATGAGGAAATGGTGCATTGAAGGGACTTTCGTAACCCTTGGGAGAGATGTTATCTCGTTAGAAGTTTTCTTGGTCGCTTTACAGATACGTGATTTGTGAAGGTTTGCTTATGACAACTTGGTGCCTTAAAGACCCTCCAGGGGACATTACATAAAGAGAGTGTATTCTATGTACCGGGCTTATATCCTATCACGATTTGACTAGATTTATCTTTTGAAAGTGAGTGACAGAAAAGTTTACAAGATAGTCGTTAAGTTACCATTGTGATCAATCTATGTTAGAAATAACTGAAAAATACATCGATCCAAAAAACTGCATCACGCACTCGAGTGGGTCTATGTGTGTATACCCGAGTCCGTGTGTGTGCGCGCGCGCTGAACTCGCTCTCACACTCAGGTGTTCGACTCCTAAATATCTTACCGGTCCGTAATCCTGTTTCCCGAGATCGATAAAGGCGTAAACCAATAGCGTACATTAGGTTTATTTTCCATTGTCATCTGTGTCTGTTAGAGATAACTTTACGTCTAGACACCTTGTTTGCCACTGCCTATGCTAAGAGCCTTGCCGTGGCTCACGCCGTCTTGGTGCTTACGCGACCATTGTGCGAGCCTTAGACTAATACAGGGAAATCTACAGAGTTTTAACTTGGAATTTGTGCTTCGTCAGTTCTTTTCTGATTTTTATTTTGAATATCGTCTTTCGATTTTTACCAGTGTCTTTCATTTGATCTTTTTAAGCGTCTTTGTATCCGTCAATGGCTGAGTGGTCTAAGGCGTAGCCACTGAGTGCTCGCTGTCTTTCACCACTGCTCGAGTTATAATACAGTTCAGGCATGTAAGCGGGTTATCAGTCACCTGGCAAAATAGTAACAATACACGAAATTTGCAACTTCCAAAATATACAACATCGGTACAGATTCCATAGTTACCCCATAATGTTGCATATAGCCCTTTAAGCAGGAATACTAGGTAGGTAAAAAAACATGCTTGTAACCAAAAAACGTAGTATTTCATCAAATGTACTAACTTTGCAGAATAAACAAGTTATTGTGTATTCATATGTTTCATATTTACATATTTGTTTTCGATTGGACTTCGGAAAAATATAATTTTAGTTAAATAAGAAGTGATTGATTTGTTATCGGAACGCAATGAGTAATTGTACTTGACTGCATTTGCCACTTTACTCCGCATTGATTCCAATCCTGCGGACACGTCAGCGCCGAGAAACAAATAGACACACGCGTTCAAATCAACTAGATAATTACCCCGTCCGCTTTACGTGTAAGGAAAGCGAACGTTTCTTTTACAACGCCAAGTGAAACCGAAATGCTATGAAATGATGGCAATAGCTCATTTTGCCGAGTGTCTCTGGGCAAACAATCCTATTTACACGCTGAAATAGCAGTTAAGAGTTTAATTGACCGGTATGGGTAGCGGACAGATGTTAGCACGTGGTCAATTTGATCAACAAACTAGATAAACATAGATCACTTGTCTACACATATAAATCAATTACATCGACCACACGCCACGTGTATACGGTAAGAAATCTTAAGGAAATCGGCAAATCTTCGTGTGAGTAACTATTCTGTCATGGCTTTGGTAACTAGACGAGTGTGTGATCGAATTACACGATTGATCTGTACATGTGGTGTTTTCTTTCACCAATTGGGCAACTAGCAGTTTGCATTCCGATCATAAAGGTCATATAATCCTGTATACGAGTACATGTATTTTATTGAGAAAAATGCCTCAACTTGGCTTACTTGTATGCAAAGCATAGGTCTATTGATAGTGTAAACCCCTCTTCAAAACTGCGCCATTATATTTCGTAGATGGTGTATTCTGCTTGATCTGTTAGCTGCCATTTAGTTACATGCATTGAGAATGAATTGCCAGCAAGTTGTCGTTAACTCAATACTAGTGCATTTATTGCTGCAAGTCATTTATATCATATAGCCAATGGAAATACTACATACATACATATATACGCACACATTTGTTTGACAACAGGTCGACACATTCATTAAGGCAAGGTATACCGGTAGGTACCATTGACTTCCACTTAATCATGGTGCATCGCGAATGGCGCGAACTTGTGTAACTAGTCTAGAGGTGAAACACTGCAAACCTATAGTGTGCACAGCCGCTCGGTCTTGGAGGCAGTCCCTAAGATATTACGGAAATGGCGAGAATGAAAAAAAAGAGAAAATATAGCCCAGCAGCGTGCAGCAAGAGGCAAGATGCATTTAATCGGTGAACTGGAACAATCGTTCTGTGGGGTAATAGTTTAGGCACGTGATATACTGCACAGATGTCATATTGCGGTTTCTGTTTTGATGGGCTTCGCACGGAACAACCCAATTGTTTCAGCTCTATCAATCTGCTAAAGTATTTACATTCCAGTGGGCTATTTACAGTGGTCTATTTACGTCTTGATCTACTGCCCCGCTGTGAAGTGGAAACACCTTAAGGGGAGGCTCTTTCGTTACGCATGTATGCATTGAGTAGAAATTGGATTTGAAGTTTCTTTACTTAATATGCCATACTGAGGCTTAATCGTGATTAGCGACGTATAGTATCTCAGGGAATTGTGATGAATCATCCCTACTTGGGGAAGAGTGTCTTAATATTCACAGTGTTTCCATAGGGAGCTCCTATCTGCAACATTACCATAGACTGGGGACCATCATAGAAGTTCATAAATGTAGAGGGAAAAGCAATACCAATGCATTCGTACATTCATCGCACTTTTTCTAATATTTGATTTGATTGAATTTTATATCTATTACTTTCTGATTTGTTATGAAAATTATGAAAATATGCATTCTTAGATTGCAAAATTTGCTTTGGGACAAAGTCAGAGTTGACAATAACGATTTCTCTTGTAATATTGAGCCATTAGTATATAAACTCAGCAGTGAGAAAATGAGAAACAAGACAAGTGTTTGAATTTCGATTTTTTCGTTACTTTTTCTGCTATATTGCGGACCCGCCAGTTGTAAGTGGTGGGGGAAACCGGAATACCCGGCGAAAACCACTTTTCTTCGGCAGCTTTCCCACATGCCCTGGCCGGGTTTCGATCCCAGGCAATGGTGAGAGTTGACTGACAATGGCCACACGGCCGTCAGGACTGGCCCCTGTATGTGTGAAGAGACTGTGTTTTGGTAAAGTTCAATAAACAGAACAGATCCAAAAGATGTCCTGCTTGTACTTGTATTTAATTTCCCTGTTGGTCTGTCATAACACCAAGTGATAGGGCACAGGCATTGTCGGTCTGATTATGAGGAAAAGGTTATAGGCTAAAACATATGTAAAGATCTGATTATGGGCCAGTGATCACGGTTAGGCACCTTAGGGTAACTCATCATCGTCAAAGAAAGAAAGTCGATGAACGGTTTCAGTGTGTACTGTCGGCATTGACGTCATTTTGCTGTTGATTTTTGTTCTAGAATTAGTCTCTTGTTACTGAACAATTATTGCTGAATGTGACCCTAATCTGTGTGGGTGTAGTCGTACTAAAGTCTCATTTCGCGCGGTGCCTTCAGCCATCTCCTTCTATGTCGCGGTTTCACTTCTTTCAAATACAGCTGGAATTTCATACGTGTATGTATCTCGTATCTGACTCGTCTGTGGTATTTTTTGAATGTGGTCTTGAATAACCACGCTCACCGACTAGGGAGGCAATTGTGCTGTCATAGCTGCTTGGATTAGCAGAAAGCAACATATCACATTTTCATGATTTGAACGCTAAACCCTGTATATATATATATATATATATATATAAATATATATATATATATATATATATATATATATATATATATATATATATATATATATATATATATATATATTTATATATATATATATATATATATATATATATATATATATATATTTATTTATATTTATATATATATATATATATATATATATATATTTATATACATATACATATATACAAAAATGTATATATATATATATATATATATAAATATATATATATACATATATAAATCTAAAGTTGTAGAATTTCATCTTGATGCAAAGCCTACAGATTCACATTAAGGTTTCGAAATAACCAATTTTGACCTTGAACTCAAGGTCAAGGTCACAGTCAGTCATGCCATCAGGTAGGGTAAGCTATGATCTCAAAAATGAGTGGCCACTCGTATCATGAAATAGATTGTTAGATACTTTATGGGCACATCTTCTTCGCCATGTCCATCTTTTTCCAGTATATTTGCCCTAAAATTGGTCAGGGTGGTCAGTTTTACCGCTTTTATGAAAAATTGGAACGTTTTTGCAAATGGTGGCAAGGTATCTTCATAGATCTTAGACACTCCCCTTTATTTTGAGATCAAGAAAAAGAGCTACTCGGTGATGTAGTAAAATATCCTATTTTGGGGCTTATGGACGCTAGACTGATATATATATATATATATATATATATATATATATATATATATATATATATATATATATATATATATATATATATATATATATATATATATATATATATATATATATATATAACACCATTATCTAAAGCAACATCATCAACTAATCATAATAGTATAGTATAGTATAGTATGCTTTATTGACTGTACGCTTGTACAAAATCACACATGCTACAACGAAATCAATGAGAATAACGGATCACAATGCGAAAGTATATAACTAAAGAGAATATAAGATACAAATAAAGCATACTGAAAATAAACAAAACAAAAATATCAAGTATGGGTAATACTTATGGCTAATATCATCGTCATCACCATCATTATTATCGTCATCATCGCAAATATCATTATCATCATGATTATCATTCTCGTCACCTACCCCGTCACCACTATTCTCATCACCATCATTATCATTATTTCATAAAGACAACCATCACCATTGCCACCCCAATAATCATCTTCAACATCTTCAATATTAACATCATTATCAGCATTGGAGGTAATGCAAATATTCGTCCTCTTCCCGACCCATCTGGCATTCGTTTATCAGGACAATTGTCTTTGAATACCTTGTTAGATGTCTTTGTACATGTCCCACCTGTATAATTAGTGTTACGGTAACCCTCCTGGCCATTCACATCTCTCGCATGCCCCAATAAAGTGATGTAGGACGCGGTGTTCTAGGTATAGGACTGTAGTCTCATTAGTCGTGCTAACCCAGGACTACTCTGTCTGGGGCGGCAAGGGAATCAGGACGCTTATTAGGATGCTTCTTGCAAAATGGCAAATCCTGCAAATTGGATTCTAATTATGTTTATCCTCACCTTTTTTCTGCTAGCCTAAGATCAACAGCTACTCGCCAGTAATTGGTAGTGGAGCTAACTGGAGTACACGGAGTGTTTCAACCATCATATTCTGATCACTCGGCCATGGAGGCAGCCCAAACATTAAAAATGCCCATTACTTCATTTATCGAGATAAACACATTTCTCAATTAAACAATTCTGCGAGTGTTCACAATGATCACCCAATCTCTGTTGTCGACAAGGAGGAGCTACATCGTATTGGTAAAGAAATGCATGGTTGTTTCCGGAAATATCTTCATAAAGTTGTTGTTTTTGTTTAAATGATTTTGTTTTCGTAAATATCAAATGTGGATGTGTTTGTTAACTGTGGCAATATCATATTATCTCAAAGAGTACTTCTCTGTATTGTATATGTTTCCTCCATTTATCTCTGTACGTTATGTATGCCCTTTATAGCTTTTTTGTAGTTAGATTGCATTGTCATTGTCATATTTATCTTCGGTTGTATAGGGTTATCTATTTAGGTCCATTTCACAATCAAAAGAGAAACGTCACGACATATCTCAGTTCCTTTTGCTCAGAGCTACTTCCGTCCACCTTAGCTACTTTGTTTTTCTGCACTTAAACAGAGACACGTACATGCAATATGCCCTGAAAAATATGTCACCTTGAAAGCCCAGATAATCTGCACGCACGTGGAAACGATACGGTCAACTACATTAATCATAATGTGAATGGTATCATATTTGAGGATAGTTATCCTTAAATGGAGCTGATTTTCAGCATATTCCACCTGAGGCGGTGCCCCAGCCGGATGTTGCGCGAATGTAGCAAGGGAGACCATTACTTTATACTATAGGCTACAGAGTTACACACATAGAAAAATACCGTGGAAATCAAGGACACGGGGTGTCATGTGTGGTACACGTACGCAACTGCACACATCCATATACATACATATTATTAGTTATCAACTGTTTTGGAGTATGATACAACTTATATCTCGCAATCAGAGGGCTGTATAACCCTAGGAGGAGTACTATGACGTCAATCTCGCCTATGAATTCCTGTAGCCTGTAGTATTTAGTGACCCCCACTCTGGGATACAGCACCTGAGTACACCAGCCAGCAATTAGTGCGGCGGTATACCTCGCGTGTAAGGAAGTTGTCGACGAGCCTTGCTGAACTAATTAAAGCGCGCATTAACTCCAATATCAAATTCCACTTTAGAACCATGTCTCTTGGGGCCATTTTCCTTTTGAAAAGAATGACAATAAAACTCTCGAGGCACACGGCGCCGTGTGCAAGCATAACGATGCACGAGCATCCCTGCCCAGGCATGTTTTTTAAGGTGTGTGCTATTGTTTGGAGGGATAAAACAATTGTTGAAAGCAAGCGCTTGAATGCGTAATGCGTTTTGTTGTTTTGGCGTGGTTTGAGGGCGGCGGGCGCAGAGTTAGTAAAGCACACCTGGAGTCAGCGGTGCTCTTACCTGTGATGTATCGCTGAGGACGACGGGCTAATTGTGTCCGGTTGAGGTAGAGCCAGGTAAGAGACAGGGTGATGAGGAAACTGAGGTAGCCTGGAGATGACTGCTACTGGCACTGATGTCACTACAGGGCCTAGGCACGCTCAATGGTACCACACTGCTGAGGGCAACATACAGAGAGACCAAAGGAAAATCAGGAAATGGAGAGAACGAGCCAGAGGTATAAAGGGAAAGACAGGACGTCTACCTACATGATGTACAGTTTTACATCCCAGCTATCTGTGCTTTGAATAAGCATTTTTAATTATCTCGGGTTTGCAATCGGGGAATGACTAGGGCTACCAGTCAAGCACTCGACGTTCAAATAACAGGCAGACTAGTGTAATAAATAAAGTAGCTTGATTGCATTGGGGAACGTATTGTTTATATCTATCTTCTATGTGGCATTTATGTGAACACTTTGAAAGAACCAAATAAAATAACTACGTTCAAGTAAATGTATATGTACATTACGAGTAAATCAATGCTTTCTCAAAATACGTTAATACCAATTCACCGAGAAAGCATTTTAGAAAAGACACTCGTTTCACTGAGCTCAAAAATATGGTCAGTGTAAATGCAGGGTTAGTACTCATAATTCATCTATTTACGGATATTTGCCAATATTGTATGAGATACATGTAGATTTAAATGAAGAGCAGCTGACATTTATCATATTTCTGCAGGTCGATCGCTGCGTAAATGACACGCAATTTTTTTTTATTGCATCTGTTCAGCATGGATATCGTATAATAAGATTTCTTACACATTCGGTAACAGTGCTACTTACTATTTATTGGCTGTACTTCGTATTTTACTACGGCATGCAGTGTTTGCAATTGCCCAAAGATAAAACTAAACATGGAATGGCTTTTAGGTAGATTTTGACTCTGGGATATAGGTGTGCTAGAATGGCTTTTAGATGAACTTTTTCATGTCATAGAATAGAAACATTCGATTATTCCCCTTTATATATGGTGAGGGGTACTCCCTCACTCAAGGTACACGGGTTTTACCCATTTCCTTGGCATGTTTCGGGACTTTTTATCATAAATCACAGTATGGAATTTGATATTGAAACGATACGTCAGTGATACGAATAGGATGCGCTCAATGTGTATGCACCCTGTATTCTCCTAGTGTGAAGCCTTTTGGCAATATACTCAAAATTCGACGAAGACATATTTAAGAGACATCCATGAATGATCAAACGAGCTCACGACTACTAAAACTTAAACGAAATATCAACCCTTCCCATTTGTTAGACGGAACAACTTCCTTTGGAAAGGGGGAATATTGCATTACGTTTAGTAAGGTGCCGTAGACTGCCTAAATAAGGATATTGTATTGACCGTCACAGGAACTAGTGAATTGACTAAATGGTACGATCAATATATAATACATAAGCTACAGGATATCATGTTTCAATGTGAAAGACGGTTCTTTATATTTCCTATTGATTTTCTGAGCTACAAACTGCCACACGTGAATTTACCATTTATAGATTAAATTGAAGATGGGTTTATGAATGATTGTTGAAGACAAAAATATCCGGTCGCAGAAAATTGGAAAAACCTCCCATGTAGTTTCCTTTCCTTCATATCTTAGATAGCCGCAGGGCCCTGCCCTAATAGCCGATCTAAGAGTGATCTAAGAAGTTGCTACTGTTGGCTTATTTTATCTCAACAACGCGCTGGATCTAATCCAGACCAGGCATGCCATGAAGTTGTCAGTGACTTGGTAGTGGCTGGTTCTCAAGTCGGGTAGTCCTCCGTCACTCACAACTGGCTAGTCACGACTTTGCCTTAATATGGCAAGCCATTTTGGAAACTGGTGATATTTGAAGTAGATACCCTTACACACGTATATAGACCCGGGTCACCAGAGAGGGTGGTCCTCCTGCTTTGGTAATAGTTGGAATAAATACCTTCACACAGACACACGCACATAAAGAGCACCATGGACCAGTTTGTCTGACCTATCTGCATTGAGTCTCAGCTTAGTCTAAGACGTAGGTAAATGCCAGTGAGGCGGTTCTCAATATTTGCCATCCCTCAACAGTACGCTTACTGACAGACCTGGCGGAATGGTAAAGTCATGTATCATCTGCATAAGCATGCACCTCTGAATTAATCAATAGCCCTGAAGGTAGTAGATAAATCAGGAAGAGTAGGTGGCAGAACCTATTCTTGGGGCTAGAGGACCGATTATTTCTTGTCATTTAGATAATTACATATCTATCTGTAGGCGGACAGTTACGAATGAAATCCTTCAAGTATTAGTAATGTTATATCCATTTGGAATTGGGAACTTTGTTTATTGTCCCTATTCTATCGTACTAAGGCGGGGTTGTCACTAGCCAACGATTGCAGGGGATTCCGGTGTAGCTTGCATTAACCACCATGTAACACCGAGGTCAGTGGCAACTTTCTCACTAGCCTTGATCAAGATGCTGGTCATTGCGTGTAAAGCTGTCCTGACTCGGCCGTGTTAGGCAGTTATTCCGTCTGTATAATTTTAGAGCAGTTTGAGAAATATTGATGAATTCCTCAGGATGAACAAGATTCTGTCAAATACATTTTAAATATTACTTTGCTAGCAAGATTTACCATATATGGGAGACCATACCGTGTGTAGGCCCTAGATGTACCGAACGTTTTTTTTTTATTTTTGCAAGGCTTAAAAAAACGGTTTACCAATTTGGTAAGGTCTTACACGATATCACGAGTAAAATAGAAAGATGGGAGTAGGTGCATATTGGCACTTCTTACAAACCTTGTATTTTACATCTTCCCTTATCACACAGAAAGAAACTTCCACTTGAAGCGCCTGATGTGAGTCGTAAAATGCTCTCCATTCAATGTATTTCATTACATCGTCTTCGATACTCGTTTGATTCACGTAGCATTCTGAAACCATACATTCAATACCGATTTTTAATTTCCTTCATTTATGGTGTTGATAAACTACCACAAAATTTTAACCTCATAATGTTCAATACATTCCATAAAACAATGTATTTTCAAATATCCTTTATGGTGGCATGGTCATACAATTGTGTAGTATTATGTTTCCCAAATCATATTAGACATAAATGTCACTCTGCAGTTGTGTTTTTGACAAATGGTTCTTTGAAGAACAGTATCAACCAAAACCAAAAATATTCACTTTCATTCAATTATTTCTTCCATTTATTGTTCTTCGAAAAAGTATATATAGAAAGTAAAATCACATCCAGAGGAAATTTTGCCAATGGTGGTGTCTGCATGGCAGGCGACGTGGAGACATGTAGCGTCGAGGCAGGCACCATCCACGGTGATCTGTAGGCCGTGTAGTGCTGTATAGAGGTGACCACACGGGTCTCAGAGGGACGTGCGAATGCATGCTATAGCACACTAATCTGCCCCAAGCAAGGCAAGGTGTCGTCAACTCTGACCCCCTAGCTTTTACTGCGGGAATAGGCTTAACTCATGTGTTCCTGTAGTGCCCAAAAATAATCTACTTTTGTAATAACTTTATGGCATGAGTAGATTTAGAAAAATGTTTGAAATAGGTGTGTTAATTACAAATAAACGTACACATCTCCTCCGTTCATTTTGTGTATTTTTGATTGATACCAAAGGTATTTTCATGAGTGTTATAGGTCTATTGCCTAGAAGAGCTTGAGGCATGAATGTGTTAACTATGAGAATGGAGGGGCAGAGACGAACATGGGTTTTAGCTTTATGGTGTCAGAGGTGCGGATGGAGACGACGCTAATCTTATTGGTTGTTGTGGGAATTTATGGGGGTTGCTGATATGGCGGAGCGTACCCACCCACCCATGTCACGTTCACAAACACGTCAATGTGATAACACAATGATTATGGCCATCAGAGTCGTGCTTTAAGACCCCACACGCAACCAGCCGAAAAACATCATTCAATATTTGAATTCATGGAGAGAATTGTGAATTTCGTTCATCCTAAACTTTTCTGTCTGAAACGTATTTTTATCCATTTTTATTTTGGAAGGCTTTGCATGTTAATGCAAAAGGGCGGTCATATTGGCCAACTCGTGCTTTTAGTCCCTACTGGAGGAAAAGCAATATTCAAGTTTGTGCTTTAGAAGTATCTAGAATTTCGATTATCATTACATTTTTTCGACATATCCTCTTACTGCATAAACTGTTGTGTATACTCTTGCGCTTATGTGCATTTTCTCTGTTTGTGTACTTGTATAGAGTGTGTGCCCGTACGTACGCATACGGTACGGACAATATATTTCATTATACCTCACGTGAAGATTCTTGATTCTGGTTGGTCAAGGGCCATGGATTAATCGTCATGATTTCCTCACTCCTGAGTGATAGGCTGTTGTCCTTAACAGCTTATGAAATAGTTGAATAATCACCGCTACCGGTGAAACTAGGTCAATGAGCTCGAGGCAGGTGCCGACAGTGGACGTTTTGCTAGTATTGAAGAAGAGGATATTTCTAGACTGCTTGCTGATAAAGGCAGTTAAAGTACAAACAAACAAATAAAGTTCAGTCTCTTGCTAATAAATAAGCACCTGGATTGATTAAGAGGTGGTATCAATAAATGGAGTTTAAACGTTTTCTGATACAGATTTTATTTGAAAACGGAAGCAAAACATCGAGTAGACTCATTTGTTCATGTTTTCAAACTGTGATTGAAAATTTTCTCCTGTTGTACGTTTTGGGGCTTCTGTTGCACTCTGATGCGTCAATGCAACAGTTGGACATCCCTGTTATTGTAATTTGTAATTTTTTTACAAAAGAGTATTTATCCAAAATCTCTGGTGTTTGTCATTTTTCCCCCTTTTGTGTTTTGTATTTTGTTCGGTATAATAAAACAAATATGACATCCCTGTGTGGTGTACAACACACAGGGATGTCATATCTGTATAACAATACAGTTGAAGCTGAATCGCGAGTAGATAGTTATTATTTGGCGGGGGAAAATAGAGTACCCGGGTTAAACGATGATTTAACAAAAGTCATTGGTAATTTTTCTCTCATGCCAGATCTGTATACGAACACGGGGCCCTTAAGGTGGTTGCTTAATTTGTGAATATATTATTAGACTCATTTTCATATGTTTTTATATGTTAGAGCCGACACACCTTTCCGCATAATCAGATCAATTTTAACTGTCTAGACACCACTTACTTCAAAACCTACCATAGGCTTTCACAGCCCTTTTCTCTATATCAAACTTCATCAAACATAGTCAATTCAAACACGCATTTTAGGTATTAGGCGTCAACATGTCTGCTTGAAATTGGAGTAAATACAGCCAAAGGTAGTTCAGAGGAAAAGTATCACTTTTTTCCAAATGTGACTTAGTTGTGGAAACTGAACTTTTTAAATGCACCTTTTTCTCTTTTTCAACAACAATTCATAAGAAAATGATATAGAATTCAAATGTGGTAAAATTAGAAAATGCGATCATCTTTCCTCCGTATTGATCTTGCCTTTGCAGTTGTACATGCCTAAGGTACCTAAGGGTCGAATATTAGTAGCCCGTGTAAAAACACTTTACATGTTTTTCAGTATTCTACCCAAAAACATTGCATCCTGCTGGGAGGATACTTTGAGGCAATATACAAGTTGAATAGGCTGCTTTGTCAAGTAAAAGCTAGTTAGAAGAAAACAAACTGAGTCAAAAAGAGTAACCCCATAAGCTCTTTAAGATTGCAAGAAATCGGCGGCAGATCACTCGGTCATAGGGGCAGACCCTGCGTGGAGTATGGTCTGTGTGCCAACTGTATGGGAAATGTATACACAATCTCTCACACACAGAAGCAAAATCATTTGTTGCTAGCTACCAGTAACTATGCAAGTCAGATATTCAGCTGTTTATGTTAGTTTAGTTAACCTTTGAATGGCGGTGCTGAAACTTAAACTTGATAGTTTTTTTTCAAAACTCTATCATGGGGTGTGGTTGCCCGCACGTCATAAACTCCCACGACAAACCTGCGACCGCTCACGCTGCAGGTTGTAATAATACACAGTTCTAAGGGTTTAATCAATCAAGATGAAATAACGCCTTTAAACACGTCATTTGGCTACACTGTAATATGCATACATATTCTTTTCTTAGTTACAAACGTATGTACTATGTATATACATTTAATGACTGAAATCTCCAGAAGTAAAAAATGTTATTCCAGGTTTTAATTGCTTTGAATGTATATTACAAATGTCGAATTAAAACGAGGGTTACTATTTCATTTTAGGTATCTTTCAAGTCTCTCCAAGACCGCGTCCTTAAGCTGACAGTGTTTGACGTGGACAGACACAGGCGGCACAATATTGTTGGGCATGCGCTCTACCCACTCAAAGAACACGATTGCGAGAACAACGAAAAGGTCGTGATATGGCGAGATTTGGAACGAGAAGTGCAGGAGGTGGGTTGTTGCCAATCATTCATTTAACCACTTTCTATACTTGTATTTGTTTGATTATTGTACTACCTGATCGATTGAATAGTATTACACATGTTTATTAAGCACATGCATTTATTGAGCTCTTTGTCCATTCCGGTTAATTATGTTAATGCTCGTTTCATTCATTCATTCAATGACCTTTGGGCAATCTCTCTCTCTCTCTCTCTCTCTCTCTCTCTCTCTCTCTCTCTCTCTCTCTCTCTCTCTGACCCACACGTGCACATTAACAACACACACCCATCGAATAGTACATGTTTAGCTGAGTTTTCATCTGGAAATCGTAAACTAGCTATGATTTATGCAATCCTCATAAAGAAATGCACATTGTCAATGCGAATCAGAAACATTCTATTACCGGTGTTACGTGTCTCGAAGAATTTTACCATTACTCTTTTTTCCAATAATGCTTAACATCATACGCTAAAGGTAGCAACTTGATTACCGCGGGCTGTGTTAAAGCGACTTTCCGCGATGAATGCCGCGGACTATTCGTCTTTAATCTCTTTCATGTAAGAGATTTAGGAGCACGTGTTTGACGCACGGCGGAGTGACATGTCGTCTGCTAGTTAATCACGGTTAGCGCCAAGACAACAGCGTCACTGCCGAGAGATCGTCTGCCTTAGCACCTGTTGAGGCATAACTCTTTAAAGCACACACGCGACTCCTCCGCGAGCTTCCCGATGACGTCCAGCGAACACGTACTTAAAACACCCGCTGGGTTTAAGCCTTTCTGTGGTATTCAGCGTTAAGATGCTTTAACAAATACGTATACGGTATTAAAGGTATCGGCGACTTACAAAACACGTTCGGAATAAATCATTGAACTTTCCTGGTTATCTGGAACTCCAGTGACGCTTCTCAATGTGAACAACTCTGAGATGTGATGACACCTACTGTGATCACACATTCCCAATAGCATTTGTACCCAATGGACTGTGAAAAGACTTCTGAAATGTGAACAGCCAATCTGAACATTGTTGCCCCGGTCCCAAGGTGTCAGACGTCTGAGGTTTCTATATAATGAGACAATTAAGCATATAGATCATTTAATATCGCAAGAAAAGATCAATACAAGACATATTTTCAGCAAGCCGCGTCTTTTTGGTAAAAAGGTTAACCCATTGTGTTGAGATAAATCTCATAGAAAGACTTACCACAGTATAGGTTTCACACTTCCCGTATTAGTGTGTATAAGTGTATATACAAACACACACACACATATAGTATATATATATATATATATATATATATATATATATATATATATATATATATATATATATATATATATATATATATATATATATATTTATATATATATATGTGTGTGTGTGTGTGTGTTTAAATTGAAAACGGAAAATGAATATCAGGTGCCTTATGCCCTATGTGAACTGTAGAAATTTCTGCCAAGTAAGAACACAATGCTAAATCGTAGGTTAGTGTTGAAAAAAATGCCTTTTGGCAAATCTTACTAACTACGTGTAGTTTTGCGACGATTGCCTAAAGATAGCGATGGAAAAGTTTGGTAACAAATTATGATTAACGCTAATGCCATGATGTCGTTTTACAGACAACAACGGAACGAGGAGAGATCAACATATCCCTATCTTACAACAATCATCTAGAACGACTTACTATTGGCATCTTCGAGGGAAGAAGTTTCAAGAAGCTTGAGGGTTCCACGTCTAATGGTGAGCTGCATGGACTTTTTCTTTGCTATGTTGTGTATTCTCAGGAAAGCTGTAATATATATATATATATATATATATATATATATATATATATATATATATATATATATATATATATATATATATATATATATATATATATATATATATATATATCATTTGTAATGATACAGTTCCATTGACACCGGTTGGGCATCATATAAAATAGTGCATTACAGTTAGCCATAACTCGAGTAAATTATAACCGAATTGCTACATAGAAAATGTTAATTGAAAATAATTCCCTGAAAATTTGAAATGTGAGATGGTACGTTCAAATTCATTAGGAAATCCTAAAGTATAGTCTCACTTAACAAGTAAGCAGATTCCTACCAATTAATTCGATGAAGAGTTTTCAATCACTCCTGGTCTTGGCCTGCACTTGAAATTTATGTTATACACTACGCTTATGAATCACATACTCACATCAAACGAACTATTTTAATTGGGTGTGTAGAGCTCAGATGCATATGTTTTTACAGTGAACACTTTGCGAGAAGATTGACAAAGAATTGCTTTTTAATCATTTTATGGCAATATATGACATTTACGTTGCCGATGTGCCTCCAAACTAGCAATCATTCCTTTTAGACGAAAAAGTATGGCATGTCCTGCGGTGAACAACAGGAATAAACATGTAGATCTAAAGGCCAAAAAAGGAACATGTACGCCCTTTCTCCCAAGCCATTATTTCCTTAATGAACTAAAGAAATGTTCACAATTCTACGTGTTTTCTGTTCTTAGCTATACTATGCTAACTCTAGGTTTTATATTTTCGAAGCAAGGAGCGCAAAATGTGGATTTACCTTTTAATATTCAATATTCATACATATGATACCCTACAATGCAACTTCAATTGATATGAGTTGGTCTCCTTTAGAGCCTGTTATAAGCAATTAATATCAAATAGCTGGAATATATTACTATATAATTATTTGTTTGAACGTTGGTGTATATAAAACGGAAATACTTGATTTGTAAAATTTTTGATTTTGAATTTCAAACCTCTTCGTTAATGACATATATATATATATATATATATATATATATATATATATATATATATATATATATATATATATATATATATATATATATATATATATATATATATATATATATATATATATATATATATATATATATATATATATATATATATATATATATATATATATATATATATATATATATATATATATATATATATATATATATACAGCAGCAACAAGTTCAATTAAGAATTTAATAAGGACGGAGATTTTACAATAGCGCATATGGGCAGAGCGCTATCATCGCTATCTTATTGTTCCCGCTATATTTAAGTGATTCACTGTATATATATATATATATATATATATATATATATATATATATATATATATATATATATATATATATATATATATATATATATATATATATATATATATATATATAGTATGATGTAAATGAAAACTATATGATATCTCGTAGATGGAAAATGTATGTTAATAAAGGTACTTACTAACGTGAACAATTTATATCACCACGTTTATGAGTATGTTCTATGTTGTATATAGACGTTTTTTCTACTAAATGACATACCTACGTTAACTATTCAGATGATTACGTTAATGACGGGTATGAAATAGTATGTAATAATAACTATGTTAATACTGTTGCATTCCTACATTAACATTTCAGAATACTACGTCAAGATCATCCATGTTATGTTTTGTAAATGAAAATATATGCTAATAAAGTTACGTGCCTACGTTCGCATTCCAGATTACTACGTCAAGGTGTGCGTCCTTATCCAGAATAAAGTGGTGAAAAGTAAGAAGACGGAGGTGATGAAGCGGTCAACTAGCCCAGTATTCAACGAGTCCTTCACCTACAAACTGAACTCAGCTTCCCTCGATACTGCCAGTGTTACAATCACAGCTATGCACTACGTTAGTGGACATAGAGGTACGTCAGCAGTTCTTTACAACTGTGTAGATTATCTTGTATTGCTGGCATGTATGTCTTTATGTCTGTATATATATCATATTTGAGATCGACCAGTCTCATCATTTGCCGGGATACCTGAGCATTCCATTGATAACTTCCGGTTTCCTTATATGTAGCTTCCGGTTTCACATTTTACCTGCTAGTCACGGACCCGCCTTGATATGTACAGAAATAACGAGATTAGCGGAATTCTGCTCCCATTTCATTATATTGCCCATGGAGTTCGCTTAGGCTGTACTAAGATGATACTCTGTGTTAGGTAAATTAGCATCCATCCTAGAAAGGCCAGTGGGTGGCTTCATTATGTATTTATGCTGATGACAGGTGTTAACGGGTGCGGCTGATCAGCTAATGGTGTATTTATCATCCCTATGACATCCCTAGGTCTGCCTGGTAATTTGTGGGGTCTCCTGTTGGGAAACCAGGCGGAGGGACCCCAGAACCCCCTACTTAGTGCATGTGAATAATGAAAACATGAATTAATCTCTATGTAACCTATTTATAGACGGGATAGTTACCCTAAGAAACGTGTTATAAAGTGATTGATGATTATTTCCTTTAATAGCTTAGAGAATATCAACATTAATTTTATGTTGCTATAGGACCTCCATGTATCAAACTTTCCTAGTACATTAAAATTATAAAAATATTATTATTTTCAAGTTTTCCTATTTATAGACGTGGGAGTCAACTAAGAACCTCGTCCTGAATCAATTGATAAATCTTTCACCAACTAGCTTGGTAAAACATAAACACCAAACTGTCATTTCGCGGTTTATATTCAAACCTTCTGCCGATAGGAGTAGTGCTAAAAAACATTACTTATTTAAGTGTTTAATTTAACATTTTGAATGGATTAGAACAATATCCGCTATATACGGGAAAACTACAAATAGATAAGCAGGAAGAATATGCTAAAGCTATAGCTCGAATGATCACAGCGCCCCCTGGATACATGCATCTGCATATGCCCTATAACATTAGTGGTATCGACTCAAAACCACCCAGGGTTGAACAATTTGTTCGACCGTCTTGAAATTTCACTCCGGAATATTAAGGTGAATAAAATGGAACATTTTGAAAAAAGCTATAAATAACATTTTTCTCTTACATCGCGATGTATTGCCTTGGTTGTATAGATATTAGGAAGTTGAAAGGCAAAATGTTTTTGTGAATAAAAAGACATTTGTATATTGAATCATTCAAATAAGGTGGTCAAATATGTAGACTATAGTATTACGTCCGCTCCTTACATTTGCAATATCAACAAGATATACATACAGTAGAGATAATAACTTCTGGTACCAGTCGACCAGTCGTCTGCCAGCGACCAGTGGACCAGTTGCTCTGGCATGCCCTGCTGCGCATTTGAGATAAACAGGCCCTTGTATCGATGACTCATGCAGCTGCGTGCGAGGCACCAGGGTGGCAACTGGACATACGGTCGTGTAAAATGCCCGGTCTGCCCGCACATATAGAACAGGAATATCTATGTCTTTACTGTACTGCTTTAATACCGTGTACAGAAAAGGGCGGGTAAATCATAACCGTGTGCTTTCCTTTGATGCTGCACTGGTTACAACTACGCTATTCTGAGAAATAACATGTACTTTGATGTCTCAGTTCAATAGGTCCCCACCTAAACATAAAGGGTATGTTATGTCATCGGGAATAAGCCATGCCGATTCCCAACATCATTTGGACACACTCGTTTCATTAGTCCTAACGCTACTTTGACTAAGCCACAACGTCTGGCTGCCATTTACCTACCCGCATAGGTCATCCCACATAATCTCTTGTCTCTCGCGTGTTCCACGAATATCAAATGCTTAGCTGTCAAAGCCTTCACGTAAGCCCGTCAGTACAACTTTGGTGCATTTCGCTTGACATGTCCCAGCGTATTCACATCAGAGGACAGACCCTAATACTTTGCCCTGACGAGTCCCTTGATAAACCTGAACAGCAGGTCAATCACGAAACTACTTGTCATACTTGCTTGTGGCGAATACCAAATAGTTACATGTTACTGTCACTTATATGTATGTATTGTATATATATATATATATATATATATGTATATATATATATATATATATATATATATATATATATATATATATATATATATATATATATATATATATATATATATATATATATATATATATATATATATACATATATATATATATATATATATATATATAATATATATATATATATATGTATATATATATATATATATATATATATATATATATATATATATATATATATATATATATATATATATATATATATATATATATATATATATATATATATATATATACATATATATATATATATATATATATATATATATATATATATATATATATATATATATATATATATATATATATATATATATATACATATATATATATATATATATATATATATATATATATATATATATATATATATATATATATATATATATATATATGTATACATGTTTGTATGTACTTCGTTCAATCTCTTTGTTTTAAATACTAGTAAATAGTATTCAATAATAGCGATACCACAGTACCCGAACATTGACTTCCTCAAAATGATGTTTAGGGTACTCCAAATCCGTCAAATCTAAACCATGCGAAGAGAATCGAGAGTAATATTGTACTGTATTGTATTGTACTGCATTGCAATACGGAAGACCACTCGACCATGAGGTAGGCGCTGCACTTGATGAACCCAGATATCTTATCCTAATTAGGGTAACTAAATGTGCAGCGGTTTTCGATCACATACAAATATCAAAAGGGGAAACAATTGACCAATCCACTGTTGCACTTTGGGTTTTTCTAACGCCCAATGACCCGCTAGTGTTTGGGAACTTCAGGGACCAGGCTTTGGTTAAAGAATCTAAGAGACCCACAGGACTTCAGGTTTTCAAATCGCCATAGCCCAACCCAAGATCTCATGGCTCTAGAATTTCTAAATGCTGCAGTCCCGCTGCAGTCCTTCCCTAAAAACAATTTTTGAAGGCATAAGCTATCTTTTCACTGTTCTATAGCATATTGGAATTGCACCAAAGGACAACTGATGTGTCAAATGGTGATCTTCAACTGATCTTATTATTGATATTTCTCTGAGCATGATCTTACAATTTTACTTTTCTTATAGCCAGCCGGGCTACAAAGGCCAATTTCAGTAAAGCCCAACACAATTTTCTGTAGCCATTGGCTATGGGGCTAGTGTCTAAGTGGACCCATGGAACTTATACGTTGAGATTGTGTACCTTCCCCATATTCTGCCAAGTCCTCGAGGCAGTCTGTTCAGCGTCTACAGGTGACGTTGATAAAGAGCCAAGCGAAATCTAAATCCCGATCACGACTCCTCCAAATGATTGCATATATTTACCACGACCGCAGATCTGCAGAATGAAATTGAAACAGCGAGCGCCAGCGACTGTGCAAATACTGAGGCTATTTATCAAAACAGCGCTGACGACGCTGAAATAGACATGCTTGAAACAGACACATATCTGGAGCCTGTTGAGTCATGATCGGCATCCAAAATGACTGTGTGGGATTATATAAAATTGGCAAACACAAACGACCTAAGCGCAGGGGAAGTGGATTTTTAGATGAGATGGAGGTGGTAATAAGTGAGTCAGTATAGCCGGGAAAGGTGATAGAGGGATTCCTAGCAATGACACGCACGCAACTGCATGGCTCAATTCAAAGAACAGTGGACAAATTGGGCTATATATGTACTGGAAGCTGGTCTTTCATGATAGCAATAGTAGTAGTTGGGATAATACGACTATAACATCTTTGAGCGAACGGTTGTATTCATAAAAAGGTGTGTTATAAGTTCTCCGATTTGAACTTTATTCATGTCTGTGATCTGATATGAACCTTATTCAAACCAAATCATGGGTGTCGCCATACTTAATTTCTATTTCTAATTTTAATCATTACGTGCGTATGGAACGTTTGGCTTATTTTGTTATGGCCTTCAACCTGTTCTAAGTCGTATGCGATTTATCTTGTATTTTTGAGCTTAACGTGTCGAGTATGTACGCTCAACTGCATGTCTCGAAATCCAATCCAGGTTGAATATGGTGGCGGAGGGAAAATCCATCCTTAATTTCTACTTACTACATTTGGTCAATCGTTGTATTTGTTTTTACTCCTGTTACATGTTTCGTTTTGTATGTGCGATTCCATTGATATTTTGAAGTAATGTTTGTATATTCTTATCATAGAGCATTTATCGTACAGCATTGTTTTAATCTATAAACGTCATTCAGTTAATAGATATACAATTACAGTATACTAAAATATATGAAATAATTGACGAGTCATTCTGCGTCGCTTATGTCCAAAGTAAATATAACGGTTTAAGAATACTCTAATCATTGATTTGGGCTTGCCATAAATAACATATCGTATGTGCTACTGTCATGGTATGCCTAATGAATTGTCTACTTGCTTTTTCAGACAAGACTGTGGGGCGCGTAGTAATGGGATCCTTTATGTACGCTCGAGGAAAAGAACTTGAACACTGGAATGAAATGATATCCAATCAACGCGATCAGGTTACCATGTGGCACCAGTTGACATGATGTGCTGCATCCTATCGGAAAATTCGAGAACTAGACGATTCATGTCACTTTGACGCTTAATCTCGCGAGATGGCGATGTTATACCTAGGAACACCTATATTTTGCTGTGGCAATGGGTCTGTTGACCTCGCATTCTTTGGAAAGCTCCTAAAGAAGATTAATGACGTAAACATTATCTGTGAAATGCTCGTAAACTGCTACACCAGACTTGCAAAAGACATAATGAACAACACAGAGTATATAGATAAGTGTGCATGAGTGAATAAGGTTCATCAATAGCCATATTATACACGTAAAATATATGATGAATTCAAACGCAAGTTCATCTTGACTTCTAAGGAGAGTTATTTCTAAATAAACACAAAGTGAAACAGCAAAGGAACGCCTCTGCTTCAAATTGGCGCAGAAAGGTTTCTGCTTTTTGTTCAAAGCAGCTTCCTCATTTGAATAATATCTTTAACTGAGCATCAATCTGACCCAGAAGAGGCTGTTCAACCCATTTCCTCTAAAAGCTTCGTATGGACCACGGATAATCTTGATACTTACAATGATTCAACAAAATATCTGGAGGAAATTTGTTTTTAAAACTCGAAATAACATTTCTCTGTGAATTAATTCCCAGATATGCCTTTCCCTGAACGATTTTACCAAAATTCACATTCTGCACTGATAAGATAAAAGCTACCGTTCATTTCTCAATTCGCCATATCAGTTGATAGAAAAGTTGCTGTAGATAGAAAGTGTCTGTGCCTGTTCAACACCACTCGCGTTTGGTATGACATGCACATGTGACGTTACAGACCGCTGACTGAATTATAAGTTAGTACCACTACCCAGACGGCGTATACCTTTCAGGAGAATGGCGAATCAGCCATCACCAGATCAGATAGAGTCTGACTATTCGAAGCCGCGGTGGTCCTTTAAGAAAATGCAGTTTGATGTGTATCAGTCATTAGGCGACGACTGTTAGTAAACATGGATCATAGATCAGTTACTCTCCTACGATTTATCATGGAAATCCAAATGATACCGATTTCTGCCTTCGATAAGTTTTTGAGTAATATTATGTCCATATCGAATTCTGGTCTACTATGAAAAACTCTTGTTTAACATCATAGTTTAACATTGTTTTACAGACATTACTATTTCAGTATTAACCATCTATAAGTGTAAACCTAGGAGCATAGACTATTTGTATATTTCATGTCATTTATATATGAAAAAACATATCTCAAGTCTGATATATTTACACAATGGATTATTCATTAATATAGGTATTACTACACTTGCCGTGCTCATATACTCTGTGTTATGCCACAACTTCCTGCACTAACTCTTTCCTTGCAAAGGCTACATTTGTCAAATGCACAAAATACAAATATTTGAAAATTGCATCAACCCTATTATGTTAATATTCGTGTGGAGGTTTTGCTGAGTGCTATCAAGGAAATGCCAATATATTAGGGCTTGGGACATTTCTTAGTCTTTTTCCATCATTTTATTTTAAACAAATTAGCCCCAGTGGCAAGGATCTTTACTAACTTGCAAAATATGATATACTTAACTGCTGCAATTTTGAAATCGGTCTATATATGTACATGATGTCTCAACAGGGGATTTATGAAATATGTTTTCCTAAATACTCTCAAGATCATATTTCAATGTGTGTTAGGTAAAAAAAAACTGCATTGCTTCTAATAAATAAAGGCAGGTACAAGTTATTCTTATAATTCAATCCTGTATTGCACTCTAACCATAAGTTTTCTGCTACGCTATGAATACTCTTGTTTTGCACTTGTTTTGTTGTTTTGCATTTATGCCATTTTTCTGATAGAAGCAGAAAAAGAAGTATCTGAGATATTTGGGTTTCTACTTAAGTGCACTCTGGTTTGATACTAATGGGTCACTGCTTATACAACTGTTTTGTTTGTCTTATCATTGCATTGTACCTTATTGTAACTGATGTATTGCGGGATTATAAGGATTGATTTAAGTAAGACAATTGCCGTAAGAAAATAGTCCACAATTTCCAATTGCATTGGAAACTGTCAACTCATATCACTCCTTATGTTGAGAACATCTATATATTGGATATTCCTGAAAACCCACAGAAATATGTTTTAAGTATATGAGTATTCAAGTAATATAAAGAAGCTTCATAGACTTAACACCTGAACAAGTAGGTTTTCAACATTGTTCCTCTCGCTCTTTCTTGATGGGAATTTGGAATTTCGATTTTTCGTCACTTTTTCTGCCATATTGCGGCTAAGTCGTGATTAGCCAGTTATAACTGTTGGAGGAAACCGTAGAACCCAGCGAAAACCACCGCCTAACCCCAAGTCACTGGCAACTTTCTCACATGCCCGATATGGGCTCATCTTGATGGGCGTTGAACAGTTAGAAATACTCTCTAATTAACGCTCGAAGATTGCTTTAAGAAAATCTTTTCCATAAAATAAAATCACAGTTATTGCTATCTTGGTTATAATGGAAACGACGTGAGTATTTGTGTTTTGTCATTGATATCCATGTATATAGTAGAGGCTAGACTTAATATTTGCGCTTACACGTAGGTGTGATATCTAGAAAACACTAACTCAATTATAAATCTGTTCATGTACTATGTAAGTCAAATTAAATCCTGTAGAAACTAGTCTTGACGAGGAGGTACTTTGTCATGGCAATTTACTAATATGCTACTGGATAGCCTTATTTGTCACTGGATATAAGATCAAATACCTTTAGCTGATCACAATCTAATTCGAATCATTCAAAACATACATTTTTTATAGATGCGGTATCAACATCAATCTTGAAAATTGTGTATGAATATGTGTCGATGTGTATCTTTTGGATAGTACTACTCTGTTATAGATCTGTTTCAATAACAGTATAACTTTAACAATCGATTACCGTGCTAAGGTATTTGATCTGGTGTATAGAAAACAAACATGTGCCTTTTGTGATACCAGTAGCTGTAAATCACAGTGTGAAAGTAAGGTAAGATGATGATGCTATGATGTGTATAATAGGTAGCAACTATCATGCTCTCCTTATCATATACTACGTTTCGATTTAAAGTCACTTAAATAAACAACATCGTAAATCAAATTTACTGGTTACAGTAATAGATTGAACTTTCATCAGATTAAATTATTGGAGATCATAGCTAGGTTACTTTGGTTTCTCAAGTTATTTGTTATTCAGCATTCTTATCGTGAAGTAATTGATTCGATTTTGCACCAGATTACTGGAAAAGCACTCCGCTCGGATCCCGACAAAGGAAAGTTTCTCACTCGTTAACTTCACCAATGTACAGTACATAGTTATGAGTTCATGCTTTTGAAGAACCGATCTTTCCTAGACGTTCATATCACGAGTTCACCAATTGCTTAATGCATCTTGGTTTTTATGTTGTCGTTGCCTTGACACTCGCTGTTCGAAATATTCAGATCTTTAAAAACTCAAAATATAATTGTTCAATACATAGACAGAACGATATGTCCTATTATATGGTATAACGTCTGATGACTAGAATTATAATTATGAAGCCAATATGAAATTTAGAATGGTGAGAGAATAATCTATAGTACCGTATAGCGCATTTATTTTAGGTGTACATGTATTTACATGCTTACTAAGAAAACTACTGATACTTTGTAAATATGTGGATTTGTTTCGAGGAGTTGAGTGCAATTAATTTTGCACATAACTATTCCTATATTGAATGTGATAACATGATATCTCCATACCCAATGGTTTTCCTAATTCGTAAATATCAAGAGTGAACTTTTTGTTCAGAAAGAAATGAATAAGATAGCAAAAGCCATCAATTATCTTAGAAATCAGTGATTTTCCAAGCTTAATAAAGGTCTACTCGACCAAACGGTAACAATGATGACAAGCATTCTAGAACAGACACTGTCACTCTTTATATCTTGCATTATAATTTCATATTTATTTTCAAACCTGCGACTTTCCACGTACACTTCGTACATTCTAGTTAGTATTAAATCATAGCTTTTACCATGAATAATACTATATTTCTAGAGAATTATTCTTCTACTCCTTATCATATCAGACTTTTTGTTTATATTTCCAAAATACTAAAATCTGATCTGACCAAAGGGATGTGTATTACTATGTTTTACTATATTCAGCAAAGTAAGTAAACAGCAAAAAGGATACATGTATGTCTAAAGATTGGTCAATTTTTATAACTTGTCTCGTCTAAAATGCTATTCTTCTGGATACACACAACTACACTGTTAACAGGTGTACGATTTACTAATATTAAGGGCTACCTAAAGCATGGTTGCTTCCGGTTAGGTTCTACTGCGCCCTCTATATCTTACAAGGAGAACAACTATTTGTTGTTTTGTACACCCGCTATCAAATTAATTAAATTGATTTAATCTGATCCATTATCTCAATAAAAAGTCGAAGGTCGTAATGCGAATTAGATATAGAAATTTTCAGCCAATGTTATGTGTGTATGTGCATCACATGCACGTATAAACATAAATATATACAGTACACTGCTGCATGTTATTCAAAATGAAAACAGATGCATTAAAGTTAAACAGTTACATATATATTTTATGACGTGCTTGAGAATGAGACATAAATGTGTCTTTATTTCACGACTTACCGAAAGTGCTAATCTCTGTAAAACTGTCTTCAACAAATGTGAATATAACTATTTATGTGGTGTATTGAGAATATACAATGTGTAATATACAGAAGAATGAAATAAAAGCATATATGAATCACCCGCCTTGATGCTGTAAGTTTCACTTCATATACCCATCTGCGAGAGTTCCTCTTTAATTCTCTAAAGACATATTTTTATTGTTTCGAACATAACAAAAGGCAGGTATTCAAACATTTCACAATCATAACAATTCTTATTAACAAAAATAACATATAAGAAAGATGACAGTAATGCATCACTTAAAATTGTCAAAAATAATGTCGTTCACTCAATATATATTCCTTTCGTCACAAACGACTGGCCATACCTGAGGGAAAGAACTTTTTGGAAAGCGTTGGTGATTAGATTTGTCCTGTTTGATGGGGAATATGACTATCCACATATTAGCTTATTCTATCCTACTTGAAATGAGGATACCTTTGTACTAGCACACTTAATTACTAACATACATATATACACATACAAACATAAATGATATACATACATACAAGCATGAATGCATGCAGACAGCCACATATATGTATATATATATATATATATATATATATATATATATATATATATATATATATATATATATATATATATATATATATACCATAACTATTGGCTATCGTTATACTATGACATCATTTCTAAACTACCTGATTGGATAACTCATGAGGGGTTTCATCCCTAATGTTGGATTCCTGCAGGTGGGGTAATTATAACAGTCAAAATCATATGACACTAATTAATTCTTAAACCCCTATACCAACGTGCCTAACTTCATGAGGACCCTTTTAATTAATCACCTTAATGAGTATTGTATTGTATTGTACTTTATTGACCGGTCTATAAAGACACGAAAGTTACACGAATACATAAATCATAGATCCAATTTATACTGAATACAGAGAAATGACTCTAACTAATAAAGCACATACCACAAATTCTAACAAAATTGCCTCCAAAGGGCAAAAAGAACAGAAAATCAATTACAAATTGCCCGACTCTTACAAGTTAAAGCATCGCTTAATGAGTCTTACAAAAAGGGCTAATACCACTAGGTGTTTTGAACTTAAACAAGTAACTCACAAAATATAACTGAACTTGAAATTAAATTTGAAAAAAAACAAAACTGGCTATTACTTAAAGAACCTAGCAATGCCAGATACATATTATCGCGATCCGGGGGCATAAAGCGGTCTGGTAACCAACTTGAGAATATTTACTAGAGGGAACAAAAATACTATCCCACTCCCTCCCTTGCATTTAACACTTCATAGTATATTTTGGTTATACTTTGTCCTGCAATAATCCATATCTTTGCCATCCGTTCCAACTCGAATCCTTCCACCGTTTTCCCCATTAGCCAATAAAAGACCTGTTCTGGTGACTCTCTGAACTTGGTCTCGCATTCGCTATCAATGGTAAATATTCTATTATGCATCTTCCTTCTTTCCCCTTCGAACGCTGGACACTGCATAATCAAGTGTGCCACGTTTTCCGGCATCCCCATGTAACACTGTGTACAAATTAGACTACTACCACTAGTACCTCTATACCTAATGTCATCACACTTGAGTCTGCTTGCATGGCACACTAATTTTGCCATTGTTTCGCTTAAACCTTGATAGGACGGCAGATTATCTGCCAACCACCACCAATTGAGGTATTGAGATTTACCAATGGTATTGGACAATAAATCGTTATTCCTAAACACTGTACACGTACTTAACCTGTAAGCATCGTCTAGCGCCCAGGCTCTGTCCCAGACTTTCTTTGACCACACCTTTTTCCCCATGACATTTGAATTGCCTAGGGCCATTTTGAGGAACTCTTCTAATAAACCAAACCTTGTACAGACATTATCTAATCACATTATCCTCACTGAGGCCCAGGAAAGTAAGTAAGAAGAGCAACTTTTTGACTTGTACCAGTGTATCCAACCTTAACCACCCCAGACCAAAATAACTGCTAGAACTAGGAGATCTGAGCGGGAATCTCTGTAGTCTGCGACTAGCATACCTCTGAAAAGCTTGAAGTCTGTCACAGTCCTCATCCCCGACTGTCCAGAGTTCGCACCCAAAAGTTAAGGTGGGCACCACAATTGTCCAGAAAATTAGATTGCACACACCTAACGTCAAGCCATTCTTTCTAATTCCGATTCCCGTAGTTGCATTAAGCACCCTGCGCCCTTTGCTAATTTTTTCTGTTATTCGCTCGTTGTCAATAGCAAAAATGCAAGCCTTAATGCCAACATGATCATATTCGATCTTTTCCTTAACTTTCTCTTTCCCAAGTAGGAATACTCGATCCTTACTAGCCCTGTCATGTTCTTTTCTACCCTCCCCATACACCAGGACGGCTGATTTTCTGGCATTGAATTCGAATCTCCACTTTCTTCCAAAGTTGTGCACCAGCTGCAAGGCTCTGTCTGCCTTGGTTTTCGAAGTGCTGGCCGTAGCCAAGTCGTCCGCATAGCCCACTGGTGTGCTCGGGACTTTTAGGATCGAACAGCACAACTGTGACGATTCTAGTTCATTTAACAGAGCATTAATAAATGCCACATACTTCGTAACCGAAAGAAACCCGCCCTGGTGTATCCCACACCCCATAGTATACCAGTCTGAAGTTTTATCCTCAATTCGTACCCTGCATTTGAAATCACAATACGCCCTGTACATCAATCTCCACAATTTCCCCTTAATTCCCATTTCGTGCAACTGATAAAACAGTCCATCGGTCCAGACCGAGTCGTATGCCTTGGATACGTCCAGGAATGAGACAAAGACTTTATCATGTTTCTCCAAGGCATAAGACACGGTCTCCTGCAGCTGTAATTCCATCAAACCCGCAAGCCTTTCTTTTATGTAGTTTGCCTATTGCCTTTCTCACCTCGTCAAGGGTAAACTTGGTGTCCAAGAAAGAGCCACTGTCATTCTCTTTATTCCAGTTTGCCACTAGTTTTGAGACCCTTTCGGCGTGTGCATGATCATAGCTATCGTTATCTTTCGGAGTGCTGAGTGTTTGAAAATGCTCTTTCCAGATACCAAGAATACCCTCAACGTCACTAATTGCCTTTCCCGTCTTATCCTTAATAGCTGTAGTTTTGTTCCCTGGCTTCTTCCTATTTCTCTTTACTAACCTCCAAAATTGTCCCCTGTCGACCTCTGAAGCCTTTACAGCCTGCATTACTTGTTCATTTTCATAGAGCTTATCAAGCCGCTTGAGCTCGCTTGTGAAGGCCTTTTTTGACTCTTTATACTCTACATAAGCAAAACATTCCTTCCCTCTGTGCCTACCAGAATTAACCCATGCCTTGTATTTGCTGATTTTGATAGCTTTTAGGGTATCCATATCCTCGTTCCAAAACGGCTTAAGATGTTTTTTGAACTTAACAGTAGGTACAGCCCTAGCAGCCATGTCCATTTCAGCAACTACCGCATCTATACAACCATCTAGGGCTGCAGGAGTAATGTCATCCCTTTTGAGAGTATCAATGACCTTCTCTAAACCAACACTTAATGGCACCTCATATTTGCATTTACGCTCATCTATTCCCATTTTATCCCATCTTTTGACCCCCTTGTATACTCTGTTAACAGTATTGTTTTTAACACTGCACACTTTGAGCTCTGCATGTACCGGCCTATGATCAGAAGTGTTGAGAATTTCGTCCTCCCCAACATAACAGTCTATAACCAGTGTAGAATACACTGCCGAAACCATGATAAAGTCTATAGTAGACTGCCCATTGGGGCCCACGAAAGTGCTCAACGGCCCTTTAGCTGTCTGCTCCATGTGACTTGCTATTAAGTTATACTCCTGCATGAACTTGCATAGGATTCTTCCCTGCTTTGTAGCTGGGTCAACCCCCCTAGTGCCACCATTCGACCCAATATCAGCATTGAAATCCCCTAGTATGACGTTTATATCATTTTGGTCCCTGGTCTCAATAATTTCGGCCAAATCGTCTAGGCTAACCTCGAGGTCTTCTCCGCAACCTTGGGCAGGTAAGTATACCGAGAAAAAATTAATCACCCCTCCGCTATCCAACTGTAACCTTATGCCACAGATTCTATCATGAATTATTTTTGTCATCTCCAAAACTCCCCCTAGGGACTTTTTCCAAAACAGGGCAACACCCCCTTGCCCTCTCTTGGTACCGTAGTTTTCGGCTGTGGAAAATTTGCTGGACCTTGCACAAAAAAGTACCTCATTTGAAATTTCCCCTAGCTTAGATAACTTGTTCTCATGTAACCAGTGCTCGGCCACCGCTATTATGTCGTTATCCCTTATTAATTTGCGTAAATAAGGGACAGCCCCAGCGAAACCTCTGGAATTCCAACATACTATTTTTAAGTTATTGTTGGTTGTACTTCCCATCTAA
This sequence comes from Maea johnstoni, assembly GCA_963942565.1. Taxonomy (NCBI): domain Eukaryota; kingdom Metazoa; phylum Annelida; class Polychaeta; order Spionida; family Magelonidae; genus Maea; species Maea johnstoni. The sequence continues at coordinate 10,810,617 of OZ012685.1, read as the reverse complement.
GTGTGTGTATGATTTTATCGTAACCATCCCCCGACATTACTGAGTTGTTATCACCAACGCATATATGATACAAGACTACTATTGAATACTTAAGATACCTCATTTTATACTCCACATGTGATCCAAGCTGCACGCGAATTACTCTCACCATGTGAGGAACACCTCCCATAGTCGCACATTCGCGTTCACCTTGTGTCACCCATCTCGCACATTCACACTGTATACCACACCACTCGCACCACCGCTCATGGTATAGACCCTTCCCCCTAAATCCCTGGCGCTCAGAATATTGCGCAGTCCTACACACCCTTCCCACACGTTCTATCCGGATTGTTGCAATATAGCCACTTTCCTGTACATGTCCGTCATATACATCATCACTTGTCTCAGTCCTCTTGAGACCATTTTGCACTGCATGTGCCACATGAAATGAATTGCTACCGCAATTGCCATACTGGTAACCCCAGCAAACCAACACGTAACCATTCCCCCTAGTACCCTGGTGCTGTGAATAATGCGCAGTCCTACACACCCTCCCACAGTGTCCGCCTTGGTTCTGTTTGATGTCGTCCAACTCGTACACACATACCCTCATACACACGAAAGTTGTTGACCATATAACCCACATGTATCGCTTGTTTAACACATAGGTTATCTGTCATTCCGCCCTTTCTTACGCAGTGCACCGGTGCACTACGCGACCCCAAACCGCAGTCCCTGGGGCATAGTTTATATTGTGCACATATCAGCACAACCGCAACCAAACAACGTACACTATCCGCACTACTAAATTGCCGCCCGCATAGTAGTGAGGGCACTGTCTTATGGAGGCAGTAAAGTTTGCAGCATGAGTGATAGCTGCCAAGTTTGCTGACTGCCATTGTCAATTTATCATGTGTATATAACCTAGCTGTTAAGGCGACACCCTTACAGGTGTACGACTTCATTCCACCAGCTCCAAGAACTTCAGATCCTGATGCCTTGATTGTCCGTATAACATGTCGCACCTCGATGTGTATATTGTCGTCACACCGCTGAGTATGGCTGTAGCCACCATACTGCTGGATCCTCCATTCCTGCCGCCAGTAGATGTCTGTCGCAGCCCTACGGGTTCCATCGCTCCACAGCATCTGCATTAATAATAGATTGTATACAGTACAATGTTCACTAATAACCATCGCATTGCTCATTAAATACAGACCTGCGCTTCTCGCTATGCTAGAGTGACAGTAGAGTGCCCATGCGCCATGCTCTGACTCAGTAAGCTGTACAATTAATGATTTAATCAAGCGTCTTAAGCTGATTGAGTACCACAGAACTACCTTAATTCTAACCCATTTTGTATGTTTGTTACTGCCCTCACTAGGAGGGGGTATTACCCTTTTTAAGTCAACACACATATGTTTCCAACAGTGTACCGTTACCAATATGAACCAACTTTTGTCATTGATTAAGTAGTTACACTTAACTTTGGCAGTCCCCATGATACGGGTAAATCCACCTGTTCCGTGCCGACCGCCCTCCCGGCCAGGCGAGCAGTGTCCACTCCAGCTCATGACGTAATCAATGGTGTCCCTCGCCTCCCAGGAGCGCCGCCGGACTCCGGAACCAGTGTCCCCTGCCTCCGCTAGGTGTCCCCCATTGTCAACAGCATATTGAAAATATATAAACGACCGGCAGTTACCATATGTAATTACAACAAAGTGTACTCCCACCTGTAACTCTGTTACAAATTTATATTCACCAATGCAATCCAACTCAGCGCTACCATAGTAACTCCTGTACCTACACACACCACTTGTTTCATTGGTGTTTACAGAAATATTACCGGCTATTTGCCGTTCACAACCTGTATCAGCATTGTTTGCCTATCAGAATCACTCCATACAATTATATACTTAACTATAGTGCGCACTCGCGAAGATTTCCATCCTGCCAGCCCCAAACTACCGATCCCCGCGAACGTGAGGTGACCCTTCATCAAGCAATTAATGTTGTAGACTCCCCACCAACACGGGTCCCATAGATTCGTCACATAGCAGGTTTCCATCTCTATGTCGCGGTAGGCCTGTAACGAGAATAAGTGAAAACAGTATCCATGACAGGGTGACTTCCATCCATTAACCATTATGGCTCTCATGAGCTCGCAACTATTGAGATGCTGCGCACAACTACCCATTATGTATACAGCATCATATTGAGTACAATAATTACCATTAACCGCATCCTCGCTCGCGCACCCACCAACCTTGGTAGGTACTCCCGATCTCCACGTCTGTGGAGATAAAATGAAACAACCACCGATAATATACACAATAACCAACCAGAGTAACCCTACTTTGTTTTTTGTTCCCTCCAGTAAGCCTTCCATCATGACGATTAGAGTTGACCTTCAGGCCCATCCTCATTCCTTGGTTTGCGTACCCATTCTCTTACTGTTACGTCATCCGGCCAAAAATCATCCTCCATGACCCTCTCAAAGTCCGTCTCTTTCACGGAGATTTTACAACCGAGCCTGGTGCGATCAAACTTAGTAGGAATTATTCTCATGTACAGTACACTCACTCCGTTATCCCTACAGTACTCTTGGATTGTATCCTCCATCTCTACATAGTCATTCATGTACTCAAAATCCAACCCTTGGATATAAATATCCCTCTGCACTACCGACCTAGTTCCCTTGAGAGGGCGTTTACCTTTGGTGTCGGTTGCTTTCCTTTTCTTACCGTAATTTACTGTATTCCACGGCGCCTTCTTAGCCGCTCCGGCGTAACTCTCTTTCTTCTTATTAAATTGCTTTCTTACAACATCATCAAACCCACCACTTGTCTCAATACACTCACCCTTGTCATTACGCTGTTGTTGGCTTCCCTTGCCATTACCACGTTTCTCACCAGATGGTCCGGCCGCCGCATTGCCACCCACTCCTCTGCTTACTGCTTGACTCCCACCATTCGTGTCATCTTCAATTTCCGCCATAGACGCCCAAGAGACCTCGATGTCGCCGTCAGTGTCGCCACCATCCATCTCTTCGTCGATTGTCACCAGGTTCACCTTCGTACGCTGTAGTTTCCCGCCGGGAGCTCCCTGGCTGCGACTGGGTTGTCTGCCGTTCGTGACTGCTACACCGTACCGCATCTTCTTTTTGCTTGGCTGCTGTACCTCGTTGTCTGATGCAGACGATGATGTAGGGTCGCTCGAATCATCGCTCACGGGTACGATTTCGACTTTGCGAGCACCTGCTCTAGTGATCGTCTGCACACCTCTGTTACCTCCAGTACCACCGTTCCCAGGTCCTTTGGCCGGCTTACTCTTTGCCATAGCAGCACTGTCACCATTCTGCTTAAGTCCA